>CM057456.1:198370000-199570000 GCA_016271365.2 Neoceratodus forsteri | reverse complement strand
GGCCAGAACTGGTTACATAATCAGGTTACATAGTTGCAAAAATCGGTTACTATTTTTAAACCCTGCAGAGAGATCGACCTCACAGATAAGTCGAGTTCCCCTTCTTGGTGACCTGTGTTTTGCATCAGCATGTTTTTATTGATAAGAGTGACCAGGTGAAGATCTGCAGCACTTGGCACCAAGAAATCACACACTGACTCAACGATAGGCCATCCAGGCTGACAGTGCAACTTGATGATTTCGTTTATTATAAGGTACAGTTCGCTTCTCATGGCATTTGTTAAAACAATCTTGATTTTAGACATGGACAAGTTCTAATTCTCAGAATGGATGGGAGGTAACCTTTCACTTTGAAACACACTCTGACTTTCTCAGTGGTCTTGTGACCTGGAGAGACCCACTCCTCCTACTAACACTACACACAGACATGACACTCATTTCACCTCTATAGGGGCAGCTATAAGCATAATGAAGTGCCTCTGGCCCAGCTGGCACTCATAGAGTCTCCATGCCCCTCCTCACACCGGTCTCACCCTGCCAGTGGCCCAAGTCCCGAGACTTACATGGGAGCTGCCATGCAGTGCCTTCATTAGTTCCTGGCCCCAGTTCTGTTCTAGTGGAGCACGAATCCTGAGCAAAAGCTGTTAAAGCAAGCAACCAGACAGAAAATAGACTAGGGATGCATAACTTTGTCAAGATCATGGCTGGATGTGCTCATAAAGAACCACAGGCAGCAAATAGAATTACAGCACCAACCACTGACCTGTAAAAAAGCAGTCATACACCAAGGCTAGGTGCTTAAATCATTTATCGAAGTAGCCAAAGAATGGAGAGCCCCTCTGCAGGAATGCCAGCAAGAGCTCCTCGCACTGAAACCTCTGACCTGTTTCGCTTAGCGTGTCATCAAGGAGTGGTATGACCAAATGAATACCACCAATTTAAAGTGCCTATTTAAAGGAACATACTGCCAAATCACAAAATAAAATGAAAATACAGATACAAATTCATGTATAAACATATAAATCACTTATGTGCACATAACATAAACATATAGTTGATGATACTATTAACACCAAAGAAAATTCATAAACAAGTGCACAAAAATAAATATATGTGTAAAGCGTGTTAGATACATATTTATGTGACAAGATTCCCTGAAAAAGACCTGGAAATGTGCATGTGATCAACTGATCCATACTGACATATATTATATTTCAGAATATAATTCAAACTTAATTATTTCCTAACCAATTCAAATTTAAATAGTAAAAATACAGTTGCAATAAATGAATACATGAAGTATCTACTGTATATTATAAACCATCAGACTTAACTGGCTAATTCCAGTGCAAATCAGTTGATCACGTGCACATTTCTTTGGACTTTTTTTTGAGGTTTCAGTGTGAGGAGCTCCTGCTGGCATTCCTGTAGAGAGGCTCTCCATTCTTTGGCTACTTCAGTAAATGATTTAAGCACCTAGGCTTGGTGTATAACTACTTTTTACAGGTCAGTTGTTGGTGCTGTTATTCTATTTGATGTATAGCTTTGTGTCAGAGGATCAGCTGAGGCTTCAATCGAATGGAGTAAAACTCTTGTTTACGGATTTGGTCTGGGACTTCAGGGCTGCCCAGGGTGGAGCTGCTTTTGATGGGTTAGAGTAAGTGAGGAAGACAGCAAACAAACAGTAAGGAAAAGGGCAATAGGTCTCTCTGAATGGTAACAAATATAGCCAGTAGCGGACTGTGTTGTAAATCTTACTCTGTTTGCGGAGTGTGACAAGTTTGGTTGCCTTTTGTGGGTGGCAGGCATGAGGGTCTTTTGGTTTCTAAGTAGAGATTTAATTCTTCTTTTAAAGAGTTTTGGAAATCTTTGGCTTCACCGTAGCATGGGGAGGGCTAGAGGGGCATAGCAGGCTAAGTTAATTGGGTTATTCCTTTTTTTCTCAGAGTTCCTTGAAGAAATTGATCAGATTCTCATGGGCGAAGGAATCTAGAGGCATTCATTCCTGGATTAGTTACTTGTAAAATTGTGGATTGGATTGTTACTTGTGGCAGGTTTTTGGTATATAATGTGGCAGCACTCAGTGAACAGCGTTAGAGGGGACAGACTGCTGACAAAGTCAAATAATTTGAATTTTGGTGGAGTCTCAGAAAGGAGCAGAGCCTGCTTGCCTGGTAAAGGGGACAACTGGGACCAAAGAGAGTACGATGAGGGTCATACTTCTTACGGTATATAGTGATGCCCACTAGGATGAAGTGTTCATATCACAGTTTCAACCAGTGATAGCTTGCATGATACTGCAGGAACACAGTCTATTTAAATAGCAAGTATTCCAGTTTGTCACACATGTAAGCAAGTTTTACACTGTGGTCCTGTGGCACTCCCTACTTACTATGCCACTGGGTTGCTACAGTATTGGTATTATGGTGGCTGCCACTGCCTTGTGGGCTCCTACAAGGCTGAGGAGCCTGGGTTCTTTAAACTCTTGATTGGGAGGGGGTCATAGCCAGAGTTAGAAGAATAAAATAGTGCTGTGCATCCGCCCAGAGAAAGGTTAAAGTGGATGTGGTGTATGTGTGGTACAGTCCCCTGGGATGTAGTACCTCCCTGCCTACCCACAACACCACTCCACCCATGAATTATAATGCAGTAACAGTTCCCACAAAGCATGCAACTAACATTTTAAGCCAGTAATACTAAGCACACAGTCAGTGATTAGAACCAAAACAAGATTTTATTTTGGATCAGGATTCAGACCCTAAAAGGGAGACAAGGAATTAGCAGCATGAAGTAGTTTGCATAGTTTGTTCCCGGTTAGTTAAGTTGTTCCATGCCCTTCCAGGCCTAGCTGGTAGCACACATGGGCTGCTCTTCATTTGCCCTCCTAGGTGCAGACAAGTAATAGTAACTTGGGGCTATGCATCATGTTCCCTTCTATTCAGCCTAAATATCAGTGAATGCCACAACACAATACATGCACAGTACAGTTGCTTTGCACCTACCCATACCTTTTCTGGGGGTGCTATCCTCTCCTCACTGGTACAAGTATTTAAAACCTTTATGCTATTAGGGATCTCATGGTGCTTAATTGAGTACCAGCTATGGAAACAGTGTGAGCCTGTTGAGGTTACACATCGTCATTGCTGCCAATCTACTTAATGCAGACATCCTAAACACCAAAGGAGTTCCACTTGATAACCAGGACACCCACACCATCTCACCATTTCCTCTGTCTGAGCTGCCTGAGCAACCAGAGGACTCCCCTTTTTGTTCTCTAAACTTGAGCCCTCAGAAGTCCTGGACCAACTACTCCACTTAAAATACAGGAAAGGCTGTGGTCCAGATGGTCTGGACACCAAACTGCTGAAACTTACTGACCCAGAAATTTTCACCCATCTGACCTACTTCTTCAATTGCTCCAGAGAGCTATCTCAAAACAGCATCAGACCTATCTCCCTTCTGTCTGTGATCTCCAAAGTACTAGAGCACATACTGCACACATTTGAACAAAACCTCACTGTTCGATGCATACCAGTCAGGTTTTAGAGCAGGCCACAGTTTAGTCACTGCTCCTGCCAGGGTACTTCACAACATCAGTTTGCTCGTAGACAGAAAAATACATTGGCACCATCTTAATCAACATTTCAAAGGCCTTTGACACAGTGGACCACAGAATACTAGTGACCAGACTAGTCGAGCTGCACATGAGCTCAGAGGTAGCCAACCAGTTTGGTAGTTACCTATTAACCACAAACAGAGCATCAGGATACATGGCACTGAGTCCAGTCCCCTCCAAGTCATTAAAGATGTACCACAAGGCTCAGTACTTGGCCCGTTACTGTGCTGTTATATAAAAGACCCGGGCCAGCATGTTGGATGTGTGAACTACCAGCTGCACACGGATGATACTGTACTTTATGCCTCTGGGGCTAACATCCCTGCTGTGCAGACTGCTCTCCAAAAGATATTTCATGACCTGCAAGCCTTTTTCCTGGACACAACACTGTCTCCAGATGTGGGAAAGACCAAGTATGGCATTTGGGTCTGTGCCACGACTGATGATATATGCCAGCGCTGCCCCTCTGCTCATTGCTACCACAGATGGATCCCCTCGGTAATGGTTAGAGAATACAAATATTTGGGTTTTCTGAATCAACTCACTCATCACAGGGAACACCTACAGCCTACATTGAAAGATTGGCTTCCTGTTCAGAAACAAATCCTCGCTGCCCCAGGACTGCAGAAAGAGAATAATTCAATCTATGAAACTTCCTTCTATTGACTATTTGGAAATCTTCCTCCTTGGTGCCACCAAGTCCAGACTGGCCAAATTAGATGTTCTTTACAACAGGCAAGCCAGGCTGATACTCGACTGTCCTGATGACACTCTTCACTGTAAGATCTACAGTCAATTAAACTTGCTGTCCCTGGGTGATCAGAGGGAACTGCACCTCATCCTATTCTCCATGAAGTGTGTCAAAGGCATTGTCCCATCTTATTTGCACTCAAGGTATGCACACAAGTCCCATCCTATATCCTTGCATCCCACTGGCTCAGTTGAGCTGATAGTCCCATACATAAATATGAGTCACTGGTCCCTAGCCTTCAGTTAAAATATCTGACTGAATGGAACACCCTCTCAGAATCCCTACATCTGTTAAACCACCCCTTGCCCTGCAGTACAAAGTCATAGAATGGTTGTTTTCAGTCTTCTCTAGGCAAACATCTTGTTGCCATAATTCCAGAGGCACAACATAGGTAGCAACAACTGTGAGCTTCTGTCCCAATGCCCACTACACTGGGCCTTACCTTGCATTGTTATGCCTATGTAAACGTACAGTGCCAAGTTGTACACTGTATCTAGCACTGTTTATGTCTATAACATCTTGACTTGCAATCAGAGGTTTTGCCTTAACAGGACACCATTGTAAATGTGCTCTTCTCAATGTTTTTTTTTATCCTGAATAAAATTGAATTGAGTTGAATGTGGTTGGCTGTTGGCAGTGCCTTAAAAAAACAAAGCAATGCTTTGCAAGTCAAATCCCTAAACCCAAATGTTCATTATCCCACAAGGGGTACTTGTAAATCATGTTCAGATGGCCTAGTCCGTTTGCTGCTTTCACAAACTATGATACAAAATACAGGTGCAGGGTAAGCCCTGCAGTTACTCATGGTTCCTAGACCAAGTGATCCTCTCTTGTTGGACAGAGGCAATGACACAGTTTGCAGCCAGACCCTCTCTGGCTGGTTTACAGGCTCTGTCTCTCCTCCATCTGTGATGGACTCTGGTGTCATCTGGTACACCAACTGTTTTCCAGTCCAAGCGAGGCCTCTCCTGAGTTCTGCAGTCCACTTATGAAAACTCAATCCTGTCCACCCCAGACATCACATCCTAACATACAGTCCCTAGTGTGTTGCCATAACCAGTACCAGGCTGTGGTACTGGTTGGATTGCTTCTCAGATGAACTGCAGATCTTACTTTGAGGGTATCTCTTGCAGCAGGCCATCACTGGTAGGACTGACACTGCCAGGCACTAGGACCACACGGAAAACTTTCTAGTAGTATGCCAAAGGGGGCTGCCCACCTCTGACGTCAGATGCCGATGTTGGCTGAGCCTCTAAAGATGAACAGCCCCCACACCCTCCTCAGTTCTTTTCCCACCATCAATAAATGCACATTGGATGACTGGAACCACCACAGCTGTAGTCAACTGACATTTCCCGCGTTTCTATTGCGCCTTGTTATATTTCAATTTTAACACAGTTTACCATTGAATCTTCAGTGTTTTCATCTTTCTGTATATGTCTTCTCAACCATCTACCTCTTCTGACCACTCTTCGAAGTGTGCCTGCAGGAAGCAACTCCCAGATAAGGATAGCCATTATACCTGTGTCTTGTGCCTAGACCTAGACCACGACATCCAAGCCAGCAAGGCCTGCCAGCGCTTCAACCCGGCGACCAGATGATGTCACCGGAAGATTTTGGAGTCACCTCCTTAAACAGAAGCTCACCTCCATGGAACAGGAGCTGCAGGCCAGGAGCTCCTCAGTTACCCTGGCCCAGTCCTCGGGGTCTTCTTCTCAGCCACAGGAGAAGAGCACTGGGAAACACAAGCACCAGGACAAAGACTGGGACCGACCCTGGTCAGCCTCCCATTCATGGTCTACATGGTCGTCCTCCCTCGAGGGGCCAGTCTTCTCAGCCCCGCATACCCTCATGTCCTCAGGGCTTCCGGCATCCCTGCCACCCACCGGGGTTAATCTTTTGGGTGGCGGCCCTTCAAGTCAGGGTGCCTCCCATCCTGACTTCCCAGCCCCTGCTGTTCAGGCCCTTGCTCACACCAGGCACTCAGTCAGGTGGCTTGGCTGGAGTTTCTTTGGCTGGCGTGGGTGAGGTGGACGCTAGTCCTTGCACTGCTGTCCCCCGACACCTGCACACCCAGCATCAATCTTCTCCACTGGGGACATTGCCGGTTCTGCTCCTCCCTCTCAGGGGCAGACACTGCAGATCACTGGCACCTCTTTGAACCTGGTCTCTCCTCAGCCTTTGACCAGGGGGTCTCCCTCCACTCTGGTTCCTATTCCCCATAGCCGGTGCCTGCAGACCCTCCCCATGTCTTACCTCAGCTGGTGTCCAGTTGGCCTGTGCCTGTTCACCTTCTGCTGCAGCCCAAGGGACCATGGCCCATCTTACCAGCACCAGCATCCGCTAGTTCTTTGCTAGCCCTCCCACTGGGCCTATGCTGGTCCTTCCACAACCATTGCCTGATAGACCAGTGCTGGTTCTCCTTCAGCTGGTACCTTCTGGGCCTGCGCTGGATCTAAATCCTGATCATGTGCCTGCAGGACTTTCGCCTATCCTCCTGCCACTGATGCCTGTGGGACCGCAGCCTATTCCTGCCACAACCTCTACTTATGGGACATCCCCTGGTATACCCCATGCTGGTGCCTGCTTATCCTTATGCTGTGCCAGGTTAACCATACCCAACGGCACTGGGACCACCACTGGGCTCTAACTACACAGCGCCTGCAACCTTTGATTTCTATTCCAGCAGGTTCCTCTGAGGGGCCCTCCCCCAGCTACCCCTCAACGGCCTTTGAGGGACTACCTTTCCCCAGCTCCATTTCGTCCAGGCCCTAGTGCTCCTCGCACCCTCCAGGACAGGTCCGATGTTGGCACTGATGACCATCTGCCCAATGAAAGCCCCTCAGGAGAGAGCTCAGACAGAGAGCTCAGACAGTGAGTCTTCCTCCTTAGGGCCTGATTCTTCAATAGGAGAGGAAACTCCGGGTGCTGTTCCCAAGTCCCCTTCTGATGAACCCACCTTTATGGCTATCATGAGACATATTCTGACCACTACAGGGTGGGAGACAGAGGAACAGGACCCAGAGAGGCGTTGGTTGGCAATTTAACTGAGGCAGCCAGACACTTCTCCTCTTGTGGTCCTGCCTATAATTGACTCTATGAGGATGTCACCCGGGCAGCCAGAAATCGCCCTAATACAGTCCTGGCTGTATCCAAGAAGGCCCATAGACTTTACCATGCTCCTGCTGGCAAACTTTACCTCGGGGAAGAGGCCAGGGCAGATCTGGTCATCATTAGTGCAGCACACGACTGCACCAAAAGGCTGAATTATCTCAGCTCCCTCCCTCCTGACTGGGAGTCTAACCAGTTGAACCAGTCAGGTAAATGTGCCTTTGCCTCTGCCACTCTGGCCATTAAGGCCTTTAATTATCTGGCTCATATGGTGCAATGTTAGAACCTCCTCTGGGATCAAGCTATGGAGGTGTTCCTAGCCATGCCGGATGACCCTGCTAAGCAACAGGCTCTTCAGGCCCTTAAGATGGGCTCAGACATTGGTACCCATGTCCCACAGGCAGCTTATGATGCAGTAGACACCTCTAGCCAGGCTGTGGCTATTGGTGTTTGCATGAGATGCCACTCCTATCTGAGGGGCTCAGGTTTTGCTCAGGATGTCTAGTCTAATATAATCAATGTACCTTTCCGGGGCTTCAAACTTATTGGCGGAAATGTCCAGGATATCATCTCTGACCTCCAGGCCTCTGTGCAGGTATTTTAAAAAAATCCATCCATACCATGTACCATAGCCAAGCTAAGTCAGGACAGCAGGCCCCCTTTCGTCGCTTCTCCCACAGACAGGTCCATGCCACCGCCAAACCCCAGGGCAAGCGCAAGGTGCCCCTCCCTACTCCCTCTCCAGTTGTCACCTGTACTGCCTGGGACTGACTTTTTTCCAGACCCCCTCCTCCAGTCATAGATCAGGATGTGGTTGTGGGGGGGGGGGGTCGCTTCTCCCTGCACCTGGACAGGTGGAAGGATGTCACCATGGACAACTGGGTGCTGCAGCTCATCGGGCATGGCCACACCTTAGAAATCACAGAGTGGCCCCCAGAAAATCCTCTGAAGCAGTCCTCTTACCCTCCCAGCCACATCCCAACAGGGAAAGGGGTTTTACTCCCACTTCTTCCAGGTACCCAAACGTATGGGAGAACTTCGGACCATCCAGGACCTCAGCAAGCTGAACCAGTTTATAGAATACAAATGGTTCCAAATGGTTATGCTTCAGGGTTTACTACCCCTCCTGCACCAGGGGGATTGGCTCTGCTCTCTGCATATGCAGGATGCCTACCTACATATCAAGGTCTTCGCCTCTCACAGGCACTTCCTTCGTTTCCACCTCCAGGGAGTGCACTACCAGTTCAGAGCTTTGCCCTTTGGCTTGTCCTCTGCCCCCAGGGATCTTCATCAAATGCCTGGCAGTGGTAGCAGCTGCCCTGAGAAGACAGGGGTTCTATGTGTTCCTCTACCTGGATAATTGGCTGCTAGGAGCCTCATCCAAGGATTGTGTGCTGCAGACTCTAGGTCATACCTGCAGCCTGTTCCAGGCCTTGGGTATCACCATTAACAAGCCAAAGTCTTTCCTGACCTCCAGCCAATGCCTCCAGTGCAGAGGAGCAGTGCCTGACATGGCTCAGGGGATGGCATTCTTGCCCCGAGGCAGATTGGAGCATCTACAGGACCAGGCCCATAAGCTTTATTTCAGCTGTCATGTTCCAGTGAGGCAGTTTCTGAGACTTTTAGACCTCATGGCAGCAGCCATTACCACAGTACTGCTAGCCAGGCTGCACATGAAGGTCCCTCAGTGGATGTTGCACGTCCAGTGGGACCAATGCATGGACACCCTGGATCAATCAGTCATGGTCTCGAATCCAGTCAGAAAAGTCCTGTTGTGGTGGCTGGAACCTAACAAGTTGCTTCGGGGGGGGGGGGCCCTTTTGTATTCCTCCTCCTTAGCAGGGCTTTATGATGGATGCTTCCGATCTTGGCTGGGGAGCTCACCTGGGAGTTCACCAAACTCAAGGGATGTGGATCACAGTGGAAATGATGCTCCACATCAATGGCCTGGAAATGCTAGCAGTCTTGTATGCCCTACAGGCCTTCCAGACTCAGATCTCCCCATGTCTGCTCTTGATTCAGATGGACAATTTATTACATAAACAAGCAAGGGCGGGGGGGGAGAGGACTCATTCCTATCCCCTGTTCAGGGAAGTGATGAGAGTCTGGTACTGGGCCATAGAGCATGGCCTGGAACTCTCGGCCATCCACGTTCCTGGTGACCATTTCCTGATGGACAGCCTAAGCCAGTCCCTGTCCAGAGCCCATGAATGGGAGCTTCTGATCTTAGTGGTAGGAGATCTGTTTGATGGATGGGGTTGTCCAGAGTTGGACCTTTTTGCATCCCCACACAACGCAAAACTGCCACCTGTTTGCTCGCTAGATCCAGGGCCTGGAGTTTTCTGGCTAGATGCACTGTCCCTCTCCTGGAAAGGAAGGTTTCTATATGCCTTCTCTCCCTTCATGCTCCTTCAGAGAGTTTTGATAAAGCTCCAGATGGAAGGGGCTACAATGATCCCCATAGCCCCCTTCTCACCTTGTCAGATCTATTTCCCATTGCTGCAACAACTTGCAGTGGAACCCCCTGGTGCCCCTGCCCCTTTGCATGGGCTTGCTCTCCCAGGAGCAGGGCACCTTGGTCCATCCAGATCTCAGATTTCTCCATCTCCATGTATGGCTGCTGAGGACATAGCCATCACCAGGTCTGGGGTGTCTCCCAGAGTAACAAATGTCCTGGTGGCTGGCAGGAAGCCCTCCACCAGGGCTATGCACTCTATGAAGTGGAAGTGCTTTGCTCTTTGGGCTGCATCACACCATTTAGATCCCTTTACCTGTCCAGTGGATCAGATACTGGAGTACCTTCTGTCACTTTCTGACTCTGGTTTGCAGTACTCCTTTATTAAGGTACATCTTTCGTCCATCTCTGCCTATGATGTACCTAGTGATGGCCGCTCAGTGGCTCAACTTGATGTGGCCTGCACCTTTTTGAGGGGCATTTTGCATTTAAAGCTTCCAGTCCATGACCCTGTCCTGCCTTGGGACCTGAATTTTGTGTTGGAAAAGCTTATGCTGCCTCTTGGTTGCATCTTGTGAGCTGTGCTTTCTGTTGTGGAAAGCATTATTTTTAGTTGCCATTACTTCTGCTTGAAAGATTTCTGAGCTTCAGGCCCTCATGTATAAGGAGCCTTATTTGATTTTTCACAAAGACAGGGTGTCTTTGTGTACCAATCCTAAGTTTCTTCCTAAGGTGGTGTCTGAGTTTACTTTAAATCAATCCATCCACCTACCTGTTTATTTTCTAGAGCATTCCAATCAACGGGAGGCATTGCTCCATACTTTGGATGTGCATAGAATTTTGAAGTACTGTACATACTGGATTAAGGACTCTATAAAGCCTAACCAATTGTTTGTTTTGTTCACCCCGGGAAAGAGGGTGCCCCAGTGTCCAAACAATGTTTGTCTAAATGGTCAGCAAACTGCATTATCTTTTGTTCCTGGAGATACAGCAAGGAACTTCCAGGAGAGGTTAAGGGTTATTCCACTAGGGGCATGGCCACCTCGGTAGCCTGTTTCAGAAATGTCTGAGCTGCTGACATTTGAGCTGCTGCTACCTGGAGCACTGTCCACACCTTCACTAAGCACTACAGTCTGGACATCGCCTCTAGGCATAGGGCCAATTTTGGCCTTGCTGTTCTTCAAGGCCTTATTTCATAGGCTGTTTTTGTTGTGCCTCCACCCAGACTGTCTGTCAGTAGTTCCCAGGACTGCTTTGGACTCAGTCCTACCAGTGATGGACTGCTGCAAGAGATTAGGGCTGGGAGAACTCAATGAAATTCTGACCCTTATTAAATAAGAACCGGAACACGGTGAAGTTCTGATTTATTCTGATTAGTTCTGATTTATTGAGAAATATTTGAAAAAATGAGAAAAAATGCATTAAAGTGGTTAGAGTCAGTCATATTTAACACAGAGGCCCAAAAGAAAATATTAAATGCATGATTTGTATAAGAATTACAGTAAAACTGCCAAATAAAAGCAATAACTGCTAGCTGCTTCGTGGCTGGGCTGCACTGGTGGCATATCCTGCTCAGGACCATGACGTTGGGTGTGTCAGGAGAGAGAGAGAGAGAGGAGGGAGGGAGAGAGGAGACAGGGAGGGGGAGGAGGGAGAGAGAGAGAGAGAGACAGAGAGAGAGAGAGAGAGAGAGAAATGTAAACACTATTTTGCCTGCCTACCCTGTACAGTGTACACACACTGCATAGCCACACTGAGGACAAGATTAATTTATTTGTGATTTCTATGACTGTAAAATTTCTCTTTGGCCCCCCCAGTAGTCTAGTCATTCTCTGTCTCTTCTTCTGGATGGCACAAGTCAACATTTATTTTGCCAGCATGCCCATACCCTGGGCCTGTACTCAGACAGCCACAATGAAACCGAGAATACACTTTATTTGTGAGTTCTGTGACTGTAACATTACTCTTAGGCCCCCAGTAGGCTAGTCTCTCTCTCTCACTTGCTCCTCTGGATGGCACAAGTCAACATTTATTTTGCCAACATGCCCATGCCCTGGGCCTGTACACAGACAGACACAATGAAACCAAGAATACACTTTATTTGTGAGTTCTGTGACTATAACATTTCACTTTGTCCCCCTCCCCAGTAGTCTAGTCTCTCTCTCTCTCGTTCTCCTCTGGATGGCACAAGTCAACATTTATTTTGCCAGCATGCCCATGCCCTGGGCCTGTACACAGACAGCCACAGTGAAACCAATACACTTTAAAGTACATAAAAGAATATCCAAGCACTTTACCACACAGTTTTTATCTTCGTGGCTCAATTGCCTAGTTCCACATTCTGAGAACAACAGACTGACGACCGACACAGCTGACCAGAGAAAGTGTCACCAACTGATCCTCCAAATGACCACTGCAGCTGCAGCCCATGCTCAGATCTCCCCACCACATGACTGCGACTGTCGTTCTCCAGCTGCTGGGCTCTGCTCCACCCTCTTTTCCTCACTCTTTGTTCTGCCTGGTGTCATCCATTCCTCCAGCTGTAACTGCCGCATGCAGAAAAAAATGCCCTGCTTTCCATGGACCTGGAACCAGACTTCTGAGGTGAAGTCCATATTTATCTGGGTCCATGGATTTAGGGTTCAATCTGGGGGTCCAGATTTCAGATGGAACAGTCTGCCCAGCTCTACAAGAGATACCTTTGAAGTAAGATAGTACAGTTATGTAAGAACTTACCGTAACAGTAGATCTTCGAGATGATCTCTTGAGGCAGGCCCTGCTTTCCCTCCCTCCTCCCCCCTTATCTTGTGTCTCTCTCCCTTTCCATAAGAGTGAGCCTTCTGTTTTTCTTTTATAAGCTATTTATAAGCTGTAAGAACAGTTTCAGTTTCTGATAATGATCTATCTGCACCTGCTCAAGACTGTCTCCTTCTCCCACTGTCAGTACCTTATCTACAATAGTTCAGACTCCTGTTGGGCCCTGCAGTGCTTGCCGCAGTCTACTGCATACTGAATTGCTTCTGGTGCTGCGCTATTTCTTGTAGGCATCCTCAACTACCAATATTGCCTACAAGGTGTTGCAAATATTGGCAAGTAACGTGATTCCTGATCTAGCTCAACATGCCAAAAGCATTTTTTATATCGCATACTGTAAAAAGTCATGCTTGGATAAATCTGGTAAGACATCATCAGTTGCAGGCAATGGACAATGACTTCCTTTCAAAGGCTTGTTTTGTTGCATAGGATCAATTCAGATATCTAGCCTTCCAGCTGGCTTCTTCACTACTATCATTCTGCTTATTGAATCTATACTACTCTCCACAGGAGCTATAATTCCTCAGTTCTGCAACTCTGTAATTCATCTTTTGGAGGTTTAACTTGGGCTGTCGGCCCTCCGTTTTCAAAAATTTGACTGGTTCTACCATTGTATCAAGTCTGAACCTTTACTTGCCTTTCAGACATCCTTTTCCCTAAAACAAGTCAGCATATTCTCATTCTATCTGGTTTAGATTCCTGGGGCTCCCATCTCTGGGTGCCTCTGTAAACTGACTATATAATGCTGTTATATTTTGGAACTGGTGTTTCACTAAGTTCATTGCCTATGTGGCTGTGCTACCCAGGAGCGGCATATCAGATTCTTCATCCACAACTAGAAACTCTAGTCAGCAGAGCTTCTGAATTTTCAGGTTTCTTATCTTAATTTTGCATTGACCTATGGGCTTGAGTGTGTTTCTGTTGTACAATAGTGGTGGCCATGATGCAACACAATACTGCACCATACTGCAGTAGAGTTACTGCAGTAAACAAGGTGATTTCAATGGTAGTTAATCCCTTATGTCCAGCAGTAACTCATGATACTGCGCTGCATCCTGGTTGGCACCACTGTACAGTACATCACCAACAGCTGATCTGCGCTCTCAGTATCAGTTTCTGGATTTACCAGCCTCATAGGAATGATACTACAGCTGGACCCACAGTCCAGTTGCAATCTCACTAAGCTTCCCCTTAATAGCTTTGCTGCATACAGCTGCGTTGGACATCCCTTGGCGTTTCTTCCCATTACATTTACTGTCTAATTCTGTGTCAGTTGTAGTGTCATTCACAGAATGTCCTCATATTGCTCCACTTGTGCTTCTGCAACAGCACGTACCATCAAGTAATAGCATGCTGTTACTTTTATTTTGTCTTCCTTATCAGCCATAGCAATTTTTTATTTATTTATTTATTTAGAAAACACCTTTGAACACAAGTGCTTGTTGACAAAGGTTCCACATCAAGGACACAAGGAGAGGCAACACATAGCAATAAACAATATGAATACATAAGAATACAAAGAACCACAGCTCTGTATAGAGCGTAGTCAGTGGCCAAAAAATAAGGCAAAACATAATGCAAGCATTAGGTAAAGGATTTGAAAATACATTAATTTCATCAACAATAAAGGATATACAGTGTGTGATAGGTGTTTGTCTTAGCAGAAGCTTGAGCATCTGGAACTTTCCATGAGTTCTTTTCTCAGTGCATACTTAAAATGGACAGTTTTAAGGAGACTTAACAGGGATTCCAGTAATACAGTCAGCCACAGAGATGCCCTTGCTGCAAAGGAACGTTTACCCAAGTTCGTTTTATGGGGAGGTATTTCTAGGGCATTCCTAGCTATACTCCAGGTGAAGTATTGGTTGGTAAGAGGGCAAAAAACATTTTAGCTAGCCAAGGGGGTAAGGTCGATTAGTACTTTTTTTACAAGTAGGCAGGTCTGGTGTTTTAGTCTCTCCAGGAGGGGAAGCCAGTTGTTAAGGGTATAGAGAGGAGCAGCTGTGGACAAGCAAGTCAGCCCCTAATAGAAATCTGCAGCTATAATATATACCATTCTAACTCTGTTAAGTACAGAGTCACTTGGCTGTTGCATAAATTGTGAGGCCATAATCAAGGAGCGGCAGGATCGTTCTGGACACTACAAGATACCTGGCTTCTATGGTGAGGTTCATGTGGCTCCTTTATGGTGCTCCTCGTTTTCTGTTGGCAATGCTGATAATAAGATCAACATGAGGAGAGAAAGATAAAGTATCATCAATGATGACACTTAAATGACTCAGCCTGCTCTAGGTTGATCCCCTTATCGTTGCTGATGACTAGGGGGAAGGCCTTTTTATTCCTCTGTGGGTCTGTCAACATGGTGAACAACATGATTCTTGTTTTTTTTTTTTTATTTTGTTTGTTTTGTAATTTAGAAATAGTTTGTTGTATGTGAACTATTCTTTCAAGACCTCAAAGTTGTTTTGAAAGTCAGTACGGATTTTATCGTGGTGTTCATTACTGGTGTATATGATGGCATTGTCAGCATAAAGGAGCACCTTTGATGCCTGGCAAGCATCTGGGAGGCTGTTTGAGAACAACTGAAGTAGGAAGGGCTGAGTATTGAGTTTTGTGGCCCACTCCTGGCATCTGAGAGACAGCCATCAATCTTTATTTGCTGTGTATGGTCGGTGAGGTAGTTCCAGAACCAGACTACCATATCCTGAGACAGGCCAACAGAGGGGAGTTTGCCAAGTAACAACTTATGGTTGACAAGGACAAAAGCTTTTAACAAGTCGATGTAGATGGCTCTTGCCATGAGACTACTGTCGAGGGCCTCATGCAGGTAGTTGGTGTACTCTATAATTTCTGTGTAAAAAGTAAATTTATGCTTCTAGATCCTCTAAGCTTGAACTAGGTTCTTAGCCTGCAAATTCAGTGTCCCTGGAGATTTGATTGAGCCACATTTCCATTTTGTAAATACTGACTTAGACAACTTTTTTTCACAGTAAAATGTTTTTATTGAGCAACCACTTTGAAATACATAACATTACATCAGTAACACTTGATACATACTGTATTAGCTGGGTAGCATAGGGTTCAAAGCATGGCAGGAGCACACACAGGAGAGCCACCTGCCACATACAGATCCACAATTACAATTTAATATACATTTACCATGTACAACTTGGTGATGCACATGTACAGAATATGTATGCTATTTAGCTATCTACCTACAGCTACAATGTGAACCAGTCTGCCTTCATTCTTTCTCCACGGACCCCCACATAGCTACAGAGTTTTGTTGGTCATTAAGTACTCTATATTGCATTCTGATTTCATGTTTTTAAGCACAGCATTACCCCATTGGGCTATTGTGGGTGCCTGTTCCACCATCAGATGTTGGCCCAAAACTCTTTTACCTGTAGTAATACCCAAGAGCCACAAGAAGTGATCATACAATTACTGTATCTGTATAAATTCCAATCCCTGCCCCCAAAAGTACCTGTTCTGCCCAAGGCTGGTACCAGTGTCCTAAGATTTTTGAGAGGATGCACACTTCTTCTACGCAAGTGGCTGCATCTCAGGACACATGGAAGAAGAACCCCACTACCACACAGCATTTGGGGTAGTCACTAGACCATGTTGCATTGCAGCTCTAAATTTTCTCTTTTCAGGTACTCAGGATTCAGTTGCTACTGCTGCCACTGTGTTTCACGTTCCCTTTTTAATGGCTGTGGGCGGAGCCTACGGTCATCTTGCTAGCTGTAGCTGGAAAAATGGAGTATTGTGGAGCACATATTTTGGAGTTTTCAATGTATCCTTCCACATCTACAAATCACTATGCCAATTTAAATAAAATACTCCCTTCTTTCTGCTTAGAATGTTGGAGACATAACTCCAAGCTGCTTATCAGATGGTCATTAGGAAACTGAAATAGCTTGTTAAATATTGGATGCCTATTAAACTGGAGATTTGTTTACCCACTTCGGAATGCAAAAACTTGCACATTTAAATATGTACCATTTAAACATGTTCTTGCTACAAGCTTCAGTTAGGCAGGTATTGTCTTTCAAGAAAGATTCATACCTCATAAATATCACCCTTTCCCAGCAAATCTAAAAAGATTTACAGTTGTTTTAACCTCTTAAGATACTATCTGATAAGAACTGTCTCAGACATATGTCAGGTCTTCTGTGAAGTAGCCAGGCGAAATATATAACAATCAGCAGGCATTTTTTGCTATGCTTTTTGGGAAAAAAATATATTGAGCTACAGCAAACACACACACACACACACACATACACACACACCATCCTCATGGACACAACATTCAAAATAAATACTGCAATCTAAAATGTTATAAAACAATAAAAAATGTGCTTGTTTACTTCAGTGAACACAGTGATGTTCAGTTTACATTTATTATGTCCTCTTTGGCAACTTCTATTATTAAAACACATTAAATGTATAGTTTACTAAATCTTGACCTTGGGGTAACTCTTGAATGACTCCTAAATAAGTTTTAAGCCATTCCCTTTGTGGGAGGTCAAGACCTGTGCAAAATGTCAAGTGTTTTTTTTTTTTTATAATATTTTTTTTACAAATTTCCACAGTGAAAGTGTGGAGAAATACAAAAGAATGTACGACTAATCTCCTATGCATTTTCAACTGAGAGAGAAGTTTTGAGAAAAATCAAACCCAAAGTTTATACAGTTTTTGTTCTAAAGTAGTTTTATTCTAAATCTTATTGGACTATTGATGAACTGAGCAAAGACATGTTTAGAGAAAACAAATAGAAGACTCAGGATTTGGAGGTCATTAAAATTGCAAAAGGTCAAATTATGAAACCTTAAATGAACTCATTAAGATCATTCTTCTTAGTGTATAATTATAATGAATTAAAGCCATTTGAATATAGACCTACAATTATACAACCATTGTGATACATATTTTTAGGATCAGAGGAATGGTGCAAGGCTGCCAAAATCGTGGTGCTTTCAGTACTTCAACCTTCAGTGTGCATGGATCAAACCAAAAAGAGCCATAATAAAAGCTTCTATCTTCTCAAAAATACAAAAAACAATTACATTACATTATATTTGATTTAACCTGAAAATAAAAAATAGCAATAAGGAAGTAAAACAATCAAGATGAGATTTCAGCATTGTCCAACCATACATTAAAACCAAGCCATAATAAAGGCTTCTATCTTCTTCAAAGCAATTCTATTTTATTTTGATATATTTAATATTCTATATCTAAGTAGACACTAGAAAAAAGTTTATTGGGTGTTTGAAAACAGGCAAATGCAACCAGACACAGAAGGAAGTCAAAAGAGAGTATCTGTTGTGGAGTCTTGTAACAAGTCAAGGAGCTCACTTGACCACTCCAACGGGGGCCACTCACTGACACTACTGACCATTGGTGGGCACCGGTAGCAGAGGAGGAGCTGGGCAAGTGCTGCAAGCAGTCAGTGAAGGAGGAGGAGGAAGCAGATGGTAGGCTGCCTGCCATAGTCCTGCTCTTGTTTTAATCCCTGGTGGTGCCTGAGTGGCTGTAGTAATCATCTGTGCAGCAGCCCTCCATCTGTAGGAATTAAGGGGAATCAGTTTAGATGTCATGTTGTATTCAGGCAGGCACAAGCTCTATTACAGCAGCAGGTCTGACTGGAGCCCTGGACCCCCAACTCTGCTACTTGTACAGGACTGACCACTTGAGAGTGAGGGATCCTCACTGCTTGCAGAGGAAGTGGGAGGGGTCACGGTTGGTGTTCCTTTGTGTGCCGGAGTAGATGGGGGGCTGGCTGGGCTGGGAGGAGTGCCTTTAAGTGTAAGCATTGCATGTGTCTGAACTATTGTGGATTGCATGGGCATAGGCAGGGGGGTGTTGAGGGTGTTCAACACCCCCCCCCCCAAAATTACCTCAGAAAATTTCAAATTTCTATATTTTCTTTTCAGGTTGGCTCAGGCTCAGCTGCTAAAATACTCAATGTCTCAGCAGTCTCCATAGTGGTTGAAGCTAGCTGCAACACAATGTGCATTCACGGGACCATTGATGGCTAGGGGAGATGGAGACGTCATCAACAGAGAGAGCAGGAGAAGCCTGGTGAGACACTAGTGAACGTGTTGCTGTGCTGCATCATCTGTACAGTGCTGAGCAAGTTGTGGTAACCTGTTGACTGTCGTGGTGGTTGAGTGGAACTGTATGCTGCTCTTCTCTGTCCTCAGTTGAACTGTGGGAGAACTTGAAGTATGGTCTACTAGAGAAACAACTGATCCGTCCAGTACTGAGCTGTGAGTAACATGCAGCGCGTCTTCTTGACTGTGCTGGACGCTGCCTGGACTGGTGGTGTGAACCAAAGAGAAGACAGGAGAGGTCAAGGAAAAATCTGCCCTGGCCTAGTGGCCTGTAGTCTTGTCTTGGGAGGGAAGCAACTGGTAAGGCAAGCAAACAGGAGGATAATCAGCAGAAAAGTGGTGAGTGGAGAAAAGAATAAAGATTGATTCGGTGGGGGGACTTCTCTCATTCAGAGAGGTGGTGAGGGGTATTGGCACCATTTCTCAGGGCAACTCACTCATTACATCTCAACCCCATCAATGTTCTGCCCAACTTGGAGCTTATCATATGGAGTGGGAATAGGTGTGGAAAAGCAGATGCCTGACTGACATATTTGTCTCAGGCTGTTGCAGAGTGTTCCCATGTGCAAAGGTGGAATGGGGTTAGGAGTACTCTCTATATGCAGAGGTGGGATGGTGGTAGAGGAGGAGTGATGCAAATGTGTGCAAAAGTCCTCATGTGTAGGAGTGGGATGGATGGATGGGGAGCAATACTCCCCATGTAGGGCCAGTGGGATGAAGGGGTGGAGTGCTCCCCATGTACAGAGCTGATATGAAGTGGGAGAAAAGCTCCCCATGTGTGGAGGTTGAATGGAGGGAGAGGAGTGCTCCCTATGTGCAGGACGTGGGATGCAGTGGGACAAGTGCTTTCCATGTGGGGGAGGTGAAATATAGTAAGAGAAGCACTGGAGGGGTAAGGGGATGAGTGCTCACAATGTATGGAGGTGGGATGGAGGTGGAGCAATGATACCTACAGTATGTGTGGAGATGGAATGGAGGGAAGAGTGCTTTCCATGTTCAGGTTCAAGTTTATTGTGAAGAGATAAAATCCACTGAGCAAGCTCATTTGCAAGGAGATCCCTTGTACAAGCAATGATAAAGACAATACATGATGTGAGATACAAAAAGTAAGGACACATAGTATAAATTAGAATAAAGCAATTTTCTTTACATTAGTATATACAGTATGTAGAATGTTGCATTCAACAAGGATTGAGACCAAATATCATAACTTAAGACACTATGTCCACCATGTAGAAGAAGGCTGGAGAAGAAGAATTGCTCCCCATATGCAAAGGAGGCATGGAGGGAGAGGAATGCTCTCTATGTGCAGATGTGTAATGGAGGGGGAGGAGTGCTCCCCATGTATGGAGGTGGGATGAGGGGACAGTCACATAATGGCCACCATCCGAGACCCCACTCCAACCTGTGTGTGAAACTTTTTGGAATGGACACACTTTATGATGGAGCAGATGTGCAATCCACATCTCTTCTCTGGCTGTTGTAAAGTATTGGGTTGATAGGCGGGGTGCAAGAAGGGGGCACCAGTCACTCAGGAGCACCCACTGTATCCTACCCCACCCACCCAGCAGAGTGGGAACAGTTGTGGAGGGGAAGATACAAGATCCACATTTTTATATCAGTACCTCAGAGTGCTCTCCATGGGTAGAGCATGTTATGTGGGAGAGCCTCTGGCTGAAGCAGAGTGTTCTGCAAGTGTAGAGGTGTGGCATAGGGTGAGGAAATGCCAGTCACCCAAAGCCCACTCCAGTCTTCATGCTAGCTCTGGTGGAGCAGGGATGGGTATGAAGGGGCAGATGTGCAACTTGCATCTCTATCCCTGGCTGCTGCAGGGTGCTACCCTTGTGTGGAGGTGGGATGAGGGGATGGGGCATCATTCTTCCAGAGCCACCTGCCTGGAGCCCACCCAATGCCAGTGCCAGCTTTCATGGAACTCGGATGGGTGAAGATGGACAGATGTGTGAACCACATCTGTCATTGGCTCTGGCAGAGTGCTCCCAACATGCAGGAGGTGGAATGGAAGGAGAAAATGCTTTACGTGCAGAAATGCAGAAAGATGTGTTTGGTGCCAATGGCCTTGGGCCACCCAGTGGATCTGGACCACAAACCCCATTTCCACCCACCTGGTGCCCACCAGGCTAGATAGAAACAGGTGTGGTGTGGCAAATGTGCAACTCACATTTCTGTCTCTGGCTGGGGCAGCCAGTGTGCAGTGGTGGGATGGTTGTAGAGGGGGCACCAATTGCCAAGTTCTGCCAGGCCACAGTCCACTATTTACCTTAGGCTGTCCACCTGGAGGTCTCCTTGTCACTGTGCCAACCTCTGTGGAGTGGGATGGGTGTGGAGGGAAAGGTGAGTAACCTACATCAGTCTGTGGCTAATGCACATGGTTCCATATGTGCTGATGTGAGCTGGAGTTGTAGGGGGCTGCAACTACCCAAGGGTGCCCATCCAGTGCCCACCCTACACTGTGCTAGTCAATGTGAAGGGGCAGATATGTGACCCATGTATTTGTCTCTGGCTCTGTCTGGGTGTTCCTTTTGTGCAGTGGTGGAATAGATGCACCAAGTTTGTTTTACACTCTCTCCTGGTCTCTCACTCTATCTTTAACGTCTGCTCCCCCATGGTGAAAAGAAAACTCTGCAGCACTGCTCTCTGTTCCAGTCATGGCACTCTTGCTGCCACTTCCTCTGCCTCTCTGTATGTGCTGTCTGCTTCCACTGAGCTTCTGAAACACAAACAGAGTCAGACCGACAGCAAGGTGCTAGAAGAGTGAGCGAGAATAAAATGGATGGCAACCGAGCTTGGGTGCACACTGTACTCCACTTCTCTGAGTGGGGGGTTGACACCATTTCTGGCTGGAACAGATTGGACCTGCACACATATGCCGCACTGGAAGCGGTTCTCGCTGTTGCTGTGTCTCTCTCGGGGTGGGGGTGGGGATGGGAGGGGGTGAGGGGATAGACTCTGCTAGGGGACAGGCCACCCATTAAATGAATGTTGGTTCAGATGCAGGTCTGGGAGCCACTTGTCATCGTGGTTATAGTCACTACATTGCACTGCCCCCAATCTCACACTGCCAAGGTGGTGCTGTAATAGTGACAGCCTGTCACCTGGTGATCACTCTCATTCTGCTTACTAGCCACATCTCAGCATGTTGCTGTCACTGTTTGAGGGCTCTCTCTCCTCTCTGTCCCTAACACAGGTACCACTCACCACCTCTTTTGATCCTGTGCTCTCTTTCGGGGGGGGGGTGCACTGCTGCCTCTCCTTCTCGGTGTCTGTCCCTGCAGCCCATGTCTCTCTCTCTCCCTGCTGTTCAGGGTTAAGCTACAGCTCTGCAGGCAATGCTGCCTCACTTCTCAGCATTCTTGCTCCTTGTATTGTGCGGGGTTGGGGGCACACTGAGGCAGCATGGACACTAAGAGATCCATAGGGCGGGTCAGTGGGTACCATCACAGAGAGCAATGCTCAGGCTGGGCATTGTGGCACACATGAAGTACAGGAGAGAGAGAGAGAAGCTCAGGGACAAGAACACACACTGTCATTCAAACAGAGACACAAGCAAGTTCAATGCGGATGTCTGTCTGGGGAAGGATCAATAATATTTATTTGTTCTTTACTGCTAGGACTGTTTACTGCTTATGGCACAGAGAGTGGCAGATGCAGTGTATGGCTGGGTACCTGGACATCTGCAGGATGGGTGGGGAGACAAGCAGTAAGATCAGTAAGGGCATGAATGAAAGGAATGACGCGCTCTCATTCGAGCACTTTATTTCTTTCAACTAGAGAATGGCTTCCAGCTGTGAAACTGACTAGTGTCACAGTCTGGTTGCATGCTCATTGGTCTGCCAGGGACAAGTCCACTTTAGATTGCTGTGCATTGGACTCAACCCTGACACACCTCTGAAATGTCATTTTACAACAAGATTTTTCTTGCACACACACAAGGAATCATAAAAAACTATGAAGAATTTAGATTAGTGACTACCTTCATTTGAAAGGCATTTTTGTCCTGAACATAAAATTGTAAAATAATGCACTTGAGGTACAGAAATCCAGGGGCAGAGTAGACATGGGTGGAGTGGTATTGACAACATTAAGAAAACACACATTCAAAAAAAAAAGAGCTTTTACATACAGTTGATTACTGTTTAACAATATTTTGCATCTATGGCTGCCACTGTACATCTGATGCAAACCCATAATGATGTTCCTCACATGAAGCAAAATGGGTTGTGGTGGGGTGGAGGCCATAACTGACTCCTTGTTTTTGTGTTTAAATGAGTCAGTTTCTTTATGGCAAAAACAAGGAAAAACATCATTTCTAAAATGTGCAGATGAGCACGGGGACCACTTTTTTCCAGTGCGTGCCACTACTGACAGTTATCACGTCAAGACTGCTACTACCCCCGCCTAATATAATCAGGGGAAAACCAGAAGTTGTCTACCAGCACTGAGATCAATATGGTTAAGGTACATTTGCCAGAAATTACTGCTTAGAAAAGAATGAGAAAGTGACTGTGATGACGAGCAAGTCCCAGACCAGATCTCTAGTTTGTTAATAGACTCCTCCTGAGTCTGATTTGTACGGCTGCGCTGCGTGGGCCAAGCTCCACGGATGTTATGCCATCATCAGATTTGTATAACAGCACTGTGGAAGCATGTAACCAGACTGTTGTCTGATGTGCTCCTGCAGTGCTCCAACATAGTTTCCAGTAATTCTGTTTATGCAGCCCTACCCCTCCACGGGCCACGTAAAAATACCCACTTCCCGGCACACTACTTTTCTGTTCTGCAACTGCAGTACTGACGGACACTGTGTGTGACATGGTGATGTTGACTTAAACTGCGCATGCATGACTATCGTGCATACGTAGTTATGTTAGCATCGCTGTGTTGTGCAGGGGATGACTACAGGGCAAACTTCACATGTGCGAGTATCACGGATGTGCAGTACTGTAATTGCTACAGTATTACTTACGGCTGACTCTGGTGCAGTGAAAGCACCTCATATTCTTTTCCACACTCTTGCCACTCCTAAAAGCTCTCCACAGCCATATCGGTTCTGACCAGAGTTTGTTAGTCTAGCTAGATACCTATAAAGAAGCAGGGAACACTGGGTGTAACATGAACAGTTCCACAGGCTTTAGTGTAACTCTCAGCTTACATGTCTGCTCTCACCTTGGGTCTGTCTCATAAACATCTGCATGACAGAATGTGTGCTACAGCCTGCAGTAACCCACAGGACCTCTTAACAACAATAGTCCCCCTGGAAAAAGAATGCTTTTCTTAAAGCAACCCCTAGTACTCTGTATATTGTTACACTGTGACCATTTGAGAGTGCTGACAATGGCTTATGACTTTTTAGGGTCTTCGTACAGATGAGTTTGTTAACTCGTTCACAGCACAAGAGCTCTTTGAGGCTTCCACCACTTGTGCCTTGTATACTCTTATCACTGCATTCTGGGCATTTCTAAGCAAAATCAAGCCATAATCAGCATGCCACAAACAAATGTGAATACCTCTTGAACCGTAAGTGCTACACACAAAGTACGAGTGGAAAAGTTGTACAGCACAACATGACCTTTCCAGTGGTGCTATGCAATCAATTGTAATCAATTTAGTTTTTATTTTATGCTAGCTGAAATACCAAACAACTGTGTTTTTTCAGATTTTTTCAAGGTGCTTAGGTGAGGCTTGAGACAAATGTCAGCCATGCACACCATACCTTAAACAAATGCGAATGACTCATAAAGTATACATGATAGACACAAAGTATCAGTGGCAAAATCGTTCAGCACAAAATTATCTTTCTAATGGTGCTATGCAATAAATTGTAATCCATTTAGTTTTTTATTTTATGCTAGCTGAAATATCAAACAACTATTTTTTTCAGATTTATTCAAGGTACTTAGGTGAGGCTTGAGAGACAAATGTCAGCCATGCACACCATACCTTAAACAAATGTGAATAACTCCTAAAGTATATATGATAGACACAAAGTATCAGCAGCAAAACTGTTCAGCACACAATTAACTTTCTAACGGTGCTATGCAATCAATTCTAAGCAATTCAGTTTGTTTAATATTTAGGTAAAAACTGCTGACTTCCTCAGATGTTTCCAGGCCTGAGTGAAAGTCAACCGAGTACATCTATAGGCATTTTTGGCCTGAGTGGCTATACTTTCAGACGCCACCTACAGGCATATCTAGGCATGAATGAGTTAATGGTTGAACTGTTTGTGTGATCCATGTATTTTTTGGCAGCATTTGAAGCACTGCTGTATACAGTTAGTGGTGGGAGAAGTGGGCTCAATCTGCTCCGCGAAGTGATTCGCGGACCAAAGGTGGATTTGTGGAGTGCTCTGCAACGCAAAGCGGAGTACTTTGCATTATGATGAGTAACGCAAGTCCATTGAAACAATGACTTCGCATTACTCTGCCTCTCCAGACCACTACTCCACCAAATTTAAGGCGAAGTGCATTGATGGCAATGTACTTCGCCTTGTTTTTGAGCTCCGAAGGCGAATTTTGTGGTGATTCATAGGATTTCATGTCACATGGGCTCTATATTGATCTGCACAGCCTCAGTTCAGGGTAGTATGTGTAGGAAGGAGTAGGAGACAGTGTGCTCTGAGAGCTGTCTGTAATTGAAACCGTCTAAAAGCCGTTAAAAAAGCGTTTTTGCATTTATTTGGGCTCAAACTTTAGTTCTTCGATTGTAGGAAATCCTCCTGTACTCATATCATCGAGCATTTTTGTGTTTGTGTGGATTTTGAATGTTAATGTACAACATTGAGTGTGTGTAGTGAAAGACAGTGAAAGTGTGCTTTGGGGGAGGGGCGTATCTGTGGTGTAGGTAGATTTAAGTTGGAGAAATAGTGATTTCTTTGTTTTTTGGTTATATTTTTGTTATATAACTGACTGTGTTAATGAACACACAGTAATATTGTCAGTAATTGAAATTTTCTTGCTGTTTGTGTGTTGTGTGGATCTGGTGCAGCAGTTCATAATTTCAGGTTGTTTACATTACAATACGTGGCATATTACTGAACTTTTGAATTTGCTACGCATTACTCTTTCAGCATTGTAGACAGACTGTTCTGTGTGTGTGTGTGTGTGTGTGTGTGTGTGTGAGTATGTGTGCGGTGTTGCATCACATCAAATAATACACCTTTTATTGTGCCACAGACTAGTGTAATTGCAGGCGCAGCTGTGTGAACCTGCTATCTACTGCAGCTGCCCGATTTTGTACTGTGATCATGGTATCTGTTCTTTGTTTTGCTGCTTGTACTGCAGTAAAATTCTGCAGTCAGTGCTCCCCCCCACCTTCACCGGCAAAAGGAATTTTTTACCAGATTGGATTTTTTTTTGGGACCTCATCAGCACCACTGGTTGCTGAAGTTGTTTTCATTGCGTGACAGACTAGTCTCTTATCTGTTACTGAAGCTACAGTTGTTTTTTTGGCTTCACATCCAGTGCCCCCCCAATCAGAGAGTGAACGTATTAAAATCTAAATCTGGTTATAATATTGTGGTTGATCCCCCAAAATACCTGCAAAGAGATGTGCAAGCAAAGCTGTTTCTCGCCATGGCAATGCTGGCAGTAAGATAGTCTGTAGGCGTGGTAGTATGCAGATGTAGAAGAGCATTGCTGATGTGAGGAAAGGTATTTCTCCTGCAATGTTTTTTACAGCCCAATCAGTAGCTTCACTCATAGTTGGAGGAGATGATGTTTTCCCAGCCGGTGGTGTTAATGTTACTGGTGTTAGTGGTCATGGTAGTATTAGTATTGGTGCGTCAAGTTCGAATTCCGACCAGTGTACTATATCCAAAAATATTGAGCGTGAAGCAGTGCAAGTGAGTGGCAGCGTAGATGATGTCATACTTCCCAGTAACATCCCAGTAACTGAACCTGAGGATTCTGATAATCATGTCAACGATAGCATACAATGTGATATTCCGTCCACCGTGGCAGTTAATGTCATGCATTTTCCATGCAGTGATTCACAGTGTGGTGAAAAAATATCAGGTGATGGTGGTGTAGATGCTGATGATGAATGTGATGATGATGATGTTGCTGTTGTTGCAACATGCAGTCCACATGCTAGCATCCAAGCAGAAGATGTGGATGTATGTGACATTGATGAATATGATGATGATGTAATTGACCCCAGTTGGGAACCGGAGAAAAAGAAATTCAAAGTGGCTGTGTCTGAGTCTGTTTGCAGGAATCCCCCCCCTTAAAAACTTGTGATTTGCCGGTTTTAGTTGATGATGATGACCCAGTAATAAATATGATAGGTAGTCGTGGTAGTCAGTTGAAGTCCAGGTGTGCAGTGCCCGAATCATCACGTGCCCCCCCCCCCACTTCAGTGCTTAAAATAACGGACTTAAATAAGCCACATCATGGACATGTTAAAAGCAGAGCATCACAATCCCTTGTTTGGGATTTTTTTGTTCAAGATGCAAATGATGAGTCAGTTGCAATCTGCCAGGTTTGCCATGTGCGTGTGAGTCGAGGTAAAAAGGGGAGCCATCTGGGCGCAGGAGGACAGCATACACATCTTAAGAATAGGCACTTGGCACTGTGGACCTAGCACAAGCTGGCATCTAATACCACAGTGCGGCATTCACCCTCGTCACAGGTAACCATAGCAAACATGTTATCCCCTTCCATGACTGTTAAGTCAAGTAGTAAATTAAACATGTGCAGTACTGAGGTAATAAGAGCAGAGGATTACTACAGACATGATGAGGTGGAGGACCATAATGACTTTGAAATGTTGTCCAGTGCTGGTGAGAGTAGCAGTTTTTGTGGTGGTGGTGGTGAATGCAGTATATCTAGTGCAAGTGGTACATCAACCCTGGTCGGCAAATCTGGCAAAATAACAGCATTTCTGGGTTTGTCATCATCACCTGTGCAACCGTCTTCATCAAACGTGCACACTCCACCCCCTGCCAATGCCATTCATCACAGAGCACAACCATTTGTGATCACACTCCGTGTAAAACGTTTAAGTCAGCCCATGTTACAGAGTGTTTTTGCACATAAGCTGAAGTATCCCCCGGATCATACAGTGTCACATGTACTTAATGCTGCTGTAGTGGAAATGCTGGCAATTGATCTTTTGCCCTTCTCCTTTGTGGAGAATTCTGGGTTCTGGCAGTTTGCTGCATGTGCCTGTCCAAAATGGAAAGTCCCATCCAGGACATACTTTTCTACCCGTGCTGTCCCAGAGTTGTTCCGTACTGTGTCCGACTCAATAGTACATGCCCTTCAACATTCCTCCTCGATATTCATCCATTTAAGTATGGATATGTGGACAAGTGGCAAAACAGCAGGGAGTTCATATTTGTGTATAACTGCACACTGAGTGCAGGTGGCAGGGGTTGTTTGTGATGTTGGTAGTGTGAATAATCAGTGCAGTAAGGTGGATTGTCGTGGTAGCAATCTTCCAGGAATTCGACAGCATGCAACGATTGCTATGCGCAATGTGACCTGTTCACACACTGGTGAGAACATGTTGGATGTGGTACTGACTGAAATTGACAGATGGCTAAACCCTCTGTCCCTGAGAGCTGGGTTCATAGCAAGTGACAATGGGTCAAATGTGGTGAAATGCATAACGAATGGTGTTTTTTTTCACGTTCCATGCATGGCCCACTGTTTAAATCTTGTGGTGTAGGAGTTTCTGCAGCACCCTGATGTAAAAGAAATGCTAACCATTGCATGACGTATCTGCTCTCACTTTTCAAGATCTGGAAAGGCCCCACGTGCCAAAGTCAGCAAACCTCAGCAGCATAATCCAGCTAAAGGTGTACCTGGAGGACTATCAAGCATATCCTGCAATGGGAAGGGGACTGCAGTTCCAGGTGATCTGTCATCCAAAGTGGCTGGCATCAGCCACCTTTGGGAGGCTTTGTCCCAAGTGAGTATTTGTGAAATAAATGATTCTGGAGAACAGGATGATGTTTTAACAACTGGACTTAGTGCAGCTCAGGGAATGGCTGAGTCATATTTGTCTGAAAACAGGCATCTGACAATAACTGAAGATCCTCTTTTGTACTGGAGTGGAAAGGTCAGGGAATGGCCAGAGCTGACTGCAGTGGCACTGAAGTACCTCACATGCCCACCCTCCAGTGTAAGTGTTGAGAGGGTATTCAGCTCAGCAGGTGCAATAGTCAGGGAACGTCGGACAAACCTGTCTTCTGCAAATGTTAGTTTGCTAACATTCATTAAAATGAATGAGTGACACATACCATCACAGACTGCAACCTCAGTATTCGTACCCCGGCCTAGTCATGGTGGTTTTGGTGATGAGGAAATGGACCATCCTGGTGGCACTGGCAGTGGCTGCCTGAACGGCCCACCACTGACGTAGATGACGACACAATGGAGAAAGAATTTCCCAGTGGTCAGGCTTCAGACATAGATGACTGTGAGGGAAACTTTATGAGGATGATGATGTGGTTAATGTTGGCAGGTTTTAACTGAAGTTGTTAAAAGGCGGTGTGCCACCCCGGACCACCACCACCACCACCACCACCACCGGAACTGATGTTAGTCACTGCCACCACTGAGCATGAGTCTGTCTGACCCATGGACCACCAGCACCGGTACTGATGTTAGCCACTGCCACCACTGAGCATGAGTCTGTCCACCCCCTGGACAACCACCACCACCGGGACTGATGTTAGCAACTGCCACCACTGAGCATGAGTCTGTCCACCCCCCGGACCCCCACCACCGGGACTGATGTTAGCCACTGCTACCACTGAGCATGAGTCTGTCTGCCCCCCAGACCACCGCCACCACCGGGACTGATGTTAGCCACTGCCACCACTGAGCATGAGTCTGTCTGACCCACAGACCACCACCACCGCCACCGGGACTGATGTTAGCCACTGCCACCACTGAGCATGAGTCTGTCTGACCGACGCACCACCACCACCACCGGGACTGACGTTAGCCACTGCCACCACTGAGCATGAGTCTGTCTGACCCCCAGACCACCACCACCAGGACTGATGTTAGCCACTGCCACCACTGAGCATGAGTCTGTCTGACCCCCCGGACCACCACAACCGGGACTGATGTTAGCCACTGCCACCACTGAGCATGAGTCTGTCTGACCCCCCGGACCACCGCAACCCGGACTGATGTTAGCCACTGCCACCACTGAGCATGAGTCTGTCTGATCCCTGGACCACCTCCACCACCACTGATGTTAGCCACTGCCACCACTGAGCATGAGTCTGTCTGGACCACCACATCCATCAGCCAGAGACACAAAGCTTCTTAATATTTAAACCATAAAGTGAGTATGTGTACTCATGTTTGTCATGCTGAGTCACTTCCTTAAGTTGTATGTTTTGTTTTCTGTAGCTTTTCAGAGCCACAATGGTAAAACACATACGGTACACATATTTTGTTTCTTTTACAGGTTAACAAAAAAGTCTCCATCACTAAAACTCGGGAATGGTACTGCAGCTGTACCGTACAGAGAGAAACCGATGGAATATCCATGTGAAATCCATTCTGGTAAGTATGAAGATTTTATTTCATCCATTTCATTGTTTTGGAAAGACTGCAGCAAATATTGCACACAGGTTGTGTTAGTTGACAAGCTGTGGGTTTGAAATGTAACTTGACTTGAGATTGAGAACCGGGGAAGGACAAATAACAATTAAGTTGTAAGAAGTCATTCATTTCTTTTTTTAAGGAACTTCCAGATGCTTTGTTGTTCTGTCAAAGTGGCCTTATCCAAAAAAGTTCTTCAACATCAGGCACCCTCCCCTGGGCTTGGGCACACATGCAACACGCAGAAGTCATTTCATTAGATGACCATGACCATCATTAACAACCAGACTCCAGAAGGATGCTGATGAAATATGTGAAGAAGTAACAAAATAAGAAACCATTGCAGACAAACCTGCAAATATGATTCCCCTCACCCCCCCCAAAAAAAAATACTTACCTGCATGTGCTTGAGAGTTATCCGTTTCCAATTTCAATGCAAAAAATTCTCATTGAGCACTGAAATGTGCACACCAACAGTATCTGTGACCTGTGATACAGAACAATACCATGAGTACATGTCCATGTCAACCCCCCTCCTCACCTACAAAATACAGAAACATATATCTATATATATATATCTACTCACCAAGGCTACTATTAGTGTACAGCCAAAGGGCACCCTTCCATCCAGTTGAGATGATCACATTGCAGTTGCTCGAATCACCTCGCAGAACACATTGGACCAGCAACAGGACGCTCATGGTCATCATTTTATTCTGGGGGACTTTGTATGAGCTGAAACACTCCCATTTCACTGTGTTACCACTTGTCAATTTTCTGCACACAAGGAGGATGCATTTTGGGCATGCAGAAAAAATCTGGGGACTCTATGCCACCACTACACGCATGACTGAGTGCGCCATTAATTCTGGGGGACTTTGTATGTGCTGACACACTCCCATTTCACTGTGTTACCACTTGTCGATTTTCTGCACACAAGGAGGATGCATTTTGGGCCTTCAGAAAAAATCTGGGGACTCTGTGCCACCACTGCGCGCATGACTGAGTGCGCCCTTAATTCTGGGGGACTTTGTATGTGCTGAAACACTCCCATTTCACTGTGTTACTCTTGTCAATTTTCTGCACACAAGGAGGATGCATTTTGGGCCTGCAGAAAAAATCTGGGGACTCTATGCCACCACTGTGCACATGACTGAGTGCGCCATTAATTCTGGGGGACTTTGTATGTGCTGAAACACTCTCATTACACTGTGTTACCACTTGTCAATTTTCTGCACACAAGGAGGATGCATTTTGGGCCTGCAGAAAAAATCTGGGGACTCTGTGCCACCACTGCACGCATGACTGAGTGCGCCATTAATTCTGGGGATGCATTTTGTGTGTTGTGTGATTGTTGTGAGCTCATGATGTCATACTGATATTATCAATTAAAGCAGCATTGCAAGAATGTTGTGAAAATTTTGAACTGTACTTTTTTATGCTACTTTACATTGCCACAGCCACTAGCTACCTCCGAGTCGTGACTTTAATGATACGTTTCTTTTCACAATTTCTGTCTGCTTTACTTAGTTGACTACATTTTTTCATGTATTAAAAAAAAAATTAGCACACCTTTCAATATTGTTCTGACCAGGTTTGTATTTATTTGCAGCTGCTTTTTAATAAATATTGTTCCATGGTGTCATAAAACACTGACTGATGCATAACTGTTAATTAACAACAGAAGTGATATATTAGAACTAACTGATGTGATGGAGAAAAGCAGAGGAAAACAATGACAAAGACCTGGTCAACACCAATTTAAAAGGAATGCTCCTTTCATTATTTCACACATGAAAAAAGGTAGTACAGCAGACTCAACTACTGGAAATTCTCGTATCATTCCAGTCAGGACGTAAGTAAAGGAAGTTGTAACATAGCATTAAAAAATATAGGTCAGAGTTCTCAACAGATTGTTGCGCTGCTGCTTTACAGAGATTCACCACGTTACACAGTTATGGCGATGCACATAAAGTAATATGTGGGGTTTTACTCAGTGGAATATTTTTGCTCCACTAGAGAAGCAATATATATTTGGAAACCGCCTGTCATTTACAGTGTGTCACGTGGACAGAGGAATTTCCATTCAGAAAGCCAATACATTCTGCCCCCTTTCTCAGCAATGTTAGGACGTGATGCCAGGGGCGCGAGGGTATGCTCCACTTAGTGAATGTCCGCAGCTATCCCATGTTTCATGTTATAAGGTTCACTTTAGTGTGAAATGTGGAACGCTTCCACTAACAAGGCTCTTCTTACTGGAAATGTGCCCACACGCTTCCACAAACTGACCATTATAACATAAAGAAACATTCGGAAAGCTGCCGGACAATTGGACATTCACTGTAATGGAGCACACACCCGTGCTCTCCCTGGCATCATGTTTTAACGTTGCTGAGAAGGGGGGCAGAATGTGGGCGGCTTTTCAGAATGGGAATTCCTCCGACACGTGACACACTGTAATGGAATTACGGGCGGTTTTCACAGAAATGTATTGCACTATGTGGAGCAAGAAAGATTCCCCTTGAAGGGAAAATGTGTATTATTAAACAACAACAAAGAAAAAACACACAAAAACAGTACAACACAATAGTGGGGTGGGGGGGCCATAAAACAATCACTTAATGTGGCCATGGGATGCTGTGGTGGTCCAGCAGCAGGTGCAGCATTGTGACTATTTGCTGCTGCTGTTCTTGTATTGTGTCAATCTGCTGCTGCAAAGCATCGACCCTCTGATTATTCTCCTCCAGGGCCGCCCACACCAGGGCGATGTCGGCCTCTGTTGCAGGGACTGTGGTGGGGTCCACTGCAGGTGGAAATCCAGGTAGTGGTGGTGGTGGAGAGGGTGGTGCTGGTGGCTGTGGTGGTGGTGGTGCAGCTGCTGTACTGGCCCTCCTCCTGCTGCGGTGGCGAGGCACAACTTTGACCCCAGCAGCACCCTCAGCCACTGCCACAGAGGGGCCAGCAGGTGGATGCCTGGCCGCTTCTGTGGCAGCCTGCCACTCTGCCTTGTGGGAGTTGAACGTGTGGGTGCGCTGGCCACTGGTCCCCAAATGTGTCCCACGGGGGCCACAGCACACCAGCACACCACACAGATGGCACACCACAACTGTGCTGTCTCCCCCAACAGAGTTAAAAAACTCCCACACTGGGGAGCTGCGGTGGGGACCAGACACAGTCCTTGCATCACATATGTTTTCCAGAGGCACCTCCTGTGGCTGTGGAGGTGGTGGAGGGGGTGCTGCTGGAGCCCCTACAGCTGCTACCAGTGGTGGTGGTAGTGGCGGAGAGGGTGAATGCACTGCAGCCACCGATGGCACTGGTGCTGCTGCTGTTGCTTCCACGGTGGGGGGGGGGGAAGTCACACCCAGGAGTTGGGAGCGGTCCAGCATCACATGACCGCCCCTCACGTGTCTGCACTCCCCTCCTCTGACTGCGCCCAAGGGCCAGCGACTCACCTTCTCCAGGGTCCATCCTTCCCACACAAGTCCCCGACACACACACACACACACACACATATACATGCATACTGACACACACAGTCACACACACACAAAACAAAACAAAACTTATAAAAAAAAAATTCACTACCAAAAAAACAATCACAAACACAATACAAAAACTAAATAAAGATATAGCTTTTAAAAAAGCTGTTGTTTTTTTCACACAAAGGCAATAAAGCACTTTCAGTCACTGACTCTACACTGCTCTCCTGAGCTCTCCACAAAGCCTTCTCCCTCTACGAATGCAAAGGAGAAAGTGAAACTGCTTCTCTGACTCACTTCCTTCCTGCCTGGCTAAAGCATGTGACTTACAGTATTGCACGCCATGTGATGTGTGGGAGGCTGCCTATTTACTTGTCACTTCACCTTACTTCACGTTAGGGCATAATGGCAGCAGTAATAATTATATGTGGTGAGCACTTTACAGTGCTCACTTCGCCAGGTTCTCCGCCAATGCGAAGTGGCCACTTCGTGTTCACTTCGCCAGCGGATTAAAAATGTGCTGCATCTCTTTATACAGTATGTTCCCAGTTGTTAGCAATAATGGTACTGATGGGTGATGTCTCTCTTTTTTGTTATATTGCTGGGTTTTTGAGGGTGAGGGCTCTTGTCAGCGTCTGGTTTTGTGGTCTTATGTTGAGTATTTCTTGTTTTTTGTCCTGTAAAGGAGCACCACTGACATATTTGGACGTATTATCTTGGTTGGTTTTTTTTTTCATTTGTTCATTAGGTTGGGGTGTTTTTTTGGAGTACAGTTGCAGCCAGCACTTTTTGTTGGTCCAGGGAGCACTATCGATAAGCTCTGACTTGTTTAGGTGTAGTACAGTTCTACTTGCTCTTCAGGTTTGTGTGTGTATGTACAGTATGTGTGTCTTCTTTAGATTGGAAGGAGCGTTTTCCTTATGTGGGAATCATCGGGTGGTTGTGTTTGATCTGCATAATGAATTTCTGACCCTGCAAGTTAATATTATTACCATACCCCTGAGAAAGGTGTGACTAGTTTCAACCACTTAGGAGACAGGAATAAGACATACTGTGGGTGCATATGAAGCAAGAAGTGCGACTGAGTGCCTCTACACACGGTGAAAGTGTCTTACTATGGTGATAATTTGAGGTGTTGGAGGATGTACAAGGGAATGATGGCACTGGGCACTGCACTGTAGATAAAGACCAATGCTGAAGGATGAGGTCTGTATCTACAGTGCCCAGTGCTGTAATTCTTGAAGACTGACGTCCAGTGCCTCAAATGTTGGCTATTACATTATCTTGAGATGCAACAAAGTACAGACAGAGACTGTACAGTATAAAAGCAAAGCAGAAGCCATTTCTCTTTACAAATGAATTTCTGACAGAAAAGTTGATGAGGCGAACATTAATTCAGAAACTCATTTGAATATTCTGAGTGCCCTTTATGTTAGGTAGCATATTCTAAGTGCCTTTTGGCACTCATTTGCATAATCATAGTGCCTTTTAGTTGGTTTGGGTTATTTGCAGGACATAGCCACCAGGATCAGGGGAGTAAGTGGGAAAAAGGAGGCCCATATTGACACATCAAACCTCCACACTGACCAATCCCCCAGTTGGGGTGCACATACCCTGGGCCCCTCTACCACTTCACTCCTAATAGTGACTTCTCCTTAAGGGGCTTGGCAAGGCATTGATGTCCATCCCTTGAGGTGGACTTTAGCAGGGATTAGAGGTATTTCTTGGGACAGAGTCACATATAGGACTCGACACTATAATTTAAACAAATTGTGCACCCATCACCCTAGAGAGCTATAGTTCACTATGGGCTCTAGTCACAAAGCATTGGATGGGCTGTGCAGGCCATGCAGAGGCAGTGTGTGGAGCACTATGTCGGTGCTGCACACAATGCATGCCTGGACGGCATTCTTGAAATGCGATTAGTGCTGCGAGCCACCATCCAGCACGTACCTGCATGGACCCATGGCCAGTGCTGTGCATAGGGGTGGTGCCATGCAGTGCGCAATATGCACCCCTTCTACAAGAATGCACAACTGCACCTATGATGGTAATACAAGTGGGGGCACATGCACAGAACTAAAACAGGTCTGAGGCAGCTGTAAAGCCCAGTGTGCATTGTGCAGTGCAAGATGGGGTCTTGGAAGGGGTGAGCACAGACACAGCCATGCTGTGCCCCCCCCCCCGGGTGCAAACACAGACAGTAGGAGTGCATCCCACCAGTCACCATGGCAATCTTCCCACCCATACAGGGTGCTGCACGCAGCCACGCCTAGGCGTGGCGCTAACCACAGGGCAGGACAGTGAGATGGTGCTGGCCAGACCGTGTTCCCCCCAGCACACTGCACAGCCAGTCACCTGAGAGACCCAGCGCCTATGCAAGGCCACAGCCCTGCCCATTGTGCAAGGCCACGGTGAGCAACAGTGGAACACAGACACAGGATGCAGCTGTGGCAGCATGACAACACCCCCCCATCTGTACTACCTATAGAATGAAGTCACAGATGCAGGGAATACAGTCAACATACCTTTACTGTATGATATTCAGTACAACAATGCACATGCGCAAAATCTAAAAATTCCCCTCTGATGAATCCCCTGAGGATGGTAGTGGCATGCTTCTAGTATAAGGGTAGAGGGCCAGGACCATATAGCGCAGTGGACTTGTGTACCCCTGCAACAGAACAGGAGACAGGACATGTGTGTTAGCCACAGAGTGCAGTGACACTAACACCCACACAACACATGCACACCACGAAACTCTCACCATGGAGGGCCCCTCCACTGCCCACATCCCGCTGTCATCGTCCTTATAAAAGATGTCCTTGGATTAGACCCTTAGGGACAGCATGTCTGGAATGGCCTGGGGCCACCTCCTCCTTCTTCTCTTCGCCGCCGTGGTCCCGACCACCTCTGGTCCTAGCTCCCTCTGTTCCAGTGTGATCTCCAGTGGCTTCCCACTGAACTCCTGTGGGTACATAGACAATGACAGGCCGTGAGTCACATGCACAGTGCTGCAATGCACACACACAAAAAAAACACCACCACCATATGACCGTGTACTCACCCCCACTGGATCCGTAACGTCCCAGACATTACCACCCTCCTTGTTGTCCTGGTAGGTGAGTGTGGCCCACCTTCATAGTTTGCAGGGGTCGTCCCACATGAGCTTCATGCTGGCTGTGGACCTTGCTGGTGCCTCCTCCATTTTGGACTGCTGAATGGACGTTGCCACATGGATGATGCCTTAGCATGCCATACCACATGCTGGCGTGCACCGGAAGGGATACGTATAAGCACAGGGACTGCTGAGGCATGGCAAGACTGTATGGCAGGTGCGCACACCCACGCCATATGGCACACCTTACCAGTATGACAAGCGGCACAGCACCCAAAGGTGCACCATGTGTCCAGGGACACTTATGAACACCCTCCTGCTAGATGAGGAACTAGCATGCCACCAGCAGCACTGTGCACAATGGCGGTTGAGACTGTTTAGGGACTGGCTACAGCTGCAAATGCTCAGGGACACTCACTGCATACAGTGGTTCAGGCTGGACCATGCCACCATTGCACAGCTGTGTGACATGATACGGACACAGGTGGCACCACATACTGGACAGTCTAGGGTGATGTCTGTGGAGAAAAAGGTGCTATGTGCATTGGCATATTATGCCACCACCTCCTTCCAAATGGTGGCGGGAGATGTCACCGGCGTGAGCTAGCCATCCATGTCCCATGCCCTGCACCAGGTCACAGATGACCTGATGTGCCATGTGAATGCACACATCGCCTTTCCAGTCACCCTGGCTAACCTGTGGGGCATGGCGCAGGCCTTCTTTGACATACATGACATGCCAAATGTGATCTGAGCCATAGATTGTACACATATCACCATTGTGGCCTCCATGGTGGGGAAGGAGGCATACCGTAACAGAAAGGGGTGCCACAGCATTAACTGCCGGGTCATCTGCAATGCAGCTAGCATCATTACTAACAAGTGTGCAAAGTATCCTGGCTGATGCCATGACTCCTATATATTTGAGCAGTCATGCCTGGGCACCTACCTCAATGGACATGGTGGAGGGGACTACTGGCTGCTTGGTAGGTACCACGGAGGGGACATAGGGTGCATGCATGCCTATGCAACCACACAGTGACACTGTTTCCTCCCATTATAGGTGACAGCAGGTACCCACTGAGACCTCACCTACTGACACCATACCTGGTGCCACAGGGGCCCGCCGAGGAGGCATACAATGCAGTGCAAAGAATGACACAATCTGTGGTGGAACACATGTTTGGAAGGCTGAAGATGCGATTCAGGTGCCTGGATTGCATGGATGGCATGATGATACTTGCCTCCGGATGGCATGCAGAGTAGTCACTGCCTGCGCCATACTACAAAACCTCTGTGAACAGCGGTGCGTGCCCATGCCTTGTGATGCTCCAGAGGATATGCCACGTGGGAATGCCAATGACAACCACGCACATGGTGGTGTGAATGAGACCCTGTCGGGATGTGTCCTCCATCACTCTGTGACACATGGTACATTCGGGCAGTATGATGTACACTTCTGAGTGCACCCATGCCAGCAATGCCACATGCATGGATGCAATGCAGATGGTGGCCAGCAGTGATGCCATTGGCAGCATGCATCAGTGTTGCATCACACATGTGCCACTCATATGGGGAGGGCCCATCATACGCGTGGCTGTGTGTCCATGTGTGTGACCCTGTGTGTGCACATGTGATGGGAGTTGTAGTGTGGTGCTGTAGTGGTGGCATACATGTTGGGACCGTGTGGCCCCGTGCAGTGCATGGTGGACCCTGTGGGGATGTGCAGGGCACTGTGATGTGTAGGTCTACTGGTTTGTGCTTGTTGATGTCTATTGTGTCTGGACAGGTGTGGCATGGTGTGCACTGGTTGACGGCGTGGCTGTCGTATGCGTGTAGGGCACACCATGTATGGGTGGACACCTACGTGGTGCAATACTCATGTCCACTGTTAGTCCCTCCTCACCCGTCCTCCTGGTGACCATCCCATTACCATGTTCCCTGTACTCATGGTGGCCCAGAGAGGTCTCTCGGACATCGTTGTGGCCTCCTGTTTGTGTTTCTGCTGCATATGCCTGCCGTTCCTTGGCCAGGAGTGTCCACCAGCTCCCCTGTCTGGCTGCCCTATGTGGCAGTGGAGGCCATACATGGAGGTGGCATGCAGTCCACCATAACCTCCAGGATATCACCGATCCTGTCGGTACCACGCCGCATTCCAGCACCTCTTCATTAGTTCCCACAGTGTCCCTGTGGTGTCCTGCTGTGCCTCCAGCCAGTCACATTCAAGCTGCTGCAGGTTGTGGTAATAGGTCTGTAGCACGCCTGACCCCACGGTCCACCTGCCGCGCTATGATGGCTGTCCTAGTAACCCTCAGCCCCCTCCCCCCCTCCTACTCCTCCCTTCCCTCCACCTCCGCTGCACTGTTGTGTGCATGGTGGGGGGACACCTGCGGGTCTGGCATTTGCTGCTGGGCAGCGGTGCCTGTGGGTGATGTTGCAAGGATGTTGCCTTGGTGTCACAGTGTTGGGGCATGGTGTTCCATGCCTGTGTACCTGCCTGTGCGCACAGGTGTGATGCTGGTTTGGGGTGTGGCACATGTTTGAGGGGGGGTGTTGGCTCGGGACAGCTGTTGTGGGGTGTCTGCTGCACCTCTTTGGGGTTCCATCCATCCTCAGTCATGCATCCTGGGCTGGCATGGTGTCCTCCTCCATCGTACTGTCCTGGTCCAGCTGGCAACGTGTGGGAGACATGGTGTGGTTAGTATAGGCTGTACTAGGTGTATAAGTACCATCACAGGTGTGTCATCCTGCTTTTGCCTTGTACCTCCCGTGGGTGCGTGCAGCGTGGGGGGTCCCCACCTGTGCGCTGTTCCCTGTGGCTACCCTGGCCTGCCTTGCTGTGTCTAAGGGTGTGACGCAGGGTGGTTAACGATGGCCCAATGGTCACACAGGCACCCTATGCTGTCCATGGTGTCCCATATATCTGTCAGTGTGTTGATTCCCATGTCCTCACCGTGGCACACTACATCGGAGATGGTCTCCACCACTACCTTCTCTATGGGGCTCAGGACGGGCTCATTGGGGGATGGGCCACCTCCTGTGGCCAACTGGGAGCTGGCAATGGCATCCAACTTGCTCTTGACAGCCACTTGCGCTTTATGGCACTGAGTATGCGTGCCTCCGGTCCCGCGGCATTTAGTGTCACCTGTATGTCCAGCTATAGGTGCTCCTTCATTTCGGTGGGCACCTTCAGCACATCCACCCCATGTAGTTCAGCATAGTGGGCACATATGTCGGTGACCAGGGCGGCCACCTGTGGTCTTGTGAAGTTGGTCAACTGGGGCCGCACCGTGCTGGTGGACGGGCTGGGTGTATCTGTGTCCTGGGCACCATGGCCCTCCACCTGGGGTTCTGGACATGGTGGCTGCCTTGTTGCAGTTGACATGCCTGCAGGATCTGTGCTGGTGCCCTCACTTTCTATTGCGGTATTCACTTCCGTGTGTGCAGGCGCCGGTGTGGTTGCCCATATATGGTGGGATCAAGGGGCGTGGCCACGTTCAAAGACCATGTCTGGCCCTCCCCTACGCACCTCTGCATACCCCGGCTGTCACCGCCCATAGCCTTCCACATAGGGGCACCTAGCCGCTATATTCCATTCCCATGCAATTCCTGTGCATCCATGAATAGAGCCCTATGTGCACTGAAAACAAGAAGAACTAGTACGATCACTTAACTTTTGGAGACTTCTTAAGGAAGCCCCGTCTAGTCCGTTCGAAATGTCGGTTTTGGTCACCATATTTTTAGGTGTGTTGCTGTAGCATATGGACTGCATAGTCTTTTACAAATTTCTCCTGGTTTGTGTGTTCTTGTTCCAGGAAAACTGTATGTATAACACTTTTCTTACTACCTGTATATGCAAAATGAAGTCTCCAGGAGTTAAATGATCATGTTAGTTATTTTTGTTATCAGTGCACATAGTGTCCTATAACCATCTGGGTTGGTGGGTGCACCATTTGTTTATAGTGTTCTGATGTAAATTGGTAGCACCACCTATATCTCCGTGGAGGGGTGGCTAACTTTTTTTTTCTGTACTCATATAGACAACAGAAATTCTGGGAAGGGAAAACAGCATTTCCACCCATTGAGGCATATGAACATACCAGCAGATAAAGGCCTTATGATGTACCTAGTCTGCTCCATTGTGCAACTCCCTATGCATTTAAAAAGGGAACTGCCCCTCCTCCCCATTTCCTTTTGACCTCCCTCAACTTCTCCCTCTCTCCTCACTCAGCCCCCTTCTACCCACAAAGTTTCCCCTCACCCTGTCCCACCCCTTCTTGAACTTGTCCACCATTTTTAGGGATTCCACCTCCTCTGGCAGTTCATTCCACTTGGCCACCACCCTCTCTGTGAAAAAGTGACTCCTCATCTCCCTACTGACCCTTCCCCCTACCAGGTTTAGGCTCTGCCCCCAGTGGTCTTTTTCCTGCTAAGGCTGAAGAGGCCCTCAGTGCTCCACTTGTTAATACCCTTAAGGTACTGAAGGTCTCAGTCATGTCTCCCCTCTCCCTTCTTTCCTCGAGAGAGTACATGTTGAGCTCACTGAGCCTCTCTTCATAGGTGCTGCCCTGTTGGCACTGTATCATCCTGATTACCCTTGTCTGGACCATCTCCAGCAAGTTGATATCCTTCTTAAGATACAGGCACCAAAACTGCACACTGTACTCCAGGTGTGGTCTTACCAGTGACTTGTACAGTGGCAGAATGACCTCCGCCTTCCAGGTGGTAATTCCCCTTGCTACGCAGCCCAGCATCCAGTTTGCTTTGACTGCTGCTTTCTTGCAGTGTGCTGATTGTTTCAGCTCACTTAAGGTTATTACTCCCAGGTCTTTTTCATCCTCTGACCTGGTTACCTGCACTCCACTCAACCAGTATTTGATGCTTGGATTCTTTGCCCCCAAGTGCATATGTTTACACTTTTTAGTACTATATTGAACCCTAGCTGCCAAATGCCAGACCACTTTTCTAGCCTAGCCAAGTACTCCTTGAGTTCCTGTCTTCCCTGTTCCATGTCCAACCTCCCACAGAGCTTGATGTCATCCACTAATAGGCAGATTTTACCCTTGATCCCATCCATGATGTCACTTATGAAGATGTTAAAGAAGACTGGACTGAGCCCTATGGGACCCCACCGGTCAGAGACCATCTGAGAATCCTCCCTGACCACCACCCTTTAGCTTCTGTCCTGCAGTCAGCTTCTGACCCATCCCGTGAGCTTAGCCTCCACCCCCCAGGTCCTCCAACTTCTCGACTACTCTCCTATGAGGCACTGAGTTAAAAGGCCCTGCTGAGGTCCAGATAGATGACGTCAGCTGTCTGGCTCTTGTCCACTGTCCTAGTGACCCAAATGAAGAAGTTGATTATGTTAGTTTGGCAGTAACTCCCTGACACAAACTCATGCTGCCTCTCACCCTGGAGCCCATTTTCCTACAGAAAGCTAATAAGTCTCTCTTGCAGGATGGTCTCTATCAGCTTACCCAGTACTGAGGTCAGGCTGACTGGTCTGTAGTTCTCTGGTTCATCCCTAAGCCCACTTTTATGGAGAGACACCACATGCACCATTCTCTAGTCCTGGGGCATATTTTCAAACTCCAGAGAGGAGTTAAAAAGGTCTGTCAGGGGACTCACCAGAATCTCCACCAGTTCTCTAAGGACCCTTGGGTGCATGCCATCTGGCACTGGTGATTTGTCCACCTTTAGGGCTCTTAGACCCTTGAGTACCTTGTTGGCTTGAATTGTACCATCTGTGACTTCTCCCTTCCCAGTCCCCTTCCCCCACTCCCCTGTGGTACTAGTACATCCTTCTCCCAAATGAAGACTTAACAGAACTACCCATTAAGCACCTCTGCCTTTTCATCACTACCTCTGCCCAACCCCCCTTCCTTTTCTAGCCTGATATTTCATCCTTAATGTTTCTTTTCTCCCTTATATACAGGAAAAAGGCCTTCTCACCTACTTTTAATCCTTGGACTAGCTGTACCTCTCTTGTGGCCATTGCCTCCCTTACTGCCCTGCTCTTCTTTCTTGACCTAGTGACGTAGTCGAACCTATCCTCCTCCTTCTGAGTATGCTTGTACTTTCTAAATGCTTCCCTCTTGCCCCCACTGCTTTTGCCACCTCCTTACCGAACCAGCTGGGCTTTTTGGCCTTAGCTTTCTTACTTTTGATTTTGGCATATTCATTAGTGGCCTCCATCAATCCCTACTTTATTATGGCCCATATCCATCCTCATTCTGATCCCAGCAAGGTGTTCTTTCAGAACTTCTCCCATCCTACCAAAGTCAGCCCTCTGAACATCCAAGACCCTCATCTTGGTCTTGATCATCCTTCTACTCATGTCCAGGTGGAACCACGCCATGTGGTGGTCACTTCCTGCAAGCGGCACGGCCACCTTCATATCCTGAATATGTGCACAGTTGGACAACACCAGATCCAGGATGGCCCTCTCCGTAGTGGGCTCCATGACACCGTGAGTCAGTACAGTACTCTGGAAAGCATTCAGCAGTACTTGTTCACTAGTGCAGGATGTAGCAAGGATTTTCAGTCCACCCCAGGTAGATTGAAATCCCCCATTATTACCACTTCCCCCTGTTGGACATGTCTATTATCTGGACCCCAATATCCTGTCCAATTCATCATCCTGGGAGGGAGGTCTGTAGACCATCCCCATCCTTAGTTTCCTCCCTTTAATGGATTGGACCTGTACCCACAAAACTGCAGGCTTGCTCTCCGCATCTTCCTCTCTGGCGCAAATCATCTCCATCTTCACATATAGTGCCACTCCCCCCTTCTGTCCACCTATCCTTTCTGTACATTTTATATCCAGGAACTGCTAGGTCCCAGTCATGGTTTTGTGTGGCTCAAATCTCTGTGATGGCCACTGTGTCCACCTCTCTCTCAGCCAACAATGACTGCAATTCTGCCATTTTGTGCCCCAGACTTCTGGCATTTAGAGACACCACCCTCCACAGCCTCCTGACCTGCCCCCTTCTAAACCCCTCTTCCCTTGGTCCCACCCTTCTTCACCCACCCCTCCCTTCCGTCCACTCCTTCTGCTGTCCTGATTGGGGGGGGAAGCCTATCGGCCTCCTCCACCAGGTGACTAAGTGTGCTGTGCACCCTGCTGCCCAGACATGAGTTTAAATTTAGATTTTTAATCATGAGGTCCTCCAACATTCCCTTCAGGAGCCTTGTGCCCTTTCTACTTAGGTGTAACCTGTCCAGTGCATACAGATCCTTGTTATTCCATGTCTCTCCCAACCACCAACACACCCGTACTCTTCCACCTCACACCACTCTCTAAGCCATTCATTAAATTCAGTAATCCTTACCTTCCTTGCCGTACTAGCCCTCTAGACTGGAAGCACCTCCGAAAAGGCTAAAAGCTTCCCTTCCACTCTTTAGATTCTCCCAACTTCCTTGAACCTCTGTTGTACTACCTCCCCCTCACATCCTGTATGGTCATTTGTGCACAGGTGCACTATAATGTGAGGTTGCCCTCCTCCATGTCCAAGCAGTGTGCTACTGGAGGTCCCAACCTCCCTGCCATCATCCCAGGCATGCATTCTACCCTTTCATGGTTTGGCCCTTCTCCCCCATCTCACCCCTTCGCAACTGAATCCCCCAAGATCACCACCCTATCCCCCTCATCCTGGGACCTCCCTCCTTTTTTTCCATACTGCTGCCCATTACCACCTGTCTCCTTTTTTCCCTCTTGTACTCTCTCCTGATCCTCTACATCCGCTATCCCTTCCCTCCTCCCGAACTCTCCCCCACTGGCGTACCACCTGTCTTTCCCTTCTGTCCCCCCCCCACACAGCCTGACCTCAACCCTTCCCTTCTGCTACTCCTCTTGCCTATTCCTTTGTTCTTCCATGCCCACCACCCCTTTCTCTGCACCACCTACCCCCTTGCCCGAACTTACATCTTCTCACCTCTTGTCCCTACTTACCCTGACATTCCCCCCACCTCCTCCAACTCCCCATCTCTCTCATGCCCCTTTCCTTATGACCACTTCCCCCCTCATAGGCTACCCCCGGTCCACTGGAAGGAATCTGTTCTTCACCAGCAGTCCTGGAGATGCTTCCACAGGACCCCCTTCCCTTCCTGCCTTATCTTTTCCTCTTACTGTTGTTCACTCCCCCACCCTGGGCCTCCTCTCCTGTTGGCATTTGCTATACTACAGCTCATTCCCTATGACTGCAAATAACTGATGGATTTTGAATGGTCCCAGAGCCTGTGCTTTTACAACCTTGCCTAGCAAATCCTTTCAAACATTTATTATTCATCAAGCAGAAAAACTGCTTCCTAACATTTGTTCTAGATTTGCATTTTTCTAACTTGCATTTATGCCCTCTGGTCCTACACGCTGTGCTGTGTTAAAAGTAATGACTTGAGTGTACCTTATTTACAGTACAACATTTAGAATGTTGTATACTTCAAGTACTCCTACCCCCACCCCACACACACACAAATACATACACCTTCTTTTAAAACTGTGTAATTTGGGCTTTTCTACTTTTTCTGCCATCATTCATTAATTCATTCTCGTTGCTCAAGGGGTCAATGGTCAGACCTCTCTCTTTCCCTTCCCCCTCTGAAATTCAAATTCAAAATACCTTTGTCGACATAACAAGACATACAGGTACTGTACTGCCAAAACTGATATATCAAACTATTCATAAGACAGAAACATGCTAGAGTGAACTTTAATACATCTATGCTGAATTTCAAAACAGGTGGCAGGATGCAATAGTTTGCAGTTGTAACATGGCAATAATTGTTAGACACAAATAAGCACTTTTCATTGGAGCAATTGCAAAAGCTGACCAAGCAGCAACCATGCATTAATTCCCTAGTAATGCCCTGTTGCTCATTGTGAACCAGAGTAAATTCTTTGTTCAAATGCATGTCCCATGGCAGCTCAATAGATGGCTGTAAAACAGTGCTGTGCTGCTAGCATTGTTTCACAGCCATCTGTTGGCTTGCAAAGGGAACTGCAGGAGCAAACCATGAAAATGTACCCTAGCATAGTCCCATCATGCAATGCAACCCGTATTGAGTAATACATGCAGATGAAAATTGAATTACGTAGCACCAGTCGTTACAGTAAATTAGGAGAAAAAGTACCATATTAGTAAATGTAAAGCTAATATGTATAGAATTACTGGTTGAAACCGTTCAGTTTCTACTCATGATATTATAATTATCAGCAATCACAGCCATCTGTTGGCCTGCCAAGGGAACTGCAGGAACAAAACATGAAAATGTACCCTAGCATGGTCCCACCATGCAGTGCAACCCCTGTCTTGTAATACACACTGATGAAAATTGAAGTACCTAGCATTGATCCAGACAGTAAGTTAGGAAAAAAAGTACCATAATAGTAATAGTAGAGTTGTATTTTATACAGTGGAAAATGAAATACATGCCTGTTTCAATATTGCGGCTTTCACACAGGGTACAGAGTCAGACTTCTTTAGGTTTCCAGATTAATTTGTGCCTGCCTGTTTCTATTTCTAAGTTGTGGTCACTAATTCTGTGTTTGGTTAGAATGTGTCTGTGTTTAACATTTTTAACTGTGTACAGATAAGCATCTAGGGTGAGGTTTCTATGGAGGGATCTGTAGCGCTCTTATTTTGTTTAAGCAATGACACGTGATGGGCCATGGGGCATTGTGAAGCATGATGCTGCAGGCAGAGCGTGTGGTAAACCCTTCACAACCCAAGGCCTGCAGTGTCTTATTGCTTATATAAAATGGGTATTTACTGAAAAAAAAAAAATAATAAAAGTAAAAAACAGTATAAATATATGAAAAAATTATTTAAATATGTTAAAAAGGTAAAATAGTTCCTCTTTTTGGTGCCACTATAATGAAATAAATACAAAATCTCACATATCCCCATAATGCAAAGCATCATGGTATGTATGTACAAATCACCATGAAAATTTAGGATGGTTCTGCTTTAAGCAAGAATGCACTGTGCTAAAGGGCCCCTCTCACAGTCTGTAAAGGATGCAAACAAAATACACAGACATATATTTTGTTCTACACAGGACTCATCAGTATGCATCATCTCTGTCACACCCCAAGTGAAATGAGCCAGCCCTACTCTGGTCTTACAGGTTTGGATCATGGTGGGCCCAAAATAAGAAAACAAGCTAAAAGACAACCTCAGCACAAAAGCACTGAAGCAAGGTTTACGCAAAAGGGCATTGGCAGCAAAGCTAAGTTTCAAAGAAATACAAAACCACACATACCCCCATAATGCAAAGCATCATGGGATGTATATGTAAATCACCATGAAAATTTAGGCAGGTTCTGCTTTAAGCAGGCATGCAAGGTGCCACCATGTCCCAAACCCATAAGACCAACTTAGGGCTAGTTCATTTTCCCTTGGGTATGATACAGATGAGGCACACTGATGTGTCTTTTTGTTCTCAGCCTTTGCAGATTGTGTGAGAGGTCCTTTGGCACCATGTATTTCTGCTTAAAGCAAAACCAGCCTACATTTTCATGGTGATTTGCATATACATCCCATGATGCCTTGAATTATGAGGGTATGTGTGATTCTGTGTTCCTTTGAAACTTGGCTTTGTTACAAGTGCCCTGTTGGCTAATCCTTGCTTCAGTGCTTTTGCACTGTGGTTCCTTGTCTTTTAGCTTGCTTTCTTATTTTGGGCCCACCATGACCCAAACTTGTAAGAACAACCTAGGGCTGGTTCATTTCCTTTGGGGTATGATATAGATAAGGCACGTTGATGAATCCTGTGTGGGACAAATCATGTCTGTTTTTCCTGTTCACATCATTTGCAGATTGTGTGAGAGGCCCTTTGGCACTATTCATTCCTGCTTAAAGCAGAACCAGCCTAAAATGGCATGGTGATTTGCACATGTATCCAATGATACTTTGCATTATGGGGTTATGTGTGAATTTGTATTTGTTGGAAACCTGGCTTTGTTGGCAATGTTCTTTTTGGTGACCCTTGCTTCAATGCTTTGCACTGAGGTTCTTTGTATTTTACCTATAATAAAATGTTGCTTGCCTTTCAATTACAGATGCTGTCTAGGAGACTGCTGTTTTGTTGTAATTTTGAAAGATGTTGTTTTTGAGTCATTTTTTAAAAAATGTGCAGCTTTTTTTGGCATAAGTGTGTGTAGGCAGGCTTATGATTGCTATAATATGAAACAGAGAAGAAGAGCGGTGTCCATTTATTCCAGTTTGGACAGTGAATGCAATTTTATGGCAGGAAGAGAGAGTGAGCTGTTCCTCCATTGTATGCCACTCTTTTTTTTTTAATTTTTAGTAAAGTGTCAATTTTAATTTTGCTGTCATAGGCACGCGGGCTGGCTGTTTTGTGATCGCAACCCTATGGATCGAGAAGATGTTTTACTTTCTGGATCCAAGAGACACTTTTATTTCTAGTTTTGGAAGCAAATGAACAGCGGTTATAGCATCTGGAACCACTGTGTCTAATAAACAGAGACCAATATGATAAATGAGGATGTCTGTATTGTATTTATTTACCCCCAAATTAAGTGGCTGTCAGGAGAAGTGATGGGGTGCGAGCAGTCGGAGCAAGCAGATCTGACTGTCAGAGCAGTGAGCGATCGTGACTCGATGGCCAGTCACTAGTATGTATACTTGACAAAAAAAAAAAAACAGGCATTCAGTGTGATAAATTAAAAATGAATAGTTTGGGACTGTTTGGGGGAGCTAGATCATACCAGTATGTTACAACACATTTTCACACTGAAGTAGCGGTGTGTGGAAAACAGAGGCTGCCATTTAAAGGTTTAATATTCAACTGCACAATCATATGGAACATAGTATGTCCAGCTTGTCAGGGGTTTGTTTTTAGCCATGGGTTGTACATTCACAAGCCCATGTCTAGAACCAAGTCTCAGCCAATCAGGATGCAGGGATTTCCTTGCCCATTTTATATTTGGGTTTTCATTTTCTGTTTCCAGTAGAGAATATATTTGTTTTTCAGAGTTGTCGCTAGTGCTCTGGATAAGCTACAATCATGTTTAGGTTTACTTGTGTCATAGTCTTTGATGACAATATTACTGTGACCTGAAAGTGGGAACACATAGGACTGTATTGTGTTTTTGTCTATTACCTGCTTTAAATGATTTAGTGCTTGGAACTGCTAGGAATATTCTTCACTTTTCTGTAGATGGGACCAGAATTTAACTATTCATTTCTGTATGTTTAGCAACAGAGGAAATTGTCCTAATTCAGGCTTGCAGCCTCATTAAGAGCATTTGTGTGAGTCTTCAGTGTGCGCTTAATAAACAGTAAGTACATTCCTTCTGCTGGGGTTTTGTCCCATGTTGTACAGTCTGGGTTTATTGTTGGTCCCCAAACTTCACTCCCATATAATGTGATTGGCTGAAGGGTCTGGCCCATTGGAGCAGCAGTAGTGCTACTGCCCACAATGCCTGTGACCTGAGTTGGGGAACAAGCTCAAGTCATCGGGGGCCGGCCTGTGGGAGGAGGACCGAGTGTCCAGAGGATGCTCTCCTCCGCTGGGGTGGGAAGGTGCTGTCCTCCACTGCAGTACTGCCACCTGGGTGACCACAAGTGGCAGTGCGACTGGAAGGGCCAAGGGAGGGAGGGAGGAGACATCACTGACACTGGTGAACAGACCAACGCATAGAGTGGGTGGGCTCGCCCTGACATCCATCAGGGTGATGCCTCCTTGGGGCAGGGAGTAAAATACACAGAAAGTGACCCCAGTACCTCCTCGATGATGGCCCACAGGAGCTCTTTGTGCTTCTGCTTCTCTGGATCGCAGCATCTGCATGTGAAATGCACAAGTTGGGGGGTAAACCTTCCCACTCTGACCCCACCTGGGGGGCAAACCCAGAGCTCCATGGAGGTAGGTGACTGTGACTAGGGAGGCTCGGGGGTTACTGGCAGGGTCTAAGGAGTCCAGGAGGGGCCACAGGGAAGGGGGCATAAACAGAAATACATAAAAAAAATAATTGGCTTAATAATGCTGTCAAATAATTTTTACCATAGCTTTACAGAAGGGTTGAATGTGTCAAGTGGTTTCTGTATAGCATAGAAAGCAAAGAGGCCTTTTTCCTGTAATATTTTAACAGCCACAGTAAAGCTCCCTGATGTTCTTACTGTCAGGCCTAGGTAACTATACACCAGGGTGTGATCTGTTTCATCACTATTAATATGGAATTTAAATTTGTTATTGTTTTTGTGCTTTTTTCTGGAAAACCATAGTTTTAGTCTTATTTACTGTAGGTTTACCTGGTGAGCCCATTTGCTACAGTATGCCTCTAAAAGCTTTAAGTGTTCTTGGAGGCCATGTTGTGTGGGTGATAATATGACTAGGCCATCTTCATAAAGTCGACATTTTAACTGTGCCATGCAGTGTTAATTCCAGCACTTGAGATTCATCCAACAGAGAAGGTGTACCATTGATATAAACATTGAAGAGAGTTAAACTCAGGCATCCTTCCTCTCGTACTCCTCGTTCCTGATTAAAGGATTCTGTTTGCACGTCATTAATCTTATACATTTTATGGATTAAAAAACTTATTTAATGATGTAAAATGTTTTCCCTCCATTTCCAGACTGAAGGAGTTTTAAAGGATGCCAAACTGAGTTATAGGCTTTTTAAAAAATCTGTAAAGCAGGCATACTGTATCTCTTCCCTCTGTGGGTGTTTTGTAAATGCTTGTTAATAAATGCTTGTAGAGTGAGGATATTCTGGGAGGAGACACCCATAGTGGTGGCAAGGGAGGATGTGGGGGTCCTCTGTAGGGGAGGCCCCAAGGTGGGAGGTAGTGAACCCCAACAGAGGAGCTTCTGTTGGGGGACTCAGCTGTTAGGGGGGTAGATTTGGGAACAGGAATGGGGGGGTGGAGAGAGGGAGGCAAGGTGCATACCTGGTGCCATGTCATGGAGGGATGGGAGGAGGATTCTACACATCACTAAGGCAGCAGGATGGGAGGGAGCTGGATTTCATGTTTCACCTGAGGACTACTGACCTAGCAAGGGATGGGGCTGGGATTGTGTAGGGAGAGTTCAGGCAACTGGGGAAGGGTCTAAGGCAAATGGCAAGCACAGTGGCTTTCGCTGAGGTTCTGTCTATGTACAACTGGTGGGGGGAGGAGCTAGGGTACTTCCCACCAGGAGCTTCAACTCATGATTGAAGGAATGATGCAGGGAAGAGGCTTTGGCTACACTGGGGACTGGGGACCAATCTGGAGGGATATGGGCCTATACAGAGGTAATGTTCTGCATCTATCTAGGAGGGGAACCGCAGTCCTCAGTGGATGGTTTAAATGTTACATTAATGAGCATTTAAAATAGCTGAAGGGAGTGGTGGAAGAAAAAAGGGAGCATAAACTGCCCCATTCCCCACAGACTAAGGCAGTATGAAGGGAGGACCCGAGAGGCAGATTATCCTCCAAGGAGCAGGATAAGGGGAACAGCAGTGAAGTAGAGGATAAGGGGTCAGGAACAATAGTTGCAGTAAGAAAGGGGAAAGGAGACAAGCACAAGGGCAGGAAGGGGGTTGCAGGCAGAGTGGGAATAAGGTGTGGAGGATCATGTGTGCATATGCAAGGAGTCTTGGAAATAAAATTCCTGACTTAGATGCCATCATAGCAGCAGCAGACCTGGATATTGTGGCCATTACTGAGTCATGGTGCACAGGCAACCATGACTGGGACATACCCTTTCCAGGTACACTCAGTTCAAGAAGGATAGGGTGAGGAGGAAGGGAGGGAGGGAGGAGGGGTTGTGTTGTTTATAAGGGAGGGTATCAGAGTGATGGAAATGTAAGGAAACCAGGGGATAAGGAAAGGTTGCAGGTACTGTGGGTCACCCTAGAGACAGGAACCAGAGACACTGTTCATGCTGGGATGATATACACCCCTCCAACACAGGGGGAGGAAATCAACAAGGCACTGGGAAAGCCAACAGCAGAATGGCAGAAAAAGGAAAGGTGCAGCTGGTGGGAGACTTCAGTCTGCCGGATGTAGATTAGAGCTTCCATGTTATAGCCTCATCTAGAAGCAGGGACATCCTAGACTCCCTGCAGGGAGAATTTCTCAGACAATTGGTCAGGGACACCACTCATGATGGGACAGTACTGGACAATGCTCACAAACAGGGACAATATTACAGATGTCAAGATAGGAGGTTAGCTGGGGGCCAGTGATCACTGTACAGCGTTATTCAACATAAAGATGGTTGTAGAAGCAAACCACACAAGGACGAGGGTCCTGGACTTCAGGAGGGCAAGTTTTGAAGAAATAGGTGAATGTCTCAAAGACGATCTTGCAGGGGGATGTCCTGGGTCAGGTTGAGGAACAGTGGGTCAGATTAATATGTAGCATAGTGAAGGCAACAAACCTGTGCACAAAAGAAGTAAGCAGGAACAGGAGAAAAAAAAAGAGACTGCTATGGTTTTCGATGGCAGTGGCTACAAAGGTTAAGGTTAAAAGGGTGACATTCAGGAGGTACAAAGAGACGCGGATGGAAAAGGTTAGGGAGGTGCACTACAAAAAGCAGAAGGAAGCAAGGAATGTGGTGAGGGGTGCAAAGGCACAAACTGAAGAAAGGATTGACAGAGGGGTTACAAAGGAGGATGAGACCTTTTTCAGACACATAAGTGAAAAGAGGAAGACAAGGGGAGGGATTGTGAGGTTAGCAGTGTTAGTGGCTCAGCAGGTTGCACAGTTGCCTCTGAGGCCAGAAGATTGGAAGGCTGTGGGTTCCATCCCCACACCAGGAACTTGGGTTAAATTCCAGTACTGACACTGTAATGCAGCATGAGGGGGGGATGCTATACTTCTGAGGTGATATCTTTCAGATGAGACATTAAACTGAGGTCCCGTCTGCTTGTTGAGGTGGACAGTAAAGATCCCGTGCCACTTCTCTATATGAGTAGGGTTTTTTATTGAGGAAAAAGAATATACAAGAAGACACTCATAATATATATTTTATAAAATAGATAAATCTAGTAGCTCCAAATCCAATCTTCTGATTGTATAAAACACATCACATGACTGTGCGTCTATCAGAGTGCGACCACACACCTGCACTTTTACCCCCTCCAAAACAATTTTGCCATTTTTAAGATAGATAATCGACACTAAGGTGTGTGGTCATGCTCTGATATACACATGCCTTGGGTGGTTGACACACTTGGCCTGCGGCCTCGTGCATACAGCATACACCAAGGTGTGCATATATCAGAGCGCGACCGCACACCTAAGAGTGGGTTATTTATTATATATATATATATATATATATATATAGTGAAAACACAATTAGAATATAAAGAGAAATCCACAGAGTACCGGAGTAATTGTAAATTACAAACTATAATGCACAGAGACTGAAAATATGATCTTCTAGATACAGTCAAGTAATAGGCTGGTCTGAGCCTATAATCCAGGGCATATTCCTTCATTGCTTATAAGGTAAGGTTTTAATAGCTTGCTCTGCTTCTTCATGATAAATCAGTCGAAGTTCGTGGGTGACTTTGAATAAAAGTTTAACTAAAGATGTCTGTTTTTCTTGTCTTATTTTTTTTTTTTTAAATCAAGGAAGTTTTATTGATTTTACAAACATTCATACAACAAACAATACAGAACATTGATCATTTGTTCAGGCATTTGAACTGGATAAAAATAACAAAAAAGAGAAAAAAAAAAAAGGCCCCTTCCATCCTACCCCATCTACCCTCCCCCCATCTTCCCTCCCACCCCGAGCGAGGTACCAAACTAATACATTGTGTATGAACATATAAGATGATTCAGATGTGATCTGAGTATTGTCCATTAGATTATCCATGGGATAACCCATGTCTATCTTCAAGGAGAAGTCAGGTTAGGTAGAGAGCATACAGTTTCCCCCATTTTTTGGTGAATGAAGCATGCCGCCGATGTATACTGGCAATTAATTGTTCAGCTCTAAGGGCAAAAGAAATTTCATGCAGCCATTCTGAGTAAGTTATGACTGCCTGGTCTGTCCAGTGCTTAAGTACTAATTTCTTACCTGCCAGTGAGATGAGAACCATGTGGTACCTTCTTTCTTTTACTTGAATTTGAGAGAAATTCCCAATAATGCAAATAGCTGGGAGGAATAGGCCCCGCAGGCCTAGAAGTGGGTCTAGCATTTGTTCTATCTGTTTCCACAGTGGAGATACTTTTGCGCAGGACCAAAAGATATGCAAAAGGGATCCCTTCTCTATGCTGCATCTAGAGCATAGAGTTGAAGGAAGGCAACCCAGTTTTGCTAGTTTGATCGGGGTATAGTACATATTATTTAGGATCTGATACTGTGTTAACCTATACCTGTCCTGCATGATATATCTATATAGATCCTTCCAGATTTGGGCCCAGTTAATGTCCAGGTCAGGTAAGAGGGAGCTCCATACCTTAGACCCTGCTAAGGAAGGGGTTTGCAGTTTGCTAAGTAGGTGCATATATAATATAGAGACCCCATGGGGTCTGCAGGCCAGGTCACCAATGTGCTGTAGAAATTCTCCGAAAGTGGGGGGTTGAGGATGAGGTCCAAACAAACTAATCAGCAAATGTCGGAGTTGGTATATCTTGAATATGGGCATCGATGTCAGCCCAAATTTGTTACATATTTCCTGGGTGACTAAAATGGATGATTGAGAATAGAAGTCTGAAACATTAAGTTCTTGAAATACTGGAAGCCACACCTTAGGAATAGGGGCACTGCCTATTTTGATGTTTAAATTACCGAAGATGGGCTGGAAGGAGTCAGCGGTGGGGCACAACTTAAAGTACCTGCATAGTTGAGATAAGACCTTTAGTGAAGTGCCAACTGGGGACATCTTCATAGGTTTTGGCAGGAGTTTAGTAGGTGAGAACAGGATTCCAGTTGGATTCAGCTTATGAGTGGAGAGTAGGTCGGCTTCAATCTGTAACCATATGGCGATGTAGTCAGAACAGTGTTGAAGCCGGGGTATAGACAGCCACTTCCCACACTTATTAAGGTGACTGGACTAGTAATAAAGCATGAAATTGGGCAGTCGGAGTCCTCCGAATTCTTTAGCATGCTCAATTTAAAATAGGATCTCCTGGCTGCTTTATTAAGCCATATGAACGAGGCGATGTCAGAGTGGGCTCTTTTGAAAAAGGAAACGGGTAACTAAGTATTTAGCATGTTAATGGGGTAGAAGAGTCTGGGGACTGGGGAGGACGTTCATTTTAATTATGTTAATCCTGCCCCACAGTGAGAGAGGGAGGGTTCTCCAATGGGAGAGGTCTTGCCTAATGGAGTTCTATAAGTCATCAAAATTAAGCTTATGTGAGACGGAGTCTGAGGTGAGATAGATGCCGAGGTATTTAATACTTCTGTGAGACCATTTCATGTCGAACTGGGTAAATAAGTGACTATTAGTTAAATGATTAAGGGGATAGATTTTGGTCTTATTTAAGTTCAGTTTGTAGTTGGAGTATTTACCAAAGTTGTCTATTATTCACAGTACCTCTACCAAGGATGAAACAGGATTTGACAGGTGTAGAAGAATATCATCAGCATAAACCGAATGCTGTGGTGTGGTATTACCAATTGGAACTCCGGTAACATTAGGAGATGCTTTTATAAGGCAGATTAATGGTTCCAAATAGAGACTGAATAAAAAAGAGGATGGGGCAGCCTTGGCGTGTGTCAGTGTAAAGGGGAAAGGTAGATGAGAATACTCCATTACAGTGAATTCTAGCAGCTGGAAAGGTGTATAATGTCTGTATCCAGTGTACAAAATCTTGGGGAAAACCCATTTTAAGCAGTGCTGCTCACAGAAATTCCCAGTCCACTCTGTCAAAGGCTTTCTCTGCATTGAGAGAAATTAGTGCCATTAACAGGTAAGAGGATTCCGCAGCCTGAAAGATATGGTAAATTTTGAGTATATGGTCAAGTGAGGATCTGTTGGGAACAAAGCCTACTTGTTCTTGACTAAGAAGGCAAGACCAGACCTTTTCGATTCTAGTAGCCAGGATTTTTGCTAGAATTTTAATGTCGCAGTTGAGTAGTGATATGGGTCAGTAACTAGCTGAGCGGGGGGTTGCCTGGTTTAAGAAGTAAAATAATAGTGGCTTCAAGGAGAGTGGGGTCTAGAGCTTCACCCGGCAGTATGTAGTGGAATAGCTGGAGAAGAATCGGAGTTAGTTCTTTGATAAAACATTTATAAAAAGTTGATGGAAACCCATCAGGACCTGGAGCTTTGTCCAGTCCTAACGAGTCGATGGCGGTTTCTACTTCCTGGTGAGACAGTGGAATCGATAAGAGAGCTTGATGAGAGACTGACAGCGAGGGTAGTGCTACAGAGTTTATGTAAGATGTCAGTTCCTCCTTTGATGGAGGGGATATGCGACTGCCATAAAGGAAAGAGTAGAATTGCTCAAAGACTGTAACTATTTCCCGGGGATGGGTTTTAATTGTACCCTCGGGGGTATTGATCGCAGATATATTCCTGGAAGTTTCTAATTTCCTAAGTCTTAGTGCTAGTAGATGACCGGCTTTTTCCCCATGTTCTATATACTTGGCCTTAGTTCTTAGTATAGCAAATCCTGCTTTTTCTTGTAAAAGGAGGGAGTATTCATTCTGCAAAGAAAGGAGAGATTGTAGGTCAGCAGGGGATGAGTTTGAGGAAAGGGATTGTTCAGCAGTTTGGATTTGAGCTAATAAGGAAAGAGCTTTAGTCTCTCTTCAGCACTTACGTATAGAGGAGAGTCGAATAAATTCTCCCCTGAGAAAGCACTTCAGGGTGCACCATTTGTATTCTATTCTCTGAACTGAATTATGGTTGTTATCTACAAAAGTTTGAATGAGTGCAGGAATTTTGGATAGTACGAAGTTGTCCTTAAGGAGCTGAGTCTTCAGTCTCCAGGACGAGTCTCTCTGAAATGTAGAATGTAATGCCAATGTGAGCCAAGCGGTTGCATGGTCAGATATGACAATAGGCTCTATGCCTGCAGCACAGAGCCCACGTAGTAGAGACCGACTAATCAGGAGGAGGAGGAGCAGTGTACTGTAGAATAAAAGGAAAAAGTATGGGCTAATGGGTTCAGTATCCTCCATGGATCACATAACCCTAGTGAGTCTAAAAAATCTTGCAGGGCTTGTTGGGCTGCCATTAGAGGTCGGAGAGGGCTGGCGGATCGATCCAGATCCTGAGTGGGGGGGGAGGTTCCAATCTCCGCCCAAAATCACTGGGAGTGCAAGGTAGGGAAACAATTTGTCAATAAGTTCTCTAAAGAAGGCAATGTCACCCCCCACTGGGCCATAGATACTACCGAGTACTAGTTCAGTGTGGTCTATCCTGCCTTTTACCAAAATGTATCTCCCCTGCGGATCTGAAATTGACTGTTCTGCCTAGAAGGGTACTGAATGGTTTACCAAAATGGCCACTCCTCTACTGGCAGTTGATATACCAGAGGCAAAAACTTGAGCAATTTCTTGTCTTCGGAGGCTATTAGCTTCCGAGGGGAGGAGACGAGTCTCCTGTAAAAATGAAATGTTGGAGTGTAGGAGTGGCACGTTTAAGGATTTGCTGTCTTTTGAGACACTCCCAGGCACCCCTAATATTCCATGTATGAAATTTAGTCAGTGTACTGGTCATTATCATTGTCAGAATGAATAATCAGGTCATACATGTCATACCTCGCTGCAAAGCCCCCCAATTTGCCACCAGTGTAGCCAGCAGTGTAGTTCTACAAGACAAATATCACTCTCCCTCCCCCTCTTTCAAACAACAGAAATAGTTCAGTTGCATCATATATCCCAAAAGCAGATAGCCACGTTAACACTTGTAAAGTGTTGAGCCTGTGAACTATAAGGCTAACATGTAAAAAAGATAACTGATTGTAAATACACTGAAACTCTGAAGTATGCATAATCCCAACAACAAACAGTTTCCCACCCTCCCCTCCTTTAACTGTAAAACTATTTACATTGTTCCCCAATTTTTGATAACATGCTAGGATCCAATGGAACTAACTGAGTAGGGAACAGACTCCCTATGACCCTGAGAGTCTTCTGCTCCATGCGGCTGTTGGTAAGGTTGTAGGTAGCCTGGAATGTGAGAAGGAGTAAAATGCAGAAAGAGCGCTGCCAAAACAGGAGCTTCTGGACTTTCAGGGCCAGCCCCACAACAACCAAGTACATGATGCTGACTTGTTTAGCTACTAGTTACCCACCCACTCACTCCCCTTCCACCCACCCCCACCACAATCCACGGCCCATGGGATTTCGTATGTAAAAGAAGATTTATAAAAGCAAAGAAGGGAAGTGTAGCCTTGTACCTGTAAACAGACCAGACCAATACGGCAGGCCTTCTGGTTAGGTCCCTTGTGGTAAGCAGAGTAGAGGTGTTAGAAGAGACACCATTGAGTTGCCATTAAGCCTCCGATCAAAGACAGCACGAAGGTGGAAGTTTGGAAGATATAAAGATAGGGGAAAGTAGAGGGGTGTCTAAGAAAGGGAAAGTGCAGAAGTAGAGATGGTAAGAGGGACCCAAACCCAATGCCTACCCAGTGAGCTGAATCTAAAAAGTGGGCTGAGGAGATTACAATATAAGGATATCAGTTTCAATACATCGGGGTAGTATTATAATGGTGCAGTCTATAAGGTGGTACAGTTTGGAAAGCCCTTGCTCGAGATCACGATTGGGATCTTCCACTGGGGAATCCATAACGGGACGGACTGATGCAGTGTGGAAAACAAGTCCTCTGATAACTGGACCGGGATTATCAGTTCTGCCCAATGGTGCAATGCTACAACCAGGATCTCCATGGTTCAGTTTGTAGGTTTCAAACAGTGAGCAGTGGGACCAGCTTGTCAGGGGGCAATGATTTCCACAGAGTGTCCACCAAATCGGCAGCAATCAACTGGGAACAGTCTGCATCACGACAACACAGGTGCATACTTTTAATTTCCCATACCCAAGCAAGAAAAAACACACCAACATTATTGTTCTAATATAGATTCATGAGACCTTAAATAGGGATGGCATCTTTGTACTGAGTTCCGTTTGAGCCTGAGAGTGTGATACAAAGGATAACCAGGACCCATCTATCTGTACTTGTAGGTGAGCAGGGTAGGTCATACGGAATTTAATACCCACAGTGATTAATTCACACACAATCGAGTGGAATGCTTCTCTTTTTTGCCTAATCTCCGAGGGCAGGTCTTGAGTAATGCAAAGGTTTTGATCTCCCCACAGGATTGTTTGCAGCTCTCTGGTTTTAGATAGAGTATGTTGCCTTTCAAGGTAGTTTAACAGGCGTACAATCATTGGTCTGGGGTGGGATGTATCTAGAGGTTTAGTTCATAAGGATCGGAGTGCTCTCTCTATTATATAGGACGGGTTGTGTGGAGATGGGCCAGTGACCTTCGTGAGCACTTTTTGAATAAAGGTAATCAGTGAGGTGCCCTCCTCGCCTTCAGGCAATCCAAAGACTAAAATGTTCCTCCTGCATCTCCCTTCCAGGTCCTCTGTTTTCAGCTGTAGTTTGGTAATTTGTTGTTTAAGTTTGGTGATCTCGGGATCAGCTTTGTCCCTCCATGATTCGAGAGAGTGAGTATGAGCCTCCGTGTCTGTAATTCTGGTCTTTAGGTCTCCTAGCTCACTCTTTACAGATTTCAAATCCGATGCGATGTCTTGTAAAGTTTCCTTGAATGGCAGTAGTTCTAGTAGAAACCGTTCTTCTGTCAAAGGGATTGGGGTTTGAAGGAGGAATCAGTTGTTTAGATGTGGCTTGTTGGTTCTGTTTTGGTTTCTTAGGCTGTTTTTTAGGCGTCACCGGTGGTGTATGTCTGGGCAAGGCCGAGTGCATTTCTGCCTCCATCACGATGTTGAAAAAGCCGATTGCAATGCACAAAGATTATAATTCTCTTGATTAGGCAGAATATAAAGTGTATCTTGATCTGGCTGACCTTGAGATTCTTATTTAATGTGGATTAAAGCGGATTGCTAGGGAGGTGAGCGGGAGCTCCTAGGCAGTGCAGCTACCAGGTCTAGCACATCACGTGATCTCCTTTTCTTTTGTCTTATAAAAAGACATCTGTTTTTCCAAATATGCCACTTAAAAACTGTAAACATTAATCTTAATGTACTCTTTTCCCATTTTCCCTGTATTCCTGTGAAATTTCCATACATCAATATTTTATAATTAACAAGAAAGTTTGTTCAGACCATTTTTCTCCTACTAGATTCCAGAAATTAGAGATGTAAGGACAGGTGAAAAAAATGTGCTCAGTTGTCTCTAATTGTTGGGAACAGCAATCTCTAACACACATTCTTTCATCTAGTTGTTTGTGTTTCTGACTCGCCTTAACATTCAACTTTTCATGGCAGCAGAGCTAGTGAATGTCCCACATTCTAGGTGGGGTCCTAGATTCTGCAATCTGTTGCAATAAAAATGGAAGTAAATGGGGGGGGGGGATCAATGTTCAGATACCACAGAAACCTAAAAAATGTGTGTCCCAGATCCATGTATATACAGCTTTCCTATTCATAATCAAAATCTGGTGGCTAGTAACATGCCATATTTTTGTTTTGAAAAAGATTCTCTATTATAAGACGTTGCTACAGCTGATGTTTTTACAACTTTTAAATGACCTGTATCCCATTTTTGTAGCCAAGTCTGACAATTACAATTTTGCCCATCTGCCATCTATTCCATTGTGCAACCATTGTTTTACCTTGTGTAAGTTTGAGTTTCCAATTTAAAATGTCTAGGTTTTCCATTCCAAATTTAATGCCTAAAATTTGTATTGGTTCCACCTGAATCTTTATTCCTGCAACCACTTGTATTGATGTTACTCAACTTCCTAATTGTTTGCCAATACATTTCTCAGTATTTAAGAAGGCTCCTGAAAAATGTCCAGATTTTGTGCAGATGCTCAGTGCTTCCTTTGCTGAGTTTTTGTCCTGCACTAATAAACACATATCATCCACATAAGCAATTGTTTTATATGGGATAGTCCCTTCTTCATTTTGTAGAGGGACCAGCAGAGAAGAAGAATTTAATGCTCTTAACAAAGGATCTATGCAGAATGCATACAAGACGAGGCTTAAAGGGCAGCCCTGTGTTACTCCATTCTTTACACTGATTACAGACCCACACCAGCTGTTAACAACAGGCAAAACTGTAGCAGTTTTGTATAAACATTGTAGCCATAAAAATAAACCTCAGGTAACCTATATTTCTTTAACACATACCACAAATATTTGTGGTTCACAGAATCAAATGCACTTCATTGATCTAATGATAAAAGAAATCCTTTAAGACCAAGGAGTAATTATATCAGATGACCTAAAGGTGGGCAAACAATGTGAGAAGGCAGTAAGGAGGGCTGGGGGGATACTGGGATGCATAGGGAGAGGCATCAACAGTAAAAAACAGGAAGTTGTTATCCCTCTCTACAGAGTTAGTGAGCCCCATCTGGAGTACTGCATGAAATTCTGAAGACCCATCTCTGCAAAGACATAGACAGAGTGGAGGCTGTTCAGAGGAGGGCAACCAAAATGGTGCAAGGTCTGCACCAGAAGACATACGAGGAGAGAGACTAAAGCAGCTTAATACGTATACCCTTGAGGAAAGGAGGGAGAGTGGGGACATGATAGAAACTTTCAAGTATCTCAAGGGAATTAACAAGGTGCAAGAGGGTAGTATCTCTCAGAAGAAGAGATGTGCAAGAACAAGGGGGCACAATTTGAAGATGGGGGGACGGCTCAGAGGTAATGTTAGAAAGTATTTTTTCACAGAGTTGTGGATGCATGGAACAGCCTTCCTGAGGAGGTTGTGGAGTCAGGAACAATGGGAGAATTTAAGAATGCATGGGACAGGCATAAGGCAATTCTAGTCGGGCGCAGGAGAAAGTAAGCTGTTGATTAACTAGAATCTGCAGCTTATCCATCAGGTAGGGAAATGGGCAGACTGGGTGAGCCAAGCGGTCCTTATCTGCCGTCAAATTCTTTGTTTCTATGTTTCATTATTACCCCTTTCTACAATTTCCCATAGTAGTATTAAATGGTCTGTAATATGTTTGTCAGGCACTGAACTTGTTTGTGCAGGTGTGATAAGATGTTTAGCTGCCAGAAGTGGTCTTATATTTAGGATTTTAGCCACCATTTTAAAACATGTGTTCATAAGACTAACTGGTCTCCAATTTTGAATTTTCTTTTTATTTCCTTTTTTACGGCTGCATGGGTGGAGCTCTGCAGACGTTATGCCATCATAGTAGGTTTAGTAAGAGTACTGTGGAAGCACATGACCAGACCTCTGTCCGGTGTACTTCCACAGTGCCCTGGTGAATGTCCACTGGTGCTGTTTATGCCACCCTTCCCCTCTGCAGGCCGCATAAACACACCTTCTTTGCTGGGGCTCTACTTGTTCTTCCACAATTATGGGGATAGAAGTGGTAGTGAGTGGGATCAGGGGAGCAACAGAAATGGAGCAAGAGGGAGGGAGAGGTACCCCAGGGGTGTCACATCAGGATAAGGATAAAAAGGCCAGTAAGGTGGAGGGGACGGATGATGCTATCTCCACCGAAAGGGTGTGGTTAGCTCTTAAGGCCCTAAAGAAAGATAAATCTCCTGGGCCGGATGGCATTCATCAGAGAGTACTATGGGAATTGGCGGACATACTGGCTGCACCCCTGGCGGAGCTCTTCAACAGGTCGCTTGAGATAGGGAGGGTACCTAGGGATTGGTGAGAGGCACATGTGGTGCCAATGCATAAAGGGGGATTGAGAGAAGTATCAGGTAACTATAGACCCATCAGTTTGACTCGATGGTGGGAAAATTAATGGAGAGTATACTAAAGGAACGATTGGGGGTGTACTTGGAGGAGGTGGGAGGTCTAGATAGTCAGCAACATGGGTTTGTGCCAGGTAGATCATGTCAAACTAATCTTGTGGAGTTCTACGAATGGGTAACATCAGAACTGGACAGGGGAAAGCCTGTGGATGTATTATTCTTGGACTTCAGCAAGGCGTTTAACTCTGTCCCCCACAATGGTCTGGTGGAGAAACTAACGGGGTTGGGAGTAGGCCCACTGATGGTTAGATGGATTGAAAACTGGCTAGCTGGATGCACTCAGAGAGCAGTGGTCAGTGGGGAGCTCTCGAACCCTAGAGAGGTCAGTAGTGGAGTACCGCAGGGCTCAGTCCTGGGTCCAATCCTGTTTAATGCATACATATCAGACATCAGGGAGGGTATAGGGTGTGAAATGAGTCTCTTCGCTGATGACTCCAAGATGGGAGCAGTAGTTGAGGGGGAAGAGGGAGGTTGGCCTGCAAGGGACCTGGACACCCTGGAAAGGTGGCTCACACGTGAAATTAAATTTCAATATCACCAAGTGCAAGGTGTTACATCTAGGCGGGAAACCCTAAACACAAGTACACCCTGGGAGGGGAGGTGCTGGAGGCCTCAACAGGGGGAAAAAGACCTAGGGGTCATGGTGGATGCATGTATGAATAACTCTGAGCAGTGCAGGAGAGCGACTAGCAAAGCAAACAGGATGTTGGGATGCATCGTAAGGGGGATCACCTCTAGGAGCAGGGAAGTGATTCTGCCACTGTACAATGGATGGGTTAGACCACACCTTGAGTACTGTGTACAGTACTGGAGACCACACTTGAAGAGGGACATACAGATCCTGGAGAGGGTACAGAGGAGGGCAACTAAGATGATGCGAGGACTAGGGGATTTAACGTATGAAGACAGACTTGAGGAACTAAACTAACTAAACTAACTAACTAACTAACTAACTAACTAATCTAGGAACTTAGACTAAAGCAGGGAGGTATCACCAGATGGCATGGTTTGAAGTTGGAAGGTGGAAGGGTGAGGGGGGAAAAGAGGAGGAGGTTTTTCACTGAGAGGGTGGTGGATCCTTGGAAAATGCTGCCTGGTGAGCTGGTTCAGAGATCCATAGTGGAGGGCTTCAAGAGAGGGTGGGACAGACACAGACACAGAAAGCGGATGCATCAGATGATGGCCTGGCCCAGGGGGGTGGGAATGGATGATAGGGGTTTCTGAAACACAAGGGGGGGGCTCGGTACCCAACTAGGGATCTGAGGTTTGAGCAGACTCGATAGACCGTAAGGCCTAATCTGCTAACAATTAGTATGTTAGTATGTTAAGTGATGGCCGCCATGCCCAAGATGGGGACATTGACTCAAACTGCGCATGTGCAAGCATCACATATGCACAGTTCTATTGGCACTACCATCTTAGAAATGGCAGATTCTAGGGACATGGATATGTTGTTCATCCACACTCATTGGCAGGTATCCTTGCCGCTTTAAATCTTGCCGGAAGGTCTTCAAGCTTGCTCCTCCCACCCACCCGGGTGGTATAACTCTCGGCTCCGCCCCATGACGCCAGATCTTCCTTACCGCTTGGAAGCTCAGATTCCCTCCTTAACGCTCTTGTTTGTGACTGGTTCCTATTTCTCCGCTTTATGGATTTAAAATAAATTTTGCAAAAAGACTTCAGTCTTCTATCCTCCCCGCGCATGGCGGAAAACCGACCCCGATTTTCGAGATGCCCATGCGGGCAGAAGATGTCTCGGACGGATCCACACTCCACGTGTGTCTACTGCTTAGGCCTTGAGCACGACCCGCAGGCTTGCGACCTGTGCTCATCTTTCTGCCTCACGTCCTCGAAGACCGTGCTGCCCGATTGCAACTGGGCCGTCCCGAGAGCTTCCTCGGTGAAGTCTAAGGAGGCCCGGTTGGCGGTGTCAGCGGCGGGACTCAAGGATCAGCTCGAGCGGATGGTCCCTCGAAGAGGAGGCGCGTCCTGATCTTCCTCGGCCGCGCATTTATCCCGCTCTCTCTGGGTTCTTCCTACACGGCTTCTTTTAAGGAGCTTTGTCTGTCCCTCTCCACTAAAGGAGAAGGGCCTGCGTCTGCTGGACCTTATTCTCGGTCCAAAAAGAGGGACGGGTAAGTCCCTCCGTCGACGCTCTTGGGAGCGGGAAAGGTCCCTCTCCCCGGGCCGTCGACCGTCGGCTTCCGTCGACCGCTCGGCTTCGGCCACTGGCCTCACGGTGTCCCCGTCAGGTCAGTTGACCGAGACTCCCACCGATGAAGTCGAGATTTTTCTCGACCCATTGGACGGGCTGTCGCCTTTAGCAGCCGAGATTCCCCTCTCCCCGGTTCCCCCGGGAGGAGTTGAGGATCCCGTGGGCTCGCCTGTGCCTCCGGTTCCGGAGCCCTCGGATGGACCATCCGAGCCGAAGGGAGTGCCGGTTCCGGCGACACCTCCCGCACCGACCTCGAAATTCCGGGACTCTGGCTCTGGATCTTCATGGTCCAGCCGATCCCACCGCCATGGCGGTCTCGTCTCGGCACGCGGTAAGCGGCGTTGCCGTCCTCGCCCTCCTCCTCGGATGAGGGAGGCTCGCGAAATTACGCCGACGGCACGAGGTCTTATGTTGCAACAGTTCCTCCTGGCCGGGAATAAGCCGACCCCGTCACGCTTCCCCGCCATTATGGCTGTCACCGAACGGCCGACACAACCCTCGACTTATCCGAGGAGCCTATACCCAGGCCGGTTGTTCGGCCAAAACCAGCTGCTCCACCGATTCGTGGAACCTCCGCCTCCACAGCCACCACTGGGGGCTCACCAGATTCTCGGTCGGCTAAGGGTCTACCCCATCGGCTGTCAGTTCCCCTCACTCCCGACCGACTCGCAGGTGAAGGGTGGCTCAGGCCAGAGGCAGCTCTTCGAGGACTCTTCCGAGTCCGAAGATGATTCCTCCTTTCTCCAAGCGACTGGACTTGGAGTCTTCAGGAGGTCAGTCAATGGACGATAGCCCGTCGTCCTTCCTAGGACTGCTTCGGCTCATCTCGAGTCTACGGGATGGAGCTCAACCCGCTCCAAACGGGCCAGGTATCCCCTCACGGAGATTCTGGACCGAGGGATTCTCCGACGGAGGCTTTCCGGTGGCCGAGGCCATAGTGGGTCCGCACTGGAGCTTTGCAGCGCCTGCTTCCTGCCCTGCGCCCGGCCAGGATGGCCAGGAGTGTGCGCGGTCCCCACTGCTCCTTGTCCGTTTTTGGAACACCCTCCGCTGAGGGGTTGGTTACCGACAGCGCTCGGTAAGGCCGCAACGCCAGGGATGTGGACAAACCTCCTGACAAGGAGTCCAAGAAATTGGACTATGTTGGGCGAAAAGTCTCGCTGCGCCCTCTCTCGCCTTCGTCCAGGCCAGTTCGGCCGCCTCATGGCACATTTTTCATGCCCTGTTGGGCTCCCTGGATGAGGTCATCCTCATCTTCCCGCCCGATCTGCAGACTACGGTTAAGCAGGTGCGGGACCAGGGCAGGGCAGTGGCCAAACAGCAGCTCCAGACTGCTTTGGATATAGGGGACTCATGTGCCAGATCGGTGGCGGCGCAGTGGCTATGCTGTCAGCGGCTTGGCTGAGGATATCCACCTTTACTTCGGATACCCAGCACAAGTTGGCGGATGTTCCCTTTTTGGGGACTGACCTCTTCGGCCCTGGGGTGGAAGGTCACCTGCAGAGGATCGAGAAGTCCAATGCCACCTTGGACTCGGTCTCTTCCGCTCAGAAGGACAAAGGCCGCAAACCACAGCCTAAGCCCTTTCGTCCTTCTGTGCCCCCGGGGCGCCCGGCCCAGCAACGTCAGGGCCAGCAGGCTTGGCCTTGGCATCCCAAACCCAAGCCGCCGGCTTCCTCTAACAGGAGGCAGGGAGGAAAGGGCCCAGGAGGTCCCTCGGCCGGTCCCTCCTCCAAGCCTGCCCAGTGACGGGCTGAGGGGTGTCGCCCCCAATCCCGTCACCTTACCCCTGGGTCCCCCTGGGGACGGCCCGCACTTCCGCTCCGCCTGGTCCGCTGTTACCACGGACAGGTGGGTCTTGGAGGTGGTGGGAAGAGGCCTGCCTCTGGAATTCGAGCAGGCACCACCTTTCAGAGCCGCCGCCTCGGGGCTTCTGATCCCAGCCTCACTGGCGGCCTGCCGAGCCGACATCGCCTCCTCCTCCAGAAGGAGGTGGTAAGAGAGGTGGTGACCTCCTTCAGACCCAGGGTTTGTGTCCAGGTACTTCCTGGTTCCAACGGACGGGGCTGGCGCCCATTCTCGACCTACACGCCTAAACAAGTTCCTAGGTCTCGAACCTTCAGGATGGTCACTCTGGCTCAGATAATACCATCCTTGGAACACGGCGGTGGTTCTGCTCTCTGGACTTGCAGGACGCATTTTTCACTGCCTATCCGTCTGCTCACCAGAGATTCCTTCGCTTCCGAGCGGAAGGATCCTCTTCAGTTCCAAGCCATGCCCTTCGGCTTGTCTCCAGCTCCCAGGGTCTTCACCAAATGCATGGCAGTGGTGACAGCATTCTCAGGCGCCGAGGGGTCCGGTGTACCTTACCTGACGACTGGCTGATAGCAGCTCCTCCAGGAAGGAGGCGGAGTGGTCCAGAGATCTGGCCCTCCAGGTCTGCTCTCAACTGGGCCTCCTTATCAACGAGGCCAAGTCGAACTCGAGCCAAGCAGGTGATTCTATTCATCGGGCGAGTCGACTCTCTTCGAGCCAGAGCGCTGCCCCAGTGGACAGGGCTGGGTTCTTCCTCCTTTGCCCGATCATTTCTGGTTGGGCAATTGCGCCTCTGCCCGACTTCCTGCGCCTCCTGGGTCTCATGGCGGCCTGCACCAGCGTGGTCCGTTGGGCCCGCTGGAACATGCGTCCCTTCAGTGGGACTGGCCAGCCAGTGGTCACAACGCTGCGATCCCTTGGACCAGCTTGTGTCGGTTACAAGGGATGTGGAACGCCTCCAGTGGTGGACCGCTCCAGATCATTTGCAGGAGGGCATCCGTTCGTCCGTCCGAGCCGGCGGTCTCTATCGACCGATGCCTCTCTGATGGGTTGGGGTGCCCATCTGGGGAACACGGGCTCATGGCCTCTGGTCCCGCAGGGAGTCCCGATGCCACATCAACCTGCTGGAGCTCCGGCGGTCCGCCTAGCTCTCACCGCCTTGCTTCGCTCCTCCGGGGTCAAGTGGTCCGAGTCCAGACGGACAATACCACCACCATGTACTATCTAAACGCCAGGGCGGGACAGCTGCCCATGCTTCTATGCAAGGAAGCTCTCCGCATTTGGTCACCTGCAGCAGCCTGGAGGCGGATCTCCTAGCCATTCACGTGGCAGGAGCCTCCAACACCCTGGCCGATGCCCTGAGCCGATAGGGCTGCATCCCACGAGTGGTCTCTCCTGCGAGGTAGTACAGCATCTGTTCTCCTTTGGGGCACACCTCAGGTGGACCTGTTTGCCTCCATGGAGAACGCAAGCTGAGTCTGTTCCATGCCGCCCCTCAGCAGGGCTCTGCAGGGGATGCCTTCGAGGCAATGGACCCCGGCCCTTTTACGCTTTCCCCATTTCCTTGATCCACAAGGTGCTTCTAGCTGCGAGGAGGGACAAGGCGCAGGTGATTCTGATAGCCCCATGGCCTCGCCAGTTCTGGTACCCAGATCTCCTGTCTCAGCTCCAGGACTCACGGGCAGCTTCCAGCTCGCCGGACCTGCTCTCAGTCAATCAGGGAAGGTGTTCCATCCGGACCTTCAATCCCTGCACCTGACGGCCTGGTTCCTGAGTGGCTAGAGTTCCAGGCCTTGGTCTTTCCGACGAGGTCCTCAATGTAGTTGAGGCGTCCCGTAGGAGTTTACTAGAAAATGCTATGCCTTCAAATGGAAAAGGTTTTCCATTTGGTGTCAGGCAAGGGCTTGGACCCTTCCTCCTGTTCCTGGCAAGCATCTTGGACTATTTATGGTCCTTTCTAGTCAAGGGCTTAGGTCGACGACCTAGGGTGCACCTGGCAGCCATCTCTGCTTACCGGGCGGGCGGGAAGCAGTCGGTGGCGCAGGAGAAGGTGGTCTGGCTTTTCAAGGCCTTGATCACATTTCCCTCCAGTCTTGGGAACCCCCACCTCCGTGGGATCTACTGCTGGTACTGGCAAAGCTCATGGGCAAGCCATTCGAACCTATGCACAGGTGTGCTCTCTCTCACCTGTCGTGGAAGACCGCCTTCTTGGTGGCTATCACGTCAGCCAGAAGGATGGGAGAGCTCCAGGCGCTTTCCATCGAGTCTCCTTACCTGGTCTTCCACAGGGACAAGGTTGTCCTGCGCCCCACGAAATTCCTTCCGAAGGTGGTGTCGGAGTTTCACCTTAACCAGGTGTTGACTCTGCCGGTGTTCTACCCCAATCACACCTCGGAGGTGAATATAGGCTCCATACTCTGACCCTAGAAGGGCGCCGCTATTATAAGGAGCGCACGGTTGAAATTCGGGAGAGGTTCGCCAGCTGTTTGTCACCCACGCTGAAGCCGCATCTGGCAGACCTGCAGCCAAGCGGACGATAAGCAGGTGGGTAACCTCCTGCATAGATCTCTGCTATAAGTTGGCGGGCATGGAGCCTCCCAGAGGATAAGAGCTCATTCTACCCGCCATACTGCTGCATCGGTGGCTGCTTCCAGGACGTCCCTATCCAGGAAATCTGCAGGGCTGCTACCTGAAGTCAGCAACACCTTCATTACCCATTACCACATCGACCTTGAGTCACGCCGGGATGCTGGTTTGGGGCCTCGTTCTCCAGTCTCTTTCCCAAGTAAGTATTGGGGTGCGTCTTGCCTCCCTCCTCCCGGAGAACTGCTAGAGTCTGCCAATGAGTGTGGATGAACAACATATCCATGTCCTAAATACAGGTTACTCACCTGTAACAGAGTTCTAGGAATGGTATATGTTGTTCATCCACACGACCACCCGACCCCCGGCTTCGGACGCACAACCTGAGCTTCCAGCGGGCCAGATCTGGCGTCATGGGGCGGAGCCGAGAGTTATACCACCCGGGTGGGTGGGAGGAGCAAGCTTGAAGACCTTCCGGCAAGATTTAAAGCAGCAAGGATACCTGCCAATGAGTGTGGATGAACAACATATACCATTCCTAGAACTCCTGTTACAGGTGAGTAACCTGTATCTCTGGTGCAGCAAGAGCTCTGACTATTCTTTTACTTGCTCTTGCCACAGTCTCACTGCACTGAGCAGCTGTATAGGCTCTGACCATATCTCTTTATGTAAATGTATCAGCATTCCTTCTCTCATGTTTCGTGTCAAGGAATGAGATTTAAGTATATGAGTAAAAACTACTGCTAGTTTGTCTTTTATTTTAGGTCCAGTTAGTTTATATAATTCAACTGTTAGGCCATCTTTGCCAGGCGCTGTACCTGACTTTAGTGAAGAAATAGCATTTGTAATTTCAAAGCTTTGGATATCTTCAGTTAACAATACCTGAAGATCTTCTGATAAAGGCAGGATATAAAATTCATTAAATAATTGCGCCATTCCAGATAAAGAGGTATCTAGTGTTTGAAATAATTCTGAAGTATATTGAGTGACTGTATTTAAAATGTCTGTATTGTCTATTTAAAGGGTACCTAAACAAGCAGTTTTTTAAAACTGCAAACCCCAAAATCTGGCTTCATAACAAGGTAAAGTAGAGGCTGCTGTTTACATTTATGCTAAAACTGCATTTATGAAAATAATATAAATGCAGTTTCATAGCTTTTGAAAAATGTAAACATCAGCCTTTCACTTTCAAAAAACAGCCTTGGTTTCTCCCTAAGATGGCTGCCAAGTCTGTTAAGTGATGAGTCATGATGACATCATCTGAGCCAAAGACAGAGACCCACATGTATATCTATAGTGCTTACTAGTTCTTCTTTCCCTCTTTGTTTTGAATTGTTGTACCAGAATGATCAACACCATGTATTAACTTGTGGATTATGTTGATCAGTACACATGTATGTATGCATGCATGTATGATTTTGTTCATTTAGTTTACTTTAACTTGTGGAAAATGTTTTGCAATCCAGCTGACTTTTTCCTTGGCAAACTGCATTACAGTACAACTCTTCAATTACCTGATGATCTAGTGGTTATGTGATGCACCGAATTTTGTTTTTTATTAGCCAGGAGAGACACACTAAGCTGAAAGCTTGTTTACAGGTGTGGCCTGGGAGCACAAAGAACTGTAATGACTTGCTCAGGTTCACAGAGCAAAGTACTGGTCTGCTTCAATTCCAAAGCCCATGATCTCTTGTTAATCCACAAATAAGACTTTCTTTTTCCATGTGAACCCCCTGCACCTACCTGCCTTCTGTTGAACACCCCACCATCCATACCCTGTCCTCAGTACTGCTTGATGCTGCATATGTGCTTACGGTCTCATGAAGAGAATTATCATACCTCAGATTGTAATCTTGTACCTCAGAGAGTTGTGCACACCTATACCAATATGCATCATCAGCTGGCACTGTGAAAAATGCCTCCCAAATCACTCTCCAGTCCACATTCTCAGTGTTTGACTTCTGCTCCCACAGTAAACATTGAGTGGATCACCACCCTTCTGCACAGTGACGGTAGTATGTACAGTTCTCTTGTTGTGTTTTTTCCCACCTCATTAACCAACAACTAGGTCTTCCTGGAGGGCCAAGCAATAAGCATCATCACCCATCAGAAAAACTGCTGTTCATGCCCTCATAAGGGCTGCACTTAGAATGGGTAACGATATTATTAGCAGGAGATGCATACTAATACCTTGAGCAAATCCACCCGACTTCCATTGTCAGTTTACTCCTTTACCTGTGATCTGCAGAACCCCACAGGACAGTTCCCAGCAATTCTTCTCCAGTACTTTTCTGTGCTCTACTCCACAATGCGAGTTTTCTGGCTACCACCCTTCCAAATCTTGAATGAGCTATACACAACTCCCTCAATACTGTCCTAACAAACGTCAACACCTCCCCCCACCTCAGGGTAATCTCCCTACACTGAATTCAAGTAACAGTTTAGGCGCAGCCCTGCCACTCTGAGTATTTGTCATTGCTGACTACTCTCATCCACCGTCAGGTAGTGATCACGATGTTGGCAGCCCTACATTTCAGATCTCACAGTGATCTGCTCAACGTACTCCTTCATGTCTTCAACTAACCTGAATATAGCTATACCCTGCTGGAATGGCCTCTTCAGTCCCTCTCTGGCATTCATTCTTCTCACCTGCATCCCACAACAAAAACTGGTGAGTTCACTACCCTTCTGCATCATGAATGTGGTTAGTACAGTCTCCCATGTTATTTTTACATATTAATAATAATCATGATCTTCTGGTAAACCAGGCTGATAGCTGCATTGCACAAGTAGAAAAATAGGCTTTCCTACCCATGTAAGATCTAAGCCACCTATGATTAGGCACTATTAAATAGCGTGCATAATGATGTGCACCCATCATTTAGCAGTGCTAATCAAGGTAGCCTAGATCTTAAGGATAGGAAAGACCATCATTCCTTGTTCCTTGTTGCTATCAGCCTGACTTACTGGAAAGATATGTTTATATTTGATATGTCAAAATAAAACAGGACTCTACTACTTGCATTCATGATGCAGAAGGGTGATGAGCTCACCAGTTTTCGTGGAGGAGGATTAGTGACAAATGAATACCAGAGTGGGACTGAGAAGGCCACTCTTGCAAGGTACTGCTATATTCAGGGAAGGGGGAAGACAGAGGAGAGAAATACGAGCAGATTACTGTGAGAAATAAGATGTGGGTTGCCAGCACCTTGATCACTTCCTGACCCCGTTGTCCTGGCCAACATTCCCCTTCCCATAAAATCAGTTCATGCAATTGTCCAAAGCTGTGTGTGGATATTAATGTATGAAATGGCTGCCACTACAGTCACTTCACTACCAGTCTAGTATTGCTTGTAAAACACTTTGGGATACAATGTGTATGAAAACCACTATATAAATGCTGATTCTTATTATTATTTCCAATGGAAAAAGAAGACAAGATAAGCATATATTTGAGTTTCAAGAAAGTATGAACTCTAACATTGGACTGAACAAGAACTTTGCTACAAAAAAGTGGTGGCTCTAGGGGGTGGTGAAGGGTGTGGCTACAGCCCCCCCCCCCACACACACACACATTGAAATGTACTTGCTTGCTGCTGCTGCATTTCACTTTGTTGAAGAAGTCTGAGTTATTGATTGTACAAATGTTTACATTCAAACTATGGATTACATTTGTAGGCTCTGTCAAAAACATACTAGAAAAGAATAACAGCAGAAAATATAAAGGTTTAATAAAAATGTTAAAAATTGCATATTAAGCATGCACACCACCCCAGCACCCCCACTGTAGCATCTTGGATCCACCATAACCACTAGACCACCAGGTTATTCAAGATTTGTACTGCACTGTGGTTTGCCACAGAGAAAGTCGGTTGGATTAAAACACAATTTCAGCATGTTAAAATAGACAAAATGAACAGAACCATAGCCTAACATGTGTATTATACAATATAATGCACATGGTTTTGACCTTTTGGGTTAAACGATTCTATACAAAGGGAAAAAATAACTAGCTAGCACTACAGAGAGCCATATATCTTTCTGACTTTGGCTCAAATGATGTCATCACATAACATATTTGGTGGCCATTTTAGGAAGCAGGTAAGACAGTTTTTTTGTAATTAGAAGGCTGATTTTACAATATTCAAATGCTCTGGAACCACATTTAGGTAAATTATATATATTTAGTTTTAGCCTTAATGAATACAGCAGCCTTTCCTTTAGTCACCTATGGAGTCAGAGTTTTGAATAGTTTGTTGTCAAAATGTTGTTTAGGTATCCTTTAATATGTATTTTGTAAATTAAATAGTCCCTCCATTTTTTCTTTTGTACTCTGGCATGGCAGTTTTCATAAGGGCACACAATTCCAGATTTCCCTTGAGTACCAAAAGATTGCTGTTTTCTGAGGCTACCCAATTGCTACATGTGAAATTGAACCATTTCCTGTTTCATTTTACTCATCTGGTTAGTATAATTCTGTCCTGTTTCACATGACAAAGACAATAATTTTGTAACTGTTGTCTCTTAGATTGGAAATATCTATTTTTACTATGAGTTTTACTTAGAGATTTAAATAAGTTTGTTAGCTCTAATGTAACGTTTTTCCACCAAATACAGTAGATGGATCATCATAAAATATAAAGGCTGATTTTCTTGCCTTTATGAAATGTAGTATTGTCTGAGAAACCATAGTTTGTAGTAATAAAGAAGAGTTGCATTTCCATATACCAGGCCATGTAAAGTAACTGTTTTATTACCGATGTTGAACTGCAGTATATTATGATCTGAACATTCTGCTGTTTTAATTGCTGCAGAGTATATTTGTAGGCCTGCAGTTCTAAAGAAAAAAATCAATTCTTGTGTCTAGAGGGCCTTTTTGGAATGTGGGATCATGTTAATTTGTAACTGTATAGTAAGCATCAACTAAATCTGCCGTTCTTATTAGGTTTAATAAAAAGTGCATGTCGCAGAAGATCTTTTTTTGTTCTGGTTTGTTGTCCTCTATCATGCGGTGATAGCCCACAATTAAAATCACCTCCAAATGTAATGTATTGTGAGGAAAACAAATATGGTTGTACCAATTTTAATAAATCACTCCTGTCTGCCTTAGTTTGGGGTGCATATATGTTTATAAATCTGTAAAGTGTATTGTGAAGGTTCGTGTCTAATACTAGAATCCTTCCTGGGACCAAATCGATAAGTTTTGTAACAGTAACTTCCATGTTTTTAAATGAAATACCTACTCTTGAAAATGTATCAGTCCCTATAGAAGAAAAAGAAGGACCAACATACCAGGCTTTTTTTGCCAGTGTAGTTTCAGGTAACGTATGTAATCCTGTGTCCTGCAGAAAAAATACTCCAGAGCTTTGTGTTAGTAGCTGAGAAAAAAACTTATTTTCTTGGAGTTCTTAATGCTATTTACATTTATAGTGTGACTTTAAAAATTTGATGTCATGTACAATTGGAGGGACATAAAATATGTAGTGTCCTGTAGGCTAATTTGCTTTCTTCCCCACCCGTACAGTCTTACCTTTCATTTAAGTTTTGGCTTTTGTTTTCCTTTTATTTTTATTTGAGTCAGTGATTGCAGTTTTCTCTGGTTCAGACACAGGGTCAGGTTATGATGACCAGAGAGAGGAGGTATTTGAGCAATTTCTGACCCCTCTGAAAGGTCCAGTGAAGTCTTTTATCAATTTGTAACTGCCACTGTATGTTTTTATTTGCAGTTTTGGAGTTGGTTGGCTCCAATTCTGTCTATGTCTAGTTGCCATTCATCTTTTACTAGGTTCAGGATGGGATGCATGTTTTCAGTGTCAGTAGGCATAGTAGTTTCAGAGACTGAAGTGTCATTCTGTGTTCTATGATGTATTTCTATCTTGTCTGACACAGTGGGCATTCCTACTGGAACACGTGGTATGTGTTGAGCCTGTGGTATCGTGTGAGCTGGAGGGTCAGTCTTTGTAAGTTCAGAGGCTCTGGTGTCAGGATTTGGTGCCAGGGTGGAGTGTCTCCTTAGCTGGTTTAGGTACTGATTTGGATCTTTGTGCTAGAGTAATATACAACCTTTGTTCTGCATTACCTGCTTGGTCAGGCTGGTTATGAGCAGCCCATGGCAGCTCTGGTAGGAATGACCTGTTTCCTCACAAAGATTACATTGTCTTTCATTAACACTGGTATGCCCCAATTCATTACACATATTACATCTTACTCTGTCACACATCCTTCACGACTTCCTACCTTGACTACTTCAATACCAGATACCTTGAAATTCTGCGATCATCATGCCTCCCCTTAGGAAAACCAGGGTCTGAGGTTCCCACCTCCCTTGGATTTCTGCAGCGTTAATGGCCTGCCTACGTGCATGTGATCTTGCCTGGAAGACTCACAAGTCCACTGGCTCCACTGTTGACTTGCTTAAGTACCATGCCCTTTTCAATGCCTGTATCAGAGCCACTAAGTTTACCATGGCCGAGTATTTCTCCTCCACATTCCAGAACAACCTTAACCACCCCTCTAAGTTCTGGAAAGTCATCCATGCCCTATTCTCTCCCCAACTCAGTCTTCTTCCCTTGTCCTCAATGCAGGTAACACCTCAGTCTCTGACCCCCTCTCTGTTGCCTCCAAATTCAACTCTTTCTTCACCTCCTGTGCCTCTTCCCTTCTCCCCTCCCTACCCCCACTCCTTCTCCTCCTCCTCCTCCTCCTCCTCCCCTCTCCCCATCCTACCACCCTACCCCTCACTTTCTACTTTTCTCCTATCTCTACTGCTGACACCCTCAAGGCCCTCCTTGCACTAAATCCTGCCAATGGTAAGAGCCCTGATGGTCTCAACCCCAAACTGCTCCATCTTTCTGCTCCTACAGTTGCCCTTCCTATCGCCTCCCTTCTTAACCTCTCTTTCTCCCTTGCCTGTGTCCCTGATGCCTGGAAACTGGCCACCATCATACCCCTTCCCAAAGGTGGAGACTCCTCCCATCCTGGCAACTACTGTCTTATCTTCCTGCTCCCCACCTTGGCTAAACATCAAGAACATCCTGTGTTGTCTGTACTCTCCCCATTCCTTGACTCCTCTTCCTTCTTCAGCCCCTTCTAGTCTGGTTTCCATAAATCCCATTCCACCTCCTCCTCCTCTCCCTTCTCTGGCTCACTGACTCCATTCTCTCAAGTATAGATCAATGCCTTCTTACCTCAGCTATCTTTGACAACTTGGCCAAAGCCTTAGTCACAGTTGCCCACCACCTCCTCAACAAATGTAAGGCAGCGGGGCTTTCCAACTCCTCTACTAATTAGTTCCATTCTTACCTTGAGGGTAGGACTCAATCAGTTAGAATTGGAGACTCCCTGTCCGCCATCATTACTGGTGTTCCCCAAGGGTCTGTCCTTGGACTGATACTCTTTTGGTCTTCCTGAATAGCCTCCCTGCTGTCTGCAACTCTGCATCCATCCACATGTACGTAGATGATATGGTTCTATTTACCACTGGTTCCTCCCCCTCTAATCTGATGGCCAGGCTCCAACTGGACTTTCAACAATGTCCAGCAGTAGTTCCTGTCTAATCAGTTATCACTCAATGCCAGGAAAATGGTCTCCATGATCTTTGGCATCAGACAGAAGCTCACAAAGCTTACTGTTCTCCCCTCATTCCTCACCTTAGATGGGGCCACAGCTGATGATATTACCACATTTAAGTACCTAGGAGTCTGGCCTGACTGTCTCTTCAACTTTTCTGGACATGTGGATGCCATCCACAAAAAACTTCACCCTAAACTTGGTGTGTTATACAGGAATAGAGGTTGCATTCTTCTTCCTGCATCCCGAGCTATAGTCCAGAAAATGATCCTCCCTATTTCCAGCTTTGGTGACATTGTCTACAGTGCTGCTCCTAATACTACCCTACCCTACCCTGACTGGACCCCCTCTTTCACTCCTTCTGCTGTTTTGCCTTGGACTGTCTGTCCCACACCCACCACTGCTCCCTTTATTCCTCCCTGTTCCTTCCTACACTTGAAGCCAGATGCATCATTCACTGCACCTCCTTTATCTTTAAACACTGTCTTGGCTCCCTCCCCCTACCTTACCTCTAACCTCTTCACCCCCCACCTTCCTCTTACTCCCTTTGTAAGTTGGACTATCGCTCCGTTGACTCCCTTCTACAACTTCATCAGCTGGTCAGGCTGCTTTCTGTTATAGTTTTCCCAAACTATGGAACTTCCTCACTCAAAATATCCATTCTGCCTCCTCTCAACACTCTCTCCTCCTTGCTCCAAGAGTTGTCGACTCATGCATGCGACTGCACCTGATAGCTGTCCCTGTTCCTCTGCTTCTACCTGCTACCCCCATGTCCTCCTGCTCTTCTCTTGGTCAGCCCTTCTGCTATCCCCCTCTACCCTGGTACCTGGTTCTGTTTCTCCCTTACAGCCCATTGGTTAGTTTTCTCTGCCTCTCCCACTAATTAAACCACAAAAAAGCTTGGCACTCACCACCTCAAATTGCATTTGCACTTTATTTGTTTCCTTCTTGATTTCCCCCGGGTTAAAACTGCATCCCCATCCTTACCTAATTTGCACAAAATTTGCACAAATATTGTATGATTTTGCTTTATGATTGTAGTTTAGTGGTTGTTGCTTCTGTATACCTGCCATGTAATTTACTGTTTTATGATTGTTTTACATTCTCTCCCCTTCCCCTTTCCCCCCATGATGCATCTGAAAATGAGCTGTTATCAGCTCAGTATGCTTTTTTCGTGGTGAAACTTTTGAAATAAATATCCCATGTAGATGTTCAGTAGAACCACATTTATAACAAGCCTTTGGCTGCCCTGCATAGAATAGAACCCCTCTGTCTCATCCCAGAAAAAAACTATTTGGTAAATGTTGAATTCCAGTTTCTGAGGATTTCAATATTACCCTAACTTTTTAACCCCAGTCCAGATATTTTCAGAGTCAATAATCACTTCTGGATCTCCAAGGACTGTACATTTTTTTTAACCAGTTTATCATGTCCGTAACACTCACTCCTTCATTCCTAAATAAAATCAACAAGTCAGTCAAGTCAAATTTGATTTATACAGCGCCTTATCCCTGGAGCTCTAGGCACTTTACGTAGAGGTAATAATGGGAATATACAATAAAACAGTTTAAAATCAACTTAATCAGGCAATAAATAATACATTTCACCCATAAATATTAAAACTTGTCATAAATTATTTTACAAATTAGTGTATGTCAAAGCCCAGATAAAAAAGATGGGCTTTTAGGCCCCGCTTGAACGCATCCACGGAGGACACTTCCCTCAGAACTCTTGGCAAGGAGTTCTATAAAACTGGTCCAGCCGTTCAAAAGGTGCTGTCCGCAGATGTTTTTAACCATGCCCTTGGGACCACCAGGAGGCCCTCTGTGGATGACCAGAAAGAGCGCACTGGGCAGGCAGGTGTTAGAAGATCAGCCTAAAACTGAGCTGTATAGGTGAACAATCCCACCTTGAAGGCAATCTTCCATCTGACCGACAGCCAGTGCAGTTCACTCAGAACCAGGGGGTTATATGAGAGGACCTCGGAAGGCCTGTCAATAACCTGGCTGTAGTGTTCTGCACCAGCTGCAGTCAATGGAGGTTACCTCCACTGACCCCGAAGTAAGGTAACAGTTTTTAATACCGTTTCATTTAAAGGAATTGCCTCAAAAGAGGACCATAGTGGGGAATTCTTTAATGTATGATATTTCACCCAAAAACATTCTAATCCGCTCATAGTTTTAAAACTCATTTCAAAGGTAGCCTCACCAGAGACCTGGATCAAGGCATAGATTTAACTGTCAAAGAATTTCATGGAGTCTTCTAGAAGTTTCCTGGTCACAAAACCTCTGTATGGAATCTTGTCCATTCTTCCTTTGTATTGTAGGTGTACAGCATTATGACATTTAGTGGGATATACTGGGCTGTGAAAGAGGGAAGCACAAGGTCTGGGGTTTGTTCTATTTATGCTTGATAAAGGCACCTCAGGGGGAGGGCAAGGATTTGCTGGTAGACTGCATCAGTATTGCTAGTAGGACCAGGTACAGAAATAGATGGCTCATTTCTTAATGGATTGTCAGCCCCAGTAATCTCGAAAGGTTCAGTTTGCTGTTTTTTTTTGGGGGGAGGGGGTGCTTTCTCAGCATTATCAATATGCAGTATAGGGTTTTGAGTCAGCTGTAATTCTGATGGTAAATCTAAAGGATGCACAGTCTTATTTGTATTTTCTCCTTTAATTTGCAATAGAGACTCCTTATCTTTAATAACATTATTATCTTGTGTAACAGTACCTGTAGGTGGGAAGTAGAGGTGTGCGAAAAAAAACTTTTGCCGGCGGAATTGAAGTGAAAGTCAGACTTTCGCTTCCACGAAAGTTTGGAAATCCATTTCCGAACTTTCGCTGAATGTCTCCCTCCCCTGCAAGGCTACCCGATTGCACGATCATTTTAAAAATAATGGAATTCCCAGTCCCTGGTGGCTAGCGGTTCCTCCCTCCACCTGATTACCCACCCGGCCAGTCCAGGGCAACATGCCCTTAGCCCTTTCAGTAACCCTGTCCCGATCCCCCGTCGACCGCCATATACAGTCAGTAACTAAGTTACTATTTTAAAAAAAAATTCTCCCTGGTGGTCTAGTGACCCTCCCTCTATTTCCCCAATCCCTGAATTAAAATTAGTATCCCTGGTGGTCTAGCATACCCCCGGCCCCCAACCCTGGAAGCAAAGTCTCACCCCACCATCCCAAACCTGACAGCGGGCCCCTAGCACAGCTCTTCTCTCTCCTCCACAGCTGGCAGCCCACTGTGAGCTATTAATGAATGAGCGCGTGCTTGTCATTAATAGCTCAGTGGGCTGCCAGCCATCAAGGAGTGAGGAAGGCTGTGCCAGTGGTCTGCTGTCAGGTTTGGGATGGGGGTGGACTTTACTCCAGGGGTGGGGGATACACTAGACCACCAAGGATACTGATTGTAATTCAGGGACTGGGGAAATGGAAGGAGAGTCACTAGATCACCAGGGAGAATTTTTAAAAAAAATAGTAATTTACTGTATACGGCGGTTGGCACGGGATTGGGTTACTGAAAGGGCTAAGGGCATGTCGCCCTGGATAGGCCAGGTGGGTAATCGGGTGGTGGGAGGGACTGCTAGTCACCAGGGATTAATTGGGCAGCTGTGTTTTTTTTTTAAATGGGACAGGTGACCAAGTGGCGGGAGGGACCGATAGCTACCAGGGAATATGTGGGCACTGGCAGCTGAGCTTTTTTTTTAATGGGGTGGGTGATCGGGTGGTGGGAGGGACCACTAGCCACCAGGGATTTTAAATGTCAAATTTGGGCAAGGTTTGGGGGGAAGGGGCAGTTCTGGACACCAGACATTACTTTTTTTCCCTTTTTCCACCTCTAGATGAGCGGAAACCGGCAGAATTTCACCCCAAAACCTTAGGAAGTTTTCTGTTCCATGGCAGGCAGAACTTCAGAAATGTATGTGAAAATTGCGAAATTTTGCAGATGTTCTGCTGCCGTGGCAAAAACAACTTTCGCCCAGCACTAGTTGGAAGTCGTCTGGCTGTGGCATCCCAATTGGTGACTTCCCCGAGATCCATGCTCGTATTTCAGCTGAACGTTCCCAGACGGCTGCTAATAGTGCCCCTTCAACTGTCCACTGCTGGCCTTCTGAATGCTGTTTGGTGGAAAGTGGTGTCCATCTTAGGCCAAACCACATTCGGATTGTTTGTGTCATTCCTGACAGAATCCATTATTCAAAGAAGCTGCTGCTTGGTCACTGAATTCTGTAACCAGTTCTGATGGCTTAATCTTACATTCTGGCATCTCCATGACTTTAGAAACACTAGGCTGAGTTAATACTGTGTGCTGAATAGAGTCAGAGCATTCTGACTTGCTAATTGCCGGTTCCTTTGATGACAGTGTGTCACTGACAGTCAGCTGAGCCGGTTTGTCAAGAGAGTGCCAGTGTTCTTTTGATAAATCACTGTGTGCTTGAAGCTTGAAAATTTCCACCTGCAATTTGTCTTTTCTCTGAAAATATATTGCTTCCTCTTCAGCCTAAAGTGCATATAAAATAAGATGTATAAGATACTCTCATTTTCCTCAAAAATGGAAGTCTGCGGTAGTTACCCCTGTCCACAAGAGTGGTGATCGTGCCTCCCATGGAAACTACAGACCCACTTCCTCCCTACCCCCTCTCTCCAAAGCCCTGGAGAAAATAGCTGCTGACCAGCTTGTTGATTATGTGGGTAAGTATCAACTACTCTGCCCTCAACAGCATGGTTTCAGGACTGGGCACAGTACCACCACTGCCCTGCTTAAATTCACGGTCTTCATTCATAAATCCTTCGACCAAGGTCAACTGGTTCGAGCAGTATACATTGATTTAACCAAGGCATTTGATATGGTTAATTATGTCCTCCTGGCTGAACAATTACCCATTCTTGGTATCTCACCTGAAGCTGTTACCTGGTTCAGCAGTTACCTTCAAAACCGCTCACAGCAAGTAAAGATAGGCAATGTCCTCTTGGACAGTCAACCTGTCCTGTCAGGGGTCCCTCAAGGTTCTATTTTGGGTCCCCTCCTGTTCAGTGTATTCCTGAATACACTGCCCTTCTCCATCCAGGGACACATCCTTCTTTATGCGGATGATGCTGTCCTCTTTTCTAGTGGCCATAACCCCAAGGTTCTCAAATCAGAGCTTCAAAAACTTTGCTGCTGCAGAAAGATGGTTCAGCAACCACAAATTAATCTTAAACTACAAAAAAACCAAAACCATGTTGTTTTCCAACCCTCAAAGCAAACATAGACACTACCCCCTCTCTATGGTAAATGATGTTGGTGCCTCCCTGCGGTTGGTACCTAACTTTAAATACCTTGGAATCATGGTGGACAAAACCCTTTCATATGCCAAGCTTATTGATACTATATCCAAGGCAATCAATAAGCGAATAGGGCTCCTGCACAGACATAAGCATTGCCTGACCCCCACAGCCCTCAGTACAGCCATCCACAGCTCAGTGGTATCACTCGTAGACTATGGACTTGTCATCTATGGGTCAGCCTCTGACACATCCCTCAAGTGCATAAAAATGGCATTTAACAAGGCCTTCCAGCTTCTCACTAGTGCAGAACGATTGACCCATACCTGTGACTTGTATTCATGGGCCAATTGGCTACAATTCAGCAGCAGACTCTCCTACAAGACCTGTCTGTTAACCAAGAAAATCAGCTGTGGCCTAATGCCCCCTGGGGTACAGGAGCTCCTTACCATCAGCAATAATATTTGGCACACAAGAAACTCTAACTGCTCCTCTTTTAAGATCCCACACTATCGCACCTCACAGGGACAAAGGTCTTTTGCCTACCGAGCCCCACTTTGGTTCAACTCAATTGCAGGTGACATATTATCTGCCATGACCTTAGGAGCCTTCAAAAGAATGCTAAACACGGATCTGGTTTCTAAGTCCAGCTGTGTCTGCTACCACTAACTATTATACTGGTGTAACCAGCTCTTGGTGTGGGTTGATAATTTTTATTGTTGTACCCCTCTACCTGGCTAGCCTGGGTTCGGGGAGAAAACATTTGATCAGCATCAGGGCTAGGTTTGCACTTCTGGTCAAGGGCACCCAAGTAATTCCGGACACAGGAAGCAATAACTAAAAATGTCCAAATCAGGAGTGGGATTCTAAAGTGTGGCTTTTATTCACTTCAGTACAAGAATACAAAGCAAGATGGACCCCCACGGGGCTACACTCACTGGATATGCAGATCTACAGAGGTCAGAACACATCCTCTTCATCACACAACAACCCTCAGGTTCTGAACACATCTGGGCTCACACGCCCGAACTGGTACTCTCACTCTTGGATTCCCTGGCATGGCACTCCCGGCCAGCACTAGTACACTTTTCCATGTGTCATGGAGTTTTGTTGGTGGCTCCCTCAACCACCCATGAGCGCTTCTAGCTCTAAACGGAAAATCTCATCTTTAATCCCATGTCTGGGTACTTTCTGCAGACACTGGCCAAGTGCCTGGGAGAAAGTTATAGGTGCCTAAAGTTAATCTGTAGAGGTAAACCTGGTTACTCCAGATGGGGGGGGGTCTCCCACCTCTTGTTCCCTAATCTATACCCAGCCATTCATTTGGAATCAACACCTTTCTTTGAACTCTCTAGTTGTAGATGCTATCTCGAAATGTATAACACATTTAACATTCTACTCTCTATGTACTGTAGCTGGTGTCCTGACTTGCAATGTACTGTACGTGGCTATGTCCATCCCTGTAGACCCCCACTGGTTAGATGCATTTCAAGCCATACACATATCTTAAAAGTACTGTACTTGGCTAGTCCTTTCCTGACCCAACAGTAGGCAGATACTTTTACACAACTGTCTTGGTGAAAACATGGGCTCTATGTCAGAGCAGACTCACCATGGTTCACAGGTGCCCCAGGGCTTCTCTCAGAGGAAACACAAAATTCTCTGGTAACTCAGAAAAAACTCTTGTCAGGCAGCTTTTCCCATTCCCAGCAGGGCCAGGGGATTGCCCCTGAAATACTGGATTCTTTAGCCCCCATCCCTCCAGGGATGGGGCACTGGAACAACTCGGGGAGCAGTCTCTACCACTTCTGCTGGTATCTTCAGTGTTCTTCTCTAGGGTGAGAACACACTACCCTATCTCTGGTGTAGCTCTATGACAGAGTTAGGTTCTGAGGGGCTGCCAACTGCAGCACACCTCCTCCTTCTCTTGAGTCTCCCTCTAGATTGACTTTGAAATCCCCAACATTCTAACCTAACTCCCTGCACCCAACATTCCACTGTGGCTTATGCTGCTGTGAGAATTCTATAGTGATGTCATCCCTCCAGCTCAGCTGAGACTGAGGACAGAGTGAGACTGGGTGAAACCCATTTAACTGGTGTCGCACAAGCTGCCTTTCCCTGACTGCCACTAGATCTAAGTGGGATTCTAGTAACCCCAGGTGACAGAGGGGTTATACTGGAATTAACATAGAGGATAATGTATGGTCCTCTATTGGTAACCCGTCTGTTAACCATTGAGAGGTCACCAGGGCGACCGTGTAAACCTCGAGAATGAAGCTCGAGAGGTTTACGTCACCATGGCAACCTTGAGACGGTTAAGAGAAACCGGTTGCCGATAGAAGGACCATACATTATTTTTTATAGTGTATGGTCCCAAGAAAAAAATTAAAATGGCTCCTTACTTTTAAAATAAAGTCAGCGCCGCGGCCGTTCAGTCGTTCCATTACCACTGTGTGCATCCGTCGGTTCCCAAGTGAAAAAAAGGCCCGCACATGTGCAGACCGATCCCTGCTGTAAACCTATCGATGTGACGTAGCATCAATAGGTTTACAACAATTCTACGTCACAACAATGGTATAACAACCTTAGGAAATGATGATTTCCTTAGGCTAACAGTGTTCTACCATACATTATAATAATTGTTATTTTTCTGTCAACTCCACTCTCTTTTCACATATGCCATTCCACTCCTCCCATTCCCCTACCCCCTTGCCCTTTAATGCCCCACCGCTTCTTTGTACTACTTGGTCTGCTCACCCCAGATAACTCTCTCCCAGACCTCCTGTATGTTGAGTTTCACCCCAGAAATATATCCTGGTGGCAGTTTTCAATGGTTTATTTTCTCCCCCACTACCTTGCTATTCAACAAGGTCCCTTGACTGAATTCCCTCTCTATACCCTTTTCTATCCCTCACTTCTCAGATATATATATCCTGACTTCTCTTAACTATTTCATGGGGACTGCCTACATTGAACTGTCTCCTCCTTTGCTATTTTTCTATCTGATGAGGCCTCTTAGCTGATTCCAGTTCCTCCCACCTGTTACCTCCCTTCCCCTCATACCCCTTTCCCAGCACTTAGTTATCAGGGAACATACTCCTAAAGTGTTTAGTAATGTGCTCATAATTGTTCTGAATATCATGTGATCGTATTTTCTCATTTTGTCTTGGACTAATTCTATTTGCAATGTATCTAATGTCCGTTGCTGGTGTGGTTATCTTCCATAACCCTCCTGCTGTTAGTTCTTTGTTTTCTATTGTTATTTGTTCTTGTCCATTGTTATTTGACATGGAACCTATGTAAAAGAGCTTTTGCTCAAAGGTGTAATCCGAATTATAATAAATAAAATAAATAAATAATACAAACTGTTCTGTTTCCACTTTTATTTGTTAAGAGAGCTTTGAGTATTCTGAATGAACTGTTGTAGCTGTACCTTTTACTCTGTATGAGTTTGCAGTTTTCAGATCCGGAGAAAGATCTTTCAACAGTGTTAGTATCAGTGTTAAGCATGTCCACATCAGCAACTTGGTGAGTCTCTAGCATAGCCGAGGCAGGGGAGGAGACTAGCTCCCCAGCTTCCATAATGTCCATCCACTCTCCTTCCTCACCGGGAGTAGCCATCTTGGCAATGAGCCAAAGACGGCCAGGCGTTCCCCCTACATGAAGAGTAGGGGATCTTTTTTTATTAGAATACATATCAAGCCAAATCACTAATGCATCATAATTCTGATACTACATATAGAAGGTTAACATACTGAAAACAGAAAGAAAACTATCATAAAACATAACCCCAAATACCATACCCTTTTTTTCCAAACTCATTCTCCTATCTTTTAACTGCTGTAGTAAAGTCATAACAATTCCAAACTGTTTTATTTGTATTTTATAAGCCGTAACATACCTTTCCACTGTTTTACTACAATAGACTTAGGGTTTACCTTAAGATCCTTTTTATAAACTGCATTCATTACTTTTTCCACCAACATTCTAAAGGTGATATATGGCATCAGTCTCTGTTACAATGTCCATTGGCATCGTGCCTGCCATACATAAAACTTTAAACAACAGAACAACACCATCAGAGTCCCCGAATCATACTTACTTAGCAAATATGTACAGTGCCCTAGGACTAGTGACTCATGAGACAGATTTAAAATCCAATTTAATTTTCTTTCATCTGCAAGGTATCTCCATAAAGGTTTAACATATGAACATCTAAATAGAAAGTGATCCATTGTCTCTTCTATATTTAAACACTCATTATATGGACAGTTCCTCTTTTCTTTAGCTTTATGTTTAGCATTACCACTAATATTTAATTTCCCGTAGACTGATAGCCACAGGATCTCCCACATATGTATGGGAATCCTGTTATTATTCGACTGTCTCAAAACCCCAGCTCTTAAATTTGGGGAGCAATTATACAATTCTGGGCCTGCAGGGTGAACTTTACTCATTATATGAGAGTAAAGTTGTTGACCAGGTAGTTTACAAATCTGGCCCTTAGTTAACTTGCATTTAGGAAGTTTTTTACTGCTGATTTTATATAAGCAGGTACAGTATATGTACCCTAGGGGGTAACTTTGGTGGAATATTCTCAACCCATATATCTAAGTAGTTTGAAAGGACCTTGTAGAACCATTTATGCTGCAAACTTAATGGTGTACTCAGGTCAATCTTAATGTTTTGTGAGATAAAGAGGCTATAAAAAAAGGATATGGGATCAATCATACCCAAACCTCCCCTTGGGCCTTGGGAAGGTAGGTAAAGCATATTTTTACTGGATTCAACTTGCATCTCATAACATCTGAAAAAAAAACAGGAATACAGCTTTGTTTCTAAAATGACAGGAGGAGGGAACATCATTGCTTTGTATAGAAAAGAAGGTACAATAAACCTTTTTATAACGTGTACCTTTTTTATTTTTGAAACCCTCCAGGACCTCCATCTATTTGCCTTAGCTTCTGCTCCTTTTAATGCATTTTCCCAATTTTCTAGGGGAAGATTTTGAGATCCAGACTGGATACCCAGGATTCTTTTGGGCTCAGTGGAAAAATAAATTTGGTGTATTAATGCAGACTGCATGGCAGAGTTACCCCAAAATAGGCCTTTACATTTCTTAAGATTCAATTTGGAGTTTGAAACTCTTGAATTTTCCTTTAATTGTATCATTAGGGCTGGAATCTTATTCTGATTGTCCATAAATAAGCTGATATCATCTGCATATGCTTGGATTTTAGTCTCCACCTGGTCTAGGGATCCTTTTAATCCCTCCCAAGCCCATGTACTACATAATGTTCTAATCAGGGGATCAAAGGAAAAGATATACAGAAGGCGGTGAAGGGTGCACCCCTGATGCACTCCTGCATTTATGACAATTTCCTCTGCAGCTTTCCCTTTAATGATTGGTCATACAGAAACCCTAGAATACAAGAGTTGTATTTTTTCCACAAATTCATCTGGGATCCCATAGTCTTGTAATGTCTGGAAAAGAAACAGGGGGCAAACTCTTTCGAATGCCTTATTTTGATCCAGAGTTATGATACAACCTTTTTCTTGGTGTATGCTGTTAAATTCTATTAAATCTTGAATTATCATTAGTGCATGTTGTATTTTTCTCCCTGGTAATCTGTAAAACTGAGCAGGGTGTATTAATTTGGATGCCATTCTCCTTAAGAGTAGGGGATATTTTTTATAAAATCAAAAACAACAGCTGTAATATACAAAACAGGATAACAACATCCAAAATCAAACAGGAAAAAACCAATACATGAAAACACATTAATACATGAAGTAACTTTAATTCAAAAACAAACTGATCCAGCCTCATATCCAAACCCCTCCCTCTTTCCATTATACATGTAGGATGAAGGTTTAAATACAATAGACAAAATATTTCTTAATACAAAACAATATTAAGTCATACAATATAAATATGAAAACAAAAAAAGGAGGATTCCTAGTATATATTTCCACAATTTCATTCAAATAACCCCTTTCCCTTCATTGGAAAAGAAAAAGAAAAACACATAACCTTCCCCTTTCATACAATTCGTTATGAATCTATAGAAACAATCAATCAGAGAAATCATCCTATTAAACAGGAGGACATACTGGAAATTCTAAACTTAAATCTCCCTCAAATAAAATCAAACTCATCCCAAAATGCCTTCCACCTATAACCTGCATAGTGTTTCCATTCACCCAATTTTAAAGATTGCAAAACAGTTATTATAATATGTACTAACACCAATTCTGAAATATCCTGTTGTTGTAGCACCAAACGGCATCTACTGAGCCATAACCAATATAACAAATGTAGATGAATTATTCGTAATGTGTTCACACAATCCTCTGTCACCTGTAAAAGAAAGATACCATAATACAATGCTTCCCATAAAGGGGGATCATTAACCAGCACTTCCATCTGTCTTTCAAAGCATCCCAAAATCTAACAGCATAGGGACATTGAAAGTATAAGTGATTCATTGTTTCCAATTTAGCTGTACATTCCACCCTCGGGCAATAACGTTCTTGCAGCATTTTATGTTTTTGATTATTTTTAATGTTTATCTTATTATGAATTCCTAACCAAGCAGTATCCCACATATGAGCTGGAATTCTGGGATTTGTAATATAAGAAGAAATTTGATTCTGTTGAAGAACAGAGAAAGCCGAAAATGGATATTCTAAAAAATAATTACACATCACCTCCTCATACAATGTCTTCTGTGATTGACTTAAAACCCTCACATAACATATATTCCATAACTTAACTTTATCAAATACCTCTTCCCAAAATTTTAATAATCTAGGGCATCTTTTATTTTTATGTAAAAAACGAGCAGCTTTCCATTCTTGCAAAACCCTGTCCAATCTCAGGAATCCCCATAAAGTCCATAATTTCTCCCCTTTTTTAATCAATGGAACCACATTGTGATGGAAAAAAAATCGTAAAACAAAATAACACTGGATTAATCATGTCCACCCCTCCCTCTTTAATACTCAAATATAATATATTCCTCTTAACAGGGTTTAACCTACTACCCCAAAAACAACTAAAAAACACCCTCAATATCTTGGTTTCCAATTGCTTTTGTAACGGAAAAATGGCACTTAAATATAAAAAAACTGGTATTCTAACATTTTTAATATAGTATATCCCCTTTTGTTTTGCTACTTTCCATCAAGACCAGACTGCAACTTTCACTGTTGCAATCTCTAGTGCACGTTCCCAATTGAAAAGGGCCATGTCTATTCCCCCTAAATAAATTCCCCAAATCTTACATGGCTTTTGTGCCACAGGAAAAATACCCACATACCTTTTAACACTAGAAAACCCATTCAAACTTTAAATCTTAGTTTTGTGCAGATTCAGTGCTGCTCCAGTAATACTCCCCATTTCCTGAATCATTTCACAGGCTAAATGAAATGATAATTCATCTTTCAAAATCAAACACACACCATCTGCTTATGCTATAATTTTACAAAAATTCCAAAATTCTGATCAACCCCTTTAATTAGTGGAGACCTATTAAAAATTCTTATTAATGGGTCCAAAACAAACACATATAAAAGGGGACTTAGGGGACATCCTTGTCGTAACTCTCTATAAATCAAATGTGTACCTCCCCTCCATCCATTTTCGTAAGGTGCTACATATGCCAAAGCGTAACACAATTTAATTCATCCAATAAATACTGCAGGCAATCCAAAAGCCTTCAAACATGCCCATAAGAAGGAATGCGAGACTGCATCAAAAGCTTTAGCTTGATCCAGACTCACAAGATAGCCATTTCTCTTTAAAGGTTCTGTGTTTCCCATAAACTGTCCCATAACTTCTTTTAATATTATTAGGGCATCGGAAATGCCTCGCCCAGGAATTGTGCAAAATTGCATTGGACTAATCAAGGAGGGCATAATCTCTGATAATCTATTCCCTATCAGTTTTGCACAGATTTTGAAGTCAACATTAAGCAAGGTCAGAGGTCTCAAATTTTTTATATCCATACAATCTCCAGATTTATATAAAAAGACTAACAAACCCTCGTATATCTGTGTGGGCAAAATATACTCTACCAAAATATGGTTATAAAAAGAAAGCAAGATTTCAGGTATCATTGTCCACAGAGTTTATAAAACTCGCTGGATAATCCATCTGATCCTGGTGAAACATTTGCATGTAATGAATTGATTGCTCTATTTAATTCCTGGAGCGTAAACGGCTTCACAAGCAGTGCACTTTGTAAGCTAGATAGCTGAGGAAGTTCTGTCATCTGTAAAATGTCAAACACCTGGTTAGCTGAGTCCTGTACTGACCCAAAAGTAGTTTCAACATATTCTTCTACAACTGCCATGATCCCTAAGTTATCCCCGTACTGTACCCCTGAAGAATCATAAAGAGATGTTAACCCACGTTTCCCCATCTCTTTTTACTCGCCAAGAATGGGCTGACCTGTTCTGATTTCAACATTTGTTCTTTACTTAATGACGTAATTCTAGAATACTGATAGTCCCTCATGTCCTGTCTCACTTTAGTGATTCATTCTTTCATATTGATACCCTCCGTTACTTGTCTCATTAATAATCCTCACAACTCCCTCTGTAAATCCATATATTTCTCTCTTTGTGTTTTTATCCTATTTACACTTATAATTTTAAAAAAGCTAACCAAACACTCCTTAAAATCTTCCCACCACATGCCAATATTTTCATGCAGCTCTAACATAGCCAATTTATCCTGTATAATAATCTTTAATTCCTGCAATATATTCACATCTGTTAATAAAGAGGCATTCAATCTCCAAATCCCTATTCCTGCCACGTCTCGGGGGGGGGGGGGACTCAAACTGTATACCTAATAGACAATGGTCAGAAGTTTCTATTGGTACTATTCCATTTAGAATCAACCTGGAACGACTTATGAACAAAAATAACATCTATACAAGATGAAAGGATTCCTTTGAATAAGGTAGGTTTCAAAGCTTGAGATGTATTAAAAAGGCATCTCTTAAATCAGCGTGTAATAACAACTGTATCAGAAAGTTTTTGTCACAGTATTGTTTCCCACCACCACGTTTCTCCAAAAAATTAATATTAAAATATCCTCCAAAAATCAATTGATGATTCGTTTATAAAAAGGACTGTATTTGCTGTAATAGGTCAATTCGTAAAGCCTTCATTTGTGGGTTATAAATATTTACCAAATGAAAATTAATTCCATGAAACTCAATATCTAACATAAAAGCCCTTCCAGGTTCAATATCTACCAGTTTCTGAACTATAACTTCCGTGGTTAAAAAACAGAAATCCACCCCACTACAAAGATCCATGCCCGGAGACCAGTATGAAGCTCCCCAACCCCAATCTCACTGTACCTGTTTAATCTCTCCTTCCATATGCAATCTTGTATCTTGAAGAAATATGATATCATACAGCAAGGAATGTAAAATACCAAATGTCATAAGACGTTGCTTTCTAATTTTAATGCTGTTTACATTAAGACATACTATTGAAAGCACCATTATTTTATAGAGGAGATTTCATAGATTTCCCACTTGATCTTGTTACCCATTTAGAAGGAGTAGGTAAACTAACCCCCTTAACAGGCAAAGCCTCCTCCATTGCTCCTACTGAGGGTGTCTGAATATCTCCAATCACCTCCTTATCATTAGGATATTCCTGTTCCATCTGTTCACTCCAAGATGTGAGAGGAATAAATCTGTTTGAAGTAAGCAATGGGGAGAGAGGGGGATCTGGGAGAAATCCCTTGCCACCCCCTTTTTGGTTAGCTTTGTAAAAGGTCCTTCTTCCTGAGCTGGTCCCTCAAGTTCCACAGCTGCTAATGGGGTTTCTGTATCTGAATCTTCGAAATGTAAGCTACACAGTGAGTCTCTGGATAACACACTCTGTGACCTAATCGGGAAACCTTGAGGGGTAACAAAGGGAGTTTCTTTATCCTCTAGACCTCCTCCCTGAGGCCTCCCTACAACTACCTTTGAAATTTCCTGATATGCAACTTTAGAGGGCCCCAAAACCCTGGGGGGTAGGGGTCTCAAACTCATTCCTCTCTTTGCCCTCCTTCCCCTATGTCTCTGGCTCATTCCCAGCACATGTCCTGCCTCAGTCGGTTCTACATAAGGGAGTTTAGCTCGCTGTAAAAAGAATTCCTGATCAGAAGCCTCATCATGATCATGTGTTGCCACGGACAATTCTTATAAGGGTGTTCTGTATCCCCACATAAATTACACAAAGGGGAAACTTCGCAATCCACTGCTACATGCCCAAGAACCCCACAAATAAAACATTTGACCATGTCACAATCGCTATTTAAGTAATTAAGTGAACCACATTTGTAGCAACTTTTAGGTTGATCAGCATAGAAAATTATACCTCTGTCCCTTCCTAAAAAAAAATGAACTTGGCAGATGTTGTATGCCTGTATCATTATGGGATAATTGTACTCGATAAGTCCAACCCCTTGTCCAGAAACCATTTTCATCTATAATGGGTTTAGGATGTTCCATTATATGGCATCTTTGTTCCAACCAGTACGTGATATTAGCCACATTGACTCCTTCATTGCGAAAAAGAACAGTTACTGTCTTAATAGTAGGTTTGGTGATTGGGATCGCTAAAAAGCCCTTCCAGATCTCCAGATCTTTCACATCATAATAAAGTTTCCAGAATTTATCCAACAGTTTCATGGAACAAAAACTAATATCATAATTGTGATTTCCAGATGAATGTATAAAGGCATTCATGTCAGATGGTAAAAAACCCAAACTATCAATAATAAGGTTTTACCCACCCATATTCTGTCCGGTACTACCAGAGCATTGCCCCTGTATCTCAAACGGACTGAAAATCTACGTTTAGCTTCCATAGCAGGACGTTTCAACAACCCTGCAAAGATTTTTTTTTCTGCTGTCTGATTTTGTCCTTTACTCGCATTGGTACCGTCACTCTGTGCAAAAGAATCATGTCACTCATTGTCTATTCTCATCTTCCCACCAGAACCCAAACTCACCCCCACATTTACATCTTCCAGGACTATAGGAGGCCGGTCCGTGGCGTCTGGCGCAGTTTCATTCTCAGCTGCCTCCCCCTCATCCGACGCATGTGTGGTATAGATTTTTTGGGACTTTGCACTCTCTATAGTGGCTGCATTATCTTTTGATACCGCAAGCAATTTATGGTCAGAAACCAAAATAGATCCAGGGAGTGGAATGTTTGGATCAGGAATCCAAATATTATCATGCTGAATCCATCCTGCTCTTGTTAGGACATCTCCTGTTGTCCACGAAACGTCTCCCACCATATCTGTACAGGTAATATGGTCTTGTTACATTTTTTGAGCCTCTTGTACATTTGGGGAGGTACCAGGTAGCCCCTCTGGTGAACTTATAGGCAGTCTCTTAGTCCCTGTAGACAAAGGGCTAGCTATCGATCACTTTCTTTTTTTCTCCTCTTCTAAACATTTTTGACAAAGTCCAAAATCTCTTTCTGCCACAGAGATTAAATTCAACAATTGTATCTTTTTCAATTTCAGTTCTTTTTGTAACAATGCCTCCGTCGTTAACTCATTTCCAGCGGGGGAGCATGTGAGATGATCCTGATCCATTTCTTTGACTGGGTGACCAGGAAAAATAATCAGGGTGGGATGGTGGAGAGGGCCTCCTTAGACTTCAGCAAGGCCTTTGACACCATACCACATATGAGGCTCATAAGGAAACTTGATAGTTTGGGGATGAGTCCAAAGGTAGTGAACTGGGTAAGAAATTGGTTGATGGATAGGAGACAGAAGGTAATGGTAAACAGCACTCAGTCAGGGGGAAGGAAAGAGTGAACAGTGGGGTACTGCAGGACTCAGTACTGGGACCAGTTCTTTTTCATGTCTTTATACGGTACATAGCAGAAGAGCTAGAAGGGAAGGTAAGCCTCTTTGCAGATGACACCAAAATCTATAATAGGGTAACATTCCAGAGGGGGCGGAGCAAATGAAAACTCGAGGAATGGGCAAGGATATGGCAGCTGGGTTTCAAATGAAAAAGTGCAATATCCTTCACCTAGGACACAAAAACCCAGAGACAGGGTATTAATTGGGGGAGGAGGTACTGACAGTCACTAAACAGGAAAGGGACGTTGGGGGTAATCACAATGGATAACCACAAGCTGGTGAGGCAGTGTGACAAGGCAGTAGGCGGGGCCAGTGGGATGCTGGGGTGCATAGGGAGGAGTATTACAAGCAGAAAGAGTAAGATAATGTTACCACTGTATAAATCATTGGTGAGACCCCATCTGAAGTACTGTGCCCAGTTCTGTAGACCACATCTCCAGAAGGACTTAGACAGGATGGAGGCTTTCCAGATGAAGGCAACTAAAATGGTGCAGGGGCTGCATCTGAAGCCCTATAAGGAGGGAGTAAGAAATCTCTATATATACACTCTGGAAGATAGGAGGGAGTAGGGGACATGATAGAGACCTATAAATACTTCATGGGGTGAATAAGGTACAGACGGGGAGTATTTTTTGGAGGACAAGGTATACAAGAAAAAGAGGGCATGTGATGAAGCTTGAAGAGGGAAAATTTAGGAGGGATGAGAGGAAGTACTTCTTAGAAAGAATGGCGGATGCCTGGAACAGTCTTCCAGCAGAGGTAATAGGGTAAGAACAGTGGTAAACTTCAGAATCATGGTAGGAAATTGGAGGGGTGGGGTAGCTGGAGGTCAGGTAGGGTCTACAGTGATCGAATAGGCAGGGAAAAATGAGCAGACTCGGTGGGCCAAGTGGCCCTTATCTGCTGACAGATTCTATGTTTTTATGATCAGAGGTTCGATGTTTGGGGACAAATACAATCTGGCTTTGCTGTGTAATTTTTGTATTGGTTAGGAAATGTAACATTCTGTTATAGTGTATGGTTACCCCCTATTGTGTATGGATTTCCATATGCATAATTTTCTTGTTATAGTACAGTTCAAATGTCAGGAAAAGTTGTTATAGTATCATTCTGATATCAGAACAATGCTATAGCAACTTTCCAGCCTTGATCTGGCACCTCATTGGCTGAAGATGTGGCTCAAAGAAAAAAACTCAGAAAAATGGAGACACCAGTTAGTGAGCATTGAGCAGTGGACTGAGTCTGTTTGGCATGGACAGCCGTAGATGCTCTATGTTACTAAAGTGAACTGCCCTCTTATTTTTTTTGTTTAAAAAATTAACACGGTGGCCACAGATGAGTGGGAGTAATGGAACACACTCAGGACAGATGTGCTTGGACTAGCTGTGAGGTGCCAGAGCCAGAGCCAGAGGGAGCAATGAACAAAAGTAGAGAAACACTGATCAAGATACAACTACTGCAAAAAAAATACACCTTATAAAATAGGGTGTGGGTGCTCAAACACAACTACAGCTTTATTTTCATTTCAGGCAAGTGATGACATCATGGAGACCACTTGAGCTTCGTGCTGTAGGTCTCCATGATGTCATCACATACCCTCGATGGAAACATAGCTGTTGTGTATGGACACCTATACTATTCTGTATAATGATAATGCTACAGAACAGTTTGCCTATATTACTCCCAATGCAGATTGCTCTGTAATTGTCTGGCTAGAGTTTATCTCCACTTTTGAAACTTTGAGTGATGCATCCCTGCTGGCCACATTTCTGAATAGAGTCTGGAATGATGAATGAGGAAAAAACATTTTCAGTAGGGGTTGCTGAATTTTAACAGTACTGTTTTAAGCATCTCACTGAGTATGTTATCTGTACCACTAGCCTTTTCACATTTTAATTTATGAATACTGTCTTTCATTTCTTTCAATGTTATTGGACTATCTTGGGGTGTTTGATAATCCTTGATGACTCTTTCAAGTGAGTTCAGCTTATTTAGGATGTCTGTTTGCTCTCTTGTAAGTCTTTCATTTGGGATTCCTTTACAGAGCTGCTGAAAGTGCTCTGTCCATACTTTGCCATTTTGAATGACTATTTCATCTTTGCCTTTTTGGGGCTTAAACTCTTTTTGAACATACCAGAAGGTATTATTGTCTGTTGACCTCTCAGTCTGGGATAATCTTTGATTCACATAATTAGACATTTTCTGCCTGAGCAGAGACTTGTATTTGCCGTGCTTCTGGTCGTAGGCATTGCACAAATCCCTTCATACAGGTTATCTGTAGTTTTGGTTAGAAAACTTCCTTATCTTATTTCTTGAGATTTTACAGTCCTTGTCAAACTGTTTTTCTTGTTTTCCTATTTTAATTTTATTTCTTTCCTTAACTTTTGAGGAAATGACTTAGTTGCTGCTGCATTATCAAAAACTTTCTTCAGATCACTAGCTGCCAGATTAATGTCATTTAGATTTTGGGTATAATTTTTGTTTAGGAATATATGGGTTAGGTTTTCCGACTCTGGTGTTTCTATGGTTTTGTTGTATCTTGCTCTGTTACCATGTGTCAACTTATACCACTAGAGAAGTGTTTGAAGATTTGATGGTGGCCATGGTATGTTACTTGATTTGCTCTATTCAGGTATAGGATAATTTAGTTGTGGTCTGATAGAGGAAACTGAGCTCAAACAATCAGTGCATTTATTGTGCTGATGTGCAAGTCTGTGATGGCATAATCAATGACACTATAGCCCAAAGGTGAGCTGAATGCAAATATCCCTAATGAATCACCTCTAATTTTCCCATTAAGTATGTAGAGGCCAAGACATTTACAAAGCTGTAATAATTTCTTACAGTTTGTGTTAATCACAGTGGCATAGCTATTTCTTTGTTTCAATAATGGGTTAGCATAAACTGTGTTAATCACAAATGTATATTTATTTCTATCTGTAGGAATGACATATTTTTCTTCCCCTGTGTGTGCATATTTTTGTCTCCATATATTAATAGTTTTCTAAAAGTTTGGAAATAGGAGATTTAAGATTCATTGACAGAGAAACATTCATCATCAGAGTATGGAGACCTCTGTTGGGGGCATATATAGTGCACTGAGGTAAACATGAGATTTCAGCTACAGTAGTGTACCAGATATCTTAATCCACAAATGTGTAGTTCCCTTTTTATAGCTGCAGTGGGTGGAGCTCTGCATACATCTTGCTATTAGTAGGAAAAGGTTGCTTTCCAGATTCCCTATGGTCTAGATAAAATTAGGAGTTTTGTGGAATCACTGCGCTACTTGAAGCAGTCTGTTGTGTTCATTGAGCTGAGCAGTGTTGAATGTACTGTTTTGTGTGATAATGTGGTTACTTGCTTCAATGTTGTTAGAACTGCCTTTCAAAAAAGAGTCATAGCTCATAAACATGTCAATTTAGTCAGCCTTTCAACTCCCTCTCTTTGTAACTATCTAGTGACATTACTTGGATGCTCATGTCTATACTTTTCCTCTTGCCTGTATTGCACTGAGATGCAAAAAATAGGTGATTTCATAGCAGGCCTTCTGAAAAAACAGTTTTATTCTACACATGAATGCCACAGTTTTAGAGAAATAATTAGCTGAGCAGAACAGCACTAAACATATAGCAGTGTGGCAGTCAAATACCACAAAAGGAATTCTATGCAGATATACAAGGTCATAAAAATCCCATGTTGCAGTCTTACTAAATACTAGAGAAAATAAAGACGTGTGTGTGTGTCTGTGTGTGTTCAAGCCCTTGTTGGAATCAGAAACACGCTGCAACTGCATTTTCGATGCTAACACTGTGTAAACATGTTTCTGTCTGTAACTATGTATTCATTTCTCAGTAGTATTTGTAAATATTCAAGCTTGCATTATTTAAAAATGTTCCATCTATAACTTTGTGTTGCACTGAAAACTTACTATCTGATCTATAAATGAACATATGAAGAAGTCAACAGAAGAAGGCCATTTGATCTATCAAGTCTGCTCGTATTGCAGGGTCCACAGCTTCAGCTAATGTCCCTGCCCTCCCTCCCCACTCCTTCCGTCCTCTCTACCCATGATCCCTACCTTCCCCCTATGCCTATCCCGGCCTCTCTTAAAGCTGCCCACTGTCTTCAATGAGATGACCTCTTCCTGCAGTGCATTTCAAGTGCCCATCACTCTCTCTGTGAAGAACTGCTTCCTAACCTCCCTCCTAAACCTCCCACCTTCCAGCTTAAGACTGTGCCCCCTCATGTTATGGTTGCCACTCAGCTTAAAGAGACTCTCTTTATCAACCTTATATATTCCTTTCAAGTATTTGAAGGTCCCAATCATGTCCCCTCTCTCTCTCCTGTCTTCCAGGGAGTACATGTTCAGTGCTCTCAATCTCTTGTATGCCTTACCCTGCTGACCTGCTATAATGTTTGTAGCCCTCCTCTGGACCTTCTCCATCAGGTTAATGTACTTTTTGAGGTGTGGGCACCAGTTCTGAACTCCATACTCTAGATGCGGTCTTAACAGTGACCTGTACAAGGGCAGTATAACCTCCTCCCTCTTACTACTGATCCCCCTAAATATGAATCCCAGCATCTTGTTTGCCTTTGCTGCTGCTTTCTTGCACTGTGTGGAGTGCTTCAGGTCACTAGTGACTGTCACTCCCAGGTCCTTCTCCTCCTCTGATGCAGATACTAAGACTCCACCCAGGTAGTGCTCTGTCCTGGGATTTGTGGCTCCAATATGCATAACTTTGCATTTCTTGGCATTGAAGCCAAGCTGCTAGATCTTGGATCACTTCCTCAGCTTTTCCAGATTTTTCTGTAGGTCCTGTATTCCTTCAGCTGTGTTCATTCTCCCACAGAGCTTGGTGTCATCTGCAAATTGACACATTTTGCCCTTAATGCCATCTCCAATGTCATTGATGAAGACATTGATCAACACTGGCACCACCACCATGCCCTGTGGGACCCTACTAGTTACCTCTCTAGTGCCAGATAACTCTCCCCACATAACCACCCTCTGGGTTCTGTCCCTCAGCCAGTTTTCCACCCATCTGGCCATCTTTTCCCCAACCCCAAGATCCACTAACTTCCTGATCAACCTTTTATGGGGCACAGAGTCAAAGGCCTTCCTGAAATCAAGATAGAGGCTGTCTACCACTTGGCCCCTGTCTACTACCTTAGGGACACAGTCAAAGAATTCAATCAGATTTGTTTGACATGATCTCCCCCCATGAACCCATGTTGTCTTGCATCCTGAAGACCATGCTCCTCTAGATATTCCACCAACCTTTCCTTTAGTATGTTCTCCATGAGCTTACCCACAATGGAGGTCAGACTAACTGGTCTGTAATTCCCTGGGTCATCCTTGGGACCGCTTTTGTGGAGTGGCACTACATGTGCTGTTCTCCAGTCCTGCGGTACCACTCCTGACTCTAGTGAACTGTTAAATAGGTCTGCCAGTGGCCCTGGCAACTCCTAAGCCAGTTCCTGTAGTACCCTTGGATGTACTGTCTCCGGGCCTGGTGGTTTTCCCTCTCCCATTAATACAATCTAACTGCAACTCTGCTATATATTTCTTTCATATTACCATTGAGACACAGCCTACACAAAAGTTATTTTATTATCACACAATAATCATCCTGTCTCTTGGGGTTATGAACATTCCTTTACATAAAGCCTCTGTACAAAGTATTTCAGATTCAATTTGGAAATGTAAGGCCTGGGTCCTCAGTGATTCTCCCTGTAGCGACAAAGGACAGGAGGAAAAAAAGGAGAATGCTGGTGATGTACTCTTATGGCTGGGAGAGAATGGTTCTGCCACACCACCACCCCTCCACTGGAAACACTGTCTGTTAGGGTCCCTGGCCAGAATTGCAGATAACTCTCACCATAGATGCATCTCTCCTCAGGTAGGGAGCTCACTGTCAGGACCATCACACCAAGGGAGTCTGGACTCGAGTGGAATCTCACCTCTGTATCATTGTTCTGGACATGAGGGCAGTCCTTTATGTGCTTCAGGCCTTGGTGGACTTTGTTCATCACAAGGTAATCCTTCTGCAGAAAGGTGGTGATATATTACATCAACAAGAAGGGGCAGCACACTCATACCCACTCTGCAGGGAAACTATGAGGGTATGGGAGTTGTGCCTTGAGCACAATGCTCTGATTCAATCAGTTTTCTTGTCCCCCCTTCCTACTTTTCTCCAGCGAATACATATTTAACTCCTTTAGTCTTTTCCTATAGGTCTTATCCCACAGGCCCTGCACCATTTTAGTTGCCCTCCACTGCACCACCTCCATGTGCCTCCAGAACTGGATGCAGTGTTCCAGAATGGTCTCATGAGTTTCTTATACAGGGGCAAGATGACCTCTCTATTTATACTCCTGATACCCTTCCCTATGCACCCAAGCATCTGGCTAGCCTTTCCAGCTGTTTTATCCCACTGCCTAGTTTCTCTTAGGTCCTTCAAGATGATAACTTCCAGGTCCCTTTCCTGCTTCATGACTGTCAGTACCCCCCCCACCTAGTCCGTACTTTGCCCCTGGGTTCTTGTGCCCTATGTGCATGATCCTGCATGTCTTTGCATTGAATCCCAGCTTCCATTCTTTAGACCATTTCTCCAGTTTTTTTAGGTCTTCCCTCATCCTTTCAACACCCCTGGCATGTTCACCCTATTGCATACCTTTGTATCATCTGCAAAGAGGCATACCTTCCTCTTCAGTTCTTCTGAGATGTCCCCAATAAAGACATTGAAGAGGACTGCCCCCAACACCAACCCCTGCGGCTCCCTGCTCATCACCTCTCCATCTCCAGAGTACTCCTTGTTTACCACAACCCCCTGACTCCTGCCATTTAGCCAGTTCTCCACCCACAGAACTATTTTAGGATCCACCCCTAGGCTGCACAGTTTGTTTAACAGACTTCTATGGGGGACAGTGTTGAAGGCCTTTCTGAAGTCCAGATAGGCCACATTCACTGCACCTCCCTGGTCCACTACCTTAGTTACCCAGTCATGTTGTAGATTAGTACAATGAGTTAGTGTAAAACACAGTGCTTATCCTAAATACAGTAAAAGTTATGGTTAAAAGTTTAAGTAAATAAATGCCATATAAGACAGTGTATGTGTGTTAATGTGTGTATGTGGCAATGCTGTGTGTGTGTAGACAGTGCACTATCATGTTATACTGGAATACACAGTATATGCATATATGTATTAGTCGGTGTGTGTGTATATCACAGTAATCAGAAACTGCAGTTAGGTGGCTCAGTGGTTAGTGCAAAAATTGCTAGTCTACATTCCCCCTGCTTTCTACATCAGTTTCAATCTTATGCATGTCATTGCTGATTTAAATGAGGTGTCTAGTGGCAATCCCCCACCCTCCAATGTCCCTTGGAGCCTGAAAAGAAGAAAATGGTCCCTCTATGTCTTTTTTTAATGTGTAAAAATGTGTGTAGACAGTGCACTGCTATGTTATACTGGAATATATATATATGTGTATATGTATTAATCAGTGTGTGCATGTGTGTAACACAACAATTAAAAAGTGCAGTTAGTTGGCTCAGTGGTTAGTGCAAATAATGCTAGTCTACATTCCCCCACTATCTAGATCAGTTTCATCCTTATGCATGTCACTGCTGATTTAAATGAGGTGTCTGCTGGCAACCCCCACCCTCCAATGTCCCTTGGAGCCTGAAAAGAAGAAAACGGTCCCTCAATGTCTTTTTTTAATGTGTAAAAATGTGTGTAGACAGTGCACTGCTATGTTATACTGGAATATATATATATATATATATATATATATATATATATATATATATGTATAAATGTGTATATGTATTAGTCAGTGTGTGTGTATATCACAACAATTAGAAAGTGCAGTTAGGTGGCTCAGTGGTTAGTGCAAAAGTTGCAAGTCGACATTCTCCCGCTATCTAGATCAGTTTCAACATTGTGCATGTCACTGTTGATTTAAATGAGGTGTCTACTGGCAACCCCCCCACCATCCAATGCCCCTTGGTGCATGAAAAGAAGAAAACAGTCCCTCAATGTCTATTTTTTAATGTGTAAAAATGTGTGTAGAGAGTGCACTATCATGTTATACTGGAATATATATATATATATATATATATATATGCATATATGTGTATATATATTAGTCAGTGTGTGTGTGTATAACAATAACTAAAACGTGCAGTTAGGTGGCTCAGTGGTTAGTGCAAAAATTGCTAGTCTACATTCCCCTGCTATGTAGATCAGTTTCAGCCTTATGCATGTCATTGCTGATTTAAATGAGGTGTCTAGTGGTAACCCCCACCCTCTGATGTCCCTAGGAGCCTGAAAAGGACACAGTCCCCGATGTATTCTTTTAATCTGTAAAAAAAGCTCAATCGCTGATGCAATCCCGTACTCCCAGCCCAGCTTCCCACTGAGCACCCATCATTCCACACCACACAGACCTTCCCATATACCCTCACTCATCTGAACAGATCCCAGTGTGAAGATCCAATGTCCCATGGAAGACACACCTTGCTGCTGGAACTGGTGACTGCTATATGAGAAATAAGGTAAGTACAGTTGAAAACCCATTGTGATACATTGAACTGCATTTATTTTATTTCTCATAAAGCAGTTGCCAGTTCCAGCAACAACACATGTCTCCTATGAGAGAGAGAAAGAGGATCTTCACACTGGGACCTGTTCAGGTGAGTGAGGGTGTGTGAGGAGGTCTGGGGATGGGGGTGGTTGGTACTCACTGGAAAGTTGGGTTGGGGAGTGGGAGTCACATTACCACCCAGTCTGCTCAATTAATCCCTATCTAGTGTGAGGCCCCATGCCAAAACTGAACTCTGGAGCCCCTCCCTTGCCTCCAGGATACCCTTGTGTCTATCCCACTCCTTCTTAAATTCTGTGACCATTTTAACCCCTTCCACTCCCTCTGGTAGGCTATTTCTGACATCCATCACCCTCTCCATGAAAAAATATTTTTTCACATTTCCCCTGAGCCTTTCCCAACTTCATTTTGTGCCCCCTTGCCTTGGAGCATCTCTTACTTTGGAACATGCTCCTTTCCTGTACTCTGTTTATACCAGTGATGTATTTCTATGCCTCAATCATGTCTCCCCCTCCTTTCCTCCAGGGAATACATATTTAACTCCCATCTTTCCTCACTGGTCTTATGCCACAGGCCCGGAACCATTTTCATTGCCCTCCACTGCACTGCCTCCACCCTGTCTCTGTTCTTTCTCAGATGTGGCCTCCAGAACTGGACCCAGTATTCCACGTGAGGTCACTCACAATTGTTTTATACAGGGGCAAGATGACCTCCCTCTTTCTACTCATGATACCCTTCCCTATGCATTCAAACATCTGACTAGCCTTTCCAGCCACCTTATCGCACTGCCTAGTTTCTCTTATGTCTTCTGAAATTATAACTCCCAGGGCCCTTTCCTGCCTTTTCACTGTCAGTACCTCCCCACCTAGTTCGTACTTTGCCCCTGGGTTCTTGTGCCCTATGTGCATGATTCTGCACTTCTTTGCACTGAATCCTAGCTGCCATTCTTCAGATCATTTCTCCAGTTTTTTAAGATCTTCCCTCATTCTTTCAACACCCTCTGGCATGCCCACCCTATTGCATACCTTTTTATTGTCTGCAAAGAGGCATACCTTCCCCTTCAGTCCCTCTACAATGTCCCCAATAAAGACATCGAAGAGGACCAGCCCCAACATAGACCTCTGTGGCACCCTGCTTGTCACCTCTCCCTCTCCAGAGTACTCCCTGTTTTCCACAACACTCTGCCATTCAGCCAGTTCTCCACCCACAGTACTATTTTAGGATCCACCCCTAGGCTGTGCAGTTTGTTAATCAGCCTTCTATGGTAGATGGTATCAAAGGCCTTTTTGAAGTACAGAAATGCCACATCCACCGCACCTTCCTGGTCCCCTACCTTAGTTACAAAGTCATGCTGTAGATTAGTACAATCAGTTAGTGCAAAACACAGTGCTTATCCTAAATAGTGTAAAAGTTAGGGTTAGATGCATAAGTAAATGAATGCCATAATGGGTGGTATATGTGTGTTAGTATGCAGTGGCGGAGCCAGGTTTGGGATCATTTGGGAGCCAGGGGAGGCCATTCAGTCAATCACAGGTTCCACAATGGGCACTAAACAGTGTATAAAGATGGTGGTGGGGTGCCACTACTCACACTGGAGCAGCAAGGAGGGGTGACTGCCCCCCCAGCCACCCCTCTGGCTCTGCCACTGTTAGTATGTGTGTGTGTGTGTGTGTGTGTGGCAATGTTCTGTGTGTGTAGACAGTGCACTGCTATGCTGTACTGGAATATATATGCATATATGTGTATATGTATTAGTCAATGTGTGTGTATTACAACAATTAGAATGTGCAGTTAGGTGGCTCAGAGGTTAGTGCAAAATTGCTAGTCTACATTCCCCCTCTATCTAGATCAGTTTCAGCCTTATGCATGTCATTGGTCATTGCTGATTTAAATGAGGTACCTAGTGGCAACCCTCCACCCTCCAATGTCCTTTGGAGCCTGAAAAGAAGACAGCAGTCTTTTGATGTCTTTTTTTAATCTGTAAAAATGTGTGTAAACAGTGCACTGCTATGTTACACTGGAATATATTATAGGTGCACAGTAGCGCCCCTATATTTAGGGTTGAGTAGCTTGTTTAATGTTAACCCCCAACTTTGCACATTAATATCTTTGGCTCCCTTTGGGGAAATGAACTGACATTTTTTATGCATTGTCTAGGAGGCAAGGTCTTGATGTGTAGAAATGTTTGTGATGGCAGCTTGTGTGGTTTCTTAGATCTGCATGTGTCATTTTTGTATAAAAATCTAACTTTTTTCCTATACTTAACATTTGTTTTTTGCGCTCCCCTTCAGCCTACATGGTATAGAATTTTCCCCCAAACTTGCAGGGAACGTGTCATTTCACAAGGTAGTGCCTTTGACAGGTCTGGTGAAAAAACATTAAATGGTTCCCGAGTTATAAGGGTTTTAAATTGTGTGTTTTCTGACCTGTGCATTTGTAGTAGGGGTTTTTAGATAACGTTCTGCGACTAAAGTAAAACTTTGATGCCACAAATACTGTTTTTTGGTTATGTGTCACTGAATTGACAGGGCACCAAACATGTTTTGTGACATGCCAGCCATCACCTTGTTCATGTTTTCCACGAACTGACAAACGTGGAAAATACATAAAGGAGCTGGGATTTCTAAAAACAAACATCAGAACCTAGCTAAGTGGGAGCCGTTTACCTAGATTCTGATGTTTGTGTATTGACATTATGGCCAGAAATACATTTTCTGGGCACCCAAAATCCTGGGTGCCCAGCTTATCAGGAGGATCGCTTCCCCCACATTCTCTGTATGAGAACAATGGGAATTTCTTCACTTTTGCAGCCACAGCTGAACTTGTGCTGCCGGCTGCAGTGTGAGCCACCCTTTTTCCTGGTGTCTAGTGGCACCCCCACCCACTGATCTCTGTCCACAAAAATACATAAATCTATTTCCTGGTGTCTAGTGCCCCCCCACCCACTGATCACTGTCCCTGACTCCCCATAAATAAATTTATTTCCTGGTGTCTAGTGGTACCCCTGCACCCACCGTTCACTGTTATGACTTTCCCTGCTGTCAAGTGGCACCCTCCATCTGCCGATCACTATCCCAGCTTTCCGTTGTCATATTCCCTGGTGTCTAGTGGCAACCCCCCTCCCACCAACCAATTGCCAATCTGGCTTTCTCTGGTGTCTAGTGGCACCCCCACACCCTCTGATCCCCATCTCCATTTTCATTTGTTTTACTCCCTGGTGTCTTGTGGCACACCCCCCCCACCAATCACTGTTCCGGCTTTCCCTGGTGTCTACTGGACTGCCCACCTGCTGATCACCATTCTGGCTTTCCCTGGTGTCTAGTAGCACCCCCCACCCACCAATCGCCTCCCCATTTTCAATTTTTATATTCCCTGGTGTCTAGTGGCACCCCCCACCCACTAATCACCTCCCCATTTTCAGTTTTTATATTCTCTGGTGTCTAGTGGCACACCCCACCCTCTCATTGCAGGCAAAACTGAAATTTAGGCAAATCTGAAATAAAGAAAACAGTCCCTTGATGCTTTTTGTTTTGAAACCTGTAAAGAAAGAGTCCCTCGCCAATCAGCCCCTCCCCACTCCCACCTCCCACTCAGTACCCACCTCCACACACACCACCGTACACCCCAACACACTCTGACTCACCTGAAAAGGTCTCAGGTTCGATATCCACTCTCCAATTGAAAACACATATTGCTGCTGGAGCCAGCAACTTGCAATATGAGAAACTAAGGTAAATGCGGTTCAGTGTATTTTAAGGGGTTTTCAACTTTGATGCATAACTCAGACATTTCTTGACATTTTGGCACCAAATTTTCAACATGGCCTTTTGGGGACTCCATCTCATGAACAATAAGACTGTCATTGCATACATACAAACATACGAAGAAGCCAGCAGAAGAAGGCCATTTGGTTTATCAAGTCTGCTCATGTTGCAGGGTCCACAGCTTGAGCTACTGTCCCTGTCCCCTCTCCCCACTCCTCCCAACCTCCATACCCATAACCCTTACCCTCCCCTATACCTGTCCCAGCCTCTCTTAAAGCTGCCCACTGTCTTCAATGAGATTATCTCTTCTGGCAGCGCATTCCAAGTGTCCACCACCCTCTCTGTGAAGAAGTGCTTCCCCACCTCCCTCCTAAACCTCCCACTCTCCAGCTTAAGACTGTGCCCCCTTGTAACTATTTTTAGTTATTATTATTATGTAGTCATTATGTAACTCCCACTCAAAAGGTGATTTCGTGGTCGGTTGGCAAATTCACCTTTTGGGGGATTTGAAAATTTTTCCTGACCTTGTTCATGAGGTGGGATCATAAGAAGGCTTTGTTGAAAATTTGGGGTCAAAATATGTAAAAATGGCAGAGTTATGGGCATTTGTTGAAAAGTTTCTATGCACGCTCATAACATTAGTGCGTTTTAATATTTTGACCCTAAATTTTCAACACAGCCTTCTTATTACCCCACCTCATGTATGTCACAGCTGTTATTCTTCAAATTCTGACCAAAATGTGTTTTCACACCTGTGACACTGAATGGCTGCTGCAGTTGAGAATTACATTTTGGTGGGGATTTGAACATTTTCTATACTGGATCTATGAGGTGGGGTAATAAGATGGCTATGCTGACAATTTGGTCACTGTTGTCCAATGAACAGAAGCACAGGGCCCAGAGGCAAATAAAGATAGATTATACTATCTCAAACAGTAAGGAAATAAATTACAAAAAACTGTGTTAATGCTCTAGTTAGGGTTACAGCAGCAAAAGCAGGCAAATGTGGCGTTAGGGTTTCCAAAACCTAACACCCTACCCCCACGCTGCACACACCAACAGGCGTTGGGGGTGTGCCTTGGGGTCTTCAGCCCTAATCCTCACTGCATTCTCCTATACTGTACTCTGCTTATTTACTTACGGAATGAGGTGAACGTTAGAGCTAAAGACCCCAAGGCACACCCACGACACCTGTTGATGTGTGCAGCATGGGGTGTTAGGTCTGGAAACCCTAACACCACATTTCTCTATTTATGTAGCTGTAACCCTAACTAGAGCATTAACACAGCATTTTTGAAATTGATTTGCATATATGTGTATATGTATTAGTCAGTGTGTGTATATCACAACAATTATAAAGTGTGGTTAGGTGGTTCAGAGGTTAGTGCAAAAATTGGTAGTTTACACATTTCTCACTCCCAATAGTACTATGACTTTGCAGCCATGTTGTCTTTTGCTAGAGTTTGTTTAAAGGTGTAGTGTACTCTGTTGCTTCTGATTTGTACAACACTAGAATGCCACCTGACTGCCTGCCATGCTTCTGTTTTCTTAATCACAGGGACTGGAACGTTCCCAATAGCCATTATGGCAGTGCGTAATACAGCTTCATCTAACCAGGTTTCATGTAAAATGATCATATCATTGTTAGTTATGCTCAGAATAAAATTGGTAACTTTGGGTTTGTCACCAGAAATAGAAGAACATGAATCCTGTATGTTCCAACTACTAATAATGGAAGATTATAGAATAATACATGAACTTAACTGAAATCTCTCTCTGCAATGTAGCCGTGAGCAAGGATCTCTAAACATACAATACCTCACAACTTCCTTACAAGTCAGGAACAGGCTTAAGAAATCAAGGACAAATTACCAAAATCAGGACATTTTAGAAATGATGATATGAGCTCAAGGAACCTACCTATTGTGGGGCTTAGCGTGGAAAGCATTTTCTGAAGGAGGAAAAACTGCAAACATTAATGTCTGGCAATATTTTATGCATCAGATCCCTATGTTTCAGTGACAAAAAGCCAAATTTATGTCAGATCAAGGGCATTTTGAGTCTTAATCAGAGACGTCCCAGAAAATCAAGGACAATTGACAGGTATGTTGGAAACTGCTAGCGCAACTCTGTCATGAACTCAGCAGTTTCCACATTTTACTGTAACCACATTGTAAAATAGTATGAAGGGAAGCTCCTTAAAGCAGTAGTGCATGATAGAGGTGAAGATTTTGACCTGTACCTTTTTATTTTATTTTAGATTGCCACATATCTCCTGACTTATTTGACACCCTTTTTCCATGTTTTGAGTGTGCCTCACCACATTTTTTTTACAGTGGAAATAATAAAAGGAGCACTCCTTTTAATATGGCTTTGGCTGATTTTCATTAGTAGTCTCTTTGTTTTTGAGCACCCATTATTTAAGATCACTTTTATATGACTATAATGAAACAGCATGCAGCTGACACTGCTCCCTGACCTTATGGGACAACAGGTATATAAAAACAACTGAGAATACTTATGTAGCCCCCACTTAGGAGCTACACTAATATCCCTTTAAGAGTGTCTAGTGACCTCTAGGGTGATTCCAGTGTCTATGCCCTTGGAGGACTGGGTCAGCTAGTCTGACCTGGGCATTCCAAAGGAGGAGGAGTCAGTGTTCTCTGCTGATGGGCAGAGATTCTGCTGAGTCAGAGTGGTGGGAGGCTAGTGTCTGGCACACAGTGCCAGCTCCCACTGTCTGTAGGCATCTCTATAGAGCCAAGCATCAAAAATAAGTGATTGATCATGCTGGTGGCCATCTTCTACAGTCTCTGAAAGGGGTGCCCCTCTCCAGCAGGAGAAAAATCCATCTGAAGTGAATTTTAGGGATCTGTTTGTGAGGAAATGGGTGCCAGAGAGTTCTGTAAAGTATCTGAGGTATTTTAAGCTATTTTGAATGTGAAATGACTGGTATGGCACTCAGCAGTGCCCTCCCTCCCCAGGAGAGGGACAGCATCTGTCAAGAAGCAAATTCCTGTCATCCAGCAGGAGTTTTCCTCAGAGAGTTTTCAGTGTGGGTCAAATTGCCCAGAACTAATGAAGTTTTATTTATTTATTAGATCATCGGTTTACAGACCTTTGAGTCATAGCTCATTTACAAAGGCACCTCATCAAGAGAGCAATACATCACAGCAAACAAACGGTACAGTACATAGAGCTTAGATTAAAAAAGCAACCAGTGTTACAGGCATTCACTGGTGGTACACACTTGGTAATAGGTAGATCACAGTAGTCATAATATAGGTACACGAGTACCACGTCAGGTAGCAACCAGAGATATTTTATTATATTAGTCAGCAGATGTTGCATGAGACCCCAGGTATATACAGCAAAAGTAGACAGGGCAGACCCAGCTTAGGGGTGAAGGTAAGGGGCAGGTGGGGGATTATGTGCAGTTGCCGCAGTGAGTGCTTGTCAGATGGCTTCTGAGGGAGACCTTGAAAGGACCAAGCTTAGTGGAGTCAGCTATATTGGCTGGGAGGGAATGGAACCAGGAGGGAGCACGATAGCAAAAGGATCTCTGAGCCACAGAGGTCCTTACCCTGGGGACAATAAGGGAGGTTTTGACAGTGCTGCGGGTGGAGACTGAGGGGGAGGCAGCTGCAGGGAGGTGGCGACCCCGGTGGGAGAGCCCTAGCAGGGTCTTTTATACAAGAAGGCAGGTTTGGAAGCGGAGCCTTTCTTCAAGGTTGAGCATGTTGGTGGTGGAGTACAGCAGGCACATATGGGAGCATCTAGGGGCTCCCAGCATTAGCCTGCAGGCCTTGTTTATAGAGAGCTGGATTCTTGCAAGCACAGTGCTGTCAGCTGCAGCATAGCTGGGCAGCCTATAGTCTATTAGCGACAGGACAGAGGAGGTGATTGCCAATCTAAGGGCCTCTTGTGGTAGGCAGTCCCTATGGCGGTATAACTGTCCAATCCTGACATTGGTGGCGGCAGAAAGGGCATTGATATGGGAAGTGTGGTTCTTGTTGGCAGCTCAAATGATAAATAAAGGATTCTGTTGTTGTTTTTAAATACCCTGTTGGACATTCATTTTGCTGATATTTGGAAGTAGTCTAATCCCCTTTAGCTCACAGCCTCATTAATACTGCTGTGTGCAGTTGATACCTGGAGAGCCCCTCATAGCTCAGGAGGTCAAGTAAGTGGATTTTGTGTTTCTGGTGTGGGTCCTCCCAAGCAACCATAACATCTGTGGTACCCCAGACAGCTGGGAGGATCACCCTACATTGGGGCTCGGGGCCAGTATTTGAGGTGCCTGTTGGGGTCCCCTGTGCATTGGAGGTGGCAAGGTCAGATTTATGGACTGCTGAGAAAACTGAAGTGCGCACATAGGAGAAAAATGTGGTACTGAAAAACAACCAAAACAAATGTTGGTGAGAGCAGAAGTGCAAGCTTCAAGCCTGGGTGAAGAAATTGCCAGCTCGATCACTTGTGGCAGCTGCTTGTGAGTTGTGCATGAATATGCAAATTTCTGAAGAAAGGTATCATGTGATTGGCTGAACGTCATTGCTGGGGAGGGCTGAGTTAACTGGAGGGACAACGGTCATCAGTGTGCTGGCAAAACAAGGGTAGGACAGCACGACTGAATAGCAGTGCAGAGAGACTCTTTAAAAGTTTTAAACTTCTCAGTTTTAGTAAAACTCTTTTGCACCATGCACTTTTGTGCATCGAACAGCATCCCAGTGGGAAGCTGATTTTCCTGGAGCAGGATCAGCAGAGATTGGAGCAAGGTACTCCCCTGAGCAGAGTACTCCCCCACTGTAAGTACCCCAAAGCTGGGACCAATGTTTCAAAAGGGGGGGGTGAATGTGTAAAAAGGATGAATGGAATTCAGCAAAAGACTAAAAAAGTACCAAGGTCAGAGAGAGCTGTGCTGCAAGACACAAAGTGTGCAGTAAACAGTGAGAAAAAAAAACATTGTGTTTGTGTGGACGTGGGACTGTGTTCAGAAAAAAAAGGGATGAATCCTACACCAGAGAACTTTTAATTGTTTTACCCAGAGACTGTGTGAGATGGGGGTGTTCCTCTATTTTGCTGGGAGATTGAACATGTAAATAATGGGGGTATTCCTTTATTTTTTATGGAGATCAAACAAGGGGTGCTGAAAAAAAAAAACAGTTGGGGGCAGTCCCTGTAGAAATCAGGATGGTTGAGAGATGGAGTGACAAATAATCTGTGGTGGTGGACTTTTTGAGCTGCAAGGCCATGGAAGTGGAACACTGGGAGCAAAAGACTCTTGTATGCTTCCAATGTAATACCAAAGGGGGGACATAGTCAATATACCCCTCTATAGAACATGTAAGGATGGGGGCATATCAGCTGTGCTGGGAGTCAAATGGCTGGCACAAACTCTAAAAACTGACATTTCAGAGGAGACCCTGTACGACTCCTGGGAGAAGCAGACTAGTGTAAGCAAGGAAGTAGAGGAGCCCAGACAAAATCCCCTGTCGGGAGAGGAAACCTCATGCAAGCTGTTGAGGTTTGGACTATCACAGATCTGAAAGTCCCCAGTCAAGTGAGGCTAGCACCATCACCATGGACAATACCACCCCCTGGGAAAGGAAACCGCCTCCACCTCCCACTGCAACTCAGCCACAGCCATTGGAGAATCCGAATAAAGTCAACTCCCCCATCAAGAAATCTGCAAGCAGGGGAAGAGGGAGCCCTACCAAAGCACAGTCTGCTGCCCCCTCCCTGTGTAAAAACCTCGCCAAGACCTGCCAGCTGAGGAAGGGGGCTCACCCTAGCAAAGTGGCAAGAACTCCCCTTGGGGCCACCCCAAGCTTGGTTAAGATGTAAGAGCCATACTGATCCCACCTTTGAGCCTGGTTCTAACATGATGCCCAAGGCCCTAGAAGATATTATGAGGACATCTAGTTGCCCTGGGAAAGGCTCCCCTGTACCTGTGTGTAAGATCCTTGCCAGAATGGAACCAGAGGGAGGGCAGTTAGAAGAAGGATAGAGTCTGACTATCCAGACCACAAGTATCCCTGTCTCTGAGGTCATTTAGGGTCAGAGAGAATCAGAAAGAATGGGTCAGAGAACCATTTTGGACAAGATTTGGAAGAAAAATGTCATAACATATTTCAGAGATGCCACCGCAGAGAAGAAACTAACCAAGTAGCTGAGACTGTAATCTATGGGGCATATCAAGGCCTTACCCTGTTTAAGACACATCATTGGTGAAGACTATGAGTGATATCCTGGCCACATATTGTGTTGAATCTGTGGACTGTCAGGGTGCCCCCTGCACTAAACATGATCCCAGGTATTATTTCTACAACACCCCAGATGACGTCGGACTCTGTTTCTCTGTTTTTTGATTTATTTATTTATTATTGTCTCAGATTACAACCTTTGAGCTAAAAGCTCATTTACAAAGTTTCCACATCAGATTGAAAATAAACAACATGTCGATCAATTACAGTGAAAGGTACAGTAGCAGAATAAAAAACATAAGATCTGATGGCAATGAACAATAATACAAGACTGCAGTTATGCTAGACAACAATGTAATTACAAGACAGGCAATTCTGGTAGAAAAGTGAACAGGGAATTAATGTACAAGAGGGATGGGAGGGGACAGTAGAGAGAGGGACACGTGGGGGAAGGCGGAGGGGAGTCAGGATAGAGGTGAGGGAGAGGAGGGGGTGTGGAATCATTGTTCAAGCCTAGTTTGAACAGTAGGTAGAAGGGGTACAGGGAGAAGTAGGATGAGATGAAATAGGGGGAGGAGGTAGATCAGGATTAGAAGTAGGGATACAGCAGGAGAGTAGTGAGTGTGGCAGTGGATGGGGTGTGGATATGAGTAAGGGAGGAAGGGAAGGAAAGGGAAGGGAAGGGAAAGACGTGGGGTGGGGGAGAGGCAAGGTGAGTAAGAGCATTATAAGTGCTAAGGTTGATTGGAGGTCTGGTTTGGAAGAGGGATAGGGCAGGGCGATAGTACAAGGGGCAGAGAGTGAAGTATGGAGAGTGGTACTGGATATCCCTATCCAAGTTCCAGGGAACGTGGGGAAGAGAGTGAGAAACCAATTGGACGGGTGTTAATCTGAGCAATCACATCTCCCTCGGTCATAAAGGTGCTGTTTAAGTTCTCTTTTGAATGACCTGAGTTTGGAGTAGTTGAGGATGTTGGCTGGGAGCTCGTTTAGCCAGAGTGGGGCCTTATAGGAGAAAGTCCTTTGGGCCAGTGCAGTGCGGCAGAATGGGATGTGCAGTGGGTTCCTTGCCTTGCCTCTGGTCCGATGAGAATTGTGTGCAGGTTTGAGTAGTTTAAGGACGTTTTTGGGGTCAGACCTAGAATGGCTTTTTCCCAAGGAGGTAGACTTGGTACTGTATTCTCCACTATAGGTTTAGCTACTTTGTTTGTGCGTAAGATTACATGTATGCATGAGGCATTGTGCTTAGCACCAGTCTGCAGGCCTCGCTTAATGCAGTTCTTAGTCATTTCAGTGTGGTGTTCATAGCTGCACTATACATGACAAGGCTGTAGTTGACAATGGAGAGAATGTAGCTGTTTGCTGCTAGGGTGAGGGCTTCGTCAGTTAAGTAGGATCTGTGCCTGAAAAGCATTCCTAATCTGGTGTTGACTGTTTTTACAATTTGGTCAGTGTGTTGTGTGTTGGAGAGGGAGCTATCAAAGATGACACCCAGGTATTTAAAGGAGTTAACTTGTTCCAATGGCTCAAGCCTGCTGTTGTTGATAGTAAGATAGCTAGAATTTTTCTTGCTCTGGTGGTTGTAGAACAGCATTGTTTTTGTTTTTTTGTAGTTTAGGATAAGTTTATTCTGAGTGAACCACCTCAACCCTAGAAACACTCTCTTGTAACTCATTTGTTATGGCAGTTAGATGGGGGCCACTTTGCAAAGATGACAGCATCATCCACACAGAGGAGAAGCTTGGCCAAGCAGATCTCAGGAAGGGAGTTTAGAAAGAGGCTAAACAAAAGCTGTCCAAGGATAGAACCCTGAGGTACCCCTAACAATACCTTGCTTTCATTAGAGAGTATGTTTTGTATTTTTACCTGCTGGGTTCTTTGGGCTAGATAACGCTGGAACCATAATACTGCCTCAGTGGATAAACCTAGGGCAAATAGTGTTTTAGAAGGACTCTATGGTTGACCATATCAGGCCTTAGTGAGGTCAATATATTGACCCCACAAGGTTTCCACATCCAGGGCCTCATGAATGTATTTGGCATATTCTAAGAGGGCAGTAGTGGTGCGGTGGTATTTACAAAACCCATGCTGTTGTGGGCACTGGATATTGTATTTTTTCAGATAGTCTACCAACTGGTCAGAGACTATCTGCTCAAGGGCCTTAGAAATAGGGGGTAAGATGGTGATCAGTAGGTAGTTAGTGTGGAGTGCCCAGTCACCACTTTTATGAACTGGAGTAACTACTGCTGGTTTCCATTTTGTGGGGAATTGTGTCAGTTTGAGGGAGAGGTTGATCATTTTTGCGATGGGATGGACTACTTCATCTAGTGTGAGCGCTATCATTTTGAGATCAAGGTTGTCACTGCTATGCCGTGATTTACCGAGGATTCTATGAGGTATTTGTTTGCATCACATGCATCAAAGGCAGAGATTTCCTTGACATAGAAAGGAGGGGTTGCAGGGTGGATAGCATGTGAGTGGTCTGGTTGTTGTCTGTGCTGTTTGTACTGAAATCTAGATAAGCCGGTGGAATACTGAGCTAAGGTCAGTGAAAGCTAAGTTGAAAGTGTCTGCATAATTTAAGGCTCTTGTATGACATCACAATTGGCAAAAATGTTCCTGTGGGTAATGGTCTTTTCTGGTTTCTTTAAGGCTTCCCCGAGGCGCATACATGTTTCAAAAATCTCTGTTGATTGTGGGGATGCCTCTCTTCAAAAATACACTCAGTTCACTGTTTTTCTTCATAAAATATTCTTTTATTGAATGGCCCCAACGTTTCACTCCTAAATTGAGCTTTTTCAGGGGTTCATATAAGGACAGAATTAAATGGACCAAAATCAAAAATTCCAATTGGATATCAATGACTACTGTGATGACAGGGTTTACACTTACAAGAAATTTACTAGAAGAAGAACAGGACCTGGAAGGGGGTACGGGACAGACACTTTAACAGACCGCAACAATAGCTACAGTAAGGATACACAAAAGACAACAGAAAAACCTTTTTTAGACAGAACACAAATACAACAAACAGATCTGGGGGGGAAGGGCAAGACCAAGAGATACATTACGATTTCAGGAACAAAACGGTAATACACTGGGAACAAGACAGGGAGCAAGGTGGGTGCCCATCGGGGTTGGTGGTGGAGAGGGGAGGGGAAGGGGGAGTAGGTCCAGGTGGAAGAGCAGGCAGAGAAACAGGGACAAGGAACAAAATACCAGGATACCTGAACTGATACCAATATTTAACCTAAGCCACCAAGCACTGATACAGACAGTGATTGAAGTACTCTGCTTAGGACTCACATTTGCCCAACGAAGCCTGCTGACCTGTTCGAGCTTAAAATAGACCTACAGAGATTTTTTAGGAATATCAAGTTAAAAAACATGTGTGGGGGACAGGATCAACAGGAAATGGGGTACAAACAAAAGATTAAACATGCAATACAAGTTAAATCCCAGTATGACCCCCCAGTGGAGTGCAGCCATGGCACAGAAACATTTTGTAAGACAGTAGAGAAAGAAATAATGGGTCTATTCAAGAATAAAAAGGATCAAATACCAGGATATAATAACATGACAAGAGCACAAAGATTATTCTCTGAACAGTCTCAGCAGAGAGGAAGATATGTTCATTAAACAAGCCAATAAAGGTGGAGGAATTGTGATACAGAATAGAAAAATGTAAGAAAAAAATGTGCACCAGGATTGGGGCTGCAGGTACCAAAGTAGATGCAAATTCAAAAACCCAGCACTCACCACCTCAAAAATATAGCAGGTACCACTATAGTCACAAAAAGCAGTTTTATTTAAGAGATACTGCGTGCCCACTGTATAGAATAGGAAAACATACTATGAGATGTGTATGAACCTTTTGAGAGTAGTAAATAACTACAAATTATTATAACAGGATCCAACAAGCACATACCAAATAGAAATAAAGGAAATTTTAGAGGAATATGTTGACATGGGGTGGCTATACCCATGTGAGGGGATTTACTCGCAAAAATACAAAGGGTACCGACTTTTTATAGCATCCCACAAATCCATAAAAATTCAGAAAACCCACCCAGTAAACCCATCGTTTCAGGTAATGAGTCCATTTTGTACTTATACCTAGATTCATAAACTATCATTTGCAACCACTAATTGAGAAATTGTCAGCTTTTGTAAAAGATTCCTCTGATATGATTAGGAAATTGCAAGAAATATCAGATCAGGGGCTGCCAGATGGATGTATATTGGTAACAATGGATTTGTCAGAACTATACACATCCATCCCTCACAGCAAAGGTGTAGAGTGTATGGGAAAGATTTTGGAGATGAGAGAAAGGAATGAAAAACCCAGAACAGAAGTGTTAAAGGGACTGGCACAATACATATTATACAATGGCAAGAAAAATTCTAGCAACCTGATTGGTTGCTGACCCTTGAGACAGTTATGTTATTACACAACATCACTGTATCTAGGGAAGACACAAAGATAACTTCAATACAGTAAATGATATCCCTCCCTGCTGGAGTACCCTGAAGCCCACATGAATCCTTGAACATCTATAAGCCTCCCCGATTCCTGCCTTCTAGCATGTCACCCACATATACAGACACTCGTTCTCTCAATCCTCACTGTTTTCCCATACAGTCACTCCATTGGAAATAGCATTTTTTTTTATTTCTCTGACTGCAGCTTATCTGAAGGAGCGAGTCACGACCGAGTGAGCGGTTGTTCAAAGAGACAGTACGTGAGCTGTCTGTTTCTCTTACAGATCATGATCGTGCCTCAGAAAGAAGCTTTCATTTTTATTCAAAGATAACTGTCTAAAAAAATCAGAAACACCTCTTTGCACTCCACATCTGCATATTGTGATGCTTTTCCTTATCATGACCGAGCAGTTAACCACAGCGCGCCTGTTCAGCTCCAATATCGGACAAGATACCGCTTGTTGCTCTGTGTATATATACACACACATTCATGCACAAACTGTTGTTTTTAAAAAAAAACTTTTACCTTCTTGATTTACTTAATGAAAATGCCACTGCCTTATGAAATACATGAAAGCCTCTGACATGAAGAACAGCAAACTCACTCCACTCTCACTCATTGATATTTTCAGTGATTCTTTCATTGTCAGCCACTTAACTGATCCCCGTCTTTCTTTGCAGTCACTCAACACTTTTCACCAAATTTTTTAATATACAAATTAAACAGTGTCACTTCAGACAACAAAAACAGTGAAACAGCCAACAATGTGTGTGTGTGGGGGACCAGAGACAAATAACAGAGCTGCAAACAGCCTATAGTAAACAGTGCCACCTGCTGCAAAAGCACAAAAAGGAACTTCTTTTTGTATGAATACTCTTCCACACTAATAAATCCCTTAAAAAAAGAAAAAAAAATCTTTTTTTTTAATTGTAAATACAATGAGACATTGTATAATTGCAATAAGGCACTCCAGGGTGTGTGTTATTGCATAATAATGTTACTTCTCGCGTGTTGAAAGCACCTGACCTGTGGCCTTGTGCTTCAATCACCCGAGGCATGACGTTATTACACAATAACACACGCCCTGTCATGCCTTATTGCATAATCATCAAAGAGCTACTTTGAATTCAATTAAAAGTATTACAAACAGCCACAGGATATGGCCATGGGGACCACCATGCTCCTGGTATGCAAACGCATTCATGTACAACTTGGAAAGACAGCATGTGCTATATCCAGGCATGAATCCATACTATGAAAAATATAGCATGTGGCTCAGATACATCAATGATTTGTTTTTCATATGGCTAGGAACAGTTGAAGAACTGGAGAATTTCCATTCATATCTGAACAGTAGGAATGATAACATTAAGTTTATGATACAACATACTGAACAAGAGATACCTTACATAGACCTGTTGATAATGAAAAAGAACACATTGCCAGCACAACTGTATCAAAAAACAACAGGCAGCAATACCCTACTTTGTGATATCTGTTACCATACACCTAAGTTAAAAAACAGCATCCCTTATGTCCCGTTAGTAAGGGTAAAGCGTAAACTGCACAGAACAAATGGATTTTAGGAACACAGCAAAGTTATGTCTGATAGGTTCAGGAATAGGGCTTACCCCAGTAACACTATAAGAAGGGCAGAGTTTGAATTAGGAAGACCGATAGGATGATGCTACTTGCACCAAAGGGGGGCAGCAGCACAACACAGCAGATGGACAGGCTCATTTTGAGCACACAGTACAATCACAAATTTCCCCAGATAAAAAACATCATAAACAAATACTGGCATTTGGTACAACAGGACAATCCACAAATAGCCAGTTTGGGTAACAGACCAATAGTAGCAGCGAAATGAGTGCAAAACATATGAAAGACAAGGTAGTAAGAGCGCAGTTCAAATAACCAAGCAAATACCCACATCTTCTATTGAGGCCACTGCAACCTGGTATGGTACCTTGTGGGCTGCGCTTGGTGTGTAACCACACCAGCAAAACAAAAGTATATACATCCGCAATGGTAAGAAATTTCTAATAAAACAACATATCACATGCAATACACAAGGGTGATATACTTACTATAATGCCCTGTGATAAACTGTATGTTGGGCAGACCACTTGCAGCCTGAAACTACGAAACAGGAACATAAAAGCAACATCAGAATAAAGGATGAAGTGTCTCAGGTTCTACAGCATTTCATATGAGCAGGACACAATAGGGTCTCATTAAGATTCTGGGGCTTGGATGTAGTAACACGTGCTGAGAGAGGGAGAGGGAGAAATTATGGCACTATCATGGACAGAGCTGAAATGAAATGGATATTCCAGATGGAATCATTAGATGCGAATATAGGTATGAATGTGGACACAAATTGGCCAGCATGCTGGCAATAAAAGATTTAGCATAGAGGTTGTGCCCTCCAGGCTCCCCCCCCTTACACCACTGAACCCTGTGTACATTACCATCATGTATATCCAATAATCCTATACATATATTATAATCCCACATGGAGCTGATAATCCAGAATCCTTCACTAGGGGCATACATAGGCAACATACTGAATAGTTACACATAATTTTAAGGAAAACCACCATTAACACCAACAAGGTAAAGTGGACTAAAAATGTAGTAGCAAAAGAAATATTGGAACATGGAGGCCAATATGGACATAATAAAACATTTAACGCCCCCAATTTTTTTGATATAAAAAGGCACATGCATCAGCGCCCCCAAATCAGCTATCAATGGGCTTGTATGATGAGGTCCTCAGCCTCTGCACTGACAGAGGCATGTGTTGTGGGTTGCTTAGCAACCCATACACCAGAAGGTAGCAACACAATGATGACCTCACACAATGAGGTCACATCACAGGACTTATCATATGGGTCCAAGAGGTATCAGGAAGAACATGATTCGGGACACCATTTTGTGAGCAGGGAAGCACACGCAGTTACTAAGATGTGAGAGTGCATAAGACAAAGAAAGACAAACATTTTATCTGCTAAAAACTCAAAACAACATTAAGTTAAACGATGAGTCTAAATGGAGCCTTTTTGGTGTGTCTAGAAATGAGTGAATCATGCAACAAGTATGGTTAAAAGCAAAGCTGCAGAGGGTCAATAAACACGGAAAGGTCACCATAAAACAGGCAAGAATGAACAGTATTTAATCACATACTAAGTGATAGAGGAATGCAGGAAAGGGTTGTGTAAAACACAAAACAAGTTTTAAAAGTTTTTACAGAATGTAGCAGCACCACAAGGGTGACACAGTGAGATAGGGAAAGTATCAAAGTAGCACATAGCAAAAGCATTATAGGTAAATATAAATGTAAAGAAATAATATGAGAGATATGGAATAAGATATTAAAAGAAACAGAAAAGTAGTAGCATAAGTATGTGGAATAGGGTGGCTGAAAGTGCAATTTTCACCGTGCAAAACTTCCAAAAATAAAGAAACTTTTTGAAGTTTCAACCTTCATCTGTGGAGGAGCAGAAAAGGTCTGGCAAAGTTGTGGGTGTAATTTCGTCCCATATAAAAAAACCCTGGTAGCTAATGGCACCTCCCCAACCACCCCACAGGTACATGATATTAAATCCCTGGTAGCTAGCGGCTCCTCCCACCAGATCACCCGACGGCAGCAAGACTTGGAAAAAAACTCGTAACTTTATAAATAGCACCCCCGGCCCAAAATGCCCACATCCACACAGCCCAAATGTCTTTATGCCCTGATGGCTAGTGGTGCCTGGCTGCCATGTACTTCTGCCAGTCTGCAGGATTACCATTTGCCTTTGCTCTGTGCCATAGGTGGTCCCTGTCTCTCATGAGTTCATGAAGGGATTGGGTGACTTATCCATTGTTAGGATTTTTTATCTTCCTCTTTTTTGCTGGGGCAGAAATGTCACAAGCTGCATTGAAGGCACTAATGAAGTACTCCAATGGCTGATTGACATCACACAGGGTGTCACGGTAGGTCCAGCCGAGGTGCTGGAGCTGGGTTTTGAAAGATTTGAGCTGCCCTTTTTTTAGCACTCTGCTAGCAGTAAAACAGGGGGCAGATTTCTGTGTTTTATTGGACCAAAGACAGGTGATAGGTGAATGGTCACTGAGTGAGTCTGGGTGTTCTAAGACCTCATTTATTCTCTCCTGCTGGTTTGCTAGGTCAATCAGGGTGTGGGTGCCAGTGCGATAGTTAAGTCTGTTGGCTCACTCACCATTTGGGTGAGGCAGAGACTGGCCAAGATGTCTTTATAGGTCACTACATCATTGGAAAGCCAATTAATGTTGAAGTCACCCATGACAAGAAATTTCTTATCACGGTCTTGGGTATTAAAATTGCAACCCCTAGGTGGCACTATTCCAAGGGCTACTACCCCTGCCTGCTTGGCTACTGACAGGTTGAGGGGCCTAGGTTCTATGACTGGTGCCTCCATCCAGAGGTCAGGGTTTGTAGTGGTTAGACTAGCTTGGTCACAGCCCCTGGGACACTGAGACCCCTTTTATTCCCCTCTAGTGGCTCACACAGTACACAGGAATTACAGTCCCAATACCCCACGTATACACACTGTTCACTCATAAAGTACCACTTACTCTTCTGCAGTACATCTCTGAGGACCCCCTGTAAAATAAGGTTAAACAACATACACAGCAAAATACAATACTGTTTCCATAAGTACCAACACCACAGACAGTATATAGTATAACAACAACAAATCTGATTTATTAGGGACAGAAACATGGGAGGAGGCAATCAGGTTGATTAGTTTTGGCAAAGTTCAAATCACAGTACTGTGCACATGTATATATAGGGTCCAAAATGCCACCTCTGGGTACTCAGGATGGGGGAGCTAGCCAGGTCCATTGCCGGGGTTGGCGGCAGGTGCAGATGGATGAGGCCCTGTAGAAGAAAATATATGCACAACACCCAGTTGTAATCTGGAGCTGGATGGCTCAGTCCATGAAGCAGTGAAACAACAAGAATTAGATGACTCACTTGTGATTGAAAACAGGCTGCAGGGGAATGCCCTGATTTGTACTCACAATACCCAAGCTGAGAACCGGATGGTGGATGTTCTTCTGGATTGTCAGAAACAACAGGGCATGGAGACAAGGTCCTTGTGACTGGACCCCACTGCAGTTGATAGCAAATGGATTTAGTCCGAGACAAGCTGGGGTTTGCTTCCAGCTTCAACACACAGCACACAGTACAGGGGACTGGAAATAGTGATTCTCCACAAGCACTACGCACATTCATATGTAAAAGGAAAGTACTATACCAGGCATACTGCTCCTCGATCCCAATCGCAATTACTGCAAAATACCTGGGAGCACACACAGCAGCTTCAGTTCCTGACAGACCGAGCGCAGTTCAGCAATTTCTCCAGTCTTCTACAGGGTAAGCCTGGTTTCCACACTTCTGGTGTTTCTTTCTCCTCACAAATCGGATTCAGTCCAAACTGGCACTCATAATGGCTGCAGGCCGAAACTCAGGGCCTCACACACAATTCCCGAGCTAAACTACACACCGAAGAAGCACATAGCTCCTTCTCTCTTCACTGTCACAACTGATCTGGTTTTCCAGTAACAGAGCAGGGCATTTCCTTTGAGTTCCTCCCAGTTCGGTTGGCTGATTCGGCTGTCACTCACAATAGAACTCCCTCCATTGGTGAAAAAAGGCGCCATGGTCAAAACTACATTTTCCAGAGTCACTGCCCATACAATCCCCTTATGGCTGGCTCAGAATTGAGAGTCCAAGTTCTGAGTCGTCCACAGATTTCCATTTTAAGGTCTCCCTATCATCCTGATTGGTCCAAGTCAGCAATTTAGGACCAAAATGAAAGAGCTACACTGAAACAGTTTGTGCTGAAATGAAGGCAGGTTAGACAAACTACATTTTCTCAGTCACTCTAAACTATTTCTGGCAAACAGTTATATCTTTCAACAAGGCTCCCTCTGCACATGTGGCGATGGCAGAAATGGAGCGAATTGACAGCAGCTTGGGCGGGATTCGAGCATTAAATACACAGTCCCCCCATACAAACTAATTAAGTCTGTAAGCAGACAGCTCTTAAAGAGACAGTATGTTGAGGCTCAAATAGCACTCACTTGGAACCACATTTAAACAGCTTAGACGCCAAACACCGTCCAGACTTGGAGCATTCAGACAAGCTCCTGGAAGACTTTTGGGAACCCCCATTTGCAGGGGGGTTACACCCTTCCTGGCCTGGAAAAACTTGGTGTCCGTGTCAAGTAAGTACCCTCATAAGTTTCAATACAACCATATACATTTACATCAGCATCGCATTAGGCTTATACATGTAATCATCAGTCAACATATCACCTTACCAGAAACACATTTCTGAAACTTTTCAGTACATCACTTTTTACACAGTATTACACACACATTGTACCAGAACTCAAGTTATTACCTCCTGTACATGAAACCTGAAGAGAGGGGGGCCCTTCCCTATCAGCTACCTTGGGGCTGGATGGGGCAGGGGCACCATACCTAGAGGGCAACACAAGTAACTTGGAGTTAGCACTGATGCTCAGTTTGGGCAATGAGCTCAGGGACACATACACTCCTTTATGGACAACATTGAGAAGCAAGTCCACAGGCCTCCAAGGGGAATCATAGCTTAAGCGCATTACAGGCTTCACAGCTTGACCAGTCTTTCTAGGGGGAACTGTTACAGTCTCTGCACTTTTAGGCTCACTTTCAGCACTGTCTTTACTTGCCAGGGGAATCTCCCTGGGGGTAGAGAGGCTAGAACTTGGGGCACTTTCAGCTCCATGATTGGCAATCTCAGAGTCCACAACACTTGGCTCACATGGAGAGTTTTCTGACACTGGCAGTGAACCATCAGGACACTCAAAATACACTTCTTGTTCTGGTATATACCAGTCTGTTCCAGTTCATCATTTCCTCCTCTGAAAGCTTATACAGTTCCACCATGCACAGTGATTCCATGTCATCTGACTTGATACTTTGCACTTCACTTTCTGGGAGCATTGGCTCCAGGGACAAAGCTGGGGCTTAGACAGTCCAGAAGGCCCAGCTTCCTCTCCATAATTGACTTGGGGTTCCTGAAACAATCGACTCAGTTCGTAAGAGGGTAATACCAAGTTGCACTCACTGTCTTCTGACATGGATTGACAGTCATTTTGAACTGGGACCTGCTGTAAAGAACACTAACTCAGCATCTATAGGCGCAGACTTTCTTTGCCTTTGCTTAGCAGCAGCTCTAGTCACTGGTCCAGAGGAACACCTTCTGGGGCTCAGACTCGATCAGGATTTGTCCAACGGGCAAAAGTGATTTCTATGCATTGTTTTAACATCTTTTGAATTATTCTCAGGCCTTACTTTGTACACAGGCAGATCATCTAGTTTGCCTACCACAATGTGGGGAGATGGTGCCACCTATCAGCAATCTTGTGTTTGCCATGCAGTCCCAGATTTCTTAGCAACATCCGATCTTCCTCCTGGAGTTCCAGTGCTTTCACTTTTTATCATACCTTTCTTTGTTGGCCAGATTTCTTTTGGCAGCCATAGTTTGAGCCAGTTGGTACACATGATTTAGCTGGGTCTTTAACTTTTGCACACTGTAAATGGTTATCAACTCGGACCCCATCAGCTAAGACTTCAAAACAAACATCACCGGTAGTCAGGCCTCTTCCAAACATCAGGAAGTAATGGGAGAACCCAGTAGCATCACTTTTGGTGCAGTTGTAGGCATGTACCAAGGTGCTAATTTGTTGGCTCCATCTAGGCTTGTCCTTTGGGTGGAGGATGCCCAGCATATCTAGCAAAGTACGGTTGAAACGTTCAGGCTGTGGGTCCCCCTGTGGGGTGGTAAGGGGTGGTTCTGGACTTTCTCACTCCCCACAGAGAAAGCATCTCTTTGATCAGACGACTCTCAAAGTCCCTCCCTTGATCAGAATGGATTCTCTGTGGAGCCCCGTAGTGAACAAAAAAGTTTTCTATAAGTACTTTGGCCACAGTGGATGCCTTCTGGTCCTTGGTGGGGAAAGCTTGGGTGTATCTCGTAAAATGGTCAGTGACTACCAGCACATTACTGATATTTCTTTGATCTGGCTCCAAACTCAGAAAGTCAATACAGACCAGCTTCATGGTGGTGCTGGTGATGTTAACTATGGGGCAGCCCTCTGTGGCAAAGCTTTCCTCTGTAGACAGCGACTACAAGTTTGAATGTGTTGCTCAACATCAGCCCCCATCTTAGGCCAATAAAATCTGGATCTTACCAAGTCATGTGTTCTGTCTATGCCAAGGTGCCCCATGTGGTTGTGTAGGGACCTCAGCACCAAGTCTCAAAAGGCAGTAGGCAAAACTAACTGCTGTTTATTTGTCCCCCTCTGTCCACTGTTTCCCTGTATAACAGGTGATTAATCAACTTCAACTTAGGACCTTCCTTGTATAACAATGCAGTTCTTAAATCAGTAGAACGTAACTTGGATACATCTTTCCCTGTGTAGAGGGCTTCTAAAGCTGGGTTAATCATAGAATCTCAGGATTGAGCCCGCTGAAGACTGTCATTGTCTAGCTGAGGCAAAGTACCAATGTCTAAGGCAGAGAAGTGGCAATAAGCAGCAGGTATGCAATTCTCAGAGGGCCCCGAACAGTCCACCAGACAGTTCACTGGGTCTGGGACCACTTGCTCCTCTCGGTCAAACTTCTGGCAGAGTGCTCGAATATCAGGTTCTGACAGTCTGACACAGTCATTTTGAGAAACAGGCCTCTGGGAGACAGCATCAGCATTTATGTGGTTCAGGCCTGCACTGTATTCAACAGCATAGTCGTATGTAGATAATGCAGAGAGCCACCTATGGCCAGTAGCGTCCAACTTAGCTGAAGTCTGCACATAGGTCAGGGGGTTATTGTCAGTTTTACTAGTATCTTAGCTCCAACAAGTACTCGTGGAATTGGTCCACAATGGCCCACTTCAAAGCTAGGAACTCTAACTTATGTACAAGATAGTTCTTTTTGGAAGGGGTCAGACTTCTGCTGGCAAAGGCCACTGGTCTCAGGCCATTCTAGTGCTCCTGGTACAACACAGCCCCCAAACACTGCAAGTTAGCATCAGTGTGTAGGACATATGGTTTTGCTGGATCTGCATAGGCCAGGACAGGACTGCGGGTAAGTTGATATGTAATCTCATGAAAAGCAGCTTCACAATCAGGTGTCCATTGGGCCCCAAAAACTTCATTAGGACGGAAATACACTCTCTCAGTCTCAGGGGAAGTTGACCTTTTGTATTTTTTGTGGGTAGGAGGGTAACCCTGAGTAAGATTAAGTAAAGGACGGATCACTCTAGAATAGTCCTTGATGAAACAGCGATAGTAGCCGCAGAATCTCAGGAATCTTTGCAGTTCTTTTTAGATTGTGGGGCTGTGGCCAGGTGGTCAGGGCTTCAACTTTACTCGGGTCTGTCTCTCATTCCCTCGGTGAAGACTATGTGTCCCACATACTTTACAGATGTTTGGAAGAATTGACATTTATCGATGGACAGTTTCAGGCCAAAATCTTCCAGTCGGTCCAACACCTTGAACAATCTACTCATGTTCCTCCAGCGAGCTGCCAAACACAATAACATCATCCAAGTACACTAGGCACTCTAATAGATTCATGTCCCCCACTGCACGCTCCATCAGTCATTGAAAAGTGGCTGAGGCACCTGAAATCCCTTGTGGCATCTTCATGAACTCATAGAAACCAAGCGGGCAGATAAAGGCTGTCTTCTCATGGTCTTCTGAGGCCATCGGGATCTGGTAGTACCCACTGTGAAGATCCAGCACAGAGAACCACTTGCTACCATTCAGGCAGTCCAAAGCATCCTGAATGTGGGACATTGTATACCGATCAGGGATAGTCCGCCGGTTTAAAGTGCGATAATCCATGCACATCCTTACTGTCCCATTCTTTTTTCTTACTACCACGATAGGGGAAGCATATGGGCTTCTGGATTCTTGTATTACACCAGCAGCAAGCATCTCTTGCAGATGCAGTCTCACATCATCTATGTCAGCAGGGGCCAGGCATCGAGATCTCTCTCACGAAATGGCCTTTCATCATGCAGCCGGATATGTGCTCAGCTCCTTGCATGCATCCTACGTCCCATTCCTTTAAAGAAAACACCTGGTCTCTCTGGGCAAGCTTCTCACTGATCCTCACTTTCCATTCAGCTGGCAATGGGGAGTCACCGAAATCAAATGAGTCAGGTGTTACTCTGTCATTCTTCCCGAACTCTTGCTACTAGGTAGCACTGCAGTGTCTGCACAATGCACATTAGCCAGGGTGCAACCTCTATTTACTCGAATCTCTCTGTCAGACACATTATGAACTTGAACCATTACCCTTCTAGCATGAGCATGGGCTCTAGCAGGCAAAATACTAGGCTTGACCAGCAGTCCCTCCGGCAATTTTCCATCGCCTGGCGCATCCAACATTAATATTTTATTCTTGACATCCTTTCTGATATGGACCTCTCCCTGTAAGGTACACTGGGCATTTGGCGCCAGGATCAGAGACTCAGGATCCTTTTTCCAGACAACTCCAACCGGTTCCTCTGGTTCCATTTTGTCAGCATCTCTCTGGGCATCGTAGGCCTTCCTGATCAAGGCAGGAATTCTTAGAGCTCTACCAGTCCGGGACCCCTGTTTTTCATAACACAACTGGGCCAGCCATCCAAACATATGTGCATTATTCCCAATTAGTAAAGGAACCCCATCATACAGTCTGGTAGGGGGACACACTAAGACCAGGGTCTCTACTTGCTCAGCCACCCCAGCCACAGAGGTGGGAAAAGACAGCCAAATTGGATATATCCAGAGTAGGGGTAGGCTTTCCACTTAACCCCAGACATGCAGCCCTCCAACAGTTGTGGTACATCAGACAAATGCTTCTGATACCAGTCTTGGAACATAATTGTCACTTGGGAGCCACTGTCTAATACAGCACTTGTAGAAACTCCATTCACGTTTACAGTGGTCTCCATGGAGGTCCGACTATTCTGGACCAGTCTGGAGAGGCTGTAGTGGAGGCCTGGGCAACTGACCTTGCCACAAAGGGACATGAGTTAGCATATTTGGAACCTCACAGGGATCATTTCATGCACCTCTTAACAACTGATTGGTTCTCCAAGCTCTCCTTGTAGCCTATATGCAACTTTGTCTGTGTCTTTTGGGACTGGCATTTCTCTTCATGTGCCCATCCTTCCCACAATTATAGCAAAACATACTTTCTGGAGTTTGAGCTGGCCGAGGCCACACTGGGAGCCAGGGCGGAGGTACTACTAACTGGAAACCTTGGTGCCATCTCTGTCTGTGGCGCATAGCATTTGGAGACATCTCGTCAATTTCCCACTTCCATGGTCAAGACATCGAGTTTTGAGCTGCTGTAAGCAGGAGATGCATGGGTGGGTACCCCCCCCCCATAGCAGATGCAGTTGGATGAGGGTCGGGGCCTGTACTTGCAGGAGCGGCCTCATACATACTGTTTTTATTTCCTGAACTCTCTCAGCAGTTCACCCCATGGTGGCACACCCTCATTGGTTCCCACTTCATAAGGACCTTCCGATGCTGTGATCGCTTGGGCTGCGCTCACCTCAGAATTAAAATTCCCCTTCTCATCTTCAACCTCCCGAAGTTCTTTTATTAAGTCACAATAGTCTGGTGGGTTACCCCTTCTGTCTGGGAGCCTTAATTGAAGGAGCTGCAATTTAGAACGCTTTGCATGTTGTAGTAGGTGCTCCAACCTTACACGGTTCTCATCACTGGCGGCCACCCCACCTTTTTGGTAAGCGTTCTGCACAGCTTTTTCCAGATGAGTAACAAATGCAGAAGAACTTTCCCCTGGCCACTGTTTTGTACCTTGAAATTTCCACATCAAGCTCTCCCCTGCTCAATGCTCCCAAAATTGCCTTCAAGTGCAGATAGGTACTTCTGGGCAGATGCATCAGGATTTGTGAACCTCAAAATTTAATGGCCTCTACGGCAGGACCCTCTGACTTTCTATGATTCTTTTCCATTTCTCAGCCTCTGCACACTGCCATTCAGGTATCAGGGGGCAACATAATCTATCCAGGTGCCTCAATCATCCTCCCCTGGGGTGTGGAGGGTGCCAGAGAAGATCCTCAACCTTCGGTAAGAGTCATGACTAATGGCGGGTGCAGAAATAGGAACCTGCAGTGGTTCAGCTACAGAAAGAGGGCAATAATGGGTGGTAAGCGGGAGGGTGTTGGGGAGGAACACCCCAGGTGGCAGAAATAACTTCTTAAGTCCTCCACAGTTTTCCCTTCCTCCAGCAACAACTTATCAAATTTCTCCTCGTAGTTTCAGATAGTGAGGCTCATTTCTTCCAGGTCTTTACTGTCCTTAGTTATCACCTCCAGGCAGTGAGGGCTCCATCTGGGGTAATAGTCTGTGGCACTTTGGAGCTATCTATGGGGTCCTTATACTCTACTGGGGCCATGAAAGTGTGGGTGAGCAGATCAGCATGTCGACCCACTTCCACAGGATTTTGTAAGCCTTCCACCTTGGAAAGTACTCTGTACAGTGTCCGTAACGATACCCAGGGGGATGTCCAGGATAAGCATAGCATTTTGGGGGTTGATCTCCTCCCCAGTACACCACTCCACCAACCGGTGCACAGCCACTTCTGTCAGGGTACCCATTTATATATTTATTTAACAGTGGATCGTAAATGTGGTCACTAGAGGACACAAAATCCCAGTGGTGAGCCTCCAAAATTTAACCCCCAGGTGGCACTATCCCAAGGGCTACTACCCCTGCCTGCTTGGCTACTGACAGGTTGAGGGGCCTAGGTTCTATTGCAGGTGCCTCCACCCAGAGGTCAGGGTTTATAGTGGTTAGACTAGCTTGGTCACAGCCCTCTGGGACACTGAGACCCCTTTATTCCCTGTAGTGACTCACACAGTACACAGGAGTTACAGCCCCAATACCCCACGATACACACTGTTCACTCATAAGTACCACTTACTCTTCTGCAGTACATCTCTGAGGACCCCTGTAAAATAAGGTTAAACAACATACACAGCAAAATACAATACTGTTTCCATAAGTACCAACACCACAGACAGTATATAGTATAACAACAAAAATCTGATTTATTTAGGGACAGAAACACGGAGGGGGCAATCAGGTTGATTAGTTTTGTAAAGTTCAAATCACAGTACTGTGCACATGTATATATAGGGTCCAAATGCCACTCTCTGGGTACTCAGGATGGGGGAGCTAGCCAGGTCCATTGCCGGGGTTGGCCGGCAGTGCAGATGGATGAGGCCCTAGAAGAAGAAAATATATGCACAACACCCAGTTGTAATCTGGAGCTGGATGGCTCAGTCCATGAAGCAGTGAAACAACAAGAATTAGATGACTTACTTGTGATTGAAAACAGGCTGCAGGGGAATGCCCTGATTTGTACTCACAATACCCAAGCTGAGAACCGGATGGTGGATGTTCTTCTGGATTGTCAGAAACAACAGGGCATGGAGACAAGGTCCTTGTGACTGGACCTCACTGCAGTTGATAGCAAATGGATTTAGTCCGAGACAAGCTGGGGTTTGCTTCCCAGCTTCAACACACAGCACACAGTACAGGGGACTGGAAATAGTGATTCCCCACAAGCACTATGCACATTCATATGTAAAAGGAAAGTACTATACCAGGCATACTGCTCCTCGATCCCAATCACAATTACTGCAAAATACCTGGGAGCACACACAGCAGCTTCAGTTCCTGACAGACCGAGCGCAATTCAGCAATTTCTCCAGTCTTCTACAGGGTGAGCTTGGTTTCCACACTTCTGGTGTTTCTTTCTCCTCACAAATCGGATTCAGTCCAAACTGGCACTCACAATGGCTGCAGGCCGAAACTCAGGGCCTCACACGCGCTTCCCACGCTAAACTACACACCGCAGAAGCACATAGCTCCTTCTTTCTTCACTGTCACAACTGATCTGGTTTTCCAGTAACAGAGCAGGGCATTTCCTTTGAGTTCCTCCCAGTTCGGTTGGCTGATTTGGCTGTCACTCACAATAGAACTCCCTCCATTGGTGAAAAAAGGCGCCAAGGTCAAAACTACATTTCCCAGAGTCACTGCCCATACAATCCCCTTGTGGCTGGCTCAGAATTGAGAGTCCAACTTCTGATTCATCCACAGGCTCCATTTTAAGGTCTCCCTATCATCCTGATTGGTCCAAGTCAGCAATTTAGGACCAAAATGAATGAGCTACACTGAAACAGTTCATGCTGAAATGAAGACAGGTTAGACAAATTACATTTTCTCAGTCACTCTCAATGATTTCTGGCAAACAGTTATATCTTTCAACAAGGCTCCCTCTGTACATGTAGCGATGGCAGAAACGGAGTGAATTGACAGCAGCTCGGGCAGGATTCAAGCATTAAATACACAGTCCCCCATACAAACTAATTAAGACTGCAAGCAGACAGCTCTTAAAGAGACAGTACATGGAGGCTCAAATAGCACTCACTTGGAACCACATTTAAACAGCTCAGACGCCAAACACCGCCTAGACTTGGAGCATTCAGGCAAGCTCCTGGAAGACTTTTGGGAATCCCCATTTGCAGGGGGGTTACAAAATAATTAACAAGTCTATTAAAGTTGGCGAACTGTCTCAGGGGTGCAAGTATACCATAAGGATTGTTACTGATTTGTTTTAGTGGTGGTGTAGTAGTACAGGCAAGGGTTAGGCACACTATGATTATAGTCTTTGGCCTGTGACTACCTGCATGACTAGGGGTGAAGAGCTGTTATGGCTAGCATACTCCGGGATGGATGAAATGGCTAAACTCTCTGCAAATTAAGAGTAGGAGGGGTGTAAGGGACTGTACCAAAAAGGAGGAAGCAGAGGCAGTGAGAGAAAGGTAGTGTCTTCTGGAGGCTACAGGACAGGGGGCTGAAGGTAGCCCTAGCTCAGGAAGTTGTGATGGCTAGGTAGAACCAGAATGTATCAAAAAGGAGTAGAAGAAAGAAAAAGGAGTCAGTGAGAGGGATTTAGCACCTCCTGGAGGTAACAGGGTAAGGGGCTACCCAGAATCAGGTAGCTGGGAGAGCTATTTAGGGCAGAATATCAGAAGGTTCAAGAACAAGTAGAGGTATTTAGAGGGATGAATGAAGTCAAGTAGTTCGGAGAACAGAGTATAGTAGCAGGAGGTTTCAAGATCCAAGGGGGGGGCGGTGCCTGGGAAGTTAATGGGTCATAGATGCAAAGTCAAAATTGTTACCGCTGGGATGGCCAGTGGTTAGGATGACAGACTGCTGTGTGGATTATGTCTGGGATATAGGACCAGGGGTTCAATCCCGGAGTGTGTGCAGGATTGGACGGTGGGAATACAATCAAAGCAAGGCTGATTAGAGAGGGACTGAGAGGTCAGGTACATAACTTGTAAGAGCGCAGCAATTTATATTAGAGGCATGTAGTGGAAGAGTGTAGAGCAGCAGTGACCCCCTAGTGGCCAGTGAGTATAAGCTGCTGTGGGAGATTTGGGGTGATAGTATCAGGTGCAACTGAGCACATGACTAGTCACGTGACACCAAGGACCAATAATGGTCCTGCCTGGGAGTGGGGGTTGGCAGTACCTTTGTCACAGACAGAGCTGACCCCATCTGGGAATGAAGAGTAGCTACCCACCTCCTGTTGCAGCTGGTTGTTGAAAGTTCGTGTAACTGTTTGCATCACACTCAAGCCTTGCAAGGCAAGTGGATCTCAGACCCTGAAGACTTTGTGAAGTCTCGTCATAAGACCAAGTCCTCCTGGGAAGAAGATCCATTGCCCTAAACACCCAGCATCCCAGTGGGGACTGAAAGTTTGAGACATCCTCTCGTGGAAATGGGGTGTACATTTTTAATTATTATACAGGTGGGACAAAGGGCTTGGGACCTTTTAGGCACAGTAAGTTACCTTTTAGTGTAATGTAAACCCCATTTACATTTCCCAGTGAACTCAATGTTTGACTCTTGCTCTGTGGGGCTTTACCTTCAAGTGGGATTTAAAATGACCTTATGTATGTTTGTAGGGTAATACTAAAAAAAAGGTAAGGGGTTAAACTATGTAGTGCAGAGTTTGATACTGAAATAAAAAATATCAGTTTCAATAAATGTATGTGTATTGCCTTACCGTTGAGGTGACATCAGTAAAGAGTAGTGAATTTTTTATGTGTCTGGGTTGTGTTGTTTTCTTCCACTGGGTTCCAGTGACCAAATATATGCTCTGGGAGGAGCTACAAGTAAAGGGATCAAAAGAAAGAGAAATGGGTGAGGTGTGCTATAGGTAATGCCAAGATGGATGTCACTGTACTGTAGGTAGGTAGGCAGCAATTTTGGGATAGTTCAAAAGAGAAAAGCCCTGTTTACAAGGTCACATTTGCACTGGAGTAACCCTTGTGCTTGGGTTGCTCCAGTGCAAATGTGACCATGTAGAAAGTGAACCGATCTGGGTAAGCCGCTCACCGACATGCTCCCAGATTCCTAGGCAAGCTGGGGATGCCGAGTGGAGCGAGCGGCTTCAAGTGGCATTGAATGGCAGTGTGGACTGTAAGTGCCACTGCAACCCATCCAACCATGGCTCTTGGCGTGTGCACAGCCATGGTGATGTAGACTCGTTCATGAACGAGTCTCCATTTTTGACAAGTACTTTGAGCCGAATACTGTGCGCACAAAAGGAGAGTCTCAAGAGTGCATCAAAGTAGCTGCTGTTTAAAACTGAGGGCTGCAACAGTTGGAAATCTCCAATTGAAATATACAGCTGTGAGTTTGGGCATGCACATTCAAATGTACATTTACATCAATGTCGGCGTCTGTGAGCAGATGTCCAGTCCCTGATGCATGGCCCCTCACCAGCACAGATAGTAACAGTGTGGAGGGCGTGTAGACAGGGTGGCAGCATGGTGCAGATAGCCGGGACTGGTACTGGTTGCGTCCCAGGTCTGAAGCGCTACTGCTATATAAACACAGTTTAAGATAGGCTGGGAATGTTATAGTCAGAGGATGTAATAGATATGTACTAGGCATAGAATGTTATAAGTAGGGAGTGTAGTGTAAAGTGTTAGATTATTATTTAGAGATATAGATAGTACTGTACATCTGCTAGAGACACTCCACTGTGTTTAGAGTGACATAGTATAAGATATTCTGAGTGGGCTATTCAAAGGGGTTGCGCATGGTGCAGCTGTGTTGCGCCATCGCAGCACTGATCTGCCCTGGCATGATATTCAAAGGGGATGTTGCACTGCACAAATCCCAATGCTTGGGCGCACCAGTATGTATAATGGCACAAGTGCGGGGGCATGCCTATGCATATGTGGCACATCCCGATATTCAGACCGGGATGTGCGGCGCATATGCAGGCACAAACCCGCCTTGCACAGCACAGGGGGGGCACAAAGATGTGCCCGTGAAAAACAGGAACAAGTCAAGGGACACCCACAGGCCGGCCGCCATATTGCTGGGTGCAACATGCAGCTGCCTGCTGTGGGTGGCCACCCGACCTCCAGTGACACAGTATGGGCATCATGCCCCCCTGCCCAATCGCGGGTGTAATAAAAATATATCCCTGGTGGTCTAGTGCACCCTACCGCATCGCCCGATCATGGGCATGTTGGATTTATAACCCTGGTAGTCCAGTGGACCTGCTCCCCAGCCTGATTGCGGGCATATGTGCTATAATAAACTCCCTGGTGGTCCAGTGGACCTGCTCCCCAGCCCGATCTGCGGCATATATGTTATAATAAACTCCCTAGTGGTCCAGTGGACTCGCTCCCAACCTGATCGCAAGCATATGACTAAAAGACTACCCTGGTGGTCCAGTGGACCCAATCCCTAGCCCTCCGTGGGCAAATGAATAAATAATACCCTGGTGGTCCAGCTGTACCACCTCCCACCTGCCCACTGGGACCCGCCACCCGCTCCCCCAGTCAGCAGTGGGCTGCAGCTCCCACCTGCAGGCTGCCCAGCCACCACCAACTGACAGCGTACAGTGCTTTGCTGTATGCCCATTGGTCCCCTGCGTGGGCCAATGGGCATGCAGATCGTACTGTACTACACAGTCTCGATATGTGAATGGATTCTTTTTTCCTTACTAGATGTTGGCAAAATACAAATAAGTAAGCACTAACCCTTGGTAGGGTATGGAGTTATGGGGATTTAATCCATGCCCTGGTGTTGAAGCATGAGGCCGCAGACCGAGTGTCCTCACAGCACCCGGGACGTGGATTAAATCCTCATAATCACACACCCTGGAGTGAGTTATTGCGCTTATAAAATGGGTTATTTGTTTTAAGCAAAAAGTTACAGAAAGGTTTTCTTTCCCTATTGAAATAGGAAAAATGCTTGTGTATCCTGCCAACTTGAAAAGTAGTCCCCAACAACTAATGCACATGTCATTTATTTTATGAACACACAAATGCTAGCAATATAGTATTAACATGAGTTCTGACATTTGTTGTCCATAAAATAATTTGTAACACTTAGAACAATGCCTTTCTTTGCGCCCCTCCACAGACACACATGCTCCTCGGAGCCAATCTCAAAAGTGTCACTACTTACAGACCTGTTGTGCATGAGGGAGAGAGAGCTCTGAGGGTTAACATGATGGAGTCCCTGTTAATTGGGGACACTTCTGATGTATGCTTGTAGACCATTACCCGCTTGTCCCCTGATGTCTGGACTGCTGCAAATGGGGGAACTGATCAGCAGGAGAGTGATGCTGAGATTGGACTGTAGCCCAGGGTGGGATTCGAGCCTGGTCACCACGGCTAATGCCACGCATCAAGACCTGCCTTCTTAGGCCCAGGGCTACCTGGTAGGGCTGTGACTGGGTTGGAAAACACCAACGGGCATCACAGAGGTGCACACCAATGACAGGACAAGTCGTGAGTTCAGAGAATCAGAAACACCGGCGACACTGGACAGCAGTGCTGCTGCTCATGTGCAGCAACATTTGAAAGGACCTGGAGCTCACTTTGAGACAGATGAGGTCGATTTAGGTCCTGATATTGTCGGAACTACACAAAGTGCACCTTATTGCCTGGGATGTCCCTCACATTACCCTAAAAAGTGTTCTTTCCCACATATCTGCAACACAGGAGCAACCATTTGCTCGCAGAAGGTGCTGCAAACTCTAACACAGAAATGCATAATATTCTAAGATAATACATCAAAATGTACATTGTTTCAGGAAAGGCAATAGTTTACATAGTGTTTTGAGCTTCCACCTCCATACCAAGCCACTGTGTCTCATTGTACAGTTCCTGCCAACTGAACTCATTATTTGCTGCAGACCACCGGTATCCAACTTGTAATGGCTGCTTTTCTGTTCTGAATTTCACTCTCTATGGAGGTATATTGCTTCAGGGAAATTTACAGCACATTTACTAGCATTTCTGGCTGTCAAAGTGTAGATTAAATAGGAGATTTAATCAATGGTCAGGTGATGCTAGTTGACTAATTAGGTCCCAACTTTCTACAGCCCATTTTATAAAATGATATAGTGTATGCTTCCCCCATTGTGTATGGATTTCCACACACTTAATATTCTTATTATGATTGGATGCTGTGACAGGGTTGAATATGGCCCTGTCCCAGTTGTTATGGAGAAAGAGTTTAAATGCGAGGATCTGTTCTATTCTCTCCTTTTCTGTCTCTTCTCTGTCTGGCTGTGCAACTACATTTTCTCGTGAGATCTAGGACCTGATCACCCCGATGGTCTTGCAATTCTCTGCCTCTCGCTATCTCTCTATCCTCATTTGCTGTTCTGTCTTTTCTCCCCCCTTGCACATCTGCAGGTATAAAAATGTATGCAAATCATTTTATGGAAATGTAATTGATACTGGGATCCCTTTGTTTAAAACTGTATATAGTTATACTGTTGAAATGATTGCAAAGCTATTTGGAACTCAAGGGGTTAACCTGAAATGCAATTTTTAAGCTTTTTGCAGAAGATGTAAACAAGAGGTCAGTTCTGGGTCACAATGTTCTTTTTGCTGCACCTGCTGAAACTGACAAGAACATTGGAAACTTACAAGAGCACTGTGTGATAAGCATGCTATTTTCTTAACAAACTCCTGCACAGATTTATAAAAAGGAGCTGCAATGTTTTGTGATAGAGAGACACAGAGACTGAGAGAGACTGAGATTGGAAATTGAGAAGAAATCCAGATGGACTGTCTCTGTTTATACTGCCTTTGTAAATAGTTATGCTGAACAATTTTATTTTTTTTATTTTACTGTTATTAATAATAAATCACTTGTTGCGAATTGTACAATTGCTCCTGGTTTTCCTGTGCTTCCTGACCTGTGCCTCGATGACAGGTACAAAGGTCATTTAAAGTTGTTAATGTATTGTTCTGATTTCAGAATGATACCATAACAACTTTTCAGCCTTGACCTGCCACCTCATTGGCTGAACATGCAGCTTAAACAAAAAAGCTTGGGGAAAATGGTGACAGCATTTAGCAAGTGCCCACTATTAGACTGAGTCCATTTGGACATGGAAAGCCATAGATGGCTCCATGTTACCAAACTGAATTGCCTTTTTTTGTTCTTGCTTTAAAAAATTAAATTTATGACCATAGATGAGCGGGAGTGATGGAACACAGTCAGGACTGATACTAGAGTAGCTATGATGTGTCGCATCCAGCAGGAGCAACAAACATCATTCACATATTTGGGACTGTCTAGTACAGTATGCCCCGTGGACCAATGGGCTTGCAGCCCATACTGTACCTGTCATTCGGCAGACAGTCGGGCGGTATGCAGGTGAGTTGCAGCTGCCCACTGACAATGAGGGTGGGGAGGGGTGGGCAAGGGTTCTGTGTGGGTGGAGGTACCACTGGATCACCAGGGAAATGGTATACGGAGATGGACCGTGATCACGGCAATGGGTGGGGGATACCACTAAACTACCAGGGCTTATTTCTACAGTTTATTACAGTGATTGGGGACACGGGAGGGTGGGGTACCACTAGATTACCAGGGATTAATTCTACTGTATTATACAGCGATCAAGGCAACGGGTGGGGGGGTTCCACTAGACTACCAGGGCTTACTTCTACAGTAGTGTACGGCGATCAGGGACATAGAAGGGAGGAGGGTGCCACTAGACTACCAGGGAAATGATATACAGCATTTATCCGCGATCTCCGCTACGGGGCCGGGGATGCCCTGGGATTCCCACTGCACATGTCACTCTGTGCAGGGTGCCAGGTGCACCCGCTGGGCTGCCCCATGCATGCATGCAATGGGTTATAATGATATGCAAATGGCTCCATTTGTGCCTTGTATATATTATGGCCTCATTTGCATGCTCCCTGTTGAATATCACAGGTGATGCACCCAGCGCAACTGAGTTTGTGCTGGTGCATCCCCATGCTTCCTATCGGTGGCTTGTGCCGGCGCAGTGCCACTGCGCCATGCGCAGTGAGTGCGCTGTCTGTGCCATATTCAATGGTGCTGTGCCATGGCACATCACCATTGAATATCACCTGGCCCTGGCCTGGCGTATCCCAGTCACGCGTGCCCAGGCTTCGCCACTGCCTGGCATAGTCTGAATATCCTGGCCCAAGTCAAAATTCCCACTGAAAAAAAAAAACATCCCAAAAGATCATTGTTCACAAGCAATTATTTCTCATGATTAGAAACAAAAGCATCAATTCTGTCAAAACAAGCACGATGCACAATGCACCTGACTAACCTCTCTCCACAAGTGCTGCTATGAGCTCCATTTCCCACTACTGTACATCTGCGGCTGGCAGGCACGATATTGACAACTATGACAAAAATCAAAAGTCTCTTTCTTTTTTTGATGAAAAAAAATACAGCCTCCACCCTTTTTTATGGAATAACTAGAGAGAGAGAGGGAAAGAGAGAGAGAGAGAGAGAGATGCAGGGAGTTTTGTGTTTTGTCGGGCATAGTTTGTTTGAAACTCCCGCTTCAACATTATAGCGCGAGTCAGTTTGGAGGTTTTCCATTTCGGGAGGGCTCTGAGTGATTTCTGGGGGATTTCCCTATGCAGATGACTGGTGGCTGGCACTTGTTCCTGTTGGTAGTTGGCATGATTTACATGTTGTAAATCATGCCAGCCAATCAGAGCGAGGATTTTAGTACACATTGTATAATGTGGGATTTGCCCTTGCGGTTTGATTTAAGGGTGATAGCAAATGCTGTTGACAGAGCTAACTACCCACATTTTCCTTTCCATCCCAGGTATGTATTTTGATATGCTTTAAGTTTTGATAACTAAATAATCTATCATTGGGTTGCCCTCAGCTCTACATAGAATTCCAGTCTCCTCAGCAGCTACTGATTTTTTTTCATATTTCAGATATTCTATGAATCACTTACCATTCCAAGCTATTCCTCTGAATGCACTGGAATGGTGTTAATGATGTCACAGCATGTTTAGGCAGCATAAAGAAAGCAGCAACTGCTCAGAAGAGAGGGGGAGAGAGAGAGAGAGAGAGAGATTCAGGGTAGTTATAAAGTAAAAGAAAACTGATAATTAATTTAACAAGAAAGGTCAAAACATATCAGAATATTGAACAGACACCAAAAGGATAAGAGGAGGGCATTAAGAGGTGTAAAATCCATTTCCTGTTACCATTAAGACATTCAGCTGTGTCTTGTGCTCACCACATGAGGCATGGGTAAATCCCACAATGGCCAACACCCTATCATTCTTCTCCCCTCCTTACACACAAACAAATTAAACAAATGAAACACTAGTTGCACAGTTTTAGATTCTGGTGTTTTTTTAGTGAATATGAAACATTCCCCTCCTTTACTTATCAGTTTGCCAAGGAAATCTTTGTTGCTTACTCTGCCACAGGTTTAGTTGATGCCCTGGCACAATGTAATAAGGCCTTCTGTTGTGTGTCTTGTGTGTGTGTGGGGTGGGGTGGGGAACCTACCTGTGGAACTGGGTAGAATTTTGAATTCTTGTGTTCCATGGCATCTACATATTATTAGAAAATGGGTATGATATACAGTGTACTTGTTTTAGAGGGCGGGTATTTTTCAATAGAGCCCACCAAAAAACAAGTGCTAATTTGGGGTGCCCCATTACTTTGGGTACCATTGGGCACCCCGAATGTTTAAACTGGCCACCCGCCATGTTATTCTCTTGCTTAGTGAGAGAAAAAAACAGAGTCTGCCCCACCACACAGACAGACGCGCAAACCCTGCTGCCTTTCATTTTTGTTAAAAATAAACTAACCCCATTCTGAAGAACCATCATCGTTTCAATTGAAAAAAAAAATTCTGCCATCTAGGAAGCCACCCACCTGCTCCATTAATGGCACCTAAACAAAGCTTAGTCTTGATGCACCTAGCGCCACCGACAGCACTATTAAAACTATCCCAGCTCAGCATCCAGGCTCAAGTAAACAAATGCCATAACCACAGAAAAAAACCCAGCAAGATACCTCTTATCAAGTAATTATTTAACTGGCTCCTCGATGACAGACTTTTGATGTTTTGTCCCAGCAGTCTGCTAATACAGTTAACCGCCTGCCCACTCACCCGTGGCTTGCCAGCTATCCAGCTCAAATCCATGAGTTTTTTGGGGGAAGGAATAAAATGTAGCTCCTCAGAAATTTAGCAGGAACATTAAATTTATTTTATTTCAGTGCCGTGTGTGTGCAGGGGGGGGGGGTCAAACCAAACCACAGTGCAAAATGCAGATTGTGCTTTCTCCTCCTGACCGGAACCAGAACATCTCCTGCCCCAGTAGTAAAAGAAATGGCAAAAGAAACAAAAGAATGGGGCGAGCACGGTGTGTGTGTGTGCGTGTGTGTGTTTGTGTGTGGTGGGGCTCGGCAACTGCGTGCAATCAGCATTTTTGTTTTTGGGTAACTACTGAGTCTCTACTAGGACTAAAGTCCTTCATTATAAGGCAGGCGGAGGACCTATTTTATTATACAACTTATTTTAAATTAATTTTTTATTAAACTTATTTTATTTTATAGTGCCCATTTTTAAGCACAATAATACCCTCCAGGGTGGGATAGTGAAGAAATACGACCTTCAGGGGCTATAGGACCTCCGCCATGCATTGGGCCTCATTGCACCCCTGGGCAGTCCGGTATTTCCCAATAAAGCCCACCCTGTTGAGTATTATTGCCTACTGCGTGACTTCCTCTTATAGAATGTTACAGAACCTATGTGTTCTGTGATGTAAGAATCCATTTGAAAATTACTATAAAAAATGTAAACTAAAATGTTTCATTTACTTATTGTTAAATTTCGGCAACCTTTATAATCACAACAAGACAAGTCCATGTGTGGTTTCTTGTGGTACAGTATCATGGCACTTCTTGGGTGTTTGAAGGCACTTGGCAATGCCTCATAAGGCACCCAAGGGGCCCGATTTTTAAAGGCTGATGCAGGACTTAACTCAAGCCCTGCATCAACCCCGTTGTTTAGTGCAACTGTGCCAAACTCCTTTGACCCAACTGTACCCAATTTTAGTATATTGGGCAGTTGTGACAGTTTCCATAGTTTACGCCAACTTGTGCCACATATTTGTGCAAGCCCTGTAAAATGGCCCCTACGCAGTACAGGTTAGACCAGCGAGAGCTGGTCTAACTTGTAGGCATCTGGTGCACAGGACAGAAATCGTGATTGCGCTGACTGAATGCTGCAAGCCCCTGCGCCAGGGGTTTGTGGCATTCACAGGTCTTTAGAAAATCGGTCCCAAGGTGTGTGATTAAAACACAGTGATGAACACCTTGTCTGTCTCATTGCTTACTGTAAGTGTCTGTTGACAAATGACTTCTCACACAATCTGTGAAGGCTGTAATTTTGTATTTCTTTGAAACTTTACTTTACTGCCGATGGCCTTCCAGGGTAACCTTTGCTTCACTGCTTTTCCACTGAGATTCTGTCTTTTGATTGCTTTCCTGTTTTGGCCTCACCATGACCCAGTCCTGTTAGATCATCATAGGGCTGGTTCCTTCCTCAGCTGAGATACAGATGAGGCACATTGATGAGTCCTATAAGGGACAAACACAAGTCCGTGACTGTTGTTTTCAGCCTTTGCAGGTTTTGTGAGAGATCATGGGGCACCAAACCCTCACGCTCAAAGCAGAAGGAGCCTATGTTCTTTCATGTGATTTGCATTATACTTTCCATGATGTTTTGCATTATTGGGACATATTTAATTCTGTATTTCTTTAAAATGTATGCTTAGTGCCAGTGCCCTTCCAGGGTAATCTTTGCTACACTGTTTCTGCACTGAGGTTCTTTGTCTTTTGTATTGCAGCATTAATCTTCATTTAGGTTATATAAATGTATTGGACCTGACATTCAAATGGTGGCATGATTCTTTGGGTCATTGGTCACTCTTGCTATGTTAAATCTTGTTTGTGCAAAGGATTGTGAAGGAGTCCCCTATCCCTTATGTGAGAAGACGAATGAGTCCAGCCAGCTGTGTCCATGCACCACCCCTGACTGAAATGAAATGTAGTGTAATTACATTAGCTAGACTTTACTGTACAGTTGTCGCTGTGTCCATGTTCTGTAAACATTAATTAGATTGTAAGGTCACTTCTTTGGCAGGTCAGCCATGTAAAAGAGATTTTAATCTCAATGGGTTCCTTTGCTTGGATAAATAAAGGTTATTATTATTCTTGCAGAATCACAGAGGGGCTGCGTTTAACCCCATCCCCACACATATACACGCAAACAACAGCCCATTGTGCCTGGAGAACTCAGTTTTCAGGGGTATGTAGGTCTCTTCACAGCTTGTTTAAGCAATGACCCGTGTGAGGTTGCAGATCTGGGCTAGTAAAAGCCCTACTGTAATATTAATGTGTTCATTTACTGTTTGACCAGGAGGTTGGCTGGGCCACATGGGCCCGCTTTCAGCCATGCCTGGGTGTCAGAATTTACAGACTTACATGGAGCATGTTGATGTATTGCTGCTTTATTAATTCATTGCTACACCATAGCTGGGTGACCTGTACCTGCTGTCTTTAAAATAGGGAGCATTCAGTGCTACTCCCCATCTGGTGGCCAGTACATGCTGCTTACTTATATAGCCTGTGCTTGTGTTATTCTGTAACTGCACCCCATTCTGGGCAGCCCTCACATGCTGTCTTATTAAGTTCCTCCATTGTTATTAACATAGAAACATAGAAACATAGAAGTTGACGGCAGATAAGGACCGCAAGGCCCATCCAGTCTGCCCATAAATTTGCATATGTACATACATACATACATACATATAGGTGCAGCCTAGTATGTTCAGGAAAATACTGACACTTATAATGTGATCATATCAGTTCAGCATACTAAGTCCAATGTTACCAAACATCAGGGGCTACTCATTACTGCTCCCTAGCTGGTAGGTACCCCATTTACTTACTGCTTTACTTGGATACCATGTGTTGTTAACGCAACCTCTGTTAGCTAGTGCTACCCAGTAATCATTCTCTGTGACCAGGTACTTAATATAGGCTATTGCTAATCTCCATATGAAAGGGGATTTCTCCCTCCCCTAATTAATGTACAGGAATCCATTGGTTGATTCTGCGACCTGCCATACTACCACACTTAATCTCCATAGGTAACTGAGTAGCCCCTGATGTTTGGTAACATTGGACTTAGTATGCTGAACTGATATGATCACATTATAAGTGTCAGTATTTTCCTGAACATACTAGGCTGCACCTATATGTATGTATGTATGTATGTACATATGCAAATTTATTTCCAGCTGCTTATTTGTCATAATTCCTTGACTATATTTAACTGGTATTATCTGGTTACTGTCATGTCTATTAAAGTATGCTGGCTGGGTCAAGTTGAATATCTGGACCGTTCATAGGTACTAGCTGTACATTGTGTTTTATAGGGGTGTTGCTAAGTGTTATAGGTCCATTACATGAATCTCTTTGTACTGGGTTATAACTTACCACGTTGCTACTGCATTCTGTTGTTTTTGTTTCAGCTCTCTCTGCCAGTAACTTGTCTCAGTGCTCTGCCCATTCATCAGCTCCTATGTCCACTGATTCTGTATCTTCTTACTCCCTCATTCATGCTGGTCTACTGAATGGCAATTACCTCTGATCATGCCTCTTTTTTCACCATCTCCCTTCCTTTTCTGTCCACGTGGAGGTATATCAGTGCTGCTAAGAGGATACTAATATTATTACTTTGATTGTGTGGGGACGTTGAGCAGAATCCAGGCCCCCCTCAATCCTACCCACAACCCAACTTACCTTCTCCCCCTCCTAAAGGTTTCCAGATCTACCATATACATATTCACAGCTTTCTGCCCAAGACTGACCTTATTAGGGTTTGGGTATTTCGGGCTGATCCTGTTGTTCTAGTACCATCTGAAACCTGGTTATCCACCAAGACTCCATTAGCTGACATTGTCCTTCCAGGGTTCAGTGTCTACCATCAGGGAAGGGGAAGAAGAAGTGGTGGGGGGTTGCCTTCTATGTATCCACCACCCTCACTTTTAGTCTTACCTCTCAGGAAGTAATTCCTAGGTCCCGTGAGATAATTTATGATAAAGTCACCCCAATTCCATTCCTCCTCTTCATTACTAGCATATATTGCTCTACTGGTAAGGAGATGATGCAATTATTAATATATAGTGGCAGCTAAAGACATGGTCAGATATTTCCTGAAATTTCTGTGATATCTCTGGAGAAATTTCCTGATTGCCTGCAGTACTTCTATGAGCCACTAGAGGAAATCTCTTTTGATATGTTGTGAAATATCTGGAAATATCTTACTGCGTCTATGGCTGCAACTGTAATCCCTTCCCACCTAATTCATATTGACACCCCAAAGCATGAGCACATTATCCTTGGTGACCTAAATCTCAGCTGGCTTGGTCCTAAGTCCTCAACTCTGCACTCCAACTTTAGAGCCCTAAATCTTCACCAACTACTCAACGACCCTACGGATTTAATAGTCAGTCCTCCACCCGCCTCCCTCTTACTGAATCCAGTCCATTCACCCTCACTATATTGTGACAGCTGATACCCTTCTTGATTTACTTAGTGATCCTGTATTACCTTTGCATCCCTAAAATCAGAATGAGCAAGGCCCTTCTAAAATTATTACAGGGCTGCCTTCTGTAAATTCTCCTGGCTGATTTCCTCTAATCTCTTGACTGCTGATTGGAGCCCGGTGTATGAATCCCTTGACCCAGATCAGTTGCTAGCTAAATTCTGCAGCTTATTCTTAGCCACTGCCATGGACATCACTGGGGTTACAAGGGCAATCTGCCAGTTCCTGAGTAGCCCTCCTCCTGCCCTGTGCCACAGAGGAGAGCTGCATCAGAGAACTTTTTGCTGCAAGCTGAGCCCAGAAGTCAGAACCTAGCTGTGGTTCCTCCAGCTCTCCAAGCCCACCAACTGGATTCCCTGGCAGTACCCCATGAATGTTGGGCAGTCAGTCAGAACCTGCCACCTCATCTCTTTGCATCTCAATGGGGATTGGGCTTTAGAAAAAGAGCCACTTCCTGAACTCTGCATGCCACTGACATGGACAGCACTGGGGTTGTGAAGGCAATCTGCTGCATCCTGAGGCTCCCTGCCCTCGTGCTGTACCACCAAGGAGAGCTACATCAAGGAACTTTTTGCGGTAAGCTGCACCTAGAAGTTGGAACCTGTATGTGGTTCCTCTGGCTGTTCCAGCACACCAATCAAATTTGCTGGCTGCACCCCCTGGACGCTGGGCAGCCAGTCAGAATGTGCCACCTCAAGCCCTTTGCATCTCAATGGAGATGGGGCTTTAAAAAAGAGCTGCTTTCTGAACTCTGCATGCCACTAACATGGACATCACTGGGGTCGCAAGCACTTTCACCATGTTTGCCCGGTGCTGCCTGAAGATGTGGAAATCAGGAAGGGACAGTCTAGAGTCCAGAGTCTTTGAGGGGAGCCAAGATTTGGAAGTGCAGAGGATGTCAGTAGAATGTTGTGAAACCCAGACTTTAAGAAGATCAAGTTTGGGTAGCAGGATCTTAGCACTGAGATGAAAGCTGCTAAGGCCTTTGGGAGTTGCAGAGGTGGAGGGAAGAGGGAATGGACCAGAGTTAGTTTCCATGTCATCAGATAAGAAGGGAGTAGGGGACAGGGAGAGGATGAGGGACCGATTGGTGGAGTGTGGGAGAAAGAGGGTAGAGGGGTGGGGGAAGGAGGGAGAGAGAGATGGGGCAGGAGTAAGAGAGGGTGAAAGAGAAGGCAGAGGAGGCGAGGTGCATAGTGGTTGGGAGGTGAAATGCACTAACCATCTGCTAATTAGCACAGAAGCAATATTCGTGATTCACTAGAGAAAAAAGTTTAGCATGGCTACAGGACTTTAATACAAAACGCCTAGGGAAGTATACAACAAAAAAACACCGTAACAGTGAAACCGAGTTAAGATAATGGATAAAACCAGAGAACTTAATTAAACAAGCACATGAACTGCTTTGCTCCCGACATTGATGAAAAAAATGGACAGTACTTAAAGAAAATGCAAGATCTCTAGATTTTGATTAATTTCACTTCACTTAAAGGAGCAACTGCTTTTTTTGTTATTAGAAAAAAAGTACTGAATTTTAGAAACTGCCACAAGCACGGTTTTTCAAATTGATCTTTGTTTTTGCTTTATATATTCTGAAGGACCCCCACAGATCTGTGTCTGATTTGTAGGCTAAGAATTTTGTAAAAATAAAATGAATATTTTCTTTTATATATTTTTATTTTTATTAAGTAATGCTCCTTCCAATATCTCTATCATATAGTTGATTATTTTTCTATGTAATAATTGGACAAGATGAATCTGTAGTGCTCAGTGTCAGGGTTTCCTCCCACTTTGCAGCATCAAGCTCCCTTTTCCTACCAGCCCGACTCCTGGGTTATGTTTTAAAACATTTTTTCTTTCTTTTCTCTTCTTCTCTGTGTTCTGGTTTTCTGGTTTTCACAACCCTCCCCCACCCGAGCAGGCAGCATGAGGGACAGATAGGCCATGTGCTGGGTCTACTGTCACTGCCTAGCATGTGGGTATCTTTCAAAAGCTGAGGAGCCGCTGGTGGCTGCTACTTGGGGTTCTCAAATGGAACCCTGAGCCCTGAGAGAACAGTTAGCATGACCTTTGCCAGTCGAGTTGGGCACTGAGGGAGCTGCAGCCCAGGACCAGCGAGGCAGCAGGACACAGACAGTGACTGAGACCATATGGTTTACTTGGAGGATTGAAGCATGTCTCTTCAGCTTCAGCTGTGCTCTGCTCCTCCAGTTGGTGATCCTTAAGTAGTTTCAGTGGGTCCAGCAAGCGGCAGTCAGCAGTAGCAATTAGTGACTGGTGTGGGCTCTGTACAGCCCCATTTGCTTTTTTAAACTTAATTAAAATTTTGTGTCTTCTCATCAGTGGCTATCGCAGACTGTAGGGTGAAGAGCAGAGTGTGAAGGACCATCAAGCATAGCGGAGTTATCCCACCTCCAGGACCACACACAGCACCATCATGGTCATCCCAGCACCAGTGACAGCCACTTAACTACTCCACTGTCCTCAACACTTTATCCTGGGTCAGGTCGATGAGTTGGCTGCAGCACCATGGGCAAGGTGCTGACCACCAGAAGGTTTTTAATTCGAAAAGTGACCTTTGAAAGCACCAGATGGCAGAAGGGGTCAGCAGCTGAGACCACAATGAGACGGGAAGACCCTAGGTACAAGGAACCACCTGGAGGATGGAGCATAAGTCCAGAGGTCCTTAGTTAAGTAGGGAGAGCTCCTGAAGGATGGAGCAAGGGTGGAGCAGCCCTAGTAAAGGAACATTACTCAAGTTCTTTTTTTATTTTATTTAAGTAATTCACGCTGAGTGACAGTAAGCAAATGGCCGAGGTTGCATGGGTGGGCAGAACTGTGAGGTGCCCTTATTTACAAAACAAACTGCCAGTTTTGTGGTGTGCCCTGAATTGCAAAATCAAACTGCCAATCCTGTGTGTCACCATAATTGCAAAATAAACTGTCAATCTTGTGGTGTGCCCTGAATTGCAAATGAACTGCTAATCCTGTGTGATGCCTATTGCAAAATGAACTGCCAAATCTATGTTGTACTCTGTCTGCAAAGCAACTGGTTTGATCTACACCCTTTTGGACTTCAGTTGAGGCAGTCGACCCAACTAGAGTTAGAGGATAGTCAGGACAGGCCCTCTAGCTACTCATTTTGCTACAACCCTACCCCATTGAGGAAGTGAAGGAAGTCTAGGAGCTGCCCTGACTCAGTAGTTAAGGGCTCCAGCATGCAGTGGGTGATTCTTCTTGTTGCTGGACGACAAAAGCAGCAAGGCTAGGAGTGATGAAAATGGTAAGACTAGGAGCAATGAAAGTGGCATGATTAGAAGTGGCAAAACCTCAAGAAATCTGGATTACAAATCCTCTTGTGTTCAGTGCAACCCTGTTCTGTGGTCTGACATGACCTCCCTATCAACACCCAGAGGGTGCAGTGTAAGGAATCAGTTGTTCTTCACTGACCTGTGGTCTGCCACAACCTATCTACTGATACTGAAGTCATGGAGTGCATCTGACCTAGCAGTCTCTCACAACCTTTCTGAGGCATTCAAATTCTTTAGACTAGGGGGGAGAGGAGCATCCTCTGGTGGTCCCCTCTTTTGAAAGTAAAGTTTTCTTGTTCCACCTGTCGGTATCTTTCTTCAAAGCATTCTAGTGCAATTGTCCTCTGAAATCCCCTTCTTGCACACACTTTGTTGCTTGTAGGGTCTACCTGCAGGTAATCCTTCACAGCTGCAGCAAAGGTTAACCAGACTATTATCTTGGGTCAACACTGGCCAGGGCTATAGAGCTTTAGGATTCTTTGCCAGTGTTACAGAGCTTTGGAATTGTTTGCCATTGCCTTAGAGCCTTAGAATCTTTGCAATCTCAAAGAGTTTTAGAATTTCACAAAAGTCACAGAGTCTGAAATCCTTGAAATCCATTAAAGTATAGTAACCTTAGACATTTATAAATTCTTGCCATTGCTCATAAGTTTAGCCTCTAAATAGTCTTTCTAGTCGTCCAGTTTATGTGTATTCTGTCATGACAGTTGCACTTCTCACTATAATAAAAATATTCTGATTGTATCTAAAGTCATGCCTGCCTCTCCCTGCAAGTCAGACAAACATCAGGTCTGAGTGGATGAGAACAAACGCATAGTCCCTTTAACGGTGGCATAAAGTTCGTGCCCACCACAACTGGGCAAAAACTTGACATAGTTGGCAGGATTCTTGAAAGTCAAGGAGTCCAAAGCAGAACAGATTTCTAACACAATGCCTTTTGGACTGGAAAGGGCAAGTTGTTCTACCAGAAGGTTGAGAGAAGGAGATCCTAGTACTCAGATGTTACCTCTCACGGTGCCTTATTATATTGGCACTCTTCGGTTACCTAGGTACTTTGGAGAACAGACAGTTCTCTCTGCCAGCAGCCTGGGAGAGTTCAGAGCAAAGATGAAGGCCTTGTTCAGGCTATACAAAATACCGGACCACCAAAAGGTGGAAATTCTTATCAGAAAGCTGGGACGAGCAACACACAGAGAAGTGGTCTCATGGCCTGAAGGAGAGAAAACCATGGCTGAGCAAATCCAGATGAGATTGGGGTTTACCTTTGATACCCAGACATTATCAGAATTAAAAATGTGTTTCTTTGCCATACCCCAAGGAAATAGAGAAAGCTTGCAGGAGTATGCTCTGAGTCTGCAGGAGGCCTTGAGGGCTATTGAATGTCTGGACCCTAGAGATGTGCAGGACCCTGACAAGGTGCTGACCAATAAGGTTATCAAAGGAGTATGCAGTGATACACTCAAAAGAGAACATATGATGTTCCACCTGCAAATCCCAGATGAAACCTTTCTGGATTTCAAAGAGAAGGCAATAAAAGTTTTAGGAACCAGCCGACTGGACAGAGACGCAGCCGTTTGTCATCAGTATGTGAGGACACCACCATGGAAATGGTCTGGCAATCCCAGCGTCCAAAGATGTCCTACCTCCAGATCACATTGCAGGATTTGGAGTTGGACAGGGTTTTCCAAACAGCAAACCTCGCTGACCATGAAGTAAAGAATACAGATTACTTTATCAAGTACAAGCAGTATGTAAGACTGAGACTAGGCTCCTGATGGTTCGAACCTAATCCAAGTGCTTAATCATGTGAATGCTACCTCCAAATGGTGAAGAACATTTATGCTGTCAGTTTAAAGTGACATACACCTCTTTAAGTGGTATACCCTGAGAACAGAACATTCTATTTTGGTAAGAATGCAGAAAATGGTTAACACACCAATAAGAAAGCCTTCTTCCTCATTTCTACCCCCTCTGCCAGCTGCAGCTCTGTTCTGGCCTTGGCCAGTTGTACTACCTTGCCTGCCTCCCTTGCTCCGGTACAGTACTCTTCCCTATCCTCATTGTTCTGGGTGCATTTATACTTCCTGAAGGCTGTCTTCTTACCCTTTACTGCCTGGACTATCTTCCTATCAAACCAGCTGGGCTTCCTTGCCCTAGATGTTTTGCTCTTTAGTTTAGCACTCTCATTAGTGGCTGCTAACAGCTCCTCCTAGATTATGGCCATTTCTGGTCCACCCCCATTTCCCTCCTAATCCCAGCAAGTTGCCCTCCCAGTATCTCCTCCATCCTACTGTAGTCAGCTCTCCTGAAGTCTAGCACCCTTGTTTTAGTCACAGTCTTCTCCTGCCCATGTCCGGGAGTAACCACACAGTGCTATTACATAGTTATTAAGTAGCGATGCAACATTTGGTCATTTGCAAAATGTAATCTATACTTTTGGCCTTTTCTGCAATTTTCTGGTGACCCTGGGTGTAACAGGCATTACAGCATGCATTGCGTCACTTGCCTAGGCTTATCTGTTATCATTTCAGCTAGATAGCCCATCATTCTGTGTGTTTTTTAAAGGGTTACAACCTGCCTTCCATGGCCTGTCTAGCTGTTTTGAGGGCTGCCTACTATTACAAAGAATTTACTTTGCTCTTACCGCTTATGGAGCTCTTAAAATAAGAACTGTGTGCTCTGCATACTTGTTGGTAACAAAAACTGTTTACTCTGCTCTTCTAAGAAATTAAATACTCTAGAAAGTGGTGTTGCATCTATAGGGTGCTAGTGGCTACTGCTATAATTGGCAACCAATTGCAAAACACTGTCTAGTATTTTCTCAGGGTGGGACCAATTTTTCGGAACCCAAGTGTGTCCAATGTCTAATTGGAGTGATTTAAATACATTTTACTATTATATTTCTCCATCCCTCATTGTGAGTACAGTTGGTGTCAATGTAAGTGTACTCGGCTAGGAAGGCCAGATGAGCCGCTGATTTCCCAGCTGACAACACCAGCAGCACTCCATGCTGAGTCGAGTGGAGTGCACCAGTTCCACCTCACTTCTGCAGTGCAAGCCATTCCCAGCCAACCTGAGTGGGAAATTCCAGGGTTCGAACATGAATCCCAGTCACTTGGGGGTAGGCGGGATGCACTGCTGCTGTACCAATGGACTGGTCGTAAACAGAGTTCACTTTAATATATCCTAAGAAGGTAAGCACTGGGTTATTCTTTTGCAGCACAAAGTGGGCATCACTTAAAATAGCTAACTAGACCAGGATAGGTAGACAGTGTCTGCTTCATTTCTTCTCTACACTAATTAGATATTGATAGAAACGTATGAACATACAAAATTGTCAGTGCAGATACAGGCCATTCGGTCTATCTAGTCTCATCGAGTGTGCAGCATGCTGTCTTGTTAAACTTCAGCTGCCCCCTGTCACTTTTTAACTTAGTGCTCCCCATTTCTGACCTCTATCCCCACCCTCTCCATGATTTTGACTCTCCCTTTGGCCACTACTTCCTCTGGCAATGCATTCCAACCAGCCACCACCCTCTCTGTGAAATAGTGCCACCTCATCTCTCTCCTGAACCTTCCTCTCTCCAGTTTCAGGCTGAGTCCCCTGGTGTCCCTCTCCCCTTTTAACTTAAACAAGCCATCTGAATTAACTCTGTTTATGCCCTTCAGGTACTTGAATGTCTCAATCATATCACCTCTCTCCCTTCTATCTTCTAGAGTGCACATGTTGAGCACCCTCAATCTCTCCTTGTATGTCTTGTCCCCATCCCCAGGATCATCTTCGTCACCTTATGCTGGCCCTCCTCCAATAGTTTGATGTCCCTTTTCAGATATGGGCATCAAAACTGTACACTGTACTCAAGTGCAGCCTCACCAGGGACCTATACAGGAGCAAAATGACTTCCTCCCTCCTAGAGGTGATTCCCCTGGCGATGCATCCCAGCATTCTGTTTGCTTTGCAGTTGCCTTCCTGCACTGTGCCGAGTGTTTCATGTCCCCTGTCATCAACACTCCTAGATCTTTCTCTTCATCTGAAGTGGCCAACTGCACTCCCCCCCCAACCAGTACCTGTTCTTTGGGTTTTTAGCCCCCCAGGTGAAAGAACTTGCATTTTCTGGCATTGAACGCCAGCTGCCATGTGGCTGATCAGCACTCACATGTCTCCAAATCCTCTTGCAGTACCTTATCCCCTTCCTCACTATCCACCTCCATACAGGTCTTAGTGTCTTCAGCAAAGAGGTTGATCTTGCTCCTTATCTCTTTTGCTTTGTCTGCTATAAATATGTTAAATAGGACTGGTCCTAGCACTGACCCCTGTGGTACCCCGCTGGTTACCACCCTGGGTGCTGAGAGCTCTCCCCAACTACCACCATCTGCTGCCTGCCTGCAACCAGTTCTTTATCCACCTGACCAGCTTCCTTCCTGCTCCCAGGCTACTTAACTTGCTCCTCAGCCTCCGTGAGGCATGGAGTCAAACGCCTTACTGATGTTCAGGTATAGGACATCAACCGCATGGCCTCTATCCAGCGACCTCATCACTCAGTCAAAGTGTCATCAAGATTGGCCTGACATGATCCTCTCAGACACAAGCCCATGTTGCCTGTCATCCTGTAAGCCATTCTCCTCCAGGAAACACACCAGCCTTTCCTTGTATAATCTCCATTAGCTTTCCCACAATGGCTGTAGTTCCTAGATTCATCTCTGGGCCCACTCTTATGGTCTGGCACCACATGTGCCATCCTCCAATTTCTGGGCATGCATCCAGTATTCAGGGAGGTGTTGAATAAGTCTGCCAGTGGTCCCGCCAGGACCCCTGCCAGCTCCCTGATTACCCTAGGATGCACTCCATCTGGACAAGTGCCTTATCTGCCCTTAGGGATCCTGGAGGCCCCTCCAACACTCTTTCGACTGGGATCTCCACATCTGTCAACTCCTCTCCCTTGCCCTCGGTCCACCACCCCCCCGAGGTATAGGCCCATCCTTCTCCCTGGTGAACACTGAGCAGAATTACTCGTTTAGTACTTCCGCCTGCTCTGACCCTTGCTCTACACACCCACCCTCCTTTCTAATCCTCACAATCTGGTCCTTGCACTTCCTCCTCTCCCCTATATACTTAAAGAAATCCTTTTCCCCTTCCCTGATCCCCTGCATCAGCCTTACTTCTTTTGAAGCCTTGGCTGCCCTCATTACTTTGCTCATCTCCCTGGATTTCTTCACGTATTCCTCTTTATCCTCTTCCTGGCAGGATCTCTTATATTTTCTAAAGGCCTCTCTCTTTTCCCTCACCCTTTCCACTACATCTCCATTCATCCAGCTAAGTCTCTTGTTCCTGGCCTTCTTGCATTGGCATTTGGTGAAAGAGCTAGTGACCTCTGCCAGCCCCCTCTTTATGATGTTCCATTTCTGTTCTGCATCCTTGTTGTCTAGGTGCCCTTTCAAAATGATTTCCACCTTGCCAAAGTTTGCCCTCTTAAAATCCACCACTAGTACATGTTTTCTAAAGTGTACTGATTTATTTCTTTTCTCTGTGATTTTTTTAAACAGGTATTTTTATGTCAGTGTTTGGTTTTGTAAAAGTTGTTTTGTACTCTAAGGACTACAGAAAACATATTAAAATGCATTGCATTATCATTTTTATTCTTATTCCTGCAGTTTGCTTATTTACTGGATATTGCAACTCATGTCTGTCTGTCTGTCTCATCTCATCTATCCACCCATCCATTTATCTTGATATAGTGTAGATATTGTATATGTGTCAGTAGCTCGAAAGGTAGCATGCTGGCATTTGGGATTGAATGTGCTGCACTGCTGAGATGCAATTCTTGGACGAGACATTAAGCTGAGGTTCCTTCTGCCTTTCTCTGGTCACTGTCCAGATGGACATTAAGATCCTGTGGCACTTAACAAAAAAGAGTAGGGTCTTTTCATTGATAAAACATATGTACAGAAAACAAACCATCAAAACAATCAAACATTAACCACCATACCCCCAAAACAAAATTCTAAAGTCAAAAAGAAACTTAATGCAAAGTAACTAAAAGAAAATTAAATGTGCAATAAACCCTCTTCCACAACACCTTTATTTCCTATCCCTAAAAGAAAACAAAAAAAAAATATTGAAAGCAATTCTGCATATTACAACCAGGTGACCCATTTCCAAAAAGCAGAAAACTGCTCCTTAGGCAGTCTCTTATATTCCTGAGTACACACAATTTGCAACTCTTTTGTGACATTAAGGCACAGAATATCTAATAAACAGTTTTTTAATTAAACAAATATGAGCAGTGTGCTTGCCAGATGCACCAATTTAGGCAAGCCATGATGATATGTAAGGTGCTAAAGTCCCACAGAGACCACATTTCAGGGAAAGAGCAGTACACTTAAATGTCATAAGGGAAAGGGAAAATTGTTTAACCTAGAAAGGCACACTAAGCTGGAGCTTGTTTCTAGGTGCAGCCTGGGAGCACAAGGAAGTTAAGTGACTTGCTCAGGGTCACACAATATACAAGTGAAGACTGATGGAATTCAAACCCAAGTGTCCAGGTCTGCAGTTCAGTGCCCTTAACCACTACACTATATTGCCTCCCAAGCAACAGTGGAAAACAAAAGTGCCTTCCAGATGCATTCTAGTTCCTGCCAAAAGTCCAAAATATATGGGTAAGAAAAAACATAAGTGACGCATTGTCTTCAGCTGCTGAATACAATGCTCTCTGAGGCAGATACGTCCTGTGGCCTTCTTATGTTTCTGGTTATTCTAACCTGAGCTTCCCATGGTTACAGAGCCAGACACATCCCTCATTTTGGCAGGGACCGTGTGTCTATCAGCTGTTTACCAAAGGTGGAATTCCATTTGCCATTCCGAAAATTGGATCTGTGAAAAGGAGACAATTTATTCATAAACGTTACCCTGGAAAGAGAGGAAACCTGTAGAAAGGACAGCCTCCATTGCCTCAACTTAAAAAAAAAAAACAGGTACAGAACTATACTGGCAATGGGAATAACAATGTGACCCAAAGGTGGTCACAATATGCTTCCCAAAAGAGTGTCACACCACGAGTGCTCAGAAGAGACCCAAATTTGGTAAACCTCAACAAAAGCGGCTTCAAAAATTTACAAAATAATACATTAAAAAGGATGTCATCCCAAGATCCACCTCCTTAAGTGGCCTATAAGTATGGTTTCTTTTACGGGGTTTAACTGACTCCGCACAGAAGTCTTAAAAATGCTGTATGTAAAGGGGGTTGTCTGTACCTGCTCAGCCGACACCTCTCACCAACTGACCCACCTTAAAGTTGGCCTGGTTCTTTCGAGTACAGTACACTGAAAGGGTACAAAGAACAGAATTAGGTGCCTCCACCTGGAGTAGGGGTATATAAAGGCTACCCAATGTGGCCCTAACCTACCCCCAGCAATAAGTATTCTTTTCCCTCCCACACACCTTTAACTCCTTCCCACACAATTGAGGTGCATACAGTGCAAAGACCATGAGCACAAATTGTAAAATGCACTAACATCCAGTTTATTAGGAGGGAGGAAGGGATAAGGGAAAACAAAAAGGCATAGGAAAAATGGGAGACAGTGGGAACTGTATTACCAATTTCCACTTCACTTTTTCCACATACACAGTCCTTGTCCCACGTTCATGGGTACACTTGGCTTTTCCCTCCCAATGGCCATGAGAGGCCGGGATATTTCTCTGTTGCGGTGGGTACCTCACCGGGTTGTGGGTAGCTAACCAGTTGTTGCAGGGTTGGTGCACTTGCAGAGACTGTGGAAACAACAATTTTCAACTTGGAAAAAAAAACTCTGGTAAGGGGCCCCTATTTGTATTCCACAAAAGGGTGGGCTGGATGGCCTTTTTATGGCTGCATGGGCAGAGCCCTGCAGACGTTTTGCATGTAGAAAAGGTCTGACATCATGTTTTCCATCCGTGGAACTGTTTTTCCTCCGCCTGACCCTCCCCAAGAAGCAATCCACCCATGTTGTCCCTATGGACTGCAGCACTGCACTATATCACAGTGGGCATTTTTTTTTTTATGGGTGTTTAAGGGCATAGCTACCGATACATCTGGCATGCCATGAAAGGCAATGGATCCTTCTGGATCACAACTTAAGGAGAGCCTACTGCTGACGCATCCCTCGCTAACTCGCGCTAACACATATACACGAAATGCGATAGCAATTTCCACGGATGGAAGTCAAGAACCCAACGGAACAGCCTACTGAGAGAACTTGTCTCATACTCTCCCGCCTGCCTCCTCGCAAGAAACGGCCAACATTTCCTGTTAGTCTGTGCTTCCCTTAGCAAAAACGAATCCGCAATTACAGTCGCAAATAACAGGGCATTGCCCTCTCTAAGTGAATATGGGAGGGGGATGTAGTGGCTGCAGATTTTACTGCTTTATTTAAAGTGAATTATCAGAGGTTTCAGCACAATGGTGAAAAAATCGCAGTAATTCAAAATGAAAGGGTCTTTGGCTAATAAACTCTTGACTGCTTCCAAGATACAAAAATACTTAGCCATACCCCAATGTAACAGTAAACCCCAGCACCTACCTCTTTTGTGTCGGGGGAAGCTTTCGCGAGGTGAAATGTTTTCATCATTATCCATGTGTATAGTTCGACTTTGCCGTACTTTAAAGATCAACTGCAAAGCTGTTAATTGTTTGCTCGCTTTTCTTCACAGGTACTGGCAAATCAATAAATATTACCAATTAAAATCAGGTGTCTGTGTGTTTAGTATTTAAAATGTAGTCTTTTTATGCTGCACCAGTCTGTAGTTTGACTGCTGACAGAGCTGTTCAGGTTTTATTTTTTCTCCATACTCCCGTATTCGGACAGTTCATGACGTCATTCATGGAGTGACATCTGCCTTTGACAGCACGTGCTTAAATTAGCTGTCAAGTGCCAGCCAAGCCTCGAGAGCGATGTAGATTCTGCACTTTTCCTAAATAAAAAAAAAGATTACATTACACTGTCTCTGTTTTACTCATTATTATCTGTATGCCTCTAACCCCTACTCTGACACCAAAAAAATAACAATGCGCAATCGCGATCTGGGGTCCATCATTTGTTAATAGGTCCTGTAAGCTGCTTCTGCCTAATGCTTCATGATCATCCATCCTTGAGTAGCAAGATCACCCTTACGTTTTTTGACATTAAACTTCTGCATGTGCCAGATCCCACCCAGCAGCACTGAACAATTCTGAAAAGCAGACAGTGTTTTATCTTTGTATTAAGTGCATTCTGTTTTTTAAGGTAGCCATCAGATACATAAGGCCGTAACCCTACCCTGTGTGATCACAGTGGATGTTTTCCGCATCGGAGGTGGAGCAGTGTTTTAATTCAATGGTGCTATTTTTCTTTAATTTCTTTCCTGTTGCTGCATTTAAAAGTATTATTCCACTAAAAAACAGACTGAGTAAGAGCAGCCCGATGTTATTGAAAAAGTGTGGTGTCGGCGCAACTTCAATCGAAGCTCACTTTCCTTTTTTTTTGTCTCAATATTGTACTGCCAGGTAAATGTCCCAATTAAGTAGAATGATGATATTAGAATGTGCAATTCAGTAAGATTTCATTTATACTGAACCAAATCTTATGGAAAAATTCAACTCCAACTGTTTATTTATTCAATTCTGTATTTTGAGGAACACTGGGTTGTGATGAAGTGTGTGGTGGTGTGCGTGTGTCGGGAGGGTAAAGCAGCAGTCTTCGTAGTACTATCAGGAACATGTTGATGTTTTACCCCTAATAGGTGTGCAGATAAATGACATCTGCTGTAAGATTTCAGGGCTAGTATCAAGTATGTGTTACACATACTCTTTTTTTTTTTTTTTTTAAAGAATTGTTGGTTTTGTTTTTTTTCTTGTGAGTTCTGTCATGCTTCTTATTGGTTACTTACCCTTTTGCTGCCCATTTATTATGTAGACTGCATTGCTATCGATAGTCAGGGCTATATTTCTAAAAGAAGTGGCAGTAACATCTTTCGCACTACTCATAGTAGTCTAATGATAAATTAGTTGAATGCAGAATTGTCTTTGCATTTAGCTAAAGTGTATAGGGGATCGACAGAGGAAACCGCAGATAATGTGGCATAAGAATTAGCACTGACTGAACTTGGTATGCTTACCTAGTGTACACAGTCAGCGGGTCAGTAGCAGCTGGTACTAGAATGGAAGAAAATATTTGTTTGTCTGTCATCTGAAACAGAACGTCATTATGTTAGAAAATGGTCCCATGCAATGCTCCTTTTTTGAATGGCTGAATTCAGTGCACAGTGGATCTGACAGTGCAACCGCTACTCATTATGCTCTTTAATAGACCCCGGAGTCAGTTGAAAAACCAATTATGACTGACTTACCACACATTATGACTGTTTTTTTTAACTAGTTTAACATTTATAACTTCAACTAACGAAAGGAAATCCAACCAATTTTTTCAACTTCCACCACTGCTGAATTTTATTTATGTACAAGTAAGTCATACTTTTTGAGTGCGATTAGTGGAAAACCTTTACAGTACATTCATTTTTTGTTTACTCATTATTAGTACAGCAACATCCTCTAAATTATCATAATAAACCACTATCTACCCATCCTACACAAGTGTACATAATACACAGAAAGGGTTGCAAAAAAGCAGTACACTTACAAAGTCACATTCACATCAACAGCCTTAGGGTGTGGGCCCAGGATGCTGCTGTACACACCCAAAGCAATAAGTCTCATAATCAACCAGCCTTTTATCCTTCCAGTGTGGGATGTTGCAGTACTGCAGTACACCCTGAAGCTTCAAGCACATAAACGGCCTTAGACCCTGATGTTTGTCACTACAGTAGTAGTACTACTACTACACTCGGACACCTTCAAATTTAATCAACATAAACAGCCTGCTGCCTTAGACCCTTCTGTGGGATCTTGCTACACTCCAACATCACTGAAGCAAGCCACATAAACAGCAGCGTGCGGCATCATTACAGTGAGTGACACTGGTGTGGAATGCTGCAGTAAGTACACCAACATGCCCATAATCAGTGAATTATGAAAAAAATGAACATAATCTCATTTTTGTTCACATCAGACACCACCAGTCACTCACTGTCAAGCCAGTCAGCCAAGGCAGAGGCATGGAGGCAGGCCTAGCCCACCGCTTCTCTACTCTCAGCCAGTTCAGTTGCCAACCCAAAGAAATGCCACAACAGCTTAATGCCAGAAATTTGAAAATAAAACCCTTCTCTGCCAACAGTGTCAAACAGTAATAGTTTCTTTAGTTAATGCTGCTGCTTTCTGCCTGTGCCTGACAGAAATCCTCACTGCCTGCAGTCTGTATTGATGCTGCAGAAAAATGTTATAAGACAAAGCAATCAAACAGATCAACAAGAAGAAAACTCAGCCCACAATGGTTTTAATGAATTGTATTTCTCACACACAAACAATAAGAAGGCATTGTAGTGCAGGGGTTTAGGGCTCTGAGCTGCAAACAAGGAGACCTGGTTTGAAACCCACAGCCCCTAGCTGCATACTGTGGACCCTGAGCAAGTCACTTCACTTCCCTGTGCTCAGTTTTCAGGTCAGTGTGTCTCTCCTGGTTAAAAAAAAAAAGTTCCAAAAGCTTAGGTGTACAACTGTACAGGGCAAAACATACAGACACAATTTATTTAGTTTTATTGACCGGGTAAGTGCACTAGACAAATCCTGCCTATTTTTCAGGCACGACCTGGGAGGGTTACAGATGAATACCAACTGACCTTGAACCAGATTAAGCTGTTGGTGGTATTTTTAGTGAATGAGGGAAATTTGGCCAGGACACCGGAAATTCCCCACTGTCAGAGGGGAAACTCTGTCCAAGATGGTGGACGACCCTTGCCTTCTGAGGAGGGAGCTATGGAGGTGGGAGATTTGGTCTCTGCTCCTACCTCTGAACAAATGGAGACCACAATGCCAACAACTGATGTTTTGCCTGTTGCTGTTCCTACTTCAACTTTAAGTTCTGCTGCTCATACTAAGGCTGCTATACCTAGCCCTCTGCTTACTTCTTATGGAACTGACTTGCTGACCTGCATGCCTACCGTCGACTTACTGGAGGATTTTACTTCATCTGATTCTGAAAACCACTGTTTGACAGCACAAGAGATCCAGGAGTGTTTTGCACATCGATGAGCTGCCTTTGCTATTGCAAAACTGAAAATGCACAGAGATATGCAACGCCTGAGAGCCGACAGCACAGATGCATCTTCCACTCAGGTGGAAGTTCTTGAAGATTCACCTGACTTGTCTCCTTTACTGCCTGTTGCTGTGACAGGCTCTGACCCGACTAGTGCGTCGGAAGCTGCCTGCTCCCCTGCCGCCTGCAGTACAAACGGATATGGTTTCCTTTTCACAACCTGCTTCCATTACATCACAGAGTTCCTCACATGTACAAGACTTATCTACAGTAAATGCTCCCCTGCCACCTGCAGTACAAACAGATTCATTTTCCTTTTCACTACCTGCTTCTATTTCATCACAGAGCTCCCTACATGTACAAGAATCATCTACAGTAAATATTAATAAAGAACCTACCTGGACTGTTGAATCAGCGCTGAGAAGTGCTGGCTAGGTCCAGGGTACTATCCCAGGAAGTTGGAAGTCTGGTCCGTCTCCAATTCGGTCCCCCCACCCTGAAGATTTTCCAGAGCTACAGAGCAAGATAGGTGCTTCAAAAGTCACTACTGACCCCTTGTGTCTCCCTCATGAACTGGAGCTTACACAGAACCCTGTGTTGGATTATCTGAAGGGTTCTCCACCTCAGATTCCTCTTTCTACTACTTCTGTAGAGGCTCTGGCTCCCCCACCACCACAGCCCCACCCAAACAAATTTCAGGACCAAGCCACTCATATTCTTCTTTCTTTAAATTTCCAATCCAGGCTGCTAAGAGACACAACGCTGTTCACTTGGCATATCGGGGGTTACCTGAGCCACCTGATCAGGTCTATGTGGCACGTACTCTGCTAAAGGATTCTTTAAAAATTTTTTCCCATGAAATATATGCATTAATTCATATCTCTGGTTAAACCACGTTTGACATTAGTTTCCAAACATCTAGGGGACTGGAGCATTTTTGGTCAAAGTATAATTCTCTGTGGACTACTGCATTATGGACCCCATTTCAGGCTATTCCTCTTTCTAAACCCACTTTTAAGGTGATCACTATTCTGTTTCGTAATGAGGGAGTTGAGGTGGAGGATGTTGTGTATTGGCTGAAACAGCGTTGTGACGTCCAGGGACAGCCTGAAGCCATTTTGGATACCAAGAACATTTGGACTGGGGCTGGAAGTTTAAAGTCTTGTTACGGTCTAATGATTCTGGGGTTGTACATCTGCCTAACTCTTTTTTCATAGGCCGAGATAGGGGGGGTCTTGTTCTACCCGGGTCAGCCGAAGGCTTGCTTTCGGTGTGGTGACCCTGCACATCTTAGTAATGTATGTGATAAAATGAAATGCAATGTCTTTGGGGAATTGGGACACGTAGGGGAACACTGTTTGAATGAATGTAGATGTAACCTATGTGATGAACAGGGGCACATCTTTCAGAATTGTAAATGGGCTGCGCATAACCAGGAATTTCACGATGGTGGAGTGGACCAGCGCTTTATTATTACACAGGCGCAGAAGGCCCGTCTCCAGACCACCTTGTCTGTACCTCCCTCTAGGGCAGCCCAGCCCTCACTGCAGGCTTCAGTGCCTGTTGTATCCTCTGAGGTTGTACCTCAGATGGTTTCCTTCACGGATGACCCTTGCCTGAGATTTCTCCTGTCCCTGATCCTGCCCAGTCTAATTTTCCTGTTCTGGACCCGGTCCCAGGTCCAAGTACTATGCCCCTCCCCCAAGCGCTTACAAATGTCATACGTGAGAGGTCACTGAGAAATAACCTCAGGTTGCACCATCTCCTGTGAGTGGTCCGAACCCCCCAGTTCCCTTATCTAATTCTTTTGAACTTCTCCAACCCCTTTCTGATGACGCTGGAGGTGAGTCGGACTCTTCCTCCATAGCTTCTTCTCTCCCTGACAGTACCATTGACCCTGAGTTGCACTTATCACTGGCCTTTCTCAGAAGAGAAAGGCCAGAGTAAAACTTAAAGGGAAGAAGGTGGTTGGGAAAAGGAAATTGTAAAATGTATTTTTGTCTGTTTTCCTTTTTTGTTGCTATGTTTCACTTTGTTTGCCGTACTATTAATGTAAATAGCATGAGCGTATGGCTAAAGAGATTGATTTTTCCTTTCTCAGGCTTTTGCCTTTGGGTTTAATTTTATTACAGGATACAAGACTTCATACTACACATGAGATCCGACAAACACAACAGGACTGGTTACTGGGTCTTCTTTTTGGTCAATTGGTCAGGATTCTTGTTCGGACTGGGAATATTAATTAATATCCCAGACTTCTGTTTGCTAAAATTGTTTGATGTAGCCCTGGTAGGCGCTATTATAGATTTTGTTATTGGGTCCTGTCCTTACCGGGTGATAAACATTTATGCCCCTCAAATCAAAACTGAATGCATAGCTTTATTTGCTTTGCTTCATCCTTATTTGCATACTTCCTTTCAGGTATTGTTTGCTGGTGACTTTAATTGTGGCCTGAGTCTTCAGGATAAGAGCTCCTTTGCTGCTACAAAGAAACTGTTTTGTGATTCCCACGAATTTGGTAAATTGGTTCGAGTCACCCACTTAACGGACTCTTACCTCTCCTTTACTACACAACACACCCCTACCTTCCAAAAGGGTAAACTAGCCACACGTATTGATTATGTGTTTTCCTCTCCTATAGTACCAATTATTTCTGCCAAAGTTCAAGCGGTTGAGTTTTCTGATCATAAGCTGCTTTCTGTTGGTTTTGGTTCTGTTGTCTCTTCCCGTAAAGGTCCAGGTATTTGGAAATTCAACACATCTTTGTTGCAGATTCCGATGTTTATGCAGTCCCTCCTGTCCTTCATACAAGCCCGTAAATCTGTTTTATTTGTTGTGAAGATCCTGTTCAGTGGTGGTTAGACACGAAACATGATCTGGTCACTTTTAAAACTTACAGTCGTTTAAAATGTAGGAGGAATACCTAGACTATTTGCAGAAGAGGTACATTTTCAGTCATTATTAACCATAGCATACATGACAGGGCAAGACCTTACTCAACAAATAAAAGTCCTACAGAATGATATGTTGACTTTTCCAATTCGGCAATCACAACAACTTTATTACCAACATAAATTCTGTACTGTTGGAATACGTGATGTTATTTGTCCTTTTGAATATAATTCCCGTCAGTCCGCCCGAAAAAATATGATGTGTCTTCTAAATTCAGAAGGGACCTTATGTTCCTCACAAACTGAGATTTGTCATATTGTAACAAAGTATACTACAGCCCTTTTTTCTCCCCTCCCTGCTGTGGCTGGTAACAGTGCGACTTTGTATAGTGGCCTTGATATCCCAGCTCCCTCACAGCTATGTCAGGACCAGGCTTGTTCTCCTATCACGGAGCAGGATTTGACACTGGCTATTTCTTCATTACCTGTGCAGAGAACTCCTGGTCCAGATGATTTCCCTGCTGGCTTATATAAGGTGCTGGGTGACCATTTGGCCTCAGAACTGTGTTTAATTCTCTGTTAACATGTGAATCTCTCCCTTTGGAATTTACTAAGGGTACTTTGATTTACATTTATAAACAGAAAGGTGATATCCATTCTCTAGAGAACTGGCGACCTTTATGTATGTTGAACACCGACTTTAAGCTCTTAACGAAAATTATTGTGAAGCGTTTGGTGAGGATGCGGAGGTGGTTTTGCATCCCACCCAATCCTGTTCTGTGCCTCAAAGGAGAATTTCTAAAATCATTTGATCCTCTTATGAGAATTATTTTCTCATGGCTATGCAGGTCTGGCTTCAGGATTTGTTGTTTCCGTAGATCAGAAGGCTGCTTTTGATTCGGTTAGGCATGATTTTTTATGGGAAGCACTTCGTTTTCTGCATGTACCTGATGTTATGGTACGCTGGATTCGTGCTTTCTTATAGAACGGCGACTGTTGTGCCTGTAGTGAATGGTTGGATAGGACCCATGATCCCCATAAAACGGGATGTTCGTCAGGGCTGTCCTTTAAGCCTGTTGTTATATGTATTTTTTCTTGATGTTTTGCTCTGTCGGCTGAATACTAATTCTCAGATTCAGTCTATTTCTAGTTGTGCCTTATGCTTGCCTTATAAGGCAATCGCATATGCAGATGATGTTTGTTTTCTTGTAGCTGATGCAGCCTCAGTGGTTCATTCTCTCCATGAGTGCTCTATTTTTGGAAACTTCTCTGGTGCTGTTTTAAATTACACTAAAAGTTTGGTTATTCGAGTCGGTTCAGCAACCTCCCCCTCGGACCGTATTGGCCCGTTACGTTTAGTTGAGGGCCCTATTCACATTTTGGGAATCTTTTTTGGGACACAGGACTCAGATTTGTTTAACTGGAATGTTAAACTACAACAAGGTAAACTTCAGGTGGCCTCCTGGAACCGAGATAGGAAAAAAAAAACGTGTTTTCTTAATTAAAAACTATTTGAGCTCTACTTTCCTTTTTCTGAGTTATGTATTCCCTATTCCATGACAGCTAGAAACTGCTGTCTTTAGCCTGTTTTTTCAGGCTCTTTGGGGTAGTAGGTTAAACCCAATAAAGCGGAATATCACTTATTTACCTATCCCCGAGGGTGGAGTTTGTATGGTTAACCCTTTGTTATTTTTTTCTTGTATTTTTTTCACTGCCAACCTTAGGCCTTTATTGATTCATGCCCAAAGGGGGTGGGAACCTTGGTTTTATGACTCTTGCAGGATTTGGTTTCATCAATGGGAAACTAATTCCTTAACTGTGTTAAGACAAACTGTTGGTATACCAACTTACGTAAAACATATGTTTTTACGTCTCAGACAATGGAAGGTATCTGTTCAGATGTTATTAAATCATTCACATAAAGTTTTATATAAGAAATTACTCCTGACGGTTTGTGCTGTATCAGTACCCTTCGATAAGTGTCCTGGTCAACACCTCCCTTCCCTTTTGTTATTGTGGAAATGTAAGAGGGTTCCAGCCAAAATGTGGGATTTTCATTGGCTTTCATGCCATGAAAAGATTAATGTAAAATCAAATCATAAACATAAAGCAGTCCCAAGATAGAATGTGTTCTCGCTTATTATGTATTACAAAACTTGAAACTGTCCCTCATTTATTTTTGACTGTTCCTTTATCAAAAATTGGTGGACCTCTTTGACACAGGCATGGGATACCCCTTGCTTCAGTTGGTTTACTTATTTGAATCTTGTATACGGGGTTTTTTCTCCCCAGTGGTCAAAATGGCACCAGGACACTTTAAACCTTGTTTTTGTCTGCATGAAATGGAATATTTGGATGGTGCGTTGCATGTTTTCTTTACAGCAAAAGGACTGCTCCTATTTGGAGCTCAAAAAAAAAGATTGTACAAAATTTAAAAGAAATTTATGAGCATGAACGTACTCTGTACTCAGATACGACACTTTTGGAACTTTGGAAAGCTCTTCCTTGGATCACTGAATCTGATTTTGCAGTTACCTGAATGATTGTATAATACTTATCCTGTGTTTCCTTTGTTTTGTATTATGCTTTGTGTACTATTGTACAATTTTTGTCTCAATAAAACTTTCCCCTACTCTTTTTCGATAAGTGCTATGGGATCTTTAACATCCACCTGAACTACCACCAATCCAGGCAGATGGGACCTCGGTTTAAAATCTCATCCAAAGCGGCACTTCAAGTGCAGCACCCGGCCCGCTGGCACAGCGGTGGATTTCGCTTTGACGCCGGCGACCCAGGTTCGAGGAACGGACCGGGTCGCTCGAGGGCTGGCGGGGAGTAGGATCGAGCCATAGGGCAGCCTCTCCTACTCCGGGAGAGGGTGGGCAGTGATTGGTGCACTGGGGACCCCTGCCAGAGGCCGGGGTGTGCCCAAGCATCCGACGCTTACGTGTTCCTGGGAGGCGGGGCGGGTGGTGACATGAGGCATCAAGGAGCGTGGCCCCGCCTCCACAGAAAACCAGAAAAACAGCCGAGCACCTGCCGCCATTAATGAAGCCCGCCGCGGCTTCCGATATGTCCCCAGGCCGACCCCCGACCTAAAACTACGTGCCCGGGACATTATCCCCCATGTCGCGGGCCCCCACCATGGGGGGGAAGCCACGGGTATCGGGGGGGGTGGCCGATTTGGGACAGAAGCCGTGAGCCGTGAAACGAACGGATGAGAAGGCGGCAGGTGGCTTGAGGGGGAAAAGTAAAGTGAATTGCAAAAAAAAAAAATAGAAGTGCAGCACCCCTCTCATGCTGCGCACAGTGTCAGTACTGGATATTAACCTAAGTGCCAGATGTGGGAACTGGAACCCACAGCCCTCCCATCTTCCAGCCTCAGAGGCGAGTGTGCTACCTACTGAACCACTGACACTAACTGCTGAGAAGATAAAAAAAATACAGCAGCACAAATAATGCAAAATCTGATCTTGGAGTTTGTGAAGTAGCTGATTACTGTAAAGTGCATAGAAAAAGAAGCAAAATAAATTGCTTTCATATAATGCAACAGAATGCTTTCTTGAAGTGCAAAAGCAAAACTGTGCTGTATTCTTGAACAAAAACTGCAGTTATTTAATCAGTCAGATTGGAATGATTGTAAATTCAAAGTTACAACACGTCAGCACAATGACAATTGGACATGTACTGTAATGACTGTAACCCATCTTGGCAGAGAAACAAGAAATTGTTCAGTGAACATGTTTCAGCTCCAAGAATGAAACTAAGTACAAAACACAGCTTGCTCAATCACAACACTAACAGTAACACTATTCAGGGCATAATGTTAGGAAGACAAAGTCTCAGAAAGTAGATGTAAGTACAGGTGCAGATGAATAACAGATGTTAGCCTGAGCCTGCAGTCTGCATATCAATGCCAGCTACTGTAACAATAAACAACATGTACAAATTCAAAGGCAGATGAGGAAAAATCTTTAAGGATCTGGTCAGATAATATGAAAAGTGGCTCCAACTCTGTCTCTCAGAATAAACTGAATAAGAAAATCAACATTTGGGGTTTTACTTACTAATCTGTTGCTGACCCACTTGAGAGCTCTATCTGTCTCTTTCTCCTGTCCTCGTTGGCTCCAGTCTCTGTTGTCCCTCAGGTCCACTTGAATTAATTCATTTTCAGAGTGCATTCTAGTTATTCTTCTCAGCTGCAGTGCAGTGAGCTTGCTGCCACCTGTCACCCGCAGCCGCCATCTGCCCGCCACTTGCCACGCGGCCAACTTAGTGAGTGCCCACCAACCGACTTGACCAGGCCAGCCCCACAAGGTCCCTGCTTGACTTGCTTGCTGGTTTTTTTTTTTGGTTCTTAGTTGGTTACGGCCTCCTCATCGACCATCGATGATGATTCCATCCTCCTTAAAATAAATTTGCTACTACTCTGTCGTTTCTCTGACGGATCTTCCAGCAAGGCCACACCGACGACGGGCAACTCCTCCATCTGAGTCCTTTCCTCAGCTCAGTACACTCTCTCCTATCCACTGGCTATCTGTGGTGGTCTGTCTGGTGGCTGGCCTGCCTCATGCCTGCTGGCCTGACCTTGTGCCTCACTCCTGCTGAGCCTGTGGCTGGATATAGTGCTCCCTTTTCCTCCTCGCTCTCCTCTCCTACACTGACTCCTGGCTGGCCTGTACCTCACACCAACCCCCTCACACACAGTTACTGACCCGGACCACAGAGTAACTGACAGCCTGCTGGCACTCTCCTCCTCCGTAGTCTATCCGCTCCTCTGATCCCTCTAGCCTCAGCCTCCTCCTAGCCTAACTTCCTCCCCAAGTCAAAGTCTCTGATGCTCTGACTAGACTGACTGGTGTTAGACTCGGTGATGGTCTAGCTCCCAGCCTCCCGCGCCTACAGGCTGTTCCCCAAGTCCCCAACCAACCCACCTTGCCTCTAAGTCCCTGATGTGCTGTCCCGGCTGCTTGCTCCTGTGATGTCCTCAATGCTTCTAGTACCACTACCTCCAACACTGCAGACTGGACACCTAAAGGGAAAAAAAACATTTTAACTTTTTGCCCGACACTAACTTTCTTTTTGATGACCACTTTGCCTCAACTCGCGCTGCTACCAACTCTGTCTTGCCACCTCGTGTTGTCCTAAACTGTGCGCACACAACTCTAGGCTCCTCCCTCTGTCTTTACTCATTGGCGGAGAGTTGTTGACCAGGAACCAGGGTTGTATTAACTGGTTGAAGGAAACTGCACAAATAAAAAACAAAAGGAGTAAATGCAGACATCGAGTTTGAATGCCTCAGTCAGGCAGCACAATTCAGGCAAGTCAGAAGCCAGTAAGTCATGACGGAAACTTTGATGTAACCAAAATACAACTGCACTTAATTACGGCTGCAATTCAGTCCAATTGCAACTGCATTAAATTGCAACCCATGATTCTGATTACTGACGGCAGCTCCAGGGTATACTCTTTAATAAGTATGAATCTTAAGGGCAGGCATGCATTTGTAATAGAACCTTTAAAACAAACAAACAAAACAAAAAAACACAATCCCTGCATATATTGAATTTTGAACAGATCTCCAGTTTTGTGTCCTCAACCTACTGCTTGATTTTTTTTATTTTGGTGTTGGGGTGTGGAGGTTATGGACCATGAGTTAGGCTGCATTACTTGACTTGACCCTTCTTATACAGTAAATTATGTGGTAGCTTAAAATTTAAATTTTAGTTAAAAATTAAATTTGAAATAGAATCTGAGTCCATGCAAGTTAACACTGAAGACTACAGGTAACATGACAGTATACATTTCAACTAAAATAACTACCTGTTTAAATTTGTCTATTATTTAGTTGCAAATGTTTGTGTCCAAACATTGCCTCTCCCATCATCAACCTGATGAAACTTATATTGATGTGCAATTACATGGTTCTGACATACTACTGTATGGAATTTTAAACCTGGGTGTTAACGTTTCTTCTGTTTATTCAATTTTAAGTGCTTTTCCTTAGTCCTTTTTGTATCATCACACCATCCCAATAGGTTCCACCTTCCTGAATTACCTCCATTGTAGATAGTCCTTCATTGCCCTTATCACCTTCTTTATTTAAATTACATCTTTCTAATGCATTCCTTTATGTGTTGTGCATTCAACATCATTTATAAAATGTTATGACGTTTCTGTGTAATTATAAAATGTCTTGAATGGCATATTAAAAAATTAGCAATTTTTATTGTAAAGTAATTATGTTTTAAACTAAAACTCTCAATAAAATAAATGGTAGAGCTGTGGCGCAAGAGTGCAGGTAATCGGTCATGAACATTTCTGCAATAATCCATCCATGGAGTTGTTTGTTCCTACGACTGTGGTGCTCAACTGAGAATGATGCTGGCGGGTTCTGATTGGGAAGAAGGTGTTCAAAGCAGAGCTCTGGTGAAGTTTTCTTGGGCATGTGGTCCAAATTAAATCTTTACATATGATCACCTTTTCTGGTAAACACACCAGAAGCAGAGACAGGGTACACTGTAAGATAAGTATGTGCACATATATAGAAAACTGTTAAGAATCTTTTGTATGTCAGCTGCAGCACACTACAACACGCCAGAAACAATGCAAACTGCAACATTCCTCTTACAGCTTGCATGTCTGGCTTCAGCGTACAAGAAGTCCAGATCCATTTTTTAAAGGTCTCTTCTTTAGTGTAGCTCTTGCATAGAAACTTAGAATTTGTTGGCAGATAAGGCTCTGTTAGCCCACACTGTCTGTCTTATTTATGCCTATCTACTGTTCATTAGCAGACCTTGCTCACTATCCAGACTTGTTCTCCCATCCTTTCCTTACTTCTAAGGCCACCTAGTGTCTATCCCATGCAGGTTTGAATCAGCACCCACCACCTATGCTGGGTGGCTGTTTCTGGCATTCACCACTATCTACATGAAGAAGCATTTCATCACATCTCCTTTTATCCCCCTCACCTTTTCTGTGTCTCTGATCTTCTGCCACTTACCCTAACCTCCCCACACCTCTGCACAAACACAAATCATGCTCAAACACAAACATAAATAGGTATATATAGTTTTTATTTTACATTTTATTTTGTTTTAATTGTTTATTTGCTATGCAGATAAGGCTTACTAGGAAAAGTGTCTAATAACAGTATCCACCACAGAACAATGGGGTGGAAAATTGACTTGCTTACAGTCACACAGTATGCTAATGTAGGTTGTAGAATCAAACCCAAGTCTGCAGGATGTGCCAAGTTCATTCACTCCTCCTTACTCTAACACATAATCCGTACTGCTAGAATGATAATAATAATAATAACAATAATAAGCTACTTGTAAATTATATCAAGACACTAAATAGACTGACTGGGTCAGGCAGAGTGATGCAAACCCATTCCCTGAAACATACAGCATATGTTTGGAATTATTTAAATGAAAGATGAAATAAGGCTTTTTTTCTTTTTATATTAATACAAGGTAAATCAACAAAACACACCAGTAACCTACAGATATGACAGCTGCATGCTCCACATGTTCGGCGTGCACCTCATTGACTGAAACAACCGTAATTATCAGTTGAAATGCATATGGCAAAATCTCAGATCGAGATCGCGCACGGCACACTAATGAATAACAGTCATGGTCTGGTAATGTCCAGCACACTTTTGGACAGTTTGTGATTACTTGTGGCAGTAATGAAAATGGATACCACATCACCACTCCAAGAGAGCCGTGGTGTTCAAACACAGAGGGACATGGACTTATTAACGGTCTGACTCAGAGAGGTGAAAAGCCTAATGCAGACTTGTAAGTAGGGAATTTTAAATTGTGGCTACTTTTTTGGTGTCAGAGTAGGGGTTAGAGGCATACAGATAATAATGAGTAAAACAGAGACAGCGTACTGTAATCTTTTTTTTATTTAGGGAAAAGTGCAGAATCTACATCACTCTCGAGGCTTGGCTGGCGCTTGATAGCTAATTTAAGCACGCGCTGTCAAAGGCAGATGTCACTCCATGAATGACGTCATGAACTGTCCGAACACGGGAGTACGGAGAAAAAAATAAAACCTGAACAGCTCTGTCAGCAGTCAAACTACAGACTGGTGCAGCATAAAAAGATTACATTTTGAATAAAAAACACACAGACACCTGATTTTAATTGGTAATATTTATTGATCTGCCGATACCTGTGAACAGGAAAGCGAGCAAACAGTTAACAGCTTTGCAGTTGATCTTTAAACATGCAGCATACTATATCGATCACTGTGCTACTATATCTACTTATTCAAGAAAAGCTACTTTAAGCACATCTTGGAAAAATGTTCTCTCGTCAATTTTGTAAGAAACGCTGCAAGATCAGTACTATTGCTCAGCCCATTGTCACTTCTGGCTCCTAAATGATATGTCCACCAACTTTCCCGTTGGCCAATTTTTTGTTCCGAATCTCCACCTCTTTAATCCTCCAAACATTAATTTCATGCCTATCTCTCCAGTTTTTGGGTTCAGAAACATTTTACACAAGTGGAAAACATCTCTAGGGAAGAGACGTTGTTTCCTGGGGTAAAACACAGACCCTCTTGGATAGTTGTCCATTCGTACCAACTACTGAACAGAGCTTATTTGGTTGCTGACATCATAATGGAACAATTGGCAGATGTTGTCAGTGGAATCCAAACTCGCACTTTAAATAAAACAGGTCCCACTTTTGTATTTAGAAGGCAAAACTATAAAAAATGCTGTATCACTGAGTGCACCTGATGTAGTTGATAAACGAGGACAACTTGGTCACCTCCCCCGTACCTTTAGATGTGCTAGATGCATGTATTGCTCATATGTAAACAGTGCAAAAATTTTCTCAACCCAAAAGTGGAGAGATAGTCAGGCCAGTGACTTTATTGCATGTAGAACTGAAAGGGTAGTATATATGCTCAGTTGTGGCAGTGGTAGCTCTTACGTGGGTCACCCTATCTGTGCATTCAAAACTAGGGTTGGCGAACACTTAAGATCAATATAGAGAAAGGACACAAGTTTTGCCATACTAAAGCATGACCATGGGTCCGCATGTAAAGTGTGAAATTAATCTTTGGGATTGAAAAGGTAACCTGTGGTTTAAGAGGTGGAGATTCAGAACAAAAAATTGGCAACGGGAAAGTTGGTGGATATGTCATTTAGGAGCCAGAAGTGACAATGGCTGAACGATAGTACTGATCTTGCAGTATTTCTCACAAAATTGATGAGATAACATTTTTTCAAGGTGTGCTTTAAGTAGCTTTTTTTGAATAAGTAGATATAGTAGCACAGTACTCGACATAGTATGCTTCATGTTTAAAGTACGGCGAAGTCGAACTATGCACATGGATAATGATGAAAATGTGTTGCATAAATACTTGAACCACCTATTTTAGTCATCTCTATAAAATGGGTGAGGTCAAATTTAATAATGACACAACGTGTAATCAGCAACAAAATCAAAAACGAAGTTGGGAAGCAGTATATATTGTTTTAGGTTAGAAATAAAGCAAAGTTGGGGTGTATATATATATATATATACAAGAAACAATGTTTATATTGGTATGATCTGCATGAAATATTTCTGCATGAATTGTACTTAAATATGCATATTGGTGTTTTAATTGGTCACTGCTAGATGGGTTTACCTTTCCATAGTAAGTGTAAATATATAAGTTTGTAAGTAAGTTAGTGAGGTAATTCGGCAAACATTGAAGCCCTGTTACTTAGCTATTCGTGGTATTGATTTTAAGTAACACATACAGGTGTGCATGATTAATGAATTGGGTATTTAAGGGCACTAGGTATTGCCACTGATTGAATCTGATGATGCCAGGGTCCCCTGGCAGAACGTCTTCACTAGTGCCGGTATGCAGTAACAGCGTTCTGCTGCTCAAAGTTTGTACATGCACTTTTTCTGATGTAATAAAAGTTTTCTACTGTCAGTTGCTGTGTGTGACCCTTTGTGGCGCCTTTGTCCTTTACGCTGCATGGGCATAGCCCGCAGATATTTTGCATGTAGAAAAGGGCTGACATCATGTTTTCTGTCCGTGGAACTGTTTTTCCTCCGCCTGATCCTCCCTGAAGAAGCAATCCACCCATGTTGTCCCTATGGACTGCAGTACTGCACTGTATCACAGTGGGCATTTTTTTTTTATGGGTGTTTTTTTGTACATTCTTGCATCCCTGCCATTTCTGTCCCTTCCCTTAACAGCAAGGGTGTAGTTACTGATATGTCTGGCATGCCATGGCGTGCAGCACACCAGTGCATGGGGGGGGGGGTTGCTGCCCATAGCTCAACCCAGTTTAAAATTTAACAAAATCAGTCTGCCCATTTTCTTCACAAACTTCATTATGCAGCTATGGTAGATCTGACAAGAATTTGTTAATCTTCTGTCTGGGCTTTTCCTGAAGATTATAAAGCCCTGCCCAGGACCCCTCCCCCTTATAACTAACTCACTAACTAACTAACTCCTCGGAGCCCCAGCCCTGAGGTACTCATAGTTTTAAAGAGTTCTGGGTGTGCTCTTGAAAGATACTGCTCTGCTGTGCCACTCTTAACACATGAGGCAGACTCTCAAAGAACAGGAGTTGCAAGCTGAACAGCTTCAAGGCAGGTGTTGCTGCCGTCATCTATAATGGGCCTTTCATTGTCTTAGCCCCTTGGGCCTTTCATCATTTTCACCCTTGGGCCTCTCATAGTCTTCAGCACTCAGAGACAATGCTCCAGACCCTCCTTGTGGAGAAATCATACACCCCACCCTGGATGCAGATGAAGGATAGCCACTGCTTCTGGAGCACTCAATCTGACCAGGGTACCACCTCCCAGGCTTGTGGTTCCCTGGATGTCTTACTTGGTCAACTGGTTTTGCTGGAACTGAATTCGGGGTGGGTTTTTTCAGACTCACACCAGACTGGCTAGGTTGCTTCCTGGATGGAAAACAGAAGAGCAGGTTAAATAACTTCCTAGCTGGAAAGCAGGAGAGTGGGATACCCTGCCTTGGAACTTTGTTTTCTGGAAGTGAACTTCTCCCCACAGCTGGCCTATGCTTTGCAGCCTCTTCCCCTCTCAGCTCTGTCTGGACTTCTTCTCTTTCCCTGAACACAGCCCTTTGTATATTAGCCCCCAGCTCCAATTCTCATTGGTCAGCCCATTCCCAGGCTATTGGCAGTTCACCTTTGACTCTTCCCAGCAGCCCTGGCAGTGGGGAGATCCCTGGGGGAGCCATATTTGTTTACAGTAGGCTGCCATCCTTTAGCAGCCTCCCAGTACTTAATTTAAGCCCAATAAAGGCAGTTAATTATCTGCCCTGGCCTCGCTGCCTGTGCTGGGGCCAGGAAAACCCACAATTTGCTTGTAAGGAGCCCCATTTCCTTCCCAAAAGAGAAGGTGGCCGTTTGCACCATCCTCACAATGCAGGCATGCAGGTGCACATCAGAACAATGATTCTCGGTCTCCCTGCCTGTATAGGGACCAAAATGCTTCAATGCTGTACCAGATGGTGCTTATAGTCCAAGTCTTGACTCCACTGCCTGCCCTAGAGTCAGGAATATCCTTAATTCATGGTCAATTCAGCCAAAACATATTATAGAACTGGGGCCCCTTTAAGCTTTGGCCATGCATGTGCCATAGCGCTTCCACATGTGCAGCCACCATATTTACTGGAAGAGCCTGCCCTGGACCCCCCCCCCAAGTCTGCAGAGCCCCATTGGGACAGAACCCATATCTCATGCAATCTCCAGCACAGGACATCACAGAACCTTGCCCCAGTTCTCATTTTGTGACCGAGGAGCAGAAGGAGCTAGTGGCAGCTACTGTGTAAGACCTATGGGGGGACTCCTAGCCCAGATCCTGCCAGGGCTCCTTGGAACAGCTTGGAGGTCTCCGGTCCCACTTCGACTAGTCCAGGGGACCGGAGGGTGAAGGCAGACAGCATCGGGGGAAACAGGGGCCATAGCTCCAACAGATAAGCCACATAATGGGGGGGACTTTCACACTCCCCCTTCCAGAAGCGTGGTGTCCTCCACAAGACACTGCCTTAATGTCCATATAGATCCAGTGTCCAAAAGGCAGTTTAAAAAAATTATACTTCAAGGAATATTTATAACTAAACATCTGATTCCTAGGTATTGAGGCATTTCAACCATATATACATTATTGTACATTCTCTTGCTAGACACCAGCATCTCTCTATTCATTAGGCATCAATTTTAACACAGGTAGGCTAGTAGCAGTACATTTACCGATCCCAATGTGCAATTCAGTATGGTAATGGGTAGAAACGGGCATGGAATAGACAATGGGCACCATATACTTATGCGCCACTTGGATGGGGATCTCAGAGGAGGCACTGGGGAGGTCGAATGTTAACCTCATGGGTGGTTTACATGCTCGATTGGACTTTTGGGTACTACTGCATCTTCCTTAGAACAGGGTGCGTGCTACCCTCTTCCAGTACTGTGTCCAGCACAGGGGCCTTGTCAGGAATAGCAGGCTTCAGTCAGTCTTTGTTACAAATTCCTACACCAATGCTTACACATCCATGTCCACAAATGGTCCTTCCGTCCTTCCACTGGTGTTACCTTGGCACAAAAGGATCTACATCCAGATTCAAACCATATAAATGGCCTGGCTCTTTGAGACCTGCTTGGGGTCATTCCATAGTTGTCAATGTTGCTTTTGATACAACTTCGGGAGGTTGACACCAGTACATTACATCATCCTCCTCACTGTTTGCACTGTCAACTGGGGCAGGCGGAGGAACCATGTCAATGCACAATGCTTGGTCAGGGGAGGTAGATGCCATCTTTTCTTTGGATTGATAACAATTTTGGGTTCTGGTAGGTCTTGGCTCAGGCTCTGTTACAATATCTGGAATGGGCTCGAGCTGACCAGTGGGAAGGAGGTTGTTACGGTGGATAGTTTTTACAATCCCCTGGTCACATTCTTTATGGATGTGGTACACAAGTAAATCGGTTAGCTTTTCCAAACAACATAAGGTTTGGATGATTAGTGCCCAGCTTTCTTTGTGCTTTCTACGCAGGCCAAGATTTTGGAGGAGAACTCTATCCCCAGCTTTTAGTAAGTAATGCCACACTTTCTGGTCATACCTGAGTTTGTTGGGCATTGACTTTGCTGATGGCTTCTGTGCCAAGTTATAGGCATCCTTAAGTTGACATAAATAAGACATTTGTGGCATTTAATGTGTTCCAGGTAGGCCTCTTTGAGGCTCCATCAGACAGACACTCCAAATCTAAGGGGTTTTGCATTAATGGGTGGGAAGTCACAAAGGCACATACCCACCCGCGTAACTCCGTGACTCCAGACAGGTGCAGGGGTGCACAGTATTCACTACTGCATGCACCTGTGGGGCACCTATCCTGTCCCCAGGCCCCGTGCGCAGGGACTGCACAGGGTGGCCAGGGTGAGTAACGGACCCAGGTGGCAAACAACTGGATGCCCATCCTAGGTCCCATAGTGGCTCATTGGCAAGAAGGCATGGGTCTGGGTGTGAATAGCCAATGCAGGAATCCGAACCCAACATGGCCATGTCCCATTGGGAGGAGGACCCCTTGCTGAACCTCTGGAGTACCACGGCCACCCACCACACACATCAGCCCCAACCCCATTGTAGGCTATGCATAGCCACCCCTCACTTGTCTGCCCTGAGCCCGTTGTACAGTAAACATACTCCCCACCCATTTATGCTCCGGCCCCAATGTATGTGAGGCATACCCCGTCAACACATGACAACTCCATCCCCGGAGTAGAATCCTGCAGCCCCCACCCACACAGAGGTGCACCGGCCTCACATCACACCCCTGACCCGGTATCCCTGTGGTAACAACTGTGAGCCAGTGGACCCCCCACCCATCCGCAGCATTGACACCCTCCTTCTTTCCCAAGCCCATACCTTCCAGTCTTTGCCACGAGCCTTGACGGCCAGTGCCCAAAGCACTCTGCATGCCACCACAGCCACTGGCTGTTGGACTGAAACAGGGGTGTGTTGCCTATATATAGAGGCACACTCCCAGTATCAGACCGGATGGTCGGTGGCTGTGGTGGTGTGCGGAGGGCTGTGCAACTGGCCGTCAAGAGCCATGGCACCCACTGGCATGTATGGGCTTGGGGGGAGGAGGGGAGGTTGTAGGTGCCATGGGTGGGTGGGGGGTCCACTGGCCACAGATGTTACTGCAGGGGTACCATGTCAGGGGTGTGATGTGAGGCCAGCACACCTCTGTGTGGAGGAGGGGCTGTTGGGTTCTACTCTGCAGATGGGGTTGTCATGTGTTGTAGGGTATGCCTCTCATACATTGGGGTCGGGGCATATGTGGGTGGGGGGTATATTTAGTGTACAACAGGGTTAGGGCAGACAAGTTGAGGGGGAGCTTTGCTTACTGTACAACAGGTCAGGGCAGACGTGCGGCTGGTGGTATGCCCCAGCTATCTGAGGGGATGGGGCACTGCTGTGTGTGTGTGAGGGGTCTGGCACACAATACAGGGGTGGGATGCTGATGGGCAGGGGTCCACTACTGGCAGCCTGGGCTGGGCAGGGGTCTGTGTGTGTGCTGGAATGCACAGCAGTTATGGCAGTCCCTCCTACCATAACCTGCTCACTGTTACACCCTCCTGCGGGAGTACTATGTGCCTTGTGCATGGTGCATAGTGCAGGCATGCCCCCACCCACCCCAGATGTGTTGCTGTCCATGCGGCAGGGGGATCCGGTGCATTGCTTACTTTCATGCCTTTCATGAATGCCACCGGGGAACCCCCGTGGCATGGCATTCATGCATATCCATGCCTATGCACCTGGTTTCCATGGTGCATAGGCATTGTGCATAGGGCCCATTGTCATTTGGCAGATGGGCTTTTCAGCCAAACATTAACAGATAAGTAGAAGCATCTGTGGAAATGTTTCTGGTACAATTGCAGGCATGAACCAGCCTGGCAACGTGCTGACATATATTGTCAAAACAGCTACTCCCGAATGGCACAGTATCAGAACAATGCATGACTTCAGTGAATGCCAAAATTGGCAAACTCACTGTACGCCTCTCCCCACGGTCCGCTCCCCCCGGAGTTAGTATGTTTAATAAAGGGGGGTATGGGGGGCACAGCCCCCTACAAGGTGAGGGTGTGGGGGACTCAGCCCTCTGCAAACAGAGAGTTTACTGATATCGCATTTGCCATAATCTGGCACTATTTTGACCTTGTGCAGTTTGGGAGTCGCTGTTATGCTGTGGAACCACGTGCTGGCTTCATCTTTTCTTGTCAGGGTACAACGTACCTAACATGTTTAACAATGTACAATTAAACCTCTCAGGTTATGGGTCCCTCGTGAGGATGGTAAGGAGCTGTGCAAGATTAATGGATTCCATGCGAAACAAGAAATTCTTTTATCAGGCAACCTCAAAATCGGGCCCTTGATTAGTGTGGAGACGCTGGGTATGCCATAATGAGTCACAACCTCCTTGGATTTCTGAACAACAGTTCTGGCCTTCTGTTTTTTTGTTGGGTAGACCTGGACATACCTGCAGCAGTGGTCCATCCATGATGACCAAAATATTGCTGAACTTTTTACTGTCTGGTTCCAGTGACAGAAAATCCATACATACCAGCTCCAAAGGTGCACTGGTTTTGATGTTCACTAGAGGTGCCACCTTCTGTGGCAGGGTCTTTCGCTGGATGCACCTAGCATGATTCTTGCAGTGTGCTTTTCCACATCAGATACAATTCATGGCCAAAAGAATCACCCTCCCGCAAGGTTCAGAGTACGCTCCCTCCCGAGTTGTCCCATGTCTTTGTGCATTGCTCTAAGGACAGCTTTGTAGCACTTCCACAGTAGTACCAATTGTTTGCAAGGAAACATTGTTCTTGGACAGTCCAGAAAAAAAGTCCTTCATTCAAGGACAACTTGTTCCATTACCTAACCAAAACCTGAATATCAGAATGGTCGTGGGGCACTTGGTCTGGGCCCTTTCCTTTTTCCAAAGCTACGATCTCACCTCTCAGCACATGGTCTTGTTGCTGAGTCCATCATTGTTCTCGCAAGTTTGGCTGGGGCAAATTACTGAAATTTCAACCTGCAAAGTTGTAGTAAACTTCAGGTATGGCATCAGAGCGGGCCCTCATCGTGTCAATGGCTCTGGTGTGATAGACAGGTGTCTCGCATTCACAACCACAAATTTAGTACATGAGGCTTTTACAGTTGCAAGAGGATTTGAGCCCATGGGCTCAAATTTGGGGCTGAGGATGGCAAGACAATGCATCAGCATCTGTGTTATTTAGGCCCCACTGTTAGCCCAGGGTGTAGTTATATGTGGAAAGGGTGGACAACCAGCGGTGTCCAGTGGTATCCAGGTTAGCAACAGTGTTAACATAGTTAAGTGGATTCTTGTTTGTTCATACTATAAATCTGGCTCCATAGAGGTAGTCATGGAACTGATCAGTAATGGATGACTTCAATGCTAAAAATTCTAGCTTATTCATTGTGTAGTTCTTTTCAGCAGTTGTTAGGCTCTGGCTTGCGAATGCAACTGGCCTTAGTCCCTCTGGGTACTCTTAATATAAGACTTCCTTCTGTCCATCCATGTGTAAAAAATAGTGTTTAGTTGGATCAGCTAAGGCCAACATAGAGGCTTCAGTGAGTCTCTTAATTATTTCTCTGAATGTTTTTTCACAGTCCTGATCCCATTGGGCCCCAAAAGGTTCACTGGCTTGGTAGTATGCCTTCTGTGATGTTGCTTTCCCTGCTGTTTCTTGTAGTTGGTAGGGGTGTACCCCTGCATGAGATTCATAAGCAGTTGGACCACCTTGGAGAAATCCTGACCAAATCTCCAATAATAATTGCAGAAACCTAGGAAGGATTGTAGAGTTTTCAGATTATGGGACCTAGGTCAGATGGTGAGGGCCTTGACTATTCAAGGCTTAGTTTGGATTCCTTCTGCCGAGATGCTGTGTCTAACACGCTTACAGAGGGTTGGCAGAATTGGCATTTGTCGGTTGACACTTTAAGTCTAAATTCCTCAAATCTGTCCAGGACTTTCATCAGGCTTTCTTCATGTTCCTGTAGAGTGTGTCTAAAGACAATCAAGTCATCCAAGTAAACGAGGACTTGTAGTAAGTTCATGTTCCCTACAGCTTTTTCCATTAACCGCTGGAATGTTGCTGGCACTCCTGCTATGCCTTGTGGCATCCTTTCAAACTGATAAAACCCCAGAGGGCAAATGAAGACTGTTTTTTTCTTTGTCCTTTTTTGGCCATGGGAATCTGACAATATCCACTTTGAAGATACAGGATGGAAACTATTTACTGTCAGTGAGGCAGGCAATAGCATACTCCACACAAGGCACGGTGTTCTAATCTGTTATAGGACGCTTGTTTAAAGTAAGATAATCAATGCACAAATGGACAGCCCATGTCTGCTTGCGGGCTACCACAATGGAGGATACATAAGGGCTTCTTGATTCAGAGATAATTCCAGTGACAAACAATTCCTGTAAGTGTTTCTGAACATCTTCCACATCAGCTGGGGACCGTTGTCGAGATCTCTTTCTAAATGTTCAGTTGTCATTCAGGCATATATGATGCTCTTCCCTCGAGCACATCTGACACAAAGCTCCACGTGGAAAAGACATTGGTCCTTTCGGCTAACTTTTGTCTCAGTCACCAGTTATACTCTTCTGATAGTGGAGAGTCTCTGAAGCTAAACAAGTTAGGGTCAAGCCTTGTACTGGTGTCTCAGTCCTGGACCATAGGTCGCACCATCTCCACTTGGTATACATGGGCTAAGGTTCATCCCTTTTGAACAATCACTTCCTGATTGGTCTCATTCCTCACGAGTACATTAATCTTCTAAACTCTGGTGTAGGTACAGGGGGCTGGCGCCACCCCTCTATGCACAAGCGGGCTATTAGGGCACACTCTATCAGTGGGCATGTCTACAATGAAAATGGGGCTTCTGGTGAGTGACTCAAATTCCATTTCTCCCATTACCTGGCACTCAGCTCTGGAGGAGGGGGTAAGACCAATGGCTGAGTATCCCTTCTACGAGTCACTCCCACATGCTCATCTTCAGTCTCTGGCATACTGAAAGAAAGCCCTCTCTTATAGATGGTCCGGATCAGGGGATCCATCCCTAGACTGTGGATGTACTGTGGACCCTCCATCTCTTGGTATAAGTGGGCCAGTCATTGAGACATGTTGGTGTTGGTTCCAATCACCACGGACGCCTCACCTTTCATTCCGTATTCAGGCACACCAAAGCATGAGTTTCCATAGGGCCTGAACTCCAGCAAAACTTTGGGGACATTTTATTTGAATGACGATGTACTCTTGATACGGGTGAGGCTGACTGCCCACCTCCCAAACAACTAGTCCTTCCAAGGGTTACAAGGGCACTTGACACAGATGCTCCTGGTCTTCATACACTAGTTACTTGGGCATTGCTATCCAGTAAAACAAGTCAGTCCACACCTTCAGTCTTGGTGGGGACCTTAGCAGATAGTCCTATCTGCCCCAGGGGATACTGTGGTCAGTACTGGTGGCAGGCTCTGTCTGTTTCACAGAGCATTTTTGGTTTGGGGCTCCAATTTACTCCCTCACTGGGTCCTGCCGGGTTTTCCTGCACATGTTTCTCCTTTAACAACATTTGCACCACCAAAGGAGAGTTTTCTGGTTTGTTGCAATATCTCTTATAGTGTCCATACTACCCACATCAGCAGCAGAAGAGGCCTTCACTACTTGTGGTAGTTACTTTTTCTGTTTCTGGCAGAGTAGAACTTTGACCGGAGTAGTATTTCTGACTCGCAGAGGATGGAAAGGTCCCTCGCTTAATTAGTTCTCTGCTTGTCCATAGTGCAGCCACCTGTTCAATCAATTTTTTCACTTGTCTTTTCAAGACTTCTGTTTCACTGGTGCCTCGCCTGGGCAAGGCGTTTGCAAGAGGAGTCTTTATTAGGAAGGGGGAATTATTTAGAAGTTCTTCCAAATGCAACTTCATCAGAAGCATATCCGAGTGTCCAGCTCCCCCTAGGACTTGCTCCAGCTGCAGCCAATTCATGTCTTGGGCAGTCATGACTCTAGGTTACATAGAAACATAGACTTTGACGGCAGATAAGGACCTCTTGGCCCACCCAGTCTGCCCATTTCCCTTCCTATTGGATAAGCTGCAGATTCTAGTTAACCAACAGCCCACTTCCTGCAACCCCCCACTACAATTGCCTTATGTCTGTCCCATGCATGTTTGAATTCCCCCACTGTTTTAGACCCAGCAACCTCCCCAGGAAGGCAGTTCCATGCATCCACCACTCTCTCCGTGAAAACAATTTCCTCACATTACCCCTGAGCCGTCCCCCCTCTATCTTTAAATTGTGCCCCCTTGTTCTTACACATCTCTTTTTCTGAAAGATGCTACCCTCCTGGACTTTGTTGATTCCCTTGAGGTACTTGAAAGTTTCTATCATGTCCCCCATCCCTCCTTTCATCAAGGGTATACATATTAAGCACTCTCAGTCTCTTCATATGGTTTCTGATGCAGACCCTGCACAATTTTAGTTGCCTCCTCTGACTGCTTCCATCCTGTCTCATGTCCTTGCATAGATGGGGTCTCCAAAACTGCACACAGTATTCCAGATGGGGTCTCACCAACTGTCTGTACAGAGGGATAACCACTTCCCTTTTTCTACTTGTGATGCTCCTTCCTATGCATCCCAGTATCCCCCTGGCTCTCCTTACTGACTTCTCACATTGCTTACCCACCTTTAGGTCATTTGATATGACTACCTCCAAGTCCCTTTCCATTTTTGTTGTTGTTAGTACCTCCCCTGCTATTGTGTACTCTTCTCCTGGGTTTTTGTTTCCAGGTGCATTACTTTGCACTTCTTTGCATTGAATCTAATTGCCATACATCTGACCATTCCTCCAACCTTGCCAAGTCCCTTCTCATCCTTTCTACCCCTTGTATCAACTCTGTTACAGATCTTTGTGTCATCTGCAAAGAGGTATCAATTGTTCAAGACTCATTAGTCTGCATTTCACCTTCTCTTTGCATTGTCCCCTGCAGCTTTCTCAGGAGCCATGTGCCACTGTCAGTGCTCCTGAACATTCCCATCAAGGAGTTCAGATACATTTAGACAGTAGTATCAGGTCATGTAGCTTGCAGAGCTCTGATGCCATCCACAGCAGATCTTCTCAAGTTCTCCCACAGCTGATATCTTTTCTCAGCTTCAGGACAGCGATGATCTTGCACCATGGGAGTAGCTTCACCCATCCACTTTTCAAAATCATCTTCTCCAGATGGCATGGGCTTTCTCCCGGTGAAGGGCTTCACCCTTGGGTAAGATCCTGTTCCTTGACCAGGTGCCCAAGCAGCAAACCAAGCCAGAGGTTGATTGGGTGGGGAGACACTGTCAGATTTATAGTTTCTGAACTTCTTGGTATGTCTTCCCTTTTGATCTCAACCACAAGTCAAATTTTGCTTTAAATTCATCTGCGTCTGAAGGACCCTTGGGCATTTTCTTGGCACTGCTATGAGTCATTCAAAAACTTAAAACTTGTGAGTTATTAAAATCTTGTAAGAATCTTGTAAGAAATAGTCTGCCAGACCAACTTTCAATTCTTCATAGATTATTTATTCCCCTACATTTCAATCATCTCGTGAGCTTGTTCACGGGTTAATTATGTAGTAATATATATATATATATATATATATATATATATATATATATATATATATATATATATATGTATTTTTATATATACATTCTTTGCTGTTTTCTTATTTCATTTTTAAATTATTTCAATGTTTGCAAAGGTCTCAGTTCCATGATTTCTGCCCCTGGTGGATTGTAGTCAGATTTAACTCCCAGTGCTTTTTAAGTTTTTCTTGGGATGTATTCTCAGTTGTGTCATCTGAAAACATGTTCTTCAGGGTAACCTGCTAGAATAGCACTATATGGATAGTGCCAGTCAACAGAGGCGGCTAGTCTGTATAGTGCTACCACAGACAGCGATAGGATAATACAACGCTATGCGTAAGCTCTCCCAGAATGCTGTCGGGTGCTACAGTAGGACATGGGCAGGAGAATTCCAGAGGCTGGCCAAGCTGCTCCCATGGAGTTTAGGCTGAGGCATGGAGCAACTCAACTGGGAGGCAGTGGAGACCAGGGTTCCAATCATGGTCTCTCTTGATTTTTGCCTCTTGGGACTTAGTTTTTACAAGCGGCCATGGAAATGAGTATTTCACAACCCCACAAATTTCATCTTGCCCATGATCCACTCCTTCTGGAGTTAGTATCTTTAGTTTGGGGTGTAAAGTAGAGCCCTCTGTTGAGGGGGGATGGGGCTAAAATAAAGCGTGCCATTTTACTGCATGGTTCTTGGCCGCACTATTGTAGAGCAGGCTATGTTCTGACCCAGTGCCATTTTTCAAGTGCAAAGCTCTAAAAACATTTGCAGATCTACTTCTAGGCTGAAAAGGTTTACTGACTGGGTAGGGCAAAGGAAGTCCTAAGTCCAAAACGTGAATTCCATGTTCTGTAAGTTCCCTGGAACTTAAGTTAAAAATGGGCATTATCTTGGTGGTGGTGTGGGACGTCCTCTCCCTCCTGCCTGTTGTCTGGATTGCATTTCTCTCAGCCACCCTCAGCTCCCTCCCCCAACCCTGTGTCCTCCCTGAAAAATTACCCCCTCCCTCATTTCCTGATTTGAGCTCACATAGTTTCTCAAGTCATAACTATTCTCTTGTTGTATTTGCACTAATGTCCTTGGTTGTTCCTGTTGTTCTGTGTGCTCTGATAGAGGCCCACCCTGTGCTGTACTTTTTTTTGTGTGCCTTTTGTGCAACTGGTGTCACTATCTGAACTATTCACTCCAGCGGAAGCTTACAAATGGGCTGAAGAGGAAAGGAGTTGTAAAGTTCAGTGGCATCTAACATGGACTGAACGCCACTTTTGAAAGCCGAGATCAACAGTGAGACGCAACAAAGTTAATGTAAGGTAAAGAATCTCTCACTGCCTTAAGGAATTCAGGAAGTTGATACAAAATGAATACAAAGATACCATAAAGAGAAGCAAAACATTGGCAAATATTTGGGTTTATGTTTTTACAGCGCAACTGAAGTCAAAAAGACACATTGTTGAAACTGAAAGAGCTGAAGCCTAAATGCATACAGCTCAAAGGTAACTTTGCACTCCGGTGAATGGGAAACAGGCCATTTGGGGACAGTAGAAAAATGTGCACTGAGTGGTGGAATGAGGTTGCACTGCATTAGATGGTGATAAATTCTGAACAGTAAAGATTACACAACCAGCAATGGGAACATTTTTGCTCCTAGTTGTTACAGGTGTGATTTTAAACTTGCAAGAAGCACAAGAAATATTGAAAAAAGATTAATGGAAAAAGATTCTTGAAGGTATCTACTGTATAATTACACATTTTCAGATATCAATTGATTCATTACTGTGTATAAAAAATGAAATAAGAAAACAGCAAAAGAATATACACATATTTTACGCAGAACTGACCCCATGAACAACTCATGAGATGAGCGAAACGTAGGAAATAAATAAACTATGAAGAATTGAAAGTTGGTCTGGAAGACTGTTTCTTACAAGATTTTTGATGACTCCCAAGTTTTGAAGTTTTTTTAGATTGACACAGCACCTCAGGGAGCCAGAAGACTCTGGATCACATGCCATAGACACTACGTATTTTTGTAACTGCTATGAGTCACTCAGGTCCGGGTGGAACCACTCCCCCATGGGAAGAAAGTGTTGGATAACTTGGCAACATCAATTTCAGACTCACTTTTGAGCAAGACACTTACACTTTTACTGGCATGGTCGTATTTTAATCCTTGAACCTTTAAATTGTCAAAACACTCCAATGCCAGAACTTCATCAACAATTTTGGACCTATCGAACCCTTCGGGAATCCCAGTGACTAAGATGGCCTTTTTCCAGTCCAATTGCTCCCATCATCACCAATCTTTTAAATCTTAGAGTGCCATTCTGACTTTGCCAAATATTTGGGGACTATACTTAGGGAATTTTCTTTTTCTTTGAAATCAGCTTCTGAGGCCATTGGTGTGGTTTGTGGGAGGATCTCAGTGGTGCCTCCACAATGTAAGTGGGGGAGTCTGTACCTGCTCAGATGGAACCCCCTCACCAGCTGACCCACCTTGTGGTCAACCTGGGTTCTTCCGAGTACAGTACACTGATAGGGTACAAAGAACAGAATTAGGTGCCTCTACCTGGGGCAGGGGTATATAAAGGCTACCCAATGTGGCCCTAAACTCCCCCCAGGAACAAGTATTTTTTCCCCCCCAACACCTTTAACTCCTTCCCATACAATAGAGGTGCACACAATGCAAAGACCATGAACACGAATTGTAAAATGCATTAACAACCAGTTTATTAGGAGGGAGGACTAAGGCAAAACAAAAAGGCATAGGAAAAAATGGGAGACAGTGGGAACTGTATTACCAATTTCCACTTCACCTTTCCCACACACACACACACAGTCCCTGTCCACGTCTGTGGGTGCATCTGACTTTCCCCTCCCAACAACCACGAAAGAGATATTTGTGTGTTGCGGTGGATACCTCACTGGGTTGCAGGTAGCTAACCAGTTGTTGCAGAGACTATGGAAACAACAATTTCAACTTGAAAACAAAAACATCTGGTAAAGGGCCTCTATTTGCATTCCACAAAAGGGTAGGCTGGATGGCATTTTTAATCTTCTGCCTGGGCTTTTTCCTGAAGATTATAAAGTCCTGCCCAGCACCTCACCCTCTTTATAACTAACTAACTAACTTTCAAATGAACTCTTTGGGGTCACAGCCCTGAGGTACTCACAGTTTTGAAGAGTTCAGGGGGTGCTCTTGAAGGATACTGCTCAGCTGTGCAGCTTTTAACAGAGGATGCAGCCTCTCAAAGAATGGGAGATACAGGCTGAATGGCTTTAAGGCAGGCATTGTTGCCATCATCCATAACAGGTCTTTCATTGTCTCCACCCTTCAGGCCCTTCGTTGTCTTCACCCCTAGGGCCTTTCATCATCTTCACCCCTTGGGCCTTTTGTCATCTTTTTCCCTCAGGCCTTTCATCATCTTCACCCCTCAGGCCTTTCATTGTCTTCAGAACACCGAGATGGGGCTCCAGACCCCTCCTCATGGACAGATCAGACACCACCACCCTGGCTTCAGGTGAAGGATAGCCACCACCACCGAAGTGCTCAACCTGACCAGGGTTCCACCCAGGCTAGTGGTTCCTCTGTACGTATTACTTGGTCAACTAGTTTCACTGGAGCTTAACTCAAGGTGGGTTTCTTTTCAGACTAACACCAGACCAGCTAGAGTTCTTCCTGGATGGGAAACAGGAGAGCAGATTAAATAACTTCCCAGCTGGGAAAGCTGGACTGCAGTATACTCTGCCTTGGAACTTTGTTTTCTGAGGTGAACTTCTCCCCATGACTAGCCTATGGCTTTTGCAGCCCTCTTCCACTGTTCCATCTAGGCTCTCCTCTCTTCCTGAACACAGCCCCATTTATAATGGCCCCAGCTCCCATTCTCATTGGCCAGCCCATTCCAGGGCTATGGTAGTTCACCTCTGACCCTTCCAAGCAGCCCTGGTGGTAGGGAGATCCCTGAGGGATGCCATATTTGTTTACAGTAAGCTGCTATCCTTTAGCAGCATCCCAGTACATAATTTAAGCCCAATTAAGGGCTATGAATTATCTGCCCTGTCCCCGCTGCCTGTGCTGGGGCCAGGAGAACCCTCAATTTGCTTGTAAGGGCTCCATTTGCCCTAGGGGGGCTCCTGAAAGAGAGAAGCTGCCATTTGGGCCATCCTCACAATACAGGTGCGCATACAAACTTCAGAATAATGATTCCTGGTTCCCTGCCCATATAGGGATCGAGAATACTTCAGTGCTGCACCAGATGGCACCTATAGTCCAAGTCCTGGCTCTGCTGCCTGCCCTGGAGCTGGGAATATCCTTATTTCATGGCCAGTTCTGCCAAACATATTATGGAGCTGTTGCTCCTTTAAGCTTCAGCTGCGCATGTGCCACCAGTGCTTCTGCATGCATGGCCATCATATTTACTGGCAGAGTCGGCCCTGGAAAACCCACACCTGACTCTGCAGAGCCCCATTGGGGCAAAAACCATGCCCCAGGTGCCCACAAACACAGGACATCACAGAACCTCATCCCCAGTTCCCATTTTGGGGCTGAGGAGCAGGAGCAGCCAGCTGTAGCTGCTGCAAAAGATCTACAGGGTAGCCCTGGCCTGGATCCTGCCAGGGCTTCTTGGAAAAATGTGAAGCCCTCTGGTCCCACTTAGACCAGTGAAAGGGACTGGGGTGTGAAGGCAAACAGTAGCAGGGGAAACAGGGGTCATAGCCACAACAGGTAAGCTCCATAATAGGGTGGCTTACGTGTAGCACTGTTTCCAGTGTCTTCAGTTGGGGAATGCAAAACTCATACACAAAAGAGGGACCAGGAATGTCTTGCACATGACCACTCTTTCTTTGTCATGAGCTGTTTATTCCATTCAGAAACCTTATGATCTACTATGGCCAGCTTAGCTTCTCAGTTCTTAATTGCCATGTCTCTTGAACCAAAGTGAATACCAAGGATTGTTACAGGGTCTATCACAATCTTTATTCCATCAGCGTTGTCTGGAGCCTGTTGCTGCAAGGGTCCTAAAGCTAAGCCAGTGCTTTTCTGCAGGTTTACCCTCAACCATGTAACCCTGGAAAATGCTTCAGTTATTTCCACTGCATGCAGCATATGTTCCTTGCTGCTGAGCAATCAACAGATATCATCAGTATAAGTCAGCACAGTGGGAAATGAGAGGTGATCTGCAGTTACAATGTTTAGGACTCAGAGATCTGTTCATTTTCCTAAGGAGAAGGCCCATTCCAAGCACCTTCAATAATGGGCTGAGGGGACATTATTACATTATTGGACGACATGCAATTGAGTAGCTCAGCAAATGCTTCTAGAAGGGCCTCCCCAACCAGCCATAACATTCTGCCAGGAGTCCATCAGAACCAGGTGCAGATCTAGTTGTCAGGGAGCCACTTGCAGACAAAACTTCTGCAGGGTTATATCAAGCTACAGATGTTGGGGACCAGGGCCCTGCCAACCAAATTTGCAAAGGGAAAAGCTGATGATGGTGTTAAAAAAACAGATAGGGCCTCCTTCCCTAAGAAGTCCAACTGAGCTGTAGTGTCTACTATAATATTTCCCTTCTCATCCTTTAGATGAGAGAAGGTTTTTGCATTCTTATGTGATTTACACTCATCAAAGGGGTTGGTGGTCACCTTTTTCTCCTTCATATTGTATTTGTGCTCAGTCTGTAGTGACTCTAGCCTCCATTATTACGATATCATCTCTTTTTTTCAAAACAGCTAGCTGGGCCAAACAATCATGTCCCATAGTAGCTGATAATGAAAGCAATCTTTACAACTACTGTGGGGCATTTCGATATTTAACATAACTTGTCTGGGTCAGTTTCCTCCCCTGTGCAGTGAAAAAGGACCTCAAATCTGTTTTGAACTCTTCCCACCAGACCACTGGGGAGTCATACATGACCAATGTAGGTTTTCTGACCTCTAGAAAGTGAGCCAATTTATGTTACACACCTTTGTTCTCTAATAAAGAAATATTCATCTTCCAAAATCCTGGACCAAATGAAGGTGTGAAGTTGTTGTCAAGCCAAACCTGCACCATCCTGTGATCTGAAGTTTCAAATGGGATTGTGTGGGTGTAGGCAATATTCAGCCATGGAGAGCAAAAATCATAGTCAATCCATGTGGATAATGACCCTTTAGAAAATATGAGAGTCCTCTGACCTCCAGATGCACAGGCAGCATCCTGTGAGTCTGCTTTGTGGATCATACCATTCAAAAAAACAGACTCACAGAACATTTTGGAGATGTGTGCACCCCCCCATCCTAGGTAGCCAACCCACAACTAAGTCCCCCCAATATTACCCATTTTGTGGTGTATAGAAAGGCTATATCAACTTAAACAACACCACTCTATCTGCTTTTCATTGTGTGGCATAAATATTGATCAAACTGAGATCCGCACCCAAAATGTAATGCTTGATAACAGGGCAACCGAAACCAAATCAACAAGTCACTCCAGGTCCATGGACCAACTACTAAAGAGTATCCATTCCCAGCACAGCTATCTTCTCCTATCAACCAGTAGGAGGGGCAATATGGCCAAAGAGTCTGTGCTTTGCATATCTCCCCACAACTCTGCAGCCTAGTATCTTGTAAATACACAATGTCATGTGAAGAATCTTTTAAGCTGGAAAGGTGGCTGCGATATGCTTAGCATTTTTAATCTATTTACATTTAGAGTGCCCAGTTGGAAATAATTTATAAGCTCCCCTATACAGAGAAACAGTAGAAGAATAAACAAATGCTGCTTTTTTACCACCCTTGACTTTTGATTTTCCAGTCTTAGACATTTATAGGTCAGAAGCACCTCCTTCATTTTTGGACAATGGGTCCTGCTGAGAGGAAGCCACCAATAACCCATCCAATTCTTCCTCCACCTTTTCCCAATCTTTCCTTTCCTGTAGAGTTTCATACATGTCTGGAGAGGAACTTTCTCTCTTTTCATCGATTTAGATTTAGGCTGTCCCCTGGTATGGCATCTCCTGGTTACCACTTGAAGGAAGTTTATAAAGGGGTTTGCTGGGGGTGGCATGAGGCTGACTGCACTTTTTCTGGAGTGGTCTCAGAGTCTACTGCACTGGGTTGATCCATACAAATAGTTTCAAGGTCCATGTCAGGGTCTGTGGTGCTATTAAAGGGTGAAGCACGGGAGTCTCCTGAGCCAAAGCAGGATCCCTCTCAATAGGAGGAAGCTCACCTAGTATGAACCATTCCTACAAAGGCTGCTGATGCACAACTATGCCCTGAACATTCTGTTGAAGAATGGTTAGGTGGATCAAGGTCAGAAACTGATACTTTTGTAGCTGGAATTTCTGAAGCTGGGGCAGGTTTTGGTGTCTTCAGTGGACACTTCTCTTCTCTTTTAGGCCCTCCTTTGAGCTGAATTTATATAGAAATCATGCTCTGCATGGCCCATAGGTTCTCCTTTGTTATGAGCCACCCAAGGAATGAACCTAGATGAATTACCAAGATTCTCTCAGAGGTTGAATCTCATGACATTCTGGCACTGTGAGCTGAGATGGCCAAACTCAGAGCAGTACCCACACTGTACCTTATCACAGGCAGAACTAATGTGGGATAGTGTTTCACATTTGTTGAAGGCCTTAGGCTGGCTAGGGTAAAACAGAACCCCTCTGTCTCTCCTCAGAAAGAAGCAGTCATGAGGGTGTTAAATTCCAGTGTTGGAATGTAACAGTCTGACCTTGCTATGCCACCCCGCCAGTCAAGATGAATCATAATATCTGTAATAGGGTCTGGATTCCCTAACATTGTACAGTGCTGTTTCAGCTAATAAAGAATGGCAACAATGCTGACCCCTTCTATTTTAAACAAGATTGTCATCACTTGCACGGAAGGCTTTTTGAGGGGGACAGCCAAAACAGGTGTCCAGGTTGGGATGTGTTTGGAAGCAGCATACTTCTTCCAAAACCTGTCCAGGTGAGCAGGAGATTTAAAACATATCATAATGTGTGTCTCCAACAGAGTGAATCAGCACAAAAATCTCTGAGGCAAAGAAACCCATTTCCTGCTAAGTGAAGACTATGCCACAAACACCCTAGCTGGGATTTCTTCCATGCTTCTTTTATAGAGAAGTCTCACTGCATTTCTGCATTTAAGAGGTGCTGCTGAAAGTTTAAAATAATCTGAGCATTTCTTTTGCTCCTGTGTGTTGGGGGTGGGAAGGGAGGTTAAGATCTTGACTGGTCCCTGAAGTACCAGGTCATACAGTGGCCTCATCCAAAGGACCTGGCTGAGGTGAAGAAGGATCAATAGTATCTGTGCCAGAATCCTTTAAAGTCCCTAAGCTATGCAGGCGCTCAAGGCCCTAGTCCTTGACAATTATATCTGCAGGTTCCATCTGCCCATCAACACCATGGATACTGTTACTGAACAGAATAGGCAAGGAAGACAAAGCGGGGGCTAGTAATATATCCATGCTTCATTGACTGAGCTGTGCATGTAACTAATTTAGGGCTGACCTGTGCCACTGTATAGCTGCCATCTTGGCCTAGTTTAAACAAGACTGGATCTTGTATGAAATTAAAGGAGTCAGGAATGTCCAGAGAAAATGCTTGAGGGACCTTATCAGACCCCATCTCCCACCCAGGAGAAGAATTTGGTGCTGCACTATTGACCTGTTTCAGATCACGAGCTGGCAACTGGACTACAGAAGTCTGTACGGGATGCTGAGAAACAGGCAGATCCCCATTAGGCTCAGAGCTTTCCTCAACTGTTAAGTTCTATTTCACTGAGCCATTACTGTCCAAAAGAATGGGCATTTCCAGAGTTACAGTGCCACACGGAAGTAGGGAAGACCACTGACTCCAACCTGAGCCATCCATAGCTTTCTTCCACCCAGCCTGCCTTTCAGCAGTGTCCACATCATGCGTGGAGATGTTCAACAATTTCCTCATATGCTGTTTACACACAGACCCCCTGGTAACCCCTGGTAGACTCTTGATTGTGTGAGGAGAGGTGCCAGATCCCGCAAGAAACAAAAGTTTTTGTACAGCAGACTGTTTGGAGAAACTTGTGTTTTCACAGTCAACAGGGGAAAGAACAGTCTCAGGGGAATCAATCAGTGCAAAAGGATGTGAAGTGCTGCTCAGCATCAGCCATCCACTGTCAGTGTCAGAGTAGGTGGCTATTACAGCAGACTCTGTGATCTGCTATGCAGATCCTTTAATCCCCCTGACAGCTGAGCAGTTTGACAAGTCAGCTGCAGCTGTGTCGGGGGACAGTTTGGGAAGTTTCAGTAGAATGAAATCCCAGCTTAACCAGCATAGTGTCTGTTACCAGAGAAGAATGAGAATCTGCAAGAGCTGTATCTGTGGTACCTGGAGTGGAATCCCGTGTTTTTCTACTACACACCTCTGTTCCTCTCCAGTAGTCATGTGAAGCAAGGCTTGCATTTTTCTATGAAGCTCTAGTTGCTCTTCTTTTTTGATAATCTCTGACATGCTGGAACCCTGGTGCTGTCCTCTGCTAAGTGCACCATCCATTGGGAGCTCTTCCTCCAGAGGCCTCACAATGTTCTCGTATGCTGATACAGTCCTCTCTGAAGGAGCAATTGCAGAAACTGACAACACATCCTCCATTAGAACAGGAGCCACAAGTACTTTTGAAGAGGCAGGTTAGTACAAGGTTCAGGCCATGCCACAGCTATCACATCAAGTCTCACAGGGATCACTGTACCATCTGTAATCAGCAGATTACTGAAGCTGTGTAAGTTATCAGGTTTCTCCAGGTGAGGAGGGAAGCTATTACTATCACTCAGTCCACCATGTCAGTCTCCACCACTCCAGACTCCTCCATCTGCCAAAGAGTAGGGGAGTATCCCAGGTGTCATAGCCTACATTACTGGATCAGTGAAACAGGTCCATGTAACCCACCCCCCAGAACACACCCGGAAGTGAGCTATGACAGCTCAGTGTACCATTACAAATAAACATATGCATATACAGTCAAAGATGTTTATAAAGGACTACTCTGTGCATAGCACATTTTGCCCATTATAAATGGCATCCAGAATACCCAAGGACACATTTTTCAGTGATTTCAGGAATTCAGGCACTCAGTCCTGCCAGCAAGAAACACTTCCCACTTAACCCAATGCAGCTTCCACCCACCTCGCCCAGTCACAATGTCTTGATCCTGCATGCAGCATAGCCCTCCCTCTCAAGACAGCACTGCACAGCTCAGAGGGGGGTGTTGTCAGAAGTTGTCAGAAAAACAAAAAAGCAGCAATCAGGAGTAACCAGAATCTCAGCAGAATCTCTCTCAGTTTCAGCTCTCGTGCCCAGTCTCAGCACCGCACAGCTTACACTACCTTTCCTACTCTCATAGTCTTGATCTTGGAGTTGTCGGAAAAGCAAAGAGGCAGCAATCAGAATCTCTCTCTCTAACTTCGACTAGAGTGCTAAATCTTGCTCCCACCTGCAGTCTTGTTAACTTTGCTCATTGTGAGGGATTATCATGAGGGAGGGTAGGGGAGAAGGGATAAAGAGAGAGCTTAGCACTTTAGCACCTCATTAGCTTGTTCAGCTAGATAGCTATGGCGGTCAGGTAATGTTAAGGGAGGCCCATTAAAACCTCCACAGCTGCAGGCATGTAGCCATTGGGAGTCTTGGAGAGGCTGCTTGATCACAGCTGAGGAGGTGTTAATGGGCTTTAGACATCTGGTATAGCAGGTGCCATTAATCTGCTATAATAACTGGTGACCCCCAATAGCAATCCATTTTTGAGACTTGGAAAAAGTCATATCAACCTGCGAGTTGATATGGCAAAGTCATATCAACCAGCCAGTTGATATGGCAAAGTCATATCAACCTGCTAGTTGATATGGCTTTTACCCTCTCGTGCCAGGTTATGTGCACCATGTTAAAGTACTTACCGACTCAGAAAATTTAACTGTTCACAGTTTTTTTTAAACTTTAAACAACGAAGAAGCGATTGAACCTTCACCTTGTCATCATAACAACCAGCATCCCATGGAGCCCATACAGAGGTCGAATCAGCAATGCAAGGAGCACATAATGCTAAGACTCTGAGCTTTGTTTAATTAGCACCAGTTGTTATAAAAAATAACACATATGTAGGTGTGTGATCTGCAGTTTTTTTACACACCCTCAGTGTGTGACAATATATAAACCTCTCGAGCTTCACTCTCGAGGTTTATATATTATCACACACCTTGAGTGTAAAACTGCATATCACACATCTAAATACGCATTGTTCTCTATATAGCCAGCTTATTTATAAAGGAGCCTAATTAGAAGTGTTTTGGGCATCAATCATTTCGCTGTCTAAGCAGCTGTCTGGCTTAAAGAGCATTTCTCTATTACAGTAAAATGCTTAAAAGCACTGGATTTACAATAATTACATTTTAACTTTATTGTTTTCTAGGTGTTTGTTATTTTCTTTACTTTCCCCTGCTGTTGGTCTGCTAAATATTGTGGATAATGCATCAATTTTTCCACTGAGTCTTTTAAAATGTATTTGACTCTCCCCTGCTAACTACATGAATATAGAAACATAGAAACAGAAAATAATGGCAGAAGGGGACCTGTAGTCCATCAAGTCTGCCCAAACATGGTTTCCCGAGACCTACTGCCACACCAGGGTCATGTCCCATGAGATGTCCATCCTAGCCGTCTCTAGTGTTGTGTGATTGTGCCCAAGCCTTGTCCCACATGCACTTAAAACTCAACACCGACTTTGCAGCCACCACTTCGGGTGTCAGTCTATTCCATGGCTCCACCACCCGCTCCGAGAAGTAGTACTTTCTGATGTCCCTCCTGAAAGCCCCACCTTTTAATTTCCACTCGGCCCCTGTGTTATAGAACTGGTGTTCCTGGTGAAAAGCACAGTGTGAGTCACTTTGTTTATGCCTCTAAGGAACTTGAATGTTATGATCATATCCCCCCTTTCCTTCCTAGTTTCCAATGAGTACGTGTTCAAAGCCTTAAGCCTCTCCTCATAGGTAAATCCCCGAGGACAATGTAGCATCTTTGTTGTCCTTCTCTGGGCCACTTCCAACCTATCAATATCCTTTCTAAGGTGAATTCTCCAAAACTGGACACTGTACTCCAAGTAAGGCCTCACCAAGGACAGATAGAGGGGCAGCATCACATCCCTGTCCCTGTTATCTATGCCCCTTCCAATACATCCCAGTACCCTGTTAGCCTTGCTATAAGCCTTATTACACTGGCTTTGCTGCTTGAGGTCATCCCTAATGATGACCCCCAGATCCCATTCCTTAGCCGAGGAGCTAAGTTTGACCCCGATTAGCCAGTATTCTGTCTTAGGATTAGCTCTACCCAGGTGCATCACCTTGCACTTCTTAACATTGCATTTCAGCTGCCATATGTGTGTCCACCTTTCTAACTTTTTAAGATCCTCCTGAAGCTCTCTGACTCCTTCCATGCTGTCCACTCTGCCGCTAAGTTTTGTGTCATCTGCATACAGGGTGATGTAACCCTTTATACTCTCACTGATGTCGCTAATGAATATGTTGAAAAGGATCGGTCCCAGGACTGACCCCTGAGGCACCCCACTAGTGACATGCCTTTCAGTAGATCCTACCCCATTTACTACTAACCTTCATTTCTTGTCTACCAGCCAATTCTGCACCCACCTGACTATTTGCTCTGCTGCTATCAGGACCTCCAACTTTTTAGAGGTGCCTGTGTGGATTGTGTCAAATGCCTTACTAAGTCAAAGTCAAACAGGTCCACCACATGGCCCCTATCTAACTCCCTGGACACGTGGTCAAAAAGTAATAAAGTTCATTTGACATGACCTGCCTGCTACAAACACATGCTGTTTATTATCCTAGAGGGGATTATCTTCGAGATATTCTACCAGATCTTGTTTAATAAGTGTCTTCATCAGCTTGCCCATTATTGACTTGAGGCTGACTGGCCTATAATCACCCATCTCCACCGCACTTTTCCTTTACACATAATGGGGCCCCAATAACATCCACCATCCTTCTGGGTCACTGACCTTTCTTTCTTAAAATAAAGTATGTTGCGGCACGAGAAAAATGCTGCAACATTCTTAAAAGGCATAATCGGAGGGTAAGCCTTGCACTGGGCAGGACTCAGGAGCTCCTGTTGCTGACTGCTTCCCTTTAAATATATACATGCACATACAGTCATACATGCGCCTTATATGGGTGCCTTACCTCCAGGGTAATCTTTCTTGCTGCACATGTCCTTACATTCCATAGTGCAATACTTTTCTGGCAAAAAACACTTGTAATTTTGGTAAACCGGGGCCCGGAGGACTTCCCATTCTGAAGATCCTCCCAAGTTCCACCACCTTGCTCAGCAATGTTATGATGTGATGCCAGGGAGAGCACGGGGGCATGCTTTATTATAGTGAATGGTCAGCAGCTTTCCAAATGTTTCTTTATGTTATAATGGTCAGTTTGTGGTGAAACATGGGCACGTTTCCACTAATAAGGCTTTTGTTAGTTGAAATGTGCCCACGTTTCACCACAACATTGCTGAGCGTGGGGGCAGAACTTGGGTGGCTCTTCAGAACGGGAAGTCCTCCGGGACCCGTCTTACCGAAATTATGAACTTTTTTGCCAGAAAAGTATTGCACTATTTAAGGACATGTGGAGCAAGAAAGATTCTCCTGGAGGTTAGGATCCAATATATTGGGTGCAATACCATCCATAACTATGTAACTTGGTGAATCTCTTTAAAGCAGCAGTGCAACAATCTGTTGAAAATTTTGACCTATACTTTTTTATGCTATTTTACATTGCCACTTTACTTACATTCAGACTTGTATGATACTATTCTTTCCAGTATTTAAGTCTGCTTTAGTACTTTTTTTCATGTGTGAGATATTCAAAAGAAGGACTCCTTTTAATATGGTGCAGGCCAGGTCTTCGTCAATATTTTACGCTGTTTTTCTCCATCAGTTGTTATATATTACTTCTGTTGTCAAATTAACAGTTATGCAGCAGGCAGTGCTCTATAACATCACAGAACAATAGTTGTTCAAAAACAGCTGCAAATAGTGATAAGAACCTGGTCAGAACAATATTAAATGGTGTGCTCCTTTTTTATTTTCAGACATGAGAAAAAGTAGTAAAGCAGACACAAATTGTGAAAAGAAGGGCATCATACAAGTCATGAGGTAACTAGTGGCTGACAATGGCAGCAATGTAAAATCGCATAAAAAAGTATAGGTCAAAATTGTCAGCAAATTATTGCAATGCTGCTTTAATTTATAATTTAAGTATGACATTGTGTGCTCACAATCACAACACACAAAATCCATCTGTCTTCTGTCCAGAAAATTGACACGTGCTAAGGAAGTGAAATGGGATCATCACACCACATGCAAAGTCCCCCAGAATTTATTGCGCAGTCACTCATGCGCGCAGTGGTCACACTAGAGTCCAAAGATTTTTTCTGCATGCCCAAAATGCATCTGCCTTGTGTCCAGAAAATTGACAAGTGATAACACAGTGAAATGAGACTGTTTCAGCACAGACAAAGTCTCCCAGAATTTATTGCACAGTCACTCATGCGTGCAGTGGTGGCACAGAGTCCCCAGATTTTTTCTGTATGCCCAAAATGCATCCGCCCTGTGTCCAGAAAATTGACAAGTGGTAACACAGTGAAATGGGATTGTTTCAGCACAAAGTCCCCCAGAATTAATGGCGCACTCAGTCATGTGCGCAGTGGTGGCACAGAGTCCCCAGATTTTTCTGCATGCCCAAAATGCTTCTGCCTCGCGTCCAGAAAATTGACAAGTGGTAACAAAGTGAAATGGGATTGTTTCAGCACATACAAAGTCCCTCAGAATTTATTGCACAGTCACTCATGCGTGCAGTGCCCCTGAATAAAATGATGACTGTGAGCGAACTGTTGCGGGTCCAATGTGTGCGATTCGAGCAAATGCAATGTGATCATTTCAACAGGATGGAAGGGTGTCTGTACACTAACAGTAGCCTTGATAAGTTGATATATATATATATATATATATTTCTGTATTTTGTAGGTGAGGGGATTGACATGGACATGTACTCATGGTATTGTTCTGCATCACAGGTCACAGATACTGTTGGTGTGCATTCCAGTGCTTGATGAGAACTTTTGCATAGAAATTTGCAATGGATAACTCTCAATCACCACATGGTAAGTATTTTTATTTTTTTTGGGTGGGGAAGCATATTTGCAGGTTTGTCTGTAATGGTTTCTTATTTTGTTACTTCCTCACAGATTTCATCTCGAAACCTTACCCCCTCTATTTCAAAGCCATTACTGGCACTCAGGTTCTGAACCTACTAAAGAAAATATCGGATTATACCAGTCCTGGTTCGGACCAACTGGAACCTTGCCTGTTAAAACTAGCTGCGCGCATTTTATCTCCAAACCACTAGCAAGAATTTTCACCTTGTCCCTTGCCAGTGGCATAGTACCAGAACTATGGAAATTGGCCAGGATCTCACCAATCTACAAAAAAGGGAACAAAAATGACATCTCTAATTACAGGCCCATTGCAATACTATCCCCACTTAGCAAAATCCTTGAAAAACTGGTTGCCACACAGATCCAGGGATTCCTTGATACTACTAAGCAGCTCAATGATGCACAGCATGGGTTCAGGAAACACCATAGCACTACGACGGTTCTAGCTAAGTTCACCACAGACATCCTTTCTGACATGGATCAAGGAAGGCTCACAGGGGCTGTCTTTATTGACCTTACCAAGGCGTTTGACCTTGTGGACCACCCCCCTGCTCCTGTCCACCTTCTGGAAAATAGGCTGCTCCTCCCCAGTACTTAACTGGTTTAGGAGTTACCTGGCAGACAGGTCTCAGGCTGTTAAGTTCAATTCAGCCTTTTCCTCCACAGTGAAAACGAACGTCGGAGTTCCCCAAGGCTCTATTCTGAGGCCTCTTCTATTCACATTATTTATCAACAACCTCCCTGATGAAATACCTGCCTGCTCCTCGCTTCTATATGCAGATGACCTGGTCATCTATGCCAGCTCACACAATGTTGAGCACATTAACATGTCACTAAATAGAGCCTACTCCAGCTCCAGAAATGGCTATACTCCCACCCCTTATTCTTAATTCCACCAAGACAAATGCCATGTTACTAGGCACTACACAAAAGCTTTGATCGTGTACCACCCCTCTGAATATCCTTGATCTAAATGGAAATCCTCTACAGGTGGTTACCTCTTTCCGTTACCTGGGCATCCTACTGGACCAATCCCTTGATTTAAATCTACACATCCAAACCACATGCAAAAATGTTAACTGCAAGTTGGGAGCAGCCTACAGAACGAGCTACATGCTTACATCTTCTGCTAAGCTAGCCATAGCCAGGAGGATTCTACTACCTACGCTTACCTATTGTACGCCCATACTTACTTCTGCCCACAAATCTGCACTGCACAAATGGGATGTAACCTACAATAATATATGTCGATTCGCTACTAAAGCACCACGACTTCTACATCACTGCCAGCTATATGCTGACCTTGGGTGGCTCTCCCCCTCGGCCACCAGAAGCTACTACCTGGGCTGTCTAAATGATTCTATTCTCAGATAAAGACAGCCAGCTGAACTTGCTAAATTACTTCTTCCTTCAATCCCTAACCGTGAGCTAAGATCATCAGACAAAGACCTTCTGGATGTTCCCCACTGCCATACAAATAAAGGAACTGGCTCATTCCAATATGCAGCCCCTAAGTTGTGAACCAGCTCCTCTGGACCTCAGACATGCACCCTCACACCCTGCCTTCAAGCGTGGGCTGAGACTTCACCTGGCCACCTAGATCAATGCACCTGCTTTGACCCAACCTGATCTCCACATCGCCCCTGCTTCTACCCCCCCTTGCTACCTGTCTCCTCACTGCTCTCCTCCTTCTTCCTCCTAAGACTACCCCTTTCCTTAAGCCCCCCTATCTTTTCTCCTGTATTTTCTTATCAAATGTCCATTTTGTTGCAAATGTACTATATAGATATGTCTATGCGAATGATCACCTTACTTAACTACTATGTGTTATTCTTTTAACTGTCATCTTTTTCTTGGGCAAGGTCTAATTTGACTACAGACAAATGTTGGTACTGTAAGGCTCACTTCCCCTTTCCCCTACTTCCCCTACTCCTTACCACCGAACATCCACGGCCAGGGACTGTTACCGGCTCGTATGCCCAGTCTTGGAACCATGAGCTCGGCTGCACATACCCACCTACTACCGCTGAAGCCGTAATGTGCGCCGTTTTTTCTTGCCTGTCCACTGCCTCCCATTTCTCTCATGCCTGACTGTTGGACCATTGAAACTGGTGTCCCCCTAGCCTGCCACCATAAATGTCGCTGGTTTATCTCACAAATTCCACGGGCTGCCTGCTGCTGCTCGCCAGTTTACGGTTCCTTCCAACCCGACTTAGCCTTTCTCCATGTCATGACTCACCCCTCCTCCTCCATACCACGTTTTTGGCTGACTACCCCTGCCACAATCTCTTTGTCTGTACCCTTCCCTGCCACTCCACTCCATCTTGCTCAGCGGGGGAACCACAAACCTGGCTAAAATCTAGTGCTTTTCAGTAAAGCCGGAAGTTTCCTCTACGGCTCTCAGACTCCCTGATCTTTACCCTTTACTAGTACCAACACTCCCCTGTAACCTCCTTGTACTGTACTGTTGCTCACTATCTAGACTAGCCTACACCATGTTAGCCTAGCTGAAATTGCCTCTGTATTGTATGAATGTACTCTGTACTGACTGCCTCAATTGTAATGTTGCTTCCCTGTGTTATCCTGTATTGTACTCTCCCGGTCGTGCCTGAAAATAGTCACCTGCTGGCTAGCGCACCTACCCGGTTAACAAGGTTAAATAAATAAATAAATAAATCTGCATCCTTCTCAAGTCTGGTTGTTAATGATGGTCATGGTCATCTAATGAAATGACTTCTGCGTGTTGGATGTGCGCCCCAGCCCCGGGGGGGGGGGGCTGATGTTGAAGAACTTGTTTGGATAAGGCCACTTTGTCAGAACAACAAAGCATCTGGAAGTTTCCTAAAAAGAGAAATGAATGACTTCTTACAACTTAATTGTTATGTGTTCCTCCCTGGTCCTCTCAAATCTCAATCCCTAAAGTCAAGTTACATTTGAAACCCACATCTTGTCAACCAACGCAACCTGTGTGCAATATTTGCTGCAGTCTTTACAACCAATGAAACAGATGAAATAAAATCTTCATACAGAATGGATTTCACATGGCTATTACATTGTTTTATCTCTGTACGGTACAGTTACAGTACCATTCCCAATGAGTTTTAGTGATAAAGCCTTTTTGTTACCCTGTAAAAGAAACAAAAGAAGTACTGTAAGTGTTTTACCATTGTGGCTCTGAAAAGCTACAGAAACAAAACATACAACTAAAGGAAGTGAAGCAGCATAACAAACATGAGTACACATACTCACTTTATGGTTTAAATATTAAGAAGCTTTCTGTCTCTGGCTGATGGATGTGGTGGTCTGGACAGACTCGTGGTGGCAGTGGCTAACATCTGTCCCGGTGGTGGTGGTCCGGGGTGGCAGACTGACTCAAGGTGGCAGTGGCTAACATCAGTCCCAGTGGTGGTGGTCTGGGGGGCAGACAGACTCATGGTGGCAGTGGATAACATCAGTCCCGGTGGTGGTGGTCCAGGGAGCAGACAGACTCATGGTGGCAGTGGCTAACATCAGTCCCAGTGGTGGTGGTGGTTTGGGGGGCAGACAGACTCATGGTGGCAGTGGCTAACATCAGTCGTGGTGGTCCGGGGGTCAGACAGACTCATGGTGGCAGTGGCTAACATCAGTCCCAGTGGTGGTGGTCTGGGGGGCAGACAGACTCATGGTGGCAGTGGATAACATCAGTCCCAGTGGTGGTGATGGTTCAGGGGCAGACAGACTCATGGTGGCAGTGGTGGCAGTGGCTAACATCAGTCCTGGTGGTGGTGGTCTGGGGGGCAGACAGACTCATGGTGGCAATGGCTAACATCAGTCCCGGTGGTGGTGGACTGGGGCACCACCTTTAAAAAACTTAAAACCTGCCAACATTAACCATCATCATCCTCATAAAGCTGCCTCACAGTCATCGATGTCTGAAGTCTGACCACTGGGAAATTCTTTCTCCATTGTGTCATCATCTACGTTAGTGGTGGGCTGTTTCAGGCAGCCACTACCAGTGCCACCAGGATGCTCCATTTCCACATCAGCAAGACCACCATGACTAGGCCGGGGTATGAATACCGAGGTTGCAGTCTCTGCTGGTATGTGCCTTTCATTCATTTTAATGAACGTTAGCAAACTAACATTTGCAGGAGACAGATTTGTATGACGATCCCTGACTATTGCACCTGCACTTACACTGGAGGGTGGACATGTGAGGTACTTCAGTGCCAGTGCAGTCAGCTCTGGCCATTCACTGACCTTTCCACTCCAGTACAAAAGAGGATCTTCAGTTATTGTCAGATGCCTGTTTTCAGACAAATGTGATTCAACCATTCTCTGTGCTGTACTAAGTGCAATTGTTGATGCATCATCCTGTTCTCCCGAATCATTTATTTCGCAAATACACACTTGGGACAAAGCCTCCCAAAGCGGGTTGACGCCAGTCACTTTGGATGACAGACCACCTGGAACTGCAGTCCCCTTCCCTTTGCAGGATATGCTTGGTGGTCCTCCAGGTACACCTTCAGCCGGATTTTGCTGACCTTGGCATGTGACTTCCGTGCCCCATGAACCAAGCACACCAGTTGACCACTGATACTTTTAGCTGTTCGAGGCCCCCTCCAGTACTGATGCAATTCCATGTTTGTATCGTGGGTCCAACATTGTTGGTATGTTGAAGTTGTCACTATGCTGAATGCTCACAACCTGGCGATTCTGGTAGAATACTGTCAGCATGTGTGCAGCAACATACTGCTACCACCATCTCTGGCAACATCAAGGCTATGCTGTACATTCCACCAATGTCTGCCTAGCACCCGAGAGAATTGATTGATTAATGGAGCAGTTGCCACTCACTGCCTGTGTGACATGTTCAAAGGCCATGAAAGTGTTATTGCAGAGTCCATGAGGTGCCACTGTTCAGTCGTCATAGACATGGAGGCCCAAGAACTGTCAAGGCTAGTTGCGAACAAGGTATTCTGAGATGCTTTGTATTGTTCATACAACCTCTCTGCCATGTATAAAGTGGAGTTCCACTGGGTGACAGCTTCCAGCTTCAAGCGGTACTGATGCAGGTTGTTTTGTATCTTAGCTACGCTGTTGGTCTCAGCCTTTCCAGATCTTGAAAAGTGAGAGCAGATATCGCTGCAATGATCAGCATTTCCTTTATATCAGGGATGCTACGAAACTCCTGAACCACAAGATTTAAACAGTGGCCCATGTGTGGAACTTGAAAAACACCATTCGTGATGCATTTCACCACATTTGACCCATTGTCACTTGCTATGAACCCAGCTGTCAGGGACAGAGGGTTTAGCCATCTGTCAGTTTCAGTCAGTACCATGTCCAACATGTTCTCACCAGTGTGTGAACAGGTCACACTGCTCATAGCAATCGTTGCATGCTGTCGAATTCCTGGAAGACTGCTACCGCGACAATCCACCTTACTGCACTGATTATTCACACTACCAATACCACAAACAACCCCCGGCACCTGCGCCCAGTGTGCAGTTATACACAAATATGAATTCCCCACTGTTTTACCACTTGTCCACATATCCACATGTAACCCCCAGGTGGCGCTATCCCAAGGGCTACTACCCCTGCCTGCATAGCCACTAACAGGTTGAGGGCCGGATCCAGTGGTGGGTGCCTCACCCAGAGGTCGGGGTTGGAAAGTCAACCGACTCGGTCACAGCCCTCTGGGTTACTGCAACCCCACTTTCCTTCCACTAGTGGCCCATGAACACTTCCCACACCACCGTTGAGACTTACACTTACCCCCAGTATTGATGGCCCAACTTGGTGCTGAGGACCCCCTGCAAAATAAGATGCAATAACATAATAACCCATGCACAATAGGGTGGCACAAACACACAGTTCAGACAGTATACCTTGCAGAACAAACAAATCTGTTTTATTGAAGGGAAAGTAACAAGGGTGGGGGAAATCTGGTTGATTAGCTTAACACTCTACTATTTCAGGGCACTGTGCACAGGCCAACTCCCTACCAGTCACTGTCTCTGGGTACCCAGGCAGTAGAGGCTAGCCTACTCCAGTGCAGCTGGTTGGGGCCCTGACAGTGAAGACAGGTTCAACACCCAAATTGATTATGTAGAGCCAGCAGGCTCAGTTCATGTGGCAAGTGAAGCAGCCAGAGCAAACTTGCCCTCAATAGAACTGCTGACAGGGAGCTACCCTGATTTAGTATTTATGACTCCTGTAGGAGGATCCCTCTCTCACCACCGGCAGGACATAGGCCTGTGATCTCAACCTTCTTCACACATTTGTATGTAGAACAGAGGGGTATCATACCAGGCAGCTGCTTTATACTCCCGACCCCACTCACTGCACGAACCGGGAGACGCGACGCAGCTTCACTTTTCCTTACAGACCGAGCGCGATGAAGCCGATTCTCCAGTCCTCTACAGAGTGAGACTGGTAGGTAGCTGCAACATGTACAGCCTCCTGCCTGCAAATCACAGTGGATTCAATCTGACTAGTTTGCGATACAGCGTCTGCCTTCTTGACCTTCCACATGCGCTTGAGTGACTCTCACAGTGCAGGGCCGGGAGCTCCTCCTCTCACAGCCACAACGACTCTGCCTCTCCAGAACAGTTCAGGGCATTTTCTCTTGGCTCCAACAGGTTCTGGTTGGCTGATTCCTTCTGCCAGTACAGCATGCTCCCTGTATTGGTGCAAAAAGGTGCCAGGGTCCAAACTACACTTCCCAGAAGCACCTGCATATATTCCCCTTTAGGCAGGCTCAGGTGGGAGTCAAGTTCTGGTTGGTTCAAGCAGTCTCCATTTTAGGGCTCCTCTTCCCAATTTGCCCATCTCAGTAGTTCCGGTCCAAAATGGAGGGTCAAACACACAGAGCTCATGGCTATTAAAGGCAGGTTAAATAACTGCATTTTCACTATTACTCTAAATATTTTCTAACAAACAATTACATCCTCCATTTAGGCTCCCTCTGCTCTTAGCTACAGAAGCAGGTCGATTAAACAGCAGCTCGGATGGGATTGAGCACTAAACACACAGTCCCCCTATTCAAACTAGATCAAGCCTGTGAGCAGGCAGCTCTTAAGAGACAGTACCAGAGGCTCTAAAAGCAGTCACAGTGCCCACATTTGCTGCATTATGCCAAACACCAGCTAGCCAGGAGCACTTAGGCCAGCTCTGGGAAGGTTTTAGAACCCCATTTGTAGGGGGTTACACTCTTCCTGCCTGAAAGAACTTTGGGCCTGCGTCAAGTAGTTACCCATAAATCACTTTAAGCAAAACAGTTTAAACTTGCATCCCTTTCAAACAAAGACAGTATATTAAACCTTTGTTATATACACTTACACTGTATACTACACTTACTATTGGTCATCCAACGTACACATACAGACAAAAAATTTTTTTTCTTTTAACTCAGGTCATTACTTCCTGCACATGAAACCTGGATAGAGGGGGCCCTTCCCTATTAGCTACCTGGGGGCTAAATGGGGCAGGGGCACCATGCTCAGAGGGCAATACCAGCAGTCTGGAATTATTCCCCAGGCTTAGTGTGGGTAATGAGCTCGGGGGCCCATACACTCCCTTATGGACCACATTCAAAAGCAGATCTACAGGCTGGCCCAGGGACTCATAACTCAATCTCACTACAGGCCGTGCTTCTCGGCCAGTCCGCCTAGGGGTCTTGGATAAAATTTCTAAAGGCTCAGACTCCACTCCAGCCTTACTTGGGGTTGCCGGGGAAACCTCTATTGGTGCAGGAGACCTAGAGTCCATGGTACCTTCGTGGCCAAGGCTCCCTACTTCTGAACTCACAATACCTGGCTCAGCCAGGGGAATTTCTGGTACTGGCAGGGAAGTATCAGGGCACTCAAAATTTTCTTCTTGCTCTGGCATATCACCAACTGCGTCCCCCACATCACTTCCTTCTTCTGAGAAGTCCGACAGTTCAACCAGTCCCAATGAACTCACATCTTTGGATTTAATACCACTCACTTCGCCCTCCGGGAGCATCGGCTCCAGAGACAAAGCTGGGGGCTCAGACAGTCCAGGAAGCCCAGCTTCATCCCTGGGGTTGATTAGGGATTGCCCTCAAACAACTGACTCAGTTCATGAGGAGGTATACTCAGGATTACACTCCACTGTCCTTGGACACAGACTGGCAATCAGCTTCAACGGAGAGGGGTGAGAGGACCTCTTTGGCTCGATTTCTGGGAATCAATCGGTCTTAGTTTTTTTTCTTGTAGTGGCTCTAGTCACGGGCCGGGAGGGTGTATTTGATGGTTCAGTCTCTATCAGGATCTGTCCGATTGGCACCAGATGATTTCTGTGTATAGTTTTAACATCTTTTGAGTTGTTCTCAGGTCGCACTTTGTATACAGGTAAATCTTCCAGTCTTCCTACAACAATATGAGGGAGGTGATGCCATCTGTCAGCAATCTAATGCTTGCCATGCAGCCCCAGATTCCTCAATAACACTCGATCCCCTTCCCTAAGCTCCATTGCTTTCACTTTTTTATCATACCTTTCTTTTATTAGCTAGATTTATGCGCCATGGTCTGGGCTAGTTGGTAGGCATGGTTTAATTGGGCCTTCAGTCTCTGCACTATTGTAGATGAGTAGCTGCTTGAGCCCCATCAGGAGAAACTCTGAAACAAACATCTACTGGTAATCTGGCCTCCTTCCAAACATCAGTCTATATGAGGAAAATCCAGTGGCATCACTTTGGTGCAGTTGTAGCATGTACCAGAGTGCTAATCTGCTGCCTCCATCTAGGCTTATCTTTAGGTTGCAGGGTGCCCAACATGTCAAGCAACTCTTGGTTAAACCATTCAGGCTGGGGATCTCTCTGGGATGATAAGGAGTAGTTCTTGACTTGCACTTCCTACAAGGATAACATCTCTTTAATCAAGCAGCTCTCAAAATCTCTCCCTTGATCAGAATTGATTCTTTGAGGTGCCTCATAGTGGACAAAGAAATTCTAATAAGGACTTTAGCCACCGTGGTTGCTTTCTGGTCTTTAGTGGGGAAAGCTTTACATAACTAGTGAAATGATCGGTAACTACCAGTACATTATTGATGTTTCTGATCTGGTTCTAGACTCAGAAATCAATGCAGACCAATTCCATGGGGCACTAGTAGTGATGCTAACGGGCAGCCCTCTGGGTCCAGGGACTTTCTTTTATCAGCTGCAAGTCCTGAGGTCTGGTTCCCACATCAGCACCCATTTTGGGCAATAAAGTCGGGACCTTACTAAGTCGAGGGTTCTTTCTATGTCGAGGTGTCCCATGTGATCATGCAGGGACCTCAACACCAGTTCTCGGAAAAGCAGTGGGTAGCACCAGTTGTTGTTTGTCTACTCACCCCCTTTGTCTACTGTCTCTCTATATAACAGTCTATTGATCAGTTTCAACTTGGGACTTTCTTTGTATAACAGAGCAGTTCTCAAGTCAGTGGAACGCGGTTTGGACACATCTTTTCCCACATGCAGACCCTCCAGAGCAGTTTTTATCATGGGGTCTCGGGACTGAGCCAGCCGAAGACTATCATTACTGAACTGGGGCAATGCATCAGTATCTAATGCAGAGAAATGACAGTAAGCAGAAGGTATACAGTTCTCAGATGGCCCCAGACAATCCACCATGCAATCCACAGCATCAGGGGATACCTGTTCCTCCTTGTCAAATTTTTGGCAAACTGCTCTAACGTCAGGTTCTGACAACCTGACCCAGTTGTTTTGGGGCACAGGCCTCACGGAGACAGCATCAGCATCTATGTGGTTCAGGCCTGCTCTGTATTCAACAGCACAGTTGTAGATAGACAACGGAGAAAGCCACTATGGCCAGTGGCATCCAACAACTGAGGTCTGTACATGGGTTAGAGGATTGTTATCAGTTTTTACCAGTATCTTAGCACCGTATAGGTACTCATGAAATTGATCAGCAATGGCCCACTTCAAGGCCAGGAACTCTAACTCTGTGTACTGGATAGTTCTTTTCTGAGGGGTTAGGCTCTCTGCTGGCAAGGCTACGGGTCTTAGACCATTAGGGTGCTCTTGATATAACAAGCCCCCAATCCTTGTAAACTGGCATCAGTATGAAGAGCGTATGGCCTGGCAGGGTCAGCATAGGCCAACACTGGGGCATGAGTGAGTTGATATATAATATCATGAAAGCCACTTCACAATCAGCAGTCCAGCAGGTCCCAAACATATAATTTGGAAGGAAATATTTTTCTCAGTCTCGGGAGCACAGCTTTCTTGTACTTTTTGTGGGTGGGAGGTTACCCTTGAGTAAGGTTAAGTAGGGCGGATCACTTGAGGAATAGTCCTTGATAAACGCCTACAAACCACACAAAAACCCAGGAACCATTGGAGCTCTTTCAAATTCTTTGGTTGAGGCCAGGTAGTCAAAGCCTCCACTTTACTGGGGTCAGTCTCTATGTCCTCGGTGGATACTGTATGCCCCACATATTCATGGATGTTTGGAAAAATTGACACTTATCTATAGACAATTTGATGCCAAAGTCTTCCAGTTGATCCAGCACCTTGAACAGCCGCGCTTTCATGTTCCTCCAAGGAACTGCCAAACACTATGACATCATCCAGGTAGACTAAGCACTCTAGTAAGTTCATATCCCCCACGTCACGCTCCATCAAGCGCTGGAAAGTAGCAGGGGCACCCGAAATCCCCTGAGGCTTCCTCATAAACTCATAAAAACCCAGTGGGCATATAAAAGCAGTTTATTTGTGGTCCTCCAGAGCCATTGGGATCTGATAGTACCCACTGCGAAGGTCTAGCACTGAGAACCATTTACTACCAATTAGACAATCCAAGGCATCCTGAATGCTTGGCATGGTATACTGGTCTGGTATAGTTCGCCTGTTCAAAGTATGATAATCCGCACACATCTGGACAGTTCCATTCTTTTTCCTTATTACTACAATAGGGGAAGCATAGGGACTTCTGGATTCTTGGATCACCCCAGCTGCGAGCATCTCTTGCAGGTGTCATCTCACATCACCTATATCAGCAGGGGCAAGGCGTCGAGATTGCTCACGGAATGGTCGCTCATCCTGTAACCGAATGTGGTGCTCAGCTCCCTGCACACATCCTACATCCCACTCCTTCAGAGGAAACACCTGTTCCCTCTGGGCAAGCCTTTCACTAATCCTTTTCTTCTACTCGGCTAGCAGCGGGGAGTCATCGAAATCAAACAGATCAGGGGTCACTCGGTCACTCCTCCCTGAGCTCTTGTTGCTGGGCAGAACAACGGTATCCGCACAGTGCACCGTGGCCAGAGTGCAGCCTTGCTTCACTCAAATTTCTCGATCTGATATATTGTGGACTTGGACCATTACTCTTCTGGCAAAAGCATGGGCTCAAGCAGGCAAAATACTGGGTTTAACCAGCAGTCCTTCTGGCAATTTTCCATCGCCTGGTGCGTCCAACATCAATATTTTATTCTTAACATCTTTTCTAATCCGGACCTCTCCTTGTAGAACACACTGGGCATTTGGTGTTAGCAGCAAAGACTCTGGATCCTTTTTCCAGACAATGCCCACCGGATCTTTGGGTTCCACCTGGCTAGCCTTTCTCTGGGTCTCATAGGCCTTCTGAATCAAAGCCGGAATTCTGAGAGCTCGCCCAGTCCTGGATCTCTGTTTTTCAGAACACAGCTGTGCTAAGCGACCAAACATATGAGCATTGGTTCCAATCAACAAAGGCACCCCATCATACAGTCCAGTGGGGGGGACACACTAATGCCAGGGTCTCCACTTGTTCGGCCACCCAAGCCACAGAAGTAGGAAAAGACAACCAGATATGGCTATAACCAGAATAGGGGTAGGCCTTATCACTCAGTCCCCAGACATGTAGTCCATCTAAAGGCTGCAGGGGCACATCAGGCAGATGCTTCTGATACCAGTCCTGAAACATGATGGTCACTTGGGAACCACTGTCCAACACAGCCCGGGTGGGTACTCCATTCACTTTCACTGTGGTTTCCATTGAAGGACCCACCATGTCAGACCATTCAGGGGGCATGGTTTGGGAGGTTGCTTGGGCATTGGCCTGGTTGGCAAAGCTCTTTCGAGGAGGCCCTCCTTGGGGCCTGGCATAGGCCTTGCGATGCCAGGCTACTAGCTTGCTGGTGACCCTCCTTAAGTTCTCTGACAACCGGCACTCAGTCTGAAAATGTCCACCCTCCCCACAATGGTAACAGAACTTAGTATCTCGGGGGTCTTTGGTGGGAGGGAGACATCTCGCCAGCTGGGGCACCTCAGGAGTTCTTGAGGGCTCCTCTTGACCAGGTCGTTTGCTCCGAGATGACTCAGGCTCCCCAAATTTGGGAGGATTTGCAGCAGTCTGTTTCAACTCTCTCAATATTTCCTGTAAATCTCTAATCTTAGCCCTCAAATCACTCTCCACCTGGGGATCAGTGGAAACGGCATGCACCCCCACTCCACCGTGGGTCTCTGGAGACACAGGAAATGTGTCAGACTCCCGGTAAGTCTCTGTCGGCCCCTTGATCAATCCTCTCGATGGATTGGTCTTATTTGGTTCACTAGGCTCAGGGGCTGGCACAGATTCACAACCCCCGGATAGGGTTCCCACCCCTCTTCGTCGGTCTCAACTTCCCGAATTTCTCTCATCAATTGGCAATACTTGGGAGGGGCAGCCCGTCGGTCATGCAATTTGAATTTCAACAATATCACACTGGAAAACCTGGCGGACTTCAAGATATGGTCTAGGCGGACCTGATTCAATGCTTGGGCAGTTACTCCCCCTTTTCGATAAGCCTTTTGCAGTTCCCTTTCCATTCTGGTAACAAAGTCTGACAGTTTCTCATGTCTCCACTGTTTAGCTGACTTGAACTTCCATAACAGGTCTTCCCCTGTTTCAGTACTACCAAACACCCCCTCTAAGGCAGAAAGGTACTCTACTGCAGAAAAAGTACTCTACTGCAGTGGCTTCGGGACTAGTAGCCTGCAAAAACCGAATAGCTTCCAAAGCTGGGCCCCTCAGGCTCTCCATCAGTGTCTTTCATTTCTCCCCCTCAGAGCACTGCCACTCTTGGACTGGGGGGGTAGCAAAGTCCATCCAAGTCTCCAAATCATCTTCCCCCAAGGGCACAGGCACAGTACCAGAAAAGAGTTTCAATCTCCGATAGGAATCTCACTGTATGGGGGAACAACTATAGGGGGTGAAACCAGAATGGAGCTCTTGGATGACCCGGGAGATGTACCTGGGGACGGTTGGGGGGTGGGATCACTGGAAAGGTCTAACACCTGTAGTAATTCCTGAGTTGTCCTCCCTCCTGCAGCTAACAGTTTAAGCAATTTATCTTTAAAGTTATTAGTCTTGGGGGAACCCCCTGGGGTGATCAAACTACTTCGGGCATGAATGACCCTCCATCCCTTTTGAGCACCTTCCAGGAAAATCACTGGGGGCACTCTCTCAGGGTCTATTGTAACACTGCATAAAAGCAGCACCTGCAAGGTTTGGTTGAGTGAGGCGGCCATTAGCCCCTTCACCTCTACCTTACCTAAACATTTAACTTGCACAACTGCAGAAACAAGGTCAGTGTTCTTTATCCCCAGAGGGACATCCAATAGTAACACAGTTTTCGGGGAATCCAATTCTTCAGCTTCACCCCACCCCATCCGTTTATGCACCATCATCTTAACAGGGTCTAGTTTGATTTTGGACGTGATATCCCCCCCCCAGTTTTTCTTTTAGTTTGGCCATGGTGGGGTACTTCGTCTACTTGGCCACTAGAGGATGCTAATCCCAGAGGTGCCTCCAAGATGTAACCCCAAGGTGGCGCTATCCCAAGGGCTACTACCCCTGCCTGCATAGCCACTAACAGGTTGAGGGGCCCTGATCCAGTGGCGGGTGCCTCCACCCAGAGGTCGAGGTTGGAACAGTCAGAAACAACAACGGTCATAGCCCTCTGGGTCACTGCAACCCACTTTCCTTCCACTAGTAGCCCATGAACACTTCCCACACCGCCATTGTGACTTACACTTACCCCCAGTATTGATGGCCCAACTTGGTGCTGAGGACCCCCTGCAAAATAAGATGCAATAACATAATAACCCATGCACAGTAGGGTGGCACAAACACACAGTTCAGACAGTATACCTTGCAGAACAAACAAATCTGATTTATTGAGGGGAAAGTAACAAGAGTGGGGGAAATCTGGTTGATTAGCTTAACACTCTACTATTTCAGGGCACTGTGCACAGGCCAATTCCCTACCAGTCACTGTCTCTGGGTACCCAGGCAATAACAGGCTAGCCTACTCAGTGCAGCTGGTTGGGGCCCTGATGATGAAGACAAAGGTTCAACACCCAAATTGATAATATAGAGCCAGCAGGCTCAGTTCATGTGGCAAGTGAAGCAGCCAGAACGAACTTGCCCTCAGTAGAACAGCTGACATGGAGCTACCCTGATTTAGTACTCATGACTCCTGGAGGAGGATCACTCTCTCACCACCGGCAGGACATAGGCCTGTGATCCCAACCTTCTTCACACATTTATATATAGAACAGAGGGGTACCATACCAGGCAGCTGCTTTAAACTCCCGACCGCATTCACTGCAGAACGGAGGCCAGCGCAGCTTCACTTTTCCTGACAGACCGAGCGCAATGAAGCCGATTCTCCAGTCCTCTACAGGGTGAGACTGGTAGGTAGCTGCAACATGTACAGCCACCTCTGCCTGCAAACCACAGCGGATTCAGTCCGACTAGTTTGGCGATACAGCCGCCCACCTTCTTGGCCTTCCACACGCGCTTCCTGCGTGAAGACTCCACAGCGCAGGAGCCCGGAGCTCGTTCCTCTCTCACAGCCACAACGACTCTGCCTCTCCAGAACAGTTCAGGGCATTTTCCCTTCGGCTCCAACAGGTTCTGGTTGGCTGATTCCTTCTGCCAGTCACAGCATGCTCCCTCTATTGGTGCAAAAAAGGCACCAGGGTCCAAACTACACTTCCCAGAAGCACCTGCCATATATTCCCCTTTAGGTAGGCTCCAGGTGGGAGTCCAAGTTCTGGTTGGCTCAAGCAGTCTCCATTTTAGGGCTCCCCTTCTCCAGTTGGACCATCTCAGTAGTTCAGGTCCAAAATGGAAGGGCCAAACACACAGAGTCCCAGCTGTAATAAAGGCAGGTTAAACAAACTGCATTTTCACTATTACTCTAAATATTTTCTAACAAACAATTGCATCCTCCATTTAGGCTCCCTCTGCCCTCTTAGCGACTGCAGAAACAGAGTGATTAAACAGCAGCTCGGATGGGATTCGAGCATTAAACACACAGTCCCCACCAGCTAGCCAGGGAGCACTTAGGCCAGCTCCGGGAAGGTTTTAGGAACCCCCATTTGTAGGGGGTTAGACATACCTAAATGGATGAATGGAGAGGAGGAATGTTGAAGAGCATGTCTTACTGAGTCAGACACAGTGCAGAACAACTCAGGGACAGCACGGGTAGAAAAGTATGTCCTGGATGGGACTTTCCATTTTTGACAGGCATGTGCAGCAAACCGCCGGAACCCAGAATTCTCCTCAAAGGAGAAGGGCAAAAGATCAATTGCCAGCATTTCTGCTACAGCAGCATTGAGTTCACGTGACACTGTATGATTCGGAGGGTACTTCAGCTTATGCGTAAAAACACTCTGTAACCTGGGTTGACTTAAACATTTTACACAGGGTGTGTTGATCACAAATGGTTGTGCTCTGTGATTAATGGCATTGGCAGGGCATGGAGTATGCACATTTGATGAAGGCGGTTGCACAGGTGATGATGACAAACCCAGAAATGCTGTTATTTTGCCAGATTTGCCAACCGGGGTTGATGTACCACTTGCACTAGACATACTGCATTCACCACCACCACCACCACAAAAACTGCTACTTTCACCAGCACTGGACAACATTTCAAAGTCATTATGGTCCTCCACCTCATCATGCCTGTAGTAATCCTCTGCTCTTATTACCACAATACTGCACACGTTTAATTTCCTACTAGGCTTAACAGTCATGGAAGGGGATAACATGCTGGCTATGGTTGCTGGTGATGCGGGTGAATGCCCCATTGTGGTATTAACTGCCAGCTTGTGCTGGGTCCACAGTGCCAAGTGCCTATTCTTAAGATGCGTATGCTGTCCTCCTGTGCCCAGATGGCTCCCCTTTTTACCTTGATTCACACACATGGCAAACCTGGCAGATTGCAACTGAATCATCATTTGCATCTTGATCAGAAAAATCCCAAACAACAGATTGTGATGCTCTGCTTTTAACATGTCCATGATGTGGCTTATTTAAGTCCGTTATTTTAAGCACTGAAGTGGTGAGGGGGGCACATGATGTTTTGGGCACTGCATACCTGGACTGCAACTGACCACCATGACTACCTATCATATTGATTACTGGGTCATCATCATCAACTAAAACTGGTAGATCACAAGTTTTTACGGGGGGGAGATTCCTGCAAACAGACTCAGACACAGCCACTTTGAATTTCTTTTTCTCCGGTTCCCAACTGGGGTCATTTACATCATCATCATATTCATCAATGTCACACACATCCACATCTTCTGCTTGGATGCTAGCATGTGGACTGCATGTTGCAACAACAGCAACATCATCATCATCATCATCATCACATTCATCATCAGCATCTACACCACCATCACCTGATATTTTTTCACCACATTGTGAATCACTGCATGGAAAATGCATGACGTTAAGTGCCACGGTGGACGGAATATCACATTGTATGCTATTGTTGACATGATCATCAGAATCCTCAGGTTCAGTTACTGGGTTGTTACTGGGAAGTATGACATCATCTACGCTGCCACTCACTTGCACTGTTTCACTCTCAATATTTTTGGATATGGTACACTGGTCGGAATTAGAACTTGACGCAACAACACTAATACTACCTCCACCACCACTAACACCAGTAATGCTAACACCACCGGCTGAGAAAACATCATCTCCTCCAACTATGAGTGAAGCTACTGATTGGGCTGTAAAAAACATTGCAGGAGGAATACCTTTCCTCACATCAGCAATGCACTTCTGTGTCTGCGTACTACTACCATGCCCACAGACCATCTTACTGCCAACATTGCCATGGACAGAAACAGCTTTGCTTACCCATCTCTTTGCAGGCATTTTGGGGGATCAACCACAAATATTATAACCAAATTCAGATTTTGATACATTCACTCTCTGATTGAAGGGACGCTGGATGTGAAGCCAAATAAACAACTGTGACTTCAGCAACAGATAAGAGACTACTCTGAGACTGTCATGGAATTAAAACAGTGGTGCTGATGAGGTCACAAAAACAATCCAGTCTGGTAAAAAATACCTTTTGAACATGGGGGTGGGGGAGCACTGAATACAGACAGTGTTGATTTTTACGGCACTACAAGCAGCAAAACTAAGAACAGATACCATGATCACAGTACAAAATCAGGCAGCTGCAGTGGATAGCAGGTTCACACTGCTGCGCTTGCAATTACACTAGTCTGTGGCACAATAAAAGGTGAATTATTTGATGCACTCAACACTGCACACACACTCACACACAGAACAGTTTGTGTACAATTCTGAATGAGGAATGCGCCACAAATGTAAAAGTTCAGTACTATGCCATGTTATGTATTGTAAATTTGTAATTTAAACAACCTGAACTTATGAACTGCTGCACCACATCCACACAACAAACAGCAAGAGAATTTCTCCTATTACTGACAGTATTACTGTGTGTACATTAACAGTCAGTTATATTACAAAAATATAACCAAAAAACAAAGAAATCACTATTTCTCCAACTTAAATCTACCTACACCACAGATACACCCCTCCCCCAAAGTACACTTTCACTGTCTTTTACCACACACACTCAATGTTGTAAATTAACATTCAAAATCCACACAAAAACAAAAACACTTGATGGTATGAGCACAGGAGGGGTTCCTACAATCGATGAACTAAAATTGGATCCTCCCCAAAAAAAGCAAAAATGCTTTTTGAACAGCTTTTACAAGATTCCTATCACAGACAGCTATCAGAGCACACTGTCTCCTACTCCTTCCTACTCATACTACCCCAAACTGAGGCTGTGCAGATCAATATAGAGCCCATGTGACCTGAAATCCCATGAATCACTGCAAAATTTGCCTTTGGAGCTCAAAAACAAAGGCGAAGTGAAGTGACGTGCACTGCCACAATGCACCGCCTTAAAAGTAACGAGTAGTGGCCTGGGGGAGCAGGAAGTAGCAGTGAAGTCATTGTTTCTAATGGACTTAGCATTCCTCATTATAGCATCAAAGTACTCTACATTGCATTGCGGAGCACTCAGCTTAATCCTCCTTTGCTCCTCGAATCGCTTCGTGGAGTGGATTGAGCCCACTTCGCCAACCACTAGTGGGAGGCACTCAAGAGTGGTGGAGGTGGCATTGCACCAGCAAGAGGGTAGGAGACACAACTGGAGCTAAAGTGGAAAACCAAACTGCAGGTAACTATCTGTAATTATACAGTATCTCTTTGTTGGATCCTCACCCTCTCATGATCTCACTCCACAACACTTATGGCATGAGCCCAACCCCAATGTGGGATAAGAACCCACAACCATCTGGCCCAGAGGGGAGTGTGCTACCAACCAAGCCACACTGACACCCGATAGCTAGTAGCCACAGTTTTACGTGAGACAACAGACAGAGTGACAGACAAAAAATTAATAAATGGTGACAGCATATCTTATCTCAAAAATGGTCTGGTCCCTTATCTTGCATTTTTTCAACAGCATGTGTAAATCCTATTTGCAATAAAGGTGCCAATGTGAACATTTTGTGGCTGAATTTTCTGGATTAGAGATGTATGCGGTTTCTGCTCCTTGATACTGATCAAGAAGTTGTTTTACGTTTGACAATTTTTTTTTAAAGAAAATAAAAAGCTAGTTATTTTGATAGTGATATTGGTTGTTTGTAACAAGTCAAGGAAGGCTTTAAAAGCAGCCAAATAGTGTCAAAATGACCCTCAAAATGCACCATATTACATCTAAAATCTGATGGCTTTTGGGGGCCTAGGCAGCCCCCAGACCCCTGGCCTATTGTTTAGGGGCACTGTGGTTCATGGTCAGAGATCCCTCACTTCTAAATTTAGCACTACACTACTACTTTAAACACTACATAACAGTATGCTGTTGAGTGGCTGCCAGTCCCTCAAAGAATTCAGTTCATGATCTCTCTCCTCATCTGCAGAATAATACCTTGCCAAGATCTCTCTGCTGTCTGTTAGGCCTCCTCTCCCCCAGCCATGGCAGAACACTTAGCTCCTCTGTACAAATTCTTTGGATAGTCTTCAGAGTGACCTTTTGTCCACAAATTGCTACCAGTGGTATCCTTACGTTCTTGGAAGGAAGCCCCTGGTAATGTTAATCATGTGGACCCCTCTACCATACCTGTCAACTGTCCCACATTCTGAGGGCTGTCCCTCATTTTAGCCCTCATAATTGCTCTGTCCAACATCCACCCCACATGGAAATTGTGCTGCTCGCACAGAAAATGTGTTGTAAATTCAGAATTTAAAGTACGAATTCATGATACTTTATGATGCTAAAAAGTTAGACTTTGCACAAATTATACACTGGTTTCATCACTGTTCTGAACTTGCGTCTCCATGTTTGATGAGGTGCCCTGCATTCCTAGGGCCCACGTCCCACATTTTGAGTGTCAGTGTTCCACATTTCTGCGATAACAGGTTGCGGTAGCTCTCTGCCCATTCAGACCGCTTGCCTCTGATTGGTCAGGACACACATCAGCAAGTAGCCATCATGGAGTTATGAAGCGATCTGGGGAGTTTTGGTCCATCCCAGTGATGCACTTTTGTGTAGTTTCAACACGGGGGGAGAGAGGTTTTTTTTTAATTATTATTCTTTTGTAGCTGGGTAAGGCCCACAAGCCACAAGTGCCTGATTCAGGGGTGACCCAGGAGCACTGGAGAGGCTAAGTGATTCACTCAGATTCACACAGTATGCAAGTGGAGGTTGTGGGAATCAAACTCAAGTCTACTGGATGTACCAAGCTCATTCACAGCTCATTACTCTGACCTCTAGGCTATGCTGCCAGCCCTCTAACCTATAGGTTATACTGTCAGAAATATAGAAGGAAATACAGGGAAACAATTTTTATTTTAAAGACTGTTTACTTGCACTACCTCTAGCCAAGGCCTCCTAGGGTAGGGGTTCTTGGCTTTCTTTGGAATTGAGGGGGCCAAGGGCTAGCTCTGAAAGCTTACTGTCACTTTACATCTCTCTGTAATACCCAGCTCTTTCCTCTGGCATATAACTGATTTCTAGTTTCCTTGCAAAGCTCCCCTCCTTCAGCTCTTGTTCTTCTTATCATAACCTCTGCATTTGTATCCCCACATTCTGTTTTATAGACATATTTTTTTTATTTAGTTTTACTGTTGTATTATATTATTGTTCATGTTCCTGTATTTTGACCTGTTTCACCTGTAAGTGGCTTTGTGATGTCTTTTATAAAAAATGATCTATAAAATAAAACGGTACTGATTGTAAGCACACAATAAAGCTGGCAGCACTGTAGGACTGCTGTAAGATACCCTGTAGCAGAACCTTGTTAATGCTGGCTAGGGTCCAACTGCAGAAAGTGCAGTTTAATAATTGCTCAGATGGCTTACCCTGCCATCTCTCTGTTTCTCTTGGGGAAGCTGCTTTTTGGAAGAAGACCCTTTTTTCCTGGCAAAGCATATGGGTTTTCGATGCACTTGGCAGTTCTCTTTCGGTTTCTTTTACAGTACTCAGGGTGAAGCAGGATTTAGAAACCACAGCACATGCAAAAATCAGCAGCTCTGGGTAATGGTGGTGGTGGTGGTGGGGGGGAGACCAAACATTACTCAGAAATGTGAGCACACAACAACTAACAACAAAGGCCCCTTAAAACAGATAAAGGGCTACATCTTTTTTTAATAATTACAGTATAGCATACTCATAGGGTACAAAGCCTAAATGAAGACAGCAGTAGTGGGAAAAGACACCAGTGTCTTTCGTGTGAGTGTGCCCTTTTTTAAGACTAATATTGCCACCCAGAGGCAAACCTTATATAGTCCCATCTTAAAGAGCTAGTGACATGTTCAGGAGACCTTTAACAAAACCTAATACTTAGACACAGTTCAGATTATATTTTCCATTAGTGCTGTATTCTTCCTCCCCATTATTCATTGCTGAGGTCATCTGTATGAAAACAGGATCTCTGCTCCTGAAGAGTTTGTCTATTCCTGCTGCTTTCTCCCCTACCTGAAGTCACAGAGTGCTGCTTGTGATATCACAGTTACTCCCATGGCAACAGATTGTGATGTCACAAATGAGGACTATGACTTGAAGTAGTGAGTAAGCTATAGAGACAGAAGGACACTAAAGAAACTTTAAGGGATAAAGATCATGTATTCATGCAAATTTCCTTAGTAATAAATAATGGGGAGGATAAATATATAAAATATGAATGGAATGTAGGCAGAAGTGTACAGAATTATTATGCTTTTTACAGTTTTCTTTGAGTCATCAGTAGCTTTTTAAGGTGTAAGTGCATGATTAAAACACCATCAGGTGTATGAAAGGGAGATAAATAGGAAATAATTAAAAGCAGCAGATTGTAGCTCATACTTACTGTATACATTCACTTACTTGTTTTTCATATACCAATACATAAATGGCTATCGAAAATTGGCAGCAACAACAACCAGTGTGGAACTGGTACAGCTCCACATGGAGATGGGGAACCTCTGCTACAGAGTTTTGTCACTGGAGGAAATGTTACAGAAGCTCCTGTAATACCAGAAAGTTCTGGAAGGAATGTTTGAACTCCGTTGTGGTGGTGCAGGTGCTCTTCCCTCTTCTCCCTTAAAAGATCCCCAAAAATACTGCTTCCCTCCATCCTTCTCTAGTCTTTTTCACTGATCCTCCCTCTGTCACACTCAATCCTTAGTTCTAACAATGAGTTACTCCCACCTGTCTTCTCTTGTTTTCCTGTCTTTCGTATTGTTTGACTCAGACCTTTCTTGTCTTGATTTCTGTCTGATTGCACTCCTGTAAAAAAAAAAATTCTATCTACATTTTCTTTAATTGTGCTGTGTATGCACCATATCATTCTCCACTCTCTCACTACTGTTGTTGTGGTGAAGCACTATTGTTTACACAAATAGAGCATTTGAAAAGTGCAATATGAAAAGTTATCTAGTACCCACATTTTTCAGTCCTGCAGTTGATGCTGTGCTGTATCATTCACCCACTAACACTCATGGACTGATTCCTTCCCTCCACAGCCACTTTTTTCAATGTCCTCACTTCCTGAAATTTTCTTCCAAACAAGGAATCATTAAACAGTGGTAGCTACTGCTGTACTGTTCAAGTCACCCTCTCGGACAGTCTATACTGTGAAGTACTTCAATTGACATGTGTCCAATACAATATGTACATTTCTCACTTGAAATGTTTTCCCCAACAGGAAATTTTTAAATGGTTGTAATGCACTACTACTACTACTACTGCTGATGCTACATGCTGCTACGTGGTACAGTGCTGTGTCTCAGTCCCCTAACACAGTTTTTGTAATGCACATTAGTGAAAGTGTGAAAAAAGCAGAGAGCACAAGATACATAAACTCTACTCCCTGAATTTTTTTCAACTACCAGAATAAATATATCAGGCTGCTACATGCTGATATATAGTACTGCACTGTGTGTCAGTCCCCTCACCAATGTTCTTGTGATGCACTTTACTGGAAATTGTGTGAGAAAAACAATATACATAAATTTGGTATTCCCTGAATTTTTTTCAGCTACCAGAATAAATATGTCAGGTTGCGACATGCTGCTACATGGTACTGTGCTGTGTGTCAGTCCCCATCACAGTTCTTGTAACACACTTTAATGGAAATTGTGTGAAGAGCACAATATACATAAATTCTGTATGCTCCAATTTTTTGTCTACTACTAGAATAACTATGTCAGACTGCTGCATGCTATTACATGGTATTGCGTTGTGTGTCAGTCCCCTTGCCACTGTTCCTGTAATGCACTGTAGTGGAAATTGTGCAAAAAGCACAATATACATAAATTCTGTAGTCCATGAATTTTCTTAGTTACCAGAATAAATATTTAAAGCTGCTACATGCAGCTGTATGGTACTGTGATGTGTCTGCCCCACACACCATTTTGCAACATTCTTTAGCGGAAATCGTGCAGAAAGCACAACACAGATAAATTATGTACTCCCTGAATTTTTCCTAAAGTGATTTATCAAGTTTGCCATACCAAATAGGAGTAGCAACATGCAGGAGTTGTGAATCAGTCTCCTACCATTCAAACCACCAAATAGTGCTGTTTTCTATGAAAAAAAAATCAATTTATTTCTATGCTCTGCTTCATTTGCATAACCTTGCCCCTTTTTTCTCAGTGCTACAACCTCCAACCGTGACATTTTACAAGGGAAACAAACGTTTTTAAAGGGGCACTGTCAGTTTTTAGCTGACTCTTTACATTGTTTGAAGTAGCTGTATCTAGTATTATAACACATGTAGAAAAAGACTAGTGATTTGACTGGCTGAAAGCAGCTCAGAGCTGTGTAATCATTGACCCATTACTATGCTCCTGAACTACTTATAGCCATTCAAGCACTGTAAGATAAACATAGGAAAGTACCATCACACTCCCACATTCTGACAGGAGCTGTCACTTCAGACCTGTCACTTCATCAGCAGGCAGTAAAAGTGAAACAACTTCTACACAGAATGGCAAATGCGTTTTTTGACCTACCTGCATCATAAAAACATTTTGCCAGAAGCTTTTCTACAGATTGTACTGCTGTAAACACTACTGAAATAAGAGACTGCACTTTGATTAGGAAAATAGAAAAATCAGCTATTTACTGTACCCACAATGCCTCACTATGTAAAGTAGTATACAGGCTATTATATTTCTGTGCTCACTACAGAACTTGGAGACTACATGTCTCAGTAAAGAAGTCTTATAACTAGATACTGTACGCACAATGCCTTGTTTTGAAAATAAACACATTTGATTGGAAATTGTGCAAAATGCACAATATATGTAAATTCTATACTTCTATACTTCCAAATTTTTTTTCAGCTACCAGAATAAATATGTCAGGCTGCAACTTGCTGCTACATGGTACTCTGCTGTGCTAGTCTCCCATCACAGCATCTGTCCTGATGAAATTTAGTGCCCAGGAAGTCTCATTCTAATACATTATCATGTCTGTAAATTGTCACATGAGGTCCTAAAGGAGATGTGCTTCCCTGAATTTATTTGCTACTGCTGTGCTGTGTGAGTATCCCATCACAGTACCTGTCCTGGTGAACTTTAGTGCCCAGAAAATTAGGAAATGTTCCACAAAATGATATGGCCTGTTCAGGGTGCAGATTCGGATGATTTGAATGTTCCTGTGTGTCCTGACAGCAAAGGTAAGTATTTTTTATTTTTCCTTTATGGCTGTGGGGGAAGTGGAAAGAGTGTCTTTCAGGCTGTCTTTTGTTCTTGTTTCTCTCTTTTCATGTATTTATTATGCAGGTGATGAAATCCTGTTGCTGCTTAGGTATGACCAGAATCTGGTTAATTATTTGATATGCTAAGATAATAATAATACTTTATTTTTATAGAGCAATTCTAGAACCAAAGCACTTTACATAATTAAAATACATATAAATGATAGAATAAACAATTAAAAAAGCTGATAATACAGAGTGCAAATTGAATCAGATAAAACAGTCATTGAAAGCTTGCTTAAATAAAAAGGTGTTCAGGGCTGCCTTGAAGCTCTCCATGGTCCTGCACTCTCGAAAGATATTAGAAGAACAGTTGGATGGCCAAGCAAATACTGGATGATGGATACCGAGCAGTATCTCTTACCAGGGAAAGTAAGTATTTATTTATTTTTTTAATTCTTGAATGTTATGCTTCTCTCTGTTTTCTGCCCCTGATTCTCTTATATCAGGTATTTTTCAGCTGGGTGACAATGGAGAATCAGGCAGCAGCAGCAGGTTTATGACCAGTGTATACACTGGATACAGAGGACAGGTTAACTTTAATAAGGCCACACACACATTGGTGGAGAAACTGGCACAGGAGGAAGAGGAGGAGGTCCGGGCATGAGTCTGCAAAATCAACTACATTCACGATCAATTGGAGAATATGGTGATAGTTTGCTTGCCGGAGGAGGAGGAGGAGGCAATCATGACACAATGGAAAGAGACTTGTGAATACAAGACAGAAATTATTAAGACTAGCACACTTCCTGTTGTGTTGCACCTGTGAAAGGAAAACAAAAATTAAAATGTAAAAGAAAAAAGAATCTTCAGAAAGGATACTTATTGTCACATTGTTGATGGTTATGCCATGAAATGATGTAACGTTGCCAGACAGAGGGGGAGGAGGAGAAGTCGTGCTTGCTGGTGGAGGAGGCAGCAGAACAGGACACCTGTGAAGGCAATAGAAAATTAGACTGTACTCAAGTAGCCACTGTGGGTGACCGCATGGTACTGTATATCTGCTGTGCACTTCCAGTACCAGTCATATTATACCTGTCCACTGTGAAGAAAAATTAGACATTTCTTAGCCACTATTGGCCACCTTGGTGGTTGCACGTTATATCTGTTGTCCACTCCCAGTCTTACTATACCTGTTTCCTGTGAAGGAAAAAAAGAGAAATTATTTTGCTTCACTTGCCCACTGTGTACCTGTGTACCTGTGAAAGGAAAACTTAATTAAAAAAAAGAAAAGAAATCATGTAATGATACTTACCAACAAATTAGTGAGATGCATGCCATGTACTGGTGCAATGGTGCCACACCAAGGGGTGATGGAGGAAGAGGCAACTGAAGTATGTGTCTCCAGGGCTTTCTGGCTTTGCAACTGGCTTGCCAGTCATCCCTGTGAATAAGCAAACCTGCAGTGAGACGGAGTCAAAAAGATGGAAATAAGCACAGTTTAATGTCTTGCAGGCAATAAGATGGAAGCCATTCCTGAGTGAAGAGTCACCACCATCAGTAAGGATGAGGGGTGTGAACAACAGTGAGACGGAGTCAAAAGGATAGAAATAAGCACATTTTAATGTCTTGCAGGCAGTAAGATGGAAGCCATTCCTGAGTGAAGACTCACCACCATCAGTAAGGATGAGGGGTGTGAACAACAATGAAAGTCACATGCTGGCTGGAGGGCTGCCTGGCAGCAGCATTTCTGCTGATTAAGAGTCTAGATTTGTCAGTCTAGATACACGTGATGGAGATGTTAGTGGCCCCTGTTGTTTGTAAATATGGAGGACATGAGCAGGCCAGAGGAGAAGGAAGAGGTGGTTTCTTGCTTGTTGGGGGAGACATCATCTGCCTGGCTGGCTATGGCATTTACGCTTCATTAAGAATTTGGGTTTGTCAGTCTTGAATGAGTGCATGCAGTAGAGACAGCAGTGACCCATGTTGTTTCTGGATGTGGAGGACACAAGCAGGCCAGAGGAGGAGGCGATGTCTTGCTTGCTGGTGGAGGCATGATCTGCCTGGCTGGCAATGGCATTTACACTGGATTAAGAGTCCGGTTTAGTCTCAGAGGACGTATATGGTATAGGTGGCTATGCCCCTGTCTGTTTGTTCATATGGAGGACACAAGCAGACCAGAGGACAAGGTAGTATCTTGCTTACTCTTGGAGGTATGGTCTACCTGGCTGGCAATAGCATTTACACTAGATTAAGAGTCCAGGTTTCTCAGTCTAGATAAGTACGATGGAGTCAGTGGTGGCCCATTTTATTGTTGGCATTTAATAATACAGTGTTCAGTGATTTTCTAGTTTGTCTGTAGGCATCACATAGAAGAATGTAGAGGCAGGTAATTGGATAGAGGCCAGGAACAGCAGCACAATTTGGGGGAAAGTAAAATGGCATAGGAAAACATTTATTTATTTATTTATTTATTTGGGTTTTGGTGACTAGGTAGGACCACTGAGACAATTACAATCCCTTTTTCAGGGTCGACCCAGGGTCATACATGGTACAGTATAGCAGTGCAATTATACAGGGAGTCAGTACATTACAGTATCAGATTCAGCATACTTTGTACAGAGGATACGAAACCATAGAGCTAGTTATGTTCACTATATTTACATATCTGAATTCTATATACATTAGGATTTTTAACTATACATGTGCATTAGAATATCACATTTTGTTCACAATAAGAAAGGGAGAGTAGGGCTAATGAAAGAGGGAGGAGGGGCAGGGAGAGTGGTATGGGTCAGAGGTCAGGTGAGGGGGAGGTTGGGAACTTCAATGGAAGCAGAGGCAGGAGGAGGCAGTGATATAGGCATGCAGATTGGACTTGAAAAGGGAAGAAGGACAAGTCAGGATGCGGGGAGGTAGGATGTTCCAATCAGAGGCAGCAGCAAATGAGAAGGACCTCCTGGAGAGGGATAGATGTAGATTTGGGGGGGGGGGACTAGCAGGGGGAGGGAGGAGGCGCATAGGGTGCGAGGTGCCTGACAGAGGTGGATCAGATCCCTAAGGCAGGGTGGAGTAAAGAGGTGGACAAGTTTAAACATTAAGCACATGGAGAAATACTTCAATTTAGCTTCATAAGGCAACCAGCCTAGGGAGGCTTGGACGTCACAGTGGTGTGAATGTGAGTTACCTCCCAAGGTGAACCTACCAATTCTGTGGTAAGCCTGGGAGAGGATGGAGAGCAATGAGGTAGTAGCAGAGCATAGCAGGGGGCACCATATGTTAGGAGGGTAGTAAGAGATGAGAAGGCAATTCTTAGGCAGGAAGCAGAGGTGAGATATGGGCATATTCGATAGAGCAGACCGAGCTTCAGCTGCGTATGTTTAACTATATTGGAGATGTGGATGTTGAAAGAGAATGTTGAATAACAATGAAAAGGATTCAACTGATGAGGAGGAAAGGAAGGACAGAATATATATATCTATTTATGCTTCATCCTCATCAGAGATGCAGCCTTCTCAGTCTTCCAGACCAGAGTTGTCACCATATGGGAATTCTTGCTCCATCTATGCTTCATCTACCTCAGTAGAAGGCAATCTGCCAATGCCAACAACCTCTCACTCTTCAGGTTCAACTTCAACACCACTGCCACCTTCATGTGGTAGGAATGCTGTCATGATTGTGTTGCATGGTGTTTTCTCTGCACTCATTTTAATAAATATTAGCATGCCAACATTTATAGGTGACAGATGTGTATGCCTGTCCCACACAGTGGCCACTGCCAAACTGAATACCCCCTCCACAGTGACACTTGATGGTGGACAACTCAGGTATTTGATTGTTAGTGAGGTCAGTGCTGATCAATCAGATACCTTGCTACTTCAGTACTGCAAGAGCTTATCCATGATGGTAAGTTGCCTGGTGTCCCACAAATATGCATCCATCATGTGTTGTGCTGCCCAACACTCTGCTACCTCACCAGCCCCCTCCTCCTTTTTCCTCCATGTCTTCAGGTCCCATCTGGTACAAAACATCGCAAAGTGGATCTGATGGGATTTCTTTTCTTTCACCTTTCATGTTTTCTTAGCATGTTTACCACGCAAGGTGGTAGCGACACCTGGTCTCTGTTGAGTTTCATGTTGTGCCTTAGATAATGGTGACTTAAACATCTGTGCCTCATGTACCTGTTTTATTAGAAGATTGAATACATTTTAAACCTCATCATGCCCACCTTCGATTGTTGATGACATGCCATGTTTATAACGTTGGGCCAGCATGGTAGCAATCCCACAATCTGCAGACTGCAGAATGTTGGAAATATGGGTATTGCAATCCAAGACATAGAGCTTGGTTCCATTAAGGTACAATGTCTAATATCACCACCTGACTCCAGCACCTACTTTACATTCAACACCATCAGCCTCAGCCTCAGCACACGTAGAAGTGGGGTGGTCTAACTGATACAGGCAGTGTCCCCACTCACTGCCTGTGTTGCATGTTCAAATGACTTGCTAATCATGATCAGACCATCCATTAGTCACCACTGGTTTGTTATTAGAGACGTGGATACTCTAGCACTGTCACAGCTTCTGTGCAGCAGCAGATATTCAAAGATGGTTTTGTATTGCTTGAACAAACTCTCGATCATGAACAGTGTCGAGTTCCATCTAGTGATGACTTCCAACTTTATTTGGTGCTGAGGCAGTTTGTTCTGGATCTGGGTCTGATCTGGATTTTCAGGTGCCTGAGATGGTTATGGGCTTTTCTGGCATCTGCTAAGTGGGCACAGATGTGACAGTCAACAAACATGGATTTGATTATCAGCATATGCTAGAAATTCTTTGCACAGTGAGATTAAGACAGTGGGCCAGGCATGGCACCCTGAGAGCCTCCCTCATCACTGATGCATTTCACTACATTTGAGCCCTTATTGCTCACAATGAATCCAGCTTTCAGTGAAGGGGGGGTGCATCCCCTCATCAATCTCTGTCAGGAGTATTTTGTGATTCATTGTGATCCAGTTACACTCTTCATTGCCAGCGCTGCATGCTGGTAAATACCCAGAGTGTTGCTACCACCACAATTGCTCTTAGTGCAATTTATTCCCCCACCAGAGTCAAATACTACCCCAGGTACCTGTGCCCAATGTGCTGTAATGCAAAGAAAGGAGCTACCAGCTATTTGGCCACTGGTCCACATATCCATACTGAGATATATTTTTGGTGATGCTGAATGCAACAGGACATAGATTATCATGCATGACACTGTCCCATAAAGTTCAGGAATGGCAAGTGTGGAGAAATATGTTCTTGAGGGAATCTGCCATTTGGGATAGGCATGGGCCATCAACCTTCTAAATCCTTCCTCAAGCAACTAGTCAGTGAACTCACTAATGATGGGGCAATACTGAACCTGGTGCTTACAAGCAAGCAGACATCAAGGTGGGACACCATCTGTGGACCAATGATCATCACACAGTGTGGTTCAACATAAGAACAGCTGCAGAATCCAACCACACAGTGCAAGAATCCTGGACTGCAGAAGGGCTAATTTTATAGATAGGTGAATGCCTAAGTGATGACCTGGCAGGGTTAGATGACCGGGGGGGGGGCAGAGGGACAATGAGCCAAACTAAAAGAGGGCATAGTCAAGGCAACAAACCTCTGTGTCAAGCAAGTAAGCAAAACCAAGAGGAAGAGGAGACCAGTGTGGTTCTCAAAAGAGGTAACAGCAAAGGTAAAGGCTGAAAGAGTAGCATTCATTTTATTTTTATTTTTTATTTATTTCATATTTTGGATTACTGCCTTTGAGCACAAAAAGGCTCTTTTACAAAGGTTCCAAGTCAAGGTAAAAAAACAGTACAATGTTGGAGGAACAGATAATACAAACAAAGAATTGCATAGACAAATCAGTGTAAAACATAACAATATACAGTATAATAAGTACAAACATACATGTAGTATTTATATCAACGTTTGGTAACATTGTGGTCGATAACAGTGGAGTCATCTAATTATCTGTTAGAGTGCAAACCTGTGTCTGGATTGCAGCCTGAGACAGGGTTTGTCAGAAAAGGAGGTATAATGAGACCCAGAGAGAGGAGGATAGGGAAATGCAGCAGGCAAAACACAGGGAGTCTGGGAAAGCAGTAAGCAGCACAAAGGCACACACTAAAGAGAAGAGTAGCTCAGGCAGTAGTATCAAAAGGGGAAAAGATATTTTTTAGGTATCTTAGCATGAAATCAAGACAAAGGGAGGGGCTGTACGGTTGAAGAGGGAGTGCTGTATGGAGGGGGACCAAGAAAAGTTAGACATCTTGAACAAATACTTCTGCTCAGTGTTTACAGTAGAAGGGGAAGGAGAAGGACCACAAAAAGGCACCAAGGGCTTTGATGGGAGGGAAACGGACACCTGTCCTTTTTCTGAGGAGAGAGTACAGGAGGCACTCATTAACCTGAAGGTGGACAAAGCTATAGGGCTAGATGGGGGTCATCTAAGGGTGCTCAGGGAGCTTAGGGGGGCACTAGCTGCACCTCTGACAGACCTATTTTAACAGATGTCTAGAGACTGGAGTGGTCCCAGAGGACTGGAGAAGAGCAGATGTAGTCCCACTTCACAAAAGTGGTAACAAGGAAGAGGCGGGCAATTATAGACCTGTCAGCTTGACACTGGTGGCGGGTAAGTTAATGGAAACAATAAAGGAAAAGATTGTGGAATACGGTATCCTGAATCCTGTGGGTTACAGGATCCAAGATAGCATGGATTCAAAGGGGGACAGTCATGACAAACTAATCTGACAGAGTTCTTTGACTGGGTGACAAAGGAGCTAGATCATGGAGGAGTGATGGATGTGGTTTCCTGGATTTCAGCAAGGCATTTGATACCATTCCACATAGGAGACTGGTAAGCAATTTGGGTTGCTTGAGGGTGAGCAATAAGGTGGTAATGTGGGTAAGAAATTGGTTAGAAGATAGGAGATGGATGGTAGTGGTATACAGAGTTTACTCTGCAGAAGGGAGGGTGACCAGTGGAGTACTTAAGGGTTCAGTGACCTAGCAGTGGAGCTGGAAGGTAAGGTCTGCCTCTTTGCAGGTGATGCCAAGATCTGCAACAGAGAGGATACTCTGTGGAGGGGGGGTGGAAACGATGGGCAGGGATCTTAAAAAACCTGAGGAATGGTCAAGGGTATGGCAGCTCGGTTTTAATGCTAAAAAAGTGCACAATAATGCATATGGGACATAGAAACCGAGGGGTGGAGTACAAAATGGGTGAAATGATACTGACAATGACCAAGTAGGAAAGAGACCTGTGGGTAATCATATCGGATGACCTAAAGGTGGCCAGGCAGTGTGACTAGGCACTCGGAGGGCTAGCTGGATGCTGGGGTGCATAGGTGGGGGTATCTCTATCAGGAAAAGGGCAGTGGTGTTGTCCCTATATAGATCGCTGGTAAGACCCCACCTTAAGCATTGTGTCCAGTGCTGGAGACCACATCTCAGGAAGGACACAGACAGAGTAGAGGTGGTCCAGAAGGGGGCTGCCAAAATGATGCAAGGTCTGCATCAAAAGCCCTATGAGGAGAGGCTAAAAGAGCTCAATATGTACACCCTGGAGGGGGAAGATATGATAGAGACCTCTAAGTACCTCATGGGGGTTAATAAAGTACAGGAGGGGGTTATGTTTCAGATAAAAAGGTGCTTAAGAACAAGGGGACATGCTATGAAGCTGGAGTGGGTAGATTCAGGAGAGATGTGAGGAGGTTCTTCTTCACAGAAAAGGTGGTGGATTTCTGGAACAGCCTTCCAGTGGAGGTAGTGGGGGTGAAAACAGTGGTGGGTTTCAAAAGTGCCTGTGGCAGGCACAAGGGAAACATTGAAACATAGAATTTGATGGCAGATAAGGACCGTGGCCCACCCAGTCTGCCCATTTTCCTACCTAATGGATAAGCTGCAGATCCTAGTTAACCAGCAGTCTACTTCTTCCCTACCCCACCCCCTAGAATTTGCCTTATGACTGTCCCATGCATGCTTGAATTCCACCACTGTTTTTGACTCCACAACCTCCTCCGGAAGGCCGTTCTATGCATCCACAACCTCTCTGTGAAAAATACTTCCTTAAATTACTCTGAGGCGCCCCACCTCTATCTTCAAATTGTGCCCCTTGTTCTTGCGCACCTCTTTTTAGAAAGATGCTACCCTCTTGGACTTTGTTGATTCCTTGAGGTACTTGAAAGTTTCTATCATGTCCCCCTCTCCCTCCTTTCCTCGAGGCTATACATATTAAGCTCCTTAAGTCTCTCTTCTTGTCTTCCGGTGCAGACCCTGCACCATTTTAGTGCCCTCCTCTGGACAGCTTCCATCCTGTCTATGTCTTTGCGAGATTGGGTCTCCAGAACTGCCGCAGTACTCCAGATGGGGTCTGACCAGCTCTCTGTACAGAGGGATAATAACTTCCTGTTTGTACTGGTGATGCCTCTCCCTATGCATCCCAATATCCCCCAGACCTCCTTGCTGCCTCTCACATTGCTTGCCCACCTTTAGGTCATCTGATATGACTACCCCAGGTCCCTTTCCATTTTTGTTGTTGTTAGTATCTCACCCCCATTGTGTACTCTTCCCTGGGTTTTTGTTTCCCAGGTGCATTACCTTGCACTTCTTAGCATTGAATCTAAGCTGCCATACATTTAACCATTCCTCTGACCTTGCCAAGTCCCTTCTCATCCTTTCCACCCACCTTGTGCATCAACTCTGTTGCAGATCTTGTGTCATCTGCAAAGAGACATACTTTCCTTCCAGTCCTCTGCAATGTAAACATGAAGACATTGGGAATCGTCAGGGGGGACAACACCAAAAGATCAAAGAAGGTCTACAGCAAAAATGAAGGTAAAATAAATTGGCACACATGGTATCCAAGCGGCCCTCATCTGCTGTCAGTTTCTCTGTTTTGAATTCCACATTCTTCACAAAAGACAATGGCAAATAGAGCAATTGCCAGCATTCAGTTCATGTGCAATAGCATGACTGAGTGGTTAGTTGGACTGATGCTCAGATGTGCTGTGTAGTAGAGGCTGGACCTTTCTTGGGGTTGGGCTACAAAACAGCTGGCCTCATCATGGCTGTATGGTTGGTGGGGTAGTATTTGATTCCTGGGGATTCGCAGGTGCCGCTTGAATGAAAGAAGTGATTTGTGGTGTTTTCTGCAATAGGCTTACTGTGGATCTTCTTCAAGGATATCTCTTTCATCAGGCCACACCTATAGGACAGTAGCTGCAAGGCACTAGAACCACATGGAAACTTTTTGCGAATAGTCTACCAGTGGCTGCCCATAACGATGTCTGATGTTGAAGTCCTCTGTATATAAATGTGGACAGCCTGTCCCCCTCCTCAGTTTTTTCCCGCTGTTGACCATACTCGCCAGACTCCATGGAGACACTGCTGCTACAGTCAACTGCTAACTCTTTGAAATTTTTAAGTTTTACTATTTTTCTCTCCCTAGTAGCTATCACTTTATTTTAAAGTGATTGCTGTTGTCGTCTATGTCGATGAAAGACTCCGCTAAACTCTTTTGTTACACTGAATGCAGTGGAAAAATCTACTCCAGTGATGGCCACAGCATTTTTGTGTGCTGTCTTGGAGAGGCCCGTGATGTTAAGGCCTACTTGCTCTGCCTGAAGTTTAACCAAGCTACCTGGAGATGCCGTCAAAAAACCCTGCAGGACTTCCTACTTGAGCAGCAGTTAGCAAGAATGGAGAGAGCTCCAGGTGAGGAACTCCACTGCATCACTTGCTCATTCCTCGAGCTCCCAATTTTACAAGGCTCGAGAGAAATCTTCAGGAAAGCACAAACACCTTGAGAGGGAGCAGAGTAAGGGTAAATGCTCACCAGTATGCTCCTGGTCACCATTACACTTGGCGCTGACCATTGCAGCTTCATTGACCGCCTTGGTGGTGATGCTTCCTGCCGTTCAGACCTTCGATCCTACAAGGTCGGCTCTGGCAGCATGTTCTGCCAGACCTCCCATTGCCAGCAAAAGCCTGCCAATTTTGGGGCTGCTGCCACACCCGTCGAAATTGCAAGCTTTGCCACTCAGTCCTCAGAACCCTCCAAGTCAGCTGGCAGTGAGCTCTGCTGGACATAACATGGCCGGATGTGGCCCATCGATGTCAGGACTCCAATCTCCCCTGTCAACATCCCAAGGTACTCCTGCAGTGTAGGCCACCGTTGATGTGCAGATGGTGCTCTTCTCTTTTGTGTAGATAATATGTCGCCTTATACCTCCTCCTCCTCCTCCTCACACACCAAGCCCGACTATGGCAGGATCTCTCAGGCCAGCCCTGCATCGACACCCACTCCTTCGATGCCCCCTACTCAGTCCAGGGCGTCAGCATCTTCACTGCCTTCCTTTTGGCCTCCAGGGTCATTCAGCGAGAATCAGGAATATAATCCTGACCTCCTTCCACAAGAGGAGGAAGATATGGATGGGAGCCCATCTGGCTCCATCATTTCCACCAGGAGTGAGGCCTTTATATTGTATACCCCGATATCCCCTCCTTCATCTCTATGATGAAGCAGCTCCAAACTGAAATGGGTTTTATGCCCAGGAGCAAGACGTCATTAGAATAAACTTGGTACAGTTTCTAGAACTACCAGATTCTCTACCCTTTGTCATTCCTCCTCTATTGGCTGCACTAGAGGATGCCACTCTGGCTGCCTGGCACAGACCAAGCTTAATCCCTGCCTTGCCCAGAAATGCAGACAAGCTGTACCAGGCCCCTTCAAGAAAGCCCTTTTCTTCGCAGGTCAACCTGAGGCTGATTCGGTTGTGATAAAGGCAGCCCATGATAGATCTAAGGTGCCTAAACATCTTAGTTCTCCCCCCACAGACAAAGTGTAAAGGGGAAATTGTTTAACCAGGAAAGGGACACTAAGTCAGAGCTTGTTTCCAGGTGTGACCTGGGAGCACAAGAAAGTTGAGTGACTTGCTCAGGGTCACACAGTATGTAAGTGGGTGCCAATGGGATTCAAACCCAGGTCTCTGAGTTTGCAGCTCAGTGCCCTTAAATACTGCGCTGTACTGCCTCTTAAGAGACAAAGAGCTGAGGAAACTGGACCTCACAGGAAAGAGAACCTTTGCCTCTGCCACACTGGACCTCAGAATAGCAAATTATTGGGCCCATATGGTCAAATATCAGAATAGCCTCTGGAAAAAGGCTAAAGCTGCAGCCCAGGCCCTTCCAGAGGTTTCCCAGAAACAGGAGATGCTCAACGCCCTCCAGACTGGGGCTGACATGGGTAAACATCTCTTAAGTTCTACCTATGACATTTTAAATGCCTCAGCCAGAGCAGCTGTGGCTAGCATCTGCATAAGAAGACATTCTTGTTTGGGGGTGTCAGGATTTGCTAGTGATGTCCGGCAATCCATTCTGAATGCCCCTTTCAGAGGTTACAAGCTCTTTGGGGCAGATGTGTAGGACATCCTCTCTGACCTGCAGGCCTCGGGAAGGAATCTAAGGTCAGTCCATTCCCTCTATCACACACAGCTGAGAAGTAGGCAGAGGATGCCCTTTTGCAGGGCTACCACTAGTCCTAGGCCAGGGACCAGGCAGCAGGGCAGACCTCCTCCACATGTGCCCAATCAAAAGCTTCTAGAGGAGGTGTGGCTGTAGCCACCAGATCTGCTTCAGCATGACTCCTTATTAGATCCCCACCCTCCAGTACCAAGCCCAGAGATGGTGGTAGGGGGTCACCTCTCCATCCACTGGGAAAAGTGAAGAGAGATTACAACAGATGCTAGGGTCATGCAGTTAGTTGAGCAGGGCCATGCTCGAGAACTTCTGGAGTTGCCTCCAGACCTTCCTCCAACCCCTTTAACTTACCATCCAGACCACATACCAGTGCTGCTAGAGGAAGTATGTACACTGTTGTGCAAGAATGTCATTGAACCAGTTCCCTGGGAGCAAAGAAACAGGGGGTTCTACTCTCATTTCTTCCTAGTCCCCAAATTTGCAAGGGACTTTGGGCCCATTCTGGATCTAAGGGATCTGAACTTCTTTATTCAGTACAAGAAGCTCAGGATGGTCACTCTGCAATGCCTGCAACCCGTCTTGCAAAAAACGGACTGAATATGCTCCCTGGACATGCAGGATGCTTACCTGCATATCAAGGTGTATCCCCTCCTACAGGAAGTACCTCAGGTTCCTGTTTCAGGGGCAGCACTACAAGTTCAGGGTATTGCCCTTTGGCTTGTCATCTGTGCTATGGGTGTTTACTAAATGCTTGGCAGTTGTGGCAGCAGCCCTCAGTAGAGAGGGACTGTATGTCTTCCCTTATCTAGGTAATTGGTTGCTCAAATCTCAGTCTCGGAGCAACCGTCTCACACCCTAGCATGCACCAGACATCTGTTCAATGCCCTAGGAATTATGGTCAATCTGTCCAAGTCAGTCTTGACCCATTGTCTGCATCTGCAGTACATATGTGCAGTACTAGACACAGCACAGAGCATAGCCTTCCTGCCCCAGGACAGGGCAGAGCACCTGATAGCACAGGCCCAGGTACTTTACAACAACAGGTATGCCATGGTCAGGACATTCCTGATACTGCTGGGCCTGATGGCAGCAGCCATTGTCGTGGTACCACTGGCAAGACTGCACATGAGAATCCCCCAATGGACATTAAGAGTCCAGTGGAATCTACGTAGCGACTATCTAGAACAGAAGGTTCTAGTAACATCTGTAAAAAAAAGGTGCTTCAGTGGTGAATGGAACCCAGCAACTTGCTCAGAGAGGTTTCCTTCCTAATCCCCTTCCCTCATCAGATCCTCACCATGGACACTTCGGGGATGGGTTGGGGGAGCTCATCTGTGGCCTCATCAGACCCAAGGTATATGGGCCATAGTGAAGAGTTCCCTTCAAATCAATGTCCTGGAGATGAGGGCCATTTTGTATGGCTTGTAAGCCTTCCAGAACCATCTGTCCCTGTGGCCTTTGTTGGTGCAGACAACATCAGTGTCGTGCACTACATAAACAAGCAAGGAGGGACTCGTTCTTACCCCCTGTGTAGAGGAGCAATAAGGGTATGGTACTGGGCTCTAGAACACTGTCTAGAACTGTGAGCAGTCCATGTCTTAGGCATCCAAAACGTTGTGGCAGACAGAGTAAGTAGGTCGCAGTCCAGAATGCATGAGTGGGAGCTGCTGGCTTCAGTAGTAGAAGACCTGTTTGACAGGTGGAGTTGTCCAGAGTTGGACCTTTTTGCATCCCTACTCAATGGAAAATTGCAGTTTTCCTGCTCACTCAGTCCAGGGCCTGGAGTTTTCTGGCAAGATGCGTTGTCCCTCTCTTGGAAATGGAGGTTCCTCTTTGCCTTCCCTCCCGTCCCTCTAATTTAGAGGGTGCTGATCAAGCTCCAGCTGGAGGGAGCTACTTTGATACTCGTTGCTTCCTTCTGCCTTTGTCAGATCTGGTTCCCCTTACTGCAGCAGTGGGCAGTGGAACCTCCTGTACCTCTCCCCCTGTGCAAAGGCTTGCTATCACAGGAGCAGGGCACCCTTGTCCATCTGGGCCTCAAGTCACTCCATCTTCATACATGGCTCCTGAAGACATAACCATTACTAGATTTAGAGTGTCTGAAAAGGTGTCTGGTGTCCTGGTGGCTGCTAGAAAACCCTTCACCAGGGCCACTTATTCCATGAAGTGGAAGCAGTTTGCTCTGTGGGCTGCTTCCCACCACATGGGTCCTTTCACTTGCCCAGTAAATCAGATTCTGGAGTACTTTCTGTCCCTGTCAGATGCTGGTCTGCAATACTCCTCCATCAAAGTGCACTTGGCTGTCATTTCAACTTTCCACATGCCTATTGATAGCCATATGGTGGCACAGCTGGAAGTCTTGTGCACGTTCTTGAGAGGTATTCTTCACTTGAAGCCTCCCATCCATAATCCAGTCCCAGCTTGGGACCTGAATTTTGTTCTGGAGAAACTTACTTTTGCTCCTTTTGAGCTAGCTGTAACTTGCGAGCTACGCCTTCTGTTGTGGAAAACATTATTTTTAGTTGCTATCGCTTCTGCTCAAAGGATTCCCGAGCTTCAGACTCTTATGTGGGAGCCTTCTTATTTGATTTTCCACAAAGACAAGGTGTCTTTGTGTACCAGTTTTAAATTCTTATCAAAAGTGGTGTCTGAGTTTACCCTGAATCAGACCATTCACCTGCCTTTTTATTTTCCTGAGCATGCAAATCCAGAGGATGCATTGCTTCACACTTTAGATGTACATGGAATACTCAGCTGTTATGTTCACCATACGAAGGACGGCAGGAAGTCCTCAAAACTTTTTGTTTCCTTCGCCCCTTGAAAAGAGGGCATTCCAGTTTCAAAACAGTTTGTCCAAATGGTTGGTCAACTGTATTACCTTATGTTACTGAAAGTACGGTAAGGAACTTCCTCGAGTTGTTTGTGGCCATTCGATTAGAGGCATGGCCACTCCAGTTGAATGTTTCTGGAACATGTCAGCTGCAGAAATTTGTGCTGTTGCAACTTGGAGTACTGTCCACACTTTCACCAAATATTACAATCTGGATATTGCCTCATGAAGAAGGGCAGGCTTTGTCCTAGCTATGCTTCAAGGCCTTCTTTCCTAGGCCTGTAGCCTGCAGTCATCCAGACTGTGTCCTGGTCAGTACTGCTTGGCATTCATCCTATAGGTGTGGCCTGATGAAATACATATCCTCGAAGAAGATAGAACAGTTATGTACTTACCATAAGAGTAGATCTTCAAGAGAATCTCTTTCATCAGGCCATGCCATCCCACCCTCCATCCACCTTGGACTAAGAACTTCTTTTCTCTTGTCTCTCTCTCCAGGTTGTACTATCCGCTGTTCCAGCCTTACCTGGTAGCTGGACACTTCCTCTCCTGGTTCCCTAGAGGGAGGTTCTCTGAGTATGGTCTCTGGTGTGGAACTGAGGAGGGAGAGGGGCCACCCACATTTGAATGCAGAGGATGTCGACGTCAGATGTCATTGTGGGCAGCCACTGGTGGACTGCTTACAAAAGATTTCTGTGTTGTCCTAGTGCCTGGCTGCTATAGTCCTATAGGTGTGGCCTGATGAAAGGAATTCTCTCGAAGATCTACTGTTACAGCAAGTGCTTAACAGTTCTTTTGGTGCCTCTGGGTGGTACTGCTCAACCCAAAACTTCTGCTATGACTACTAGTAGCAATCCCACAGACTCTTCCCCATCTCTGTAGTACTCCTCCTCAGTCAACCCTGCCTCCACCTGGGATATTTCCCTACCATTTCTGGATGCCTTGATAGATGATGATGATAAGGGAGCGAGACCACCCTCACCGGCTTCATTTTGGTGTTGAGTCAAGTGTAACAGGGGCCTGGAGTTTAGGAGTCTGTGTTGTCCACCAGTGCCTAGGAGGCAGCCCTTTTCCCCCTACTAATTCATGCTTGCCACAGCTGACAGCAACTGTTTCATCAGCTGTGTCCAGTAAATGGTAATCCAAAACTAGGGATTTGGTACCACTTGATTTTACATGGTGGTGGGAGTAAGACAGAGGAAGAGTGGAAATTGATGTTTTTTGGGATGCTTAATGAACTTCAACACTGGGTGACTAACAAGGCGTAATGTGCTCATCAGTAAGAGGAACAACCAGTAGTATGGGGGGGGACATTGATAGTTGTATGAGATAGTGGTGGGCAAACTCCCACATCTTCAGTAGCACCACCTTTCCTCTTTTTCTTTTCCTGTTCCCATAGGGGATCCAAATCATCCTCCCCACAGCCACTGATATCCTTCTTCTCTGAGCTCCGTCACAGAAACATAGAAAGTGACGGCAGAAGGGGATCGCAAGGTCTATCTAGTTTGCCCAAGAATCTACCTAGTGCTATTCCCCTCCCCTCCTTTGCCTTTCTGTATGCTACCTTTATTTCTATCCCATGCATTCTTGAACTCACTTACCATTTTGGCCTCCATTACCAACTTGGGTAGGTTATTCCATGGGTCCACCACTCTCCCTGTAAAGAAGAACTTCCTTGTATTACTCTTGAACCTCCCTCTCTTCAGCCACATGTCATGCCCTCTCATTCTCCCGCTCACTTTCAATTGGAAAAGCTCCTGCACGTTAACCTTATTTATACCCCTCATATATTTAAAAGTCTCAATCATGTCGCCCCCCTCCCTCCTCTGTTCCAGGGAGTACATGTTGAGTTTCCTTAGCTTGTCCTGGTATGCCATATAGTGCAGTCCCTGAATAATTTTTGTGGCCCTCCTCTGCACTGTCTCAATTCTGTCTATGTCCCTTTTGAGGTGTAGTCTCCAGTATTGTACACAGTACTCCAAGTGGTGGCGCACCAGTGCCCTGTAGAGTGGTAACACCACCTTCCTCCTGTGACTCGTGATTCCCCTCCTGATGTAGCCCAGCATGCCACTTGCCTTTAGTTCTGCCTTTTTGCACTGTTTACCCACTTTCAGGTCTTCTGATATAATGACCCCTAGGTCCCTCTCCTGGCTGGTGGAGGCTAGCTTCTCTCCTCCCAGGTAGTAATCCTCTTTGGGATTGTTTCTGCCTAAGTGCATGACTTTGCACTTTTTGACATTGAATTTCAGCTGCCATGTTTTTGACCAAATCTCCAGTTTCTTCAAGTCTGAAGTCATATTTCTCACATCCTCAGGGGAGTCCACTCTGTTGCAAATCTTGGTTTCATCAGCAAATAGACACACTTTACCTTCTAGCCCATTTGCAATGTCTGCTATGAACACATTGAAGAGTAGGGGACCCAGTACCGAACCCCGTGGTACTCCACTGGTCACCTCCCTCTCAGCTGGAATTGCCCCGTTTACCTGAACCCTCTGTGTTCTTCCTCACAGCCAGCTACTCACCCACTCAACCACCTCCCTGCCCACACCCATGTAGTCCAACTTCCATACCAGCCTGTTGTGTGGAACAGAGTCAAAAGCTTTGCTAATGTCCAGATAGATGACATCTACCACCACTCCCTGATCTATTATCCTTGTAACCCAGTCAAAGAAGTTGACCAGGTTAGTTCAGCAAGACCTACCTGCCATGAACCCATGCTGTTTTGGGTCATACTGCCCACTGGATTCCAGATACATTATGATTCTCTGTTTGATTAGTGCCTCCATCAACTTCCCTACCACCGACATGAAGCTTACTGGACAGTAACTGCCAGCCTCCTCCCTGTTTTCTGCTTTGTAGAGCAGAACCACTGTTGCCCTTTTCCAGTCCTCTGGCATGGTCTCACTCTGTAGTGATTTGGTGAATAGTTCTGCAAGGGGTGCTGCTAGTACACTCCCCAGCTCCCTGAGAACTCTATGGTGAATCCCATCTGATCCCATGGCCTTGTCCACCTTTAGTTTATTTAAAGCTTCCAAGACTTGAGCCTCTGTGAAGGGGCCTTTGTCAGCCCTGGTCCATGGGTGTTGCTGAAATGCAGGCTTGGCCCATCCCCAGCATTCTCTTTAGTGAACACAGAACAGAAGTACTGGTTTAAGACTTCTGCATTCTCACAATCTTTTTTTACCAGTTTCCCTCCAGTATCTGCTAGTCTGACTACCCCCCCCCTTGGTTTTCCTCTGTTCTCTTATGTACCTAAAGAAGGCTTTATCTTCCTCCTTTACCCCCTGAGCAATCCTCAGTTCAGTCAGGGCTTTAGCCTTCCTTATTGCCTTACCAGCTTCCCTCTGTGCTACTTTATAGGTTTCCTTATCCTCATCTTTCATTAACACCCTAAACTTTGTGTATGTCTTCTTTTTCTCCCTTACTATTGCAGCCACCTCCCTGGAGAACCAGAGTGGTTTCCTTTTCTTATTTGTCTTACTCACCCTCTTGGCACACTGTTCAGTTACCTCTGTGACAGCTCCTTTGACATACTCCCACATGTTGTCTACTCCTTTCTCTTCCCAGTATCTAAGACTGTCTGCCAGGATCTTTCTCATCTTCTGAAAGTCAGCTTTTCTGAAATCTAAAATGCTGATCTTGGAATGACTGATGTCTTCACTAGTGTTTACTTTAAATCTCATCATGTGGTGGTTGCTATTTCCTAAGTGGCAACCCACCTCTACTTCCTTTACCCTGTCATTGTTAGTTAAAACCAAGTCCAGAACAGCTTCACCTCTGGTAGGAGTTTCCACAAGCTGCCTCAGCCCTGCACCCTGCAGGGCCATTACAAAGTCCCTTCCTGTTGATGAAGATGCTGTACAAGATTTCCAGTTTATGTCTGGCAAGTTAAAATCCCCTGCTATTATTTTCTCACCCTTGTCTGTCATTTTGTGGAATGCCTCCATAATTTCCTTGTCCCCAATATCCCCTTGTGATGAGGGCCTGCAGATGACTCCCATCCTAATGGCTGCCCCGATCCTGTCTCAGCTGTTACCCATAGTGCTTCTGACTCACCTGAGATCCCCTGAATCTCTGTAGCCTTTATTTCCTCCCAGATGTATAATGCTACCCCACCCCCTTTCCTACCCTTCCTTTCCCTTCAGTACAGGTGATAGCCTGGGATAGCCATGTCCCAACCATGGTTCTCTGTGAACCAGGTTTCTGTCATGGCCACTAAGTCGACTTCGGCTTCTGCCATGATGACCATGAGGTCAGGGATTTTGTTCGCCAGGCTTCTGGCATTTATTGCCATTGCTCTCCATGTTCTGCCCACACTCTTAGCACAAGTGGGTTTCCTTTTGTTTTACCACACCTTTTTAGTACCCTTAATGGATTTCCTTTGGTCTGGGCCTGTGGTTTCAGATGAAACATTTATGGGGCTCTTTTGGTCTGCACCTATGGTTTTGGATGAAAAGTTTTGTTGGAAAGGTTTCCACCCCTCATTTCTACCCCTGCTGGAACTCCTTGGATCTGTACCTGTGTTTTCAGATGAAAAATTTTGTTGAAGAGTTTTGCCGCAGGTATTAACAAGAGAGTTTTCCCTTATTTGTATGGTATCATCATGCTTTGGAGTAGTTACTCTATTGTTTGCTGCTGTCAGGTGGGTAGTGACTTTCTTATCCTTCACCTTGGTAAGTGTCGTCACCACCTCCCCAGCCTTCGGTTTAAATAGACTGAGTACACATCAAATTTTTGACCAGGTGCCCTCACTCCTTTCTTTGTCTGGTGGAGGCCATCGTAGCAAAAGAAGTCCCTCTCCCAGAAGGACTGCCAGTTACCAGTGATGTGGTAGGTGTTTTCCTGGCATCATTCCCTCAGCCATAAGTTAAACTCATGTATGTCCTCCTCTCTGTCCCTCTTGGTGCTTCCACCCCACCACCAGACTGGAAGCACCGTCAAAAATGTCAGTGTGGATGAAAGAGAGGATATTCTGTTAGCAAGTTGTACAGTGTGTTCTTTTGTCTCCACAACAGATTGATTGGACAAATCATTTGTCTCTAGGTGAACAACTACATGTTTTGTTCCATCCTCCTTTCGCACAATCTGCTGAATGCGTTTTGTGTCCCGTTTTGCAGATGCGCCTGGGAGACACTTGACAATGACCCTGGTACCGCCATTTGAATTTATGTGGGATTCCACTCCATGGATCATGGAATCTCCTACTATGATAACTTTCCTTTTGTCCCTGTTGCCATTGTTTTCTTTGTCCTTTTCAATCATGCTTGGCTTCACAAGCCATTCCCTAGAAGCACTGCAATGCCCAGTGACTGGTTCAGTTACCAGGGGTGCGTATCTGTTATTTATAAGCACGTTGTTTTCAGATGTTTGTGTTTTAGTTCTTGCCACATGGTCTTACCTCCCCCTCCTGACCACCTGCCAGCCCTCCATTCCCTATCCTGCCTAGGCCCGGTGATGACATTTGTGTGCTGCTGGGTCAGAGGTGGGATGAGCAGGTGCATGTAGCTTTACAATTTGACCTATAGCTTATGTATTGTGACCCATGCTTCCCTCAGCTGGGCCCTAATGTTGGCTATAGCCCAGCAAGCCGGACATTGACCCATGCCACCAAAGAGCACCCTGCCACATAGGGCCCCACATTGTTCACAAGTGACAATCTCCATTGCTACTAGAATATTTTAGGTTGGAGATGTTGGAGCGGATCCACTTGGGTGACTTCTAGAGAGTAAAAGCACTATTTATCCTCCTGTTGTGATTTTAGAGCAGCTGTTTTAAGGAAAATATGGCAGAAAAGGTTAGAACAGGTTGGACAAAACAAAGATTTTTTTTAGCCTTAATTATATAAAGACTCCCAGCCAAGCAATGTGTGGATGAAAGTCAGTGAAGAAAAAATATCAGGTTTTTTTTCTGAGATGTGCAGTAAGCCCTACCCCTTCCTTACTTCTGCAGGAAGGATATGAGGGGGTCGGGGCAGTATTACAGTATGAGCATGGGGTGGGCGGGAAAGGGGAGGTGGGTTTGCAGCAGCAGCAGCAGACAACACCTTCTCCGAGAGATTAGCAGTGTGTCTTGAAAAACAAAAAAGTTTACTGAGCTAATAGTAGCTACAGTAAAATCATCAAAAACAGTTTATTTTTATTTATTTTTAACACATTGGGATTAACAAAACACACATGATGGGGGTAATTAACAAGTTAATGTAAGTGACAGAACACCACAACTAAAACTAATACAGAGGCTGAGAAAATACTTCGCTTAACCACACCAAACTGAACTGCAGAAATAAAATGAGAAATCACAGATAAAAAAATAATTACCAAGAAAGAGTGAGGAAAACAAATATGAGAAACCTGCTGCACATACACTAATGCTTGCAGTCAAAAAGGCTCAGAGTCCTGCTTTTTATGTTTGTGCTTGTGCAGAAACTGTGAATTTCAAAGAAAAGAGCTGCTGAATCATAGGGTGACTCTTTCCTTTGATCTGCATAATGCCGCTCAGCAAGCTCAGTGGATCAGTGTCATGATCAGCCTGCTGTGGTACTCCCACCCTCAATGTAAAAACAATCCCTACTACCCTCTACAAAGCTGCTGGACTCATAGGGTGGCTTTTTCCTTTAATCTGCATAATGCCGCCCAGCAAGCTCAGTGGATCAGTGTCATGATCAGCCTGCTGTGGTACTCCCATCCTCAATGTAAAAACAATCCCTACTACCCTCTACAAAGCTGCTGGACTCATAGGGTGGCTTTTTCCTTTAATCTGCATAATGCCACCCAGCAAGCTCAGTGGATCAGTGTCATGATCAGCCTGCTGTGGTACTCCCACCCTCAATGTAAAAACAATCCCTACTACCCTCGACAAAGCTGCTGGAATCATAGGGTGGCTTTTTCCTCTAATCTGCATAATGCCGCCCAGCAAGCTCAGTGGATCAGTGTCATGATCAGCCTGCTGTGGTACTCCCACCCTCAATGTAAAAACAATCCCTACTACCCTCTACAAAGCTGCTGGAATCATAGGGTGGCTTTTTCCTCTAATCTGCATAATGCCGCCCAGCAAGCTCAGTGGATCAGTGTCATGATCAGCCTGCTGTGGTACTCCCACCCTCAATGTAAAAACAATCCCTCCAACCCTCTGCCAAGTATCACTCACAGTTCCCATTGTTTCCCCCTTCCTTCTTAATTTTCCATTTCCTGTTGCTGTCAAGTACCCCCCATCCTTCCTTTTTCACTGTGCCATACCAGGGAGCCACTCCCAGTGTCACCAAACATAACACTGACACTGGGGTGCCCAGTTCCCAGTGTTGGTACCTGAAATAAAGAAAACTGTCCCTCGTAGCCTTTTTTCTTTTTGTTTTTCTTTTGGTAATCCCACCCTCTACCAAGTATCCCTCTCATTTCCCCATTGCTTCCCATGCCTGTACAGGTTAAACTGATTCTGGGGTGCTCAATCACCAGTGTTGATACTTGAAATAAAGAAAACCATCCCTCACAGTATTTCTGAACTTTTTTTTTTAATTATGCTTTATTCTCCCCTACAACCTGCCAACTCTGACTACTTCTGGGCATCCAAGGGGTCATCCTCCTTCCATCCACTCACCAGAACCTACCCCCCAGTCCCCCATGGAGCTTTGGTTTTCCCCCGAGTGGGGACAAGGTGGGGTGCCAACCCCCATAATCCTTCATTTTGTCGAAACTTGGAGGTGGCCAGTGAGCAGGGGCAAATCAGAGGCATGCCCCAGGAAGTCCATCATCCTGGAGCTGGCAAGTGTGTTTCCCATTTTCTCCCGATGCAGTGAGGGCCCCCCTGACATCAAGGCGCGACGCACCAACATCCACTGTGCTTCTGGCCACTTGTCCCCTCCAAACAGGGCTTGTGATCCCCCCAAGCTTCCACCCAAGATCACACACAAGTGGCATGGGCATCAGCCATCCACCCACCCCTCTGGAGACAGTAAGCTGTCATGGGATGCTCAAGCCATTCTCCCCCGGCCGGCCCTCCAGTGACCCGAGTCTGCTACCAAACCTGGGTCACTGACATCACAAACGGAAGTCCAACTGCTGCACCGACAGGCCAGCCTTTTATTTTTATACACCATGTACAAAGGAAAATGTATTTCAATGTGTTTTGGACTTGTACTCATAACTTGGTCATTTTTAAATATTTTTACACCAAATTTTCAACATGGCCTTTTTGGGGCCCCACCTCATGAACAAGGGCATTTCAATTCTTCAAATCTGGTCTGAAAGGTGAGTTTTCAGTCACTCTGCAAAATCATTTTTCCGGGGGGGGGGGGTTCAAAATTTTCACTTACCGGGATCATGAGGTGGGGTCATAAGAGGACTATGTTGAATATCTGGGGTCAACATATTAAAAACAACAAAGTTATGAAGGAACATTTACATTTTTCTACACTTTCTCATAACTTTGGTAATTTCAATATTTTGACCCTAAATTTTCAACATTGCCATTTTTCACACCACCTGATGAATGTGACAGATGACATTTTTCAGATCCTGTCCAAAATGTGTTTTTACACTTGTGGGGTGAAATGACATTTTAGCCAGTGTTTTTTAAATGACACCTGTTATGTTCAGAAGGAGGGGTCATAAAAATACAATGCTCCCCCACTATGGTGAACCCCTCTATAAGGAATTTATGTTGTAGGGAACACCTGTGATGGCTCCCATTGTTACCTAATTAGGCATCATTTTAACACCTCACTATAGTTTCAGTTTTCAGTTCATGTTTCTTTGTTCAGCAATTGCCATTACAATAAGTAAAAAGAAGGAAAGATGGTTAAAATACAATATGTAGTATGTTAAAATACAGACAAAAGAGAAAAAGAAAAGGACGTTTTTACATAGCCCCATATATATTTATAATAGCAAATACATTTTCATAGTGTGTGTTAAACATGAGAGAGCGTATTTCCAGTATGTGGATTTTTTTTTGGAAATGTAGAGTATATTATTATTGCACAGTAAACACCTGTATACCTTTTTTCCTTTTTTTTTTTATTTCCAATAATTAAAGTGCCAGGTTATTCAAAATTTCAAGGTTCTCTGAATTAAACAAGAGATCCAAAATATGTCTTGTAGGCATATACAAGGAACCCATAAACTTCCTCAAAAATTTCACACGGGCCTGACTATACCTAGGGCATCTTTAAACAACATGATTCAGATCCTCCAATTCTTGTAAGGGACAATAACAATTTTTTGTCTGGTTTTTGTCTTTATTGTATCTTATGTCTGTAATATTGCTTGGAAATGTTTCAAATCTGTACTGTGTTATTATTGTTCTGTATTCTGGTTTTTGTACAATATCCAAGTATGGTTTGACAGAGTGTTCTCTTTTGTTATTAACTAGGCAGGTTGCAATCTATTATTTTTTTATATCCCTTAGGTCACATTTCCTGGATTTAGTCATTATTATTTTTGTGATATATCTTGTATATGTCATATTAAGATGTATTTTTGCTTGACCCAGGTCCAAATATATTTTAAGTCATTGATTCCAAGTAACATTTGTATTGTATCCAGCCATCATCTTTCTTATGAAGGGCTAGATATTCCTTTTCTCATAAACACTCTGCTAGTATTGAATTTTTTTTTTCTGTTGTTAGTTTTACCCAATAGTGTATTAATCTACTCTGTACCATGTGTTGAAAGCTTGGTTGTCCCAGTTATGCTCTTACCAGTGTACTAGGTGTGCTACTAGGAATTTTTAATGTATGTTTATATGTTTTGTTTAATACAGCATCTATTTTAACAGTATTTTCTGTTCCCCAAACTTCCACAGTATATATCGTTTGATTTATTATTTTAGCACTTATTGCTTTTGTCATGAGTACAACTGTGTTACCCCGTACATGTAATTGAACCTTTTTAGCGCTTTAACTGAATGTTGTAATTTTATAATGCATTGCTATATATGTTCCATTTTAAGTTGCTGGAAAAATAGCACACCTAAACAGGGGAATTCAGTTACGTATTCTAGATTAGTTCCTAATAGATTTAGTTTTACGTATGTCTTTTTGTCCCCAAATATCATCACCTTTGTTTTCTTTGTATTAGGTTTTAAATTATTTTGAAGAAACAAGGAACTTTTTTAAGGTCCTTTGAAGACCCAGCCTGCTTGTAGAAATTATTGTTAAATCATCCTCATAGGCCAATATGGGAATTCGTTGTTTGCCTAATGTTGGTAGATGAAATGATGTATCATTAACATACTAACATACTAAAATGCCAGCAGAATAGGCCTAATGGTCTTTCGTGTCTGCTCGTCTGGTCAGCCCACACCCTGGGTGCTGACCTTGCTGTCCCCCTCGCCTTCTCTGGCTTCTCCCTTCCCAGTTCTGGATATTCTTGCTGCATTGGATTTTGCTTCCTGAACCCTTCCCCTGTACCTGTCCCACCCCCTCTTGAACCCCTCCACTGTCTCTGCCTCCACCAGCCCTCTAGGTAGTGCATTCCATGGCTCTACCACCCTCTCAGTGAGTAGCACCTCCTCCTTTCTCCCTGAATCCCCCCCTCCAGCTTCCACCCATGCCTCTAGTGCCCCCTCCACCTTCCTTGAAGCACCCTCACTGTTCCTCCCTATTTACCCTCTTCATGTACCTGAAGACCTCTATCATGTCCCCCGGTCCCTTCTCTCTTCCAAAGTGTACATATTTAGCTCTTCGAGCCTCTCCTCATAGGTCCTGTCCCCAAGCCCCAAATCATTTTGGTTGTCCTCCTCTGGACCCTCTCCAGGAGGTTAATATCCCTCTTTAAATCGGCCTCCAAAACTGCATGCAGTACTCCAGTGTGGCCTCACCAAGCAGTTATACAGAGGGAGTATCACTTCCCTCCTTCTGGAGGTGATCCCCCTAGCGATGCATCCCAGCATCCTGTTGGCCTTGGCTGCTGCCCTCCTACAAGTCTCAGAGTTGTTCATCTTGACATCCACCACCACCCCCAGGTCCCTCTCAGCCATTGAGACTTGTAGTATTCCCCCAGGGTGTACACTTGGCCTGGGTTTCTGGCCCCCAGGTGGAGTACCTTGCATTTCCCTGCATTAAACCTCAGCTTCCACTTTCTAGACCATCTTTCCAGAGCCTCCAGGTCCCCCTGCAGGGCCACCCTCCCTCTCCCCATCCACCACACGCCCCAGTTTCGAGTCATCTGCAAAGAGACTCATCTCACTCCTGATACCTGTCCTTATGTCAGATACATAGGCATTGAACAGAAGGGGCCCAGGACTGATCCCTGTGGGACCCCACTAATGACCCTCCTTGGGGAAGAGACTATCCCACCAACTACGACCCTCTGGGTCCGGGTCCTGGAGCCAATTGCCTATCCATCGGATCATCTGGTTTCCACCCTATTTCTCCTAGTTTATCCAACAGGCCCACGTGAGGAACAGAGTCAAATGCCTTGCTGAAGTCTAGAAAGAGGACATCCACTGGTCTACCCAGGTCCAAGGCACTTGTCACCCAGTCATAGAACTCCACCAGGTTTGTCTGACACGATTTCCCGGGATGAATCCATGCTGTCTATCGTCCAGGCACCTGACTTATCCAGGTTCCCCTAGCCTCTCCTTGACAATGCCCTCCATCACCTTGCCCACCACTGATGTCAGGCTGACAGGCCTGTAGTTCCCTGCCACCTTCCTTGATCCCCCTTGTGGATAGGGCTACATGCGACACCTTCCAGTCTTGGGGCACCCACCTGTCCTCAGAGAGATGGTGAAAAGCTCTGCCAGGGTTTCGCCAGGACATCTGCAAGTTCCTTCAGCACTCTAGGATGTAATTTATCCGGCCCAGTGCTTTCTCCGTCTTAAGGGGCTGAGGGCTTCCTCACTCTCTCTGCTGTGATTTCCACTTCCAGTACCTCTTCTCCCTGCTTAGCCCTCCCCCACCTGCCAGTGATGCCCCCTCCCCAGACCTGCCGATTGGTGGAGGCCCCCTCCTCATTATCTCTGTCTCCTCCCATGTATGATGCAGCATCCCCATTTCCCTGGTGAAAACTGAGGGTGAAGTACTCATTTAGTACCTCAGCCTGCTCCTCTGGGTCTTGTGCCCATCTCTTCCCTGATTTAATCCTGCTAATCTGCCCCTTCACCCTTCGTCTTTCCCCAATGTATCTAAAACCCCTTTTCCCTCTCCTAATTTCCCTGGCCAGGTTCTGCTCCTTCTTGCCTTAGCCACCCTCACCACTCTAGTGGCCCTTCACAACCATCAGCTCATACTCTCCTCGATCCCTTTCACTCCTTGAGCACTTGAATTTCGTATAGGCTGCTTTCTTTCCCCGCACCACCTCCTGGACCTCCCTGGTCCACCAACAGGGTTTTTGGGCCCTACTGCATTTTCGTCTTACTCTTGCACGGGTGCTGGTAGCATCCTGCACCCCTCTCCTGATGATTTCCCACCTACTATCAGCGTCCATGTCTGACCCAATCCCATCCAAATGCTCCTTAAGGATCCTTCCCATTTCCTTAAAATCCACCCCCCTGATCATTAAGTGAGATGATGATATCATTAATGTATATGTTAAATAAAGCTGGGGCTGACACACAGCCCTGTTGGACTCCTAACTTAGCCATAACCTTATCTGTAAGGGAACCTGTTCCAGAGTATTTAATTCTCATACATGTGTTGGTATAAATCCTTCTTATCACGTTTGGATCTATTCCCATTTTTTGTCATTTTTTCCCATAGTAAGGATCTGCGGATTGTATCAAAAGCCGAGGAATAATCGACAAAGGCTACAAAAAGTGATTGTTTCTTAATGCTGCAGTATTTTTCAATCAGATGATTGAGTAAGAAAATTTGAGTTATGGTACCTGTGTTTTTCCGGAAGCCTGCTTGCAATTCAGAGATTGTATCATGTTGTTACAGTCACTTAACTAGTCTATTTAAAAGTAGTTTTGCATATGTTTTAGACATAGTATCCAAAAGATTAATAGGCCTGTAGTTTGCCGGGTCAGTAAAGGAACCTTTTTTATCAATTGGAACCATATAGCTTCCAAGTCAGCTATCTGGTGTAAATGCATGCATAACTGATTTATTGTAAAAATCAGTAACGGTTTCAGCCCACCATTCTATGTTTAGTTTAATGAAATCTATTGGTATATTATTAGGGCCCGGAGATTTATGCTTTTTAAAACTTTCTATAGCTGTCATTACTTCCATTACTGTGAACATTTTAACAGCTCACTATAGTGAACAATAGCTATAGTGAACAATAGCTATAGTGAACAAATTGGCTGGCTCCAAAGGTGTTCCTTATAAAAAGGCACCACTGTACTATGTTGAAAATTTGGGGTCAAAATGTGAAAAAAAAAACAACAATGAAACATTGCATTGTTCCAACATTTACTTGTAACTTTATTTTTTGCAGATTTTTGGCCCCTAATGTTCAACATATCCCTTGTGTTACCCCACCTCCTGAACATGACAGGTGTTATTTTTCAAATCCTTTATGAAACATGTTTTCACAGTTGCACTGTGAAATCACCTTTCAGATGGGATTTAAAAAATTTCGCCTGTCTTCATCACAACGTCTGGTCATAAAAAGACTATCGGAAATTTGGGTCCTCTCAGATGGCCTATTCTGTGTAAATGAACTCTAAATATGTGTAAAAGTAGGACTCCACTAAAGATGAGATATTTAATCTCATCTGTTTTTTCTTGGTAAAATATGTATTAAAATGTGTAATAGCAGGGCCCCCACCAAACTGTGCATCTATGCTGCTCCATCCTGGGAAAAATATATTGTAAAAGCTGTAACCCACTGAAAATGTAACTTGCCTTTTAGCTAGGCTGTCTTGGGTAAACACATTATAAAAATGGGTAAAAGCAGGGCTCCATCGAAAATGAGATATTATATCTCAGCTGTGCTATCCTGGGTAAATGTAGAGTAAAAATTGGATACGTAGAAACCCACTGAAAACAAGTTTCCATCTGAGCTGTGCTAGCCTGGGTAAATTCAGTACAAAAATGTGTCAAAGCAAGATCACATTGAAAATGAGATATTGTAGCTTAGCTGAGTTATCCTGGGTAAATATATTGCAAAACTCTGTGTAAAAACAGGACCCTACTGCAGAATCTGACTAAAAAGGAGATGTTTCATCTAAATTGATCTGTCCTAGAAAAATATATTATAACAGTAGGACCACACTAAAAATGAAATACTGTATCTCACCTCTACTATCCTGGGTAAATACAGTATAAAACTGTGTAAAATCAGGACTCAATTACAAATGACATATCACATCTCATCTGGTCTATATTGGGTAAATGTATAATAAAAATGTGTACAATCAAGAGCTGGTACAGTAGCAATGCAAGAGGCAAACATTCAGCATTTGCAAATACTTGTCCTGGGCCACTCCCCCACAGCAGTGGTTCACTATAGATGAAACAAAACCACTACTTTAAAATAAATAATCCACAAAAACAGAAACAAGAAAACACAGGTCTAGCAGTGCATGGCCCTCTAGCACTATATGTGAGTGATTTGGTTTCAAAAGGCTCTGTTTTCAGATGAATTGTAAAGCTTTTTTGCTCGGACAAGCAGGGGCAGACTTCTCCCCAACTCTCTCTTCTGGAGATTGCACTCAACACAGCCCTTCTCATGGCATACAGCTTGCTTCAGTACCATGTGACCTCCAGTCCCATAGTACATTGTGCACTTTGCCTGGGGGCCCCACATCAGCAGTGAATTTAACAAATTCACAATTTGCAAAGTTATCCTATGCTGTGAAGCAACACTTCACAAGGTGGATTAACTTTGTGAATTGCAGCAAATTTGTGAATTAATTAGCAAAGCTAATTTTTACTACTTTGCACACCACTTGCCTCATTGCTGAAGGGGACATATACTTGCATCAGATGCAAGATTTTTAAAGTCATCTTAAAATGTGACTGTTTGGAGAATCCAGAAACTGAAAGGAGGTTTATAGTTAGAGTCTGTCAACTATGAAACAGATGGGTATAGTGCATTTACCTGTTTGTACCTGCAACGTTTCAATGTAGCAAGACTTTGCAAAACTTGAAAAATAGAAACACTGAAGATCAGAACTGTCAAGCATCTTAGCCGGCCTGTCGATGCAGCGGTTGGATTTCTGCTTATGATGCCAGCGACCCGGGTTTGGGAACAGATCTGGGTCATCGGAGGGCTGGCCGGGGGAGAAGGATTGAGTGTCCCTAGACAGCTCTCCTTCTCCAGGAGGGAGGGAGGTCTGCATCTCGGTGCAGCGGCGACACCCGGTGGGGGCTGGGTTCACCACCATGCACCAACGTCTAATCAATAATTCCAGGGGCGAGGAGGATGCTAGATGTCATTGCACATTCCTGCCCCTGCTTACAGGGAGAAGTAAAAATGGGTGGGTCCTCCAGCTACATGAAGCCCTCCCCAGGCTTCAATTAGCCACCATCGCCAGCTCTCCCAACAATATACTGGTTCCACGGTGCTGGGAGTAGGGGGAACCAGTGCCGTGGCCCTGCCCTCTGGGGGGCAAGCTGGGATGACAGGGAGAGAGTACCAGCAGCTGACGGTAGGTGGGAGTCCGGGGGCTATGACCAGGGCAGAGCCTGCTGGAAGACCAGCTGGAAAAAGTACAATAAATATATATAAAAAAAAGAACTGTAGAGTATCATCACAATATGGATAGAATGGATAAAGATAATGCTCTTGCTGTGCATATCAAGAACTGTAGAGTGGGTCATTCTTTTAAGTTCATGGACACTGCTGAAGTTAAAATGCTTGTGAGGGGGAACAAACTGGAGAACATGCTGCTATGAAAAGAACCATTTTGGACATTTAAACTTGGGGCTATTATGAGGACTAAGGGACTGAATGACAGGTTTGATCTCTAACCGTTGCTCATATAATTTTTACCTTTTCCAGATAGTGCTTCTGTTTACCATGGCCCACTGTGTATTATGACCCTGTTTGATGTGATGAGGTCCAATGTGAATTGTGATGCTTCTCTGAATTACAGGATGATGCTGATCCCTGATGCTGAAAGGAAGAAGGCACCCACCATTTCCCTTGGAAAGTCTGTTTAGGGATGGACATTTAATGTTGTTTAGCATAAGATGAATTTATGCATTCCAAAATGCTCATGATTTTGTAATTGTCTTAGAGGCTATGATGTGCATGCAGATTTTCAGTAGCTATTTATGTATACAAAAAAGGCTTACATGATTGTATAAGGATGAGCTACAGTTTGCTGTTTTTAATTATGATTTCATGCACCTGGTGGTGTTTTAATTATTCTCTTGCACTTTAAGAGGGGACTATATGTGATTTACCTCTGGGTGGCAATATTATCCTTGAAAAACACACGCTCACATGTGAAACATTGACATCTTTTGCCACTACTACTTGCTGCATGTAAGTTTTTTAACCTCTGAATATGCTATGTGAAATTAATATTAAAAAGATGTGACATTTTAACTGTTTCATACTAATGCCTTTGTGGTGAGATGTTTTGGAAATCAGGACTCTAAATGCAGAAGGCAAGATAAAGCTGACTTGCTGCTCTGGATTCTACCTTTTTTCTGCATGTTATTTTGTCTGCTGTGAAAAAAAGTGTGTTTTTTTGCCTGCAGTATCATTGTTCACATATTCATCTGTATCTGCCATGCTAAGTTCAATGATTTAAATGCCCTTGTCGAAAAAGAGAAAATGGTTCAATACATGTTTTAAGGCAAAAGCAGGGTGGAAGTCTAATGCAGCATGTTTACTTGATTGTTTACGGACAAGAAAGTGCCTGTGATGTTGGTGTTAACTAAACATAACCCACTTCTCTTCAGCTCATTCCCTCTTCTGTTCTCTCTCTCTCTCTCTCTCTCTCTCTCTCTCTCTCTCATTCTCTCGTTCCCTCTCACCTTTTCCCACTCTATAAATCTCAAGGATTACACAGCAGCATTATTGGGAACAACAAGATGGGGTCAGCTTTGTTTGTGGACCATTGTTGCATTTTAGTCACAGGGTAAGCCACAGTACTCAGTGTAGCTTTGATGCTTCTTTCCTGCTGGTTCCCTGTTCATTTCAATTCTGCTCACTGGGTCTGATCCTCATCGGCTGAAGGCTTGCAGAGTCCTACACTGTACAGCAAACCACAGGTGATGATTACCCAGCTGAAGCATGGGACACATGCACACTGACTGGCAAGTTTGGGTTTTTTCTCCCCCCTCTTCTGGGCTTTTCCAGGGAATGTGACCTGCCTGCTACTCATTAGCTATATTCCCTTGATGTTGGCTGTGTTCTACAGTCTTTACATTTTTGATAAAGACACAGGTAAAGATTTCTTGTTTATCTTTCTTATGTCAGATGTACAGATGATCTAAGTTCCTTACAGTTGCCCCCTGCTTTCTGTCTTGGGCTTGTATGAGACAGGCCATTGATGTCAGTGTTCACAGTGGTTGTGATTTATATTGTTTGTATTTAAGCAGGCAATATATATATATATATATATATATATCTACCATGCACAACAGTGCTGTGTTTTTGCTGAGGGGTTGCGATGACATCTCATGGACCTTGGGAGTGAAGCTTGAGAAATCCATGATGTCATCTCAATCCCTGAATGTAAACACCTGCTGAGTTGTGTATAGTTGCCCATATTTAATTTTTTTATAACATATGGTTGTTTTCAAGCAATATTATTTTTTGACCCTCCCACACAAAAAAGGCTGTCCATTTTTTTAAATTTGAAAACTAAGAAACTCACCCCACACCTAGATTGTAATACTCTCAGCCAGTGTCAGTGACAGTATTGTGGCTTTAAATTAATTTAAAAATAATGTTAGCTTAAAAAATGAAGAATGAGACTATGGGCTCAATTTTCAAAAACCCCAATTTGCTGCAAGCCCCAGGTGCATAAAAATATGGTGCACATGGCTTGTAGCAATCACCTGGCCAGCCATTGGGATTTTCAATGCCATGCGCCAGTTGCCACAAGTCAGATCAATATTTTCTGGTCTAGCTTGCGGCAATCCCAGGGACCTTTTTTAAGGGGCTTGCGCCAAAGAGTTGCCACAAGCTGCCATAAATCGAGTAAAGTGTCACAGCTGCCCCGACCTACCAAAATTGGGTGCAGTTGCAGCAAAAGTGATTGGCACAGCTGCGCCAAATAAAGGGTTTGATGCTGGGCTTGATGGAACCCCTGCATCACTCCTTGAAAATTGAGCCCTCTGAGTGAGATTGTGAATCATGCTGTAACCACTTTTGTTTAAAACATCCTTAAATTGCACAGAACCAGGTACAGTAAGATTCATATTCTCACTTGCTATCTATTTCTTCAGTATTGTACCAGTAAGATTATTTTAGATCAATTTCAAACAGTAATACTCTAACATGGTGTGTATTATTACCTGCTTAGAAATGAGCACTTTTTTTTGTTTTGCATGTGTCAAGCACGTGTACAGTATGTGTGGTGGTGGTGGTGGTGTGGGGGGTAAAATGTCCATAACAGCAGTTTGGACTGTGCACAAAAACAGCTTAGAACATGCACTATGGTTTAGAATGTGCACAACAAGGATTTTGAACTGGCATATTTCTATGCACAAGGGGAAACCACATATTATAGCATACCTGCATATTTCCTTTTAAAATCTCATGGCCATCACAGGGATACATGCTTCTAAGGTTATACTGATATTCCCGTTACATGGGGTTTGGAGGGCTGTTGGCAAGACTTGATACTAAATCTGTAGCAGATTTCTTGTCACATTACACATACTGGACAGAGTGAACAGACCACTCAGAACTCTTTCATTCACATTATATCAGAGAGTCTGTACCAGATTTCCAAATTCTACTTCACTGGTTTTATATTGTACAAGAACAATTGGAACATCCTTTTGTTTTGTGCTGGAGATAGAGAAGAATCTTGCAAGAAAGAACTTTTTTTCTGGAAATACTATTCTTAATTTGGGAAGGCATGGTGGTCTATTGATTAGAACTGGGAACTGAGAAGCATGAGGTCATAGGTTTGAATCCCACCATAGTCACTCACTGTGGTTCTTCTAGCAAGTCTATTGGCCTGCCCAGGCTTCTGTCCCATCAGCTGTAAAATGAGGCAGTATCAGCACCTCACTGAAAATTAGAGGTGGAACATGAATTGTGCATTCATGACTAAATGAGATGTAAAATAAAAACTAAAACAATAAAAAAAAAAAAAAATTTATTGGAAAAGGTAATACAATCTAAAATTATTCCTTTAATTTATCAACATGATTTTGAGCTTATGTGAAAGAGATTATGTTGTACTATAGAAGAATTATATGTACTGTAATTTGTCACACATACATACACTCTCTCTCTCTCTCTCTCTCTCTCAAACACACTTCTCTGTCTCTCTCTCTCTCTGTCTCTCTCTCTCTCACATGTATTTCCAGGTGATGAATGTCCCTTAAACTTGATCACAGTCAGGAAATGAAGACCAAAGTTTGAAGACAGATACTTTTCTTTAGGTATAACTACTGAAACCTGAAATTACCATGGTTTCCTTATTTTTTTTAGCTGGGGGGCATGCAGTTGGAAATGTGCAGGCTGTTTGGTATAGTGCTTAAATTAGGCCTCTAAAAGGGGATAATGCTTCTCCGAGAGCCTGGGCTAGAATCTGTGGAATCCATTTAACTCCCAGCCTCAATAGAATCTTATGGAAATCCAGTTCCCAGAAGTGAAGGGACAATGCAGTTATCCACAGCCTTATGCAGTCCTCACACAGAAAAACAAAGAAAATAAAAAAAAATATCTCAAACAGATAATCAAACACAATTTATCTTAGTTTTCTAAAATAAGTTGCGGGGGGGGGGAAGAATAGGTTTCACAGTTGACCCTTTGTGGTTTGGGGGGCTGCTGCTTGTTAGAGTTGATCTGAAATAGCATTCACTTGCTGTTGCCAGAAGAGGGAACTAGTTCACTGTGTTAAGCATCCTGCAGAAGTAAGATTAGTTCTTCAAAACTTTCTCCACTGCCTTCCTCTTTTCCTATGTGTTCTATGTTCATTTAGAACTGAAACAAAAACCTCCATTGTCTCCCCTCAAATGCTGTTTGACGTCTCCCCTAGAGACCTCACTCTAATTCATTAATATCTGTCTTCCATAGTCGGTTTAAGCATATTATAGATCCAGATGTGCATTTTCCGAACCAAATTATTTAATGGTTTGCTAATCACTTACAGTGCATGATGCTAAGGGTTAGCCTCTTGTAGCATTTGTGCAGTGCTTGATTTTGCATTACTTTATAACATCAGCTGTGCTTTTCATTCATTATTCTTTGTACTTTGTAATTTATGTGAAGAGAGTTGTTGTGTAGTTTGATACCATTTATTGGACTGATGCATGGCATAGCTATTGTACAAAGATGTAATAGTACACAAGCATTTAGGGCGACACCTGCCCCTTCATCAGATGTTAATTATGCAGCTGCCAAATGGATCTGAATGGCTATTTTTCCCACTGTATGACTATGAGCCATCATTTCAGTGCAGCATCTATTAATGGAAATCCCATTCTGATTTTGAGGTGAAGGATAACACATGACAGGGTGTGTGGTTATAAGGGAATAATGTATGCATTTGATAGTTGTTAGCCCACAAGGTGTATCTGAGTGCCACAACCACTTGAGAACTGCATTATTCTCTGATGACCACACACTCCAGAGTATGTTATCCTACTTGTGAAATAGGATTCTATTTCTTGAAAAACTATGCAGTTCAAGTGACGTGCACAGTTGTCAGAAAAATAATCAACGGCTATGTGACATGTATCCACTAACGAAGTTATAGGTTTTCATGACCCAGTTTATAACTTGTAATAATTGTGGAAAACAAGGCAATACTAATACTGATGGTAGCTACCAGTATTGTATATTGTTGTATGAGACAGTAAACCTAAACATACAGTAAAGTCACAAGAAAAGCATACTGCTAGTACAGCATGTCAATAATTAGTTGATAACAGCTCAGTTTTACAATTTACTTATGTTTGCACTGGCAACCTACAAGACACAATTTTTTCTGTCTACAGAATTAGTAATAAAGTTGCAGTCATAATATAGACCACACAGACAATGCTTTTCTTTGACAAAGAAACAGAAATAGTGCCTATCACAAAGTATAAAACTATAATCTACCATTTAAATAATACATATGTCAAAATGCTGAAGTAGTCAAGTCCAGCCTTGATACAAAAATGACTTTCTTCTCCACACAGGCTTCTTTTGAACTGGTCTTTACTTGTTGAGCTCAGTTGTGTGCTTGAAAAGATTTGCTTGACATGTTGCCATTTTGTGTTGGAGCCCCCAGGATAGTGGCAAGATTCACATTTTCGATGATCTTGAAATGCATTAGCATATGATGTCAGTGTTTTTTTATCATGCTTCTATTTACACATTAATTTTGTTAATTACTAAGTACAACTGGAATGAAAAACGAACAACATATGGAGTCACTTCATTGCAATGAAGAAAGGGATGTGTGTGTGTGGGGGGGTACACAGCAGGTTCTGCACATAGATACATAGATACATAGACAGTGTCAGCAGATAAGGGCCTATGGCCCACTCAGTCTGCCCATTTGAGCTTGTAAGTTCAGTTTATGTTCTCCTTGAAGTCTGTTGCCCCTTACCCCTGACCTCCAGAATTCCTTTATGTGTATCCCATGCATTCTTAAATCCCGTGATTGTTTCAGCCCCCACCACTTCCTCTGGCAGGGTGTTCCACTTGTTCACCACCCGTTCTGTGAAGAAATTCTTCCTCACGTTTCCTCTGAATCGTCCTCCTCAACTTCATCCCATGCCCTCTAGTCCTGGAGCATCTTTTTCGCTTAAAATAGTGTATTCCTGCACCTTGTTCCTCCCTGTAAGATACTTGTATGTCTCTATCATATCCTCTCTCCTCCTCTCCTCCAGGAGTACATGTTCAGTTCCTTCAACCTGTCCTCATAGGACTTGTGATGCAATCCATGCACCATCTTTGTTGCCCTCCTCTGAACTTTCTCTACCCTGTCTATGTCCTTCGTAGGTAAGGTCTCCAGAACTGTACACTGTGTACTCGGTGGGGCCTCACTAGTGTCTTGTATAGTGGAATTATGACCTCCTTTTTCCTGCTGGTGATGTCCCTGCCTATGCATCCCAGCATCCTATTTGCTTTACCTGCTGCCTTGTCACACTGTTTCCCTACCTTGAGGTCATCAGAGATGATAACCCCAAGATCCTTTCCTGCTTGGTGTATGCTATATCCTCACCCCCAACTGATATATTGTGCCAGGGGTTTTGTGCCCCATATGTATTATCTTGCACTTCTTTGCATTGAATTTCAACTGCCAAACTCCTGACCATTCTTCAAGTTTCTGCAGGTCCCTTCTCACTCTGTCTACACCCTCTGGTGTGTGTCTACTCTGTTACAGAGCTTTGTGTCATCAGCAAACAGTGAAATTCTGCCTTCTAGGTCCTGCGCAATGTCACTGATGAAGATGTTGAATAGGACCTGTCCCAGCACTGATCCCTGTGGTACCCCACTGGTCACTCTTCCCTCTGTGGAGTGACAGCCATTTACCACCACCCTCTGTGTCCTGCCGCCCAGCCAGTTACCTACCCACCACACTACTGTCCTGCCCACACCCACATTCCCCAGTTTGTGTAATAGTCTTCTATGTGGCACAATGTCACATTCCTGTGTTAACAGAGGACAGTCGCGATCATCAGCAAATTTCTGAGTTACATCTTTGTATTTGTTCAGTTTTCAAGCAAGGTGGCTAGTTTGGGTTTTGTACTGTTTCTTGGTTAATCGGCATTCTGATTTGGTATAAGAGACTGTTACAGGTGTTCCAGTTGTATTTGTTAGGTCTGCCATGTTTCAACTGAGGGCTGCCAATAATTCCAAACTGTATTCTGACTTACAATATTATACAGATTCCCTTGGTTAATGGAAAATACATTGTCCCTTTGTACCTCATCAACATACTGTAAATATAACAGACCCACCATACCAGCATAACACAGTAACTGACATTGTCAGTATCAGTGGCTCAGCAGGTAGCATGCTCACCTCTGAGGCCTGAAAACCAAAGGTCATGGGTTCCAGTCCCACACCAGGTACTTGTAGTGTTACTCATAATTGACACTGTAGTGTGGTATGAGTGGGTGATGCATTGTTGAGGTGCCATCCTTCAGATGTGACATTAAACTGAGGTCCCTTCTGTCCATCTCTGGTCACTGCCCAGGTGAACGTTATCAGTCCTGTGGCACTTTTTAAAAGAAGAGTAGGGGAAGTTAACCAGCATTATTGTCAACATTCCTCCTGTCAATAAAAAAAAAAACAAGTCCATGTAACCCCCTCCCCCCAGAACGCACCTGGAAAGAAGCTACCTTAGTGTGCCTTTCCTGGACAAAAATGATAAAAACAATATAAAGAAATAAAACACTGAGGAGTATATAATTGGTATATTGATGATACTGGAGGTTGCTACAAACATACACACGCATGCATGAGTGTATGTACAGTATGCACAGTGCATAACCACACATGCGCACACAATGTATGAGGTGACATTTTCCTCTTTCTGAAGCATGTCTTTAGTGTTTGTTGACTTGTTTCTACTCATACAGCTGATGCACTGGTCACGTTGCAGTGGAAAGCTGGGCCAACCACTGTAACATGCCTGTGCAATTCATTTAGAGAGGAGCTGGCATGGTGTTTTGCTTTAAAGCGTCCTCTTTTGTTTCTAAACAGCTGCCTGGCATTCAATTGACACTGGATTGAAATAAAGCAATTAGTAGGCTATCATGGGCAGAAATGAATGCCAAGGAAGAAGAGACCCTTTTTCACCAAGAGATTATATTTTTAAGTATACAACCTTCATTTTAAAAAATGACTATTTTGAATCATCCAGCAAAGGAATCTCTATACAATGACAGATGAACTTTTAACTATGCTTCCCCTTAGCAAGAGGAAGGAGTATATTATTATGGTACCTGAGTTGGGGGCGGGGCACTATGTTATTACACTCCCAGTTGTCTATCTGCTAGGTTGGAGTTGGATAAATTTTCTTATCATTACTAACGTTTTTACTCTTGAAGAAGGGTATTGAAAACTCCAGTTTCCTTGGTTAGCCAACTAGAACTTGTTCAGAAAAGTCAGTAGTGCAAGAAGATCCTGGGTGACTAGTTTAAGACATTTGAAAAAAAGTAAAAGGAATAATCCAAGCTGAATTAATGCTTTACTTTCAAGTACTGATGCCATATGGTTTTCTATGGGTCTCAAAACAGGAAACATTCAGAGTAAGAAAATCAATTAGGCTAACACAAATACATGTGTTTCAGCATATACTGTATCAAATGTTGGTGAGCCTAAGAATTTGGACTTCTAAAGATAGCTTTTAAAACATTCAAATTGGATTGACATCAGAATGAAATGTAACAGATTTTTTTTGTCATTCTGTATTTGTCCAATTTTTGAATAGGACTGTGTGACTAAACCGGTATATTCACAATTTGCTGCAGGAAGAGTACCTGCAACTCTCCAGTTAGAAAGAAGAATGTGTTTTTATTACACCATCACTGAATAAAGAATGCCTCAGCAAGCAAGGATTTTTACTGCACTTTGTGCAAAGAAAAGGCTTTCCGTTTGAATGCTTGTTTGAAAAGACGTTCCACTTGAATACATTTGTTACAGACCTGCTGTCTTGTAAATTAAATGTTAATGAAAATATACATTTGTTAATTTGGGTATTAATTTGTTAAAACAAGAAATAAAAATGCAGTTTGCTATTACCTTGACTTTGTCCACCTTCTCAGTGGGAATGTTTTTTTTCCTTTTTGTTTTCTAAATCTGGACGCAGTCCTGCATGTTTCACCATCAATTATTGTGGCTGCCAATATTAGGAAGTTACACAAATAGGGACACAATGCTTCTGGGGAAATGTGCCCACAGTTTGCATCCCTTGCACTAATCTGTACCCAAAATTAAAAGCTGCCCCAGTGTTACTGATCATAATCTTGTCCAAGTTGATAGCTGAACAGTGGTTTTCCTTTATACACATTCTGTACTATGTACTTACCTTGAGTCACAGCGGAAGACATTTTACAATATTTCACACTTTGAACACAGTTCTGTCAAAGTTTAGGAGACCTGAATAGATCCTGTTATCAAAATATTTGCCCATGCAGTTTGGCCACTCCTTCTATATATATATATATATATATATATATATATATATATATATATATATAATTGTTAGTGCTGGAGATGTCATAGAAGATCTAGGTAGGCATCTCTGCCCTCCCAAAAAGTGTTGATACATTGCATGTATGAATGTTTTACATATCTGACTCATTGAGTGCCTTAGGGACCTCATTACAGTAAATAAAAAAGTTCCAGACTTGCACGGCATTTTAAATATAACCAGATCTAGTTGGAATTTGAAGCTTCATTCATTTGCAGGGAGATGCCCAAAAGTTATTCTGGTGATGCCGGATTTAGTTGACGGGGGGAGGGGGCAATCCTTTGCAAGTTAACAGTGCTTAAAAGTATAGGTGGCTGCATGTAAAATGGCATTCAGGTCCGAAGTCTGAACAATAATGGTGCTCTGCACCTATTTGCTATGTTCAGTTAATCTAAATGGCTGTGATCTTTTACTTGGGAAATAAGCAAGATTATATTTATACTTTTGCACGGTTTTCCTCAAGCACATTCTATATTGTTATATTGTTCACTGCACCTATTGCTTTGGATTTAAATTTTTGCCTGACTCCTAATTTCACTGTACTAGTATGTTATATTCAGCTGTTTATTTTGCCTTGGTAGTTCAAACTTGCCTATGGTCTCCTTTGTTCATGGTGACTGCACTTTACTAGTGAATGCATTTGTCTCCCTATTCCCCTCACCCCAGGTCGCAGCTGGAAATAAGCCTTGGCTCAGTGTGCCTTTCCCAGTTACCAATTTTCAACAAACAAATTAATAAATAAATACACACTACTTCATTCATCTATCCAGCTGCTTTCTAAATTTATAGATGAATATCTTTAGTCTAGTGGCAGATCCAGAATTTGGTCAAGGGGTAGCAATCACCCCTCCCCAGAAATGTAAAATGTTTCCATTTAAAACTCAGTTTAAATTAGAAGAGTGACTGTCTGCTGGCCCCAGGGACAATATGTCCTTTGCTATATAATATTGCAGGAACTGCCAGCACTTTTAATCTTTTGCTTGGTCAGTGGTATCTCAACTACTATAATGCACCCTTAGCTCATTTTTGGGCATGTTTTTTAAAAGTTGTACTTCACAGAGAATGATGAGCATCATGGTAAAAGGTCAATGGGTTCTATCTTTTGATAAGCTGCACACTACAGCAGGACAAGCTCTAAATGAGCTGGTACATTTCAAACAAACAGCTAATACACTGATCCACTGAGAAACAAATGCAGATATTTAAAAAAAAAAAAGAAAGAAAATAGTGGCAGAGTTTGAAACATATTTTCAGCCACACACCAATGCAAACTGGCTTAACTTCAATACGGTATTTGTATAGACTCTGAGTCTGATTGATTTAAACCCCCAAAAAGAGTTATGAGACTGACCATTTTTCTTTTCTATTTCTTTTTTAATTTTAAACTATGTGGACAGTTTCCACAGTTACTTGTAGCTTTTAAAATGGTTGAACCACCCATTGAATGACTGTTTGCTTGGTTGCAGTTGTTTTCTATAAGTTTACAATGCAGATCAATAGATTGTTACTTGAGCTTACAATACAGAACAAAGAAACGAGTTTTCATACATTGTAAGTTCAAAACATGTTCATTCCTTAACAGATTGTTTCTCATTTTCAGCAGGGCAACTATTAATATGAACTGCTGATTTAAAGAGCGTGCTTAAAGTGAGATCAAATTAATTCAGAGGATGACTAACTTAGAAACACTCATGTTTTTGTAAACTATAAATGTTGATGCCTATTCTATGATGTTTACTCATGATTAAAACCTCAGGGGCCAAATATTTAAACATTAGCATCAATGCTAACATGGTTTGCCCTGGTGCTACCCAGGTCTGCAGCATCCAGTGTGGGGCCACATTCTGAGTCCCTGTCAGTGCACCCTAAAATTGTTTGCGTCTAGGTGCTAACATAACACTGCACCCATGCAAATGGGGGGGGGCTCTTGCATATGGGCACAGCGACATGTTCAAAGGTTTGTGATGGCAGTAAACAGCCCCCAAAGCTGTGCTGTTTACCACCACTTAAAACCATGGGTTTGATTCTCAAATCCCCAGTTTTGATGCAAGGTGCCTTCTCCAAAGAGAAATGATGCCAGGGGCACCTTATGTCAAAATCTGCAGCAATCCCAATTTTCAAATGCAAATGGCATCAAAAATAGGAGTCCCTGTGCTGATGTGGACCTGCACTGCCCCTTTGTCCAAAGTGGGGGTGTCCCATGGCGGAAGGGGGCTTGCATCACAGGGGGGCTGCAGCATCTCCTAAATCAGGATTTTCAGAGCTCTGCTGTGGTTGCAAGTCCTGACTGTGGTTAGATCAGCCATGAGCAGGTCTATCACCTGTGCACCAACCACAGGACACCTGTCAGTGCCAGAAGATCAGGATGCCACATAGCTATGGACCCTCCAGTCAGCTGCTGGGGTGGTGGTAGGCAGTGTCTGGGCATGACTCCCTGCTGTCCACCCCCTCCTTGCTGCTGTCTGAAGTGGCGGGCAAATGAGTCCTCCTCCATACTGGCTGGCCCCAGTGGCGATCAGGTGGGTGGGACCAGTGTACTGCAGTGTGCCCCTATCAGCCAGAGGCTGCAGGCAGTGGCAGAGATGTACCCAGGGCATGGGGTGGAGAGACACAAGGGTAGTTGGCAGGGCTGCATCTGGGCCTCCCATGGAGCCAGGTGGTCAGGGCCCTTCAGCAGGTGTGTCCATGGCACCATTCCTGCTGGTCCTCTGTGTCCTGGATGCAGCTACAGTTCTTCATGAGCTGGCCAGACACAGGGCAGGGGATGATGGCAGCCTCTGTAATTCCCCTCAGGTGTGTCATCAGATTGGTGCAAGGTGCAGCCTACAGCAACTCTTGGGACTTTGGTGCCGGGACCCCTGTTGTTCCAAAATATGGCACAGAGTTCACGGCACACTCAGAGTTTACCACACGTGGGATTTCAGCACTACTTGTTCTGATCACCCAGTGTTTAGAAAATTGAGCCACATAACTTAACTGAGTGCTAAGCCTGCACCCACACCCCACCAATGACAGGAGCTACCTACCCTCGATCACTCATCATACCAGCGAGGTTGCAGTCCCTGGTGTCTAGCGGCACCCTCCACCCCCTGAACACCCGTGCCCTGTACAGTGTCATATCCCTGGTGTCTAAGGCACCCTTCCACCCCTGAACACCAGCCCAGCAGTCACATTCTTGGTGTCTGGTTACATCCCACCCCTGAACACCCATCACCTGCTACATGTACATATCACTGGTGTCTAGTGGCACCTCCACTCCCTGAACACATGTCCCATGCAGTGTCACATATCCCTGGTGTCTAGTTGCACTCCCTACCCCCAAACACCTGTGACATGTATAGGTCCTATCTTTGGTGTTTAGTGGCACCCCCCAACCCCTGAACACCCATCCCATGTATAGGTTCTATCCCTGGTGTCTACTGGCACCCCCACCACCTGAATACCCATTGTGCATTCACGTCCCTGGTGTCTAGTGGCACCCCTCACCCCTTGAATATCCATCCTATGTGTTGTTCCTATCTCTGGTGTATAGAGGCACCCCCAAACACCTGTGTATAATGATATGGACCACCCTGGTGTCCAGTGGTACCCCTGCTCTCCCATTGCTCGTTGACATATGTAACGGTAAGCACTGGTGGTCCAGCATCCCCCCACTGACCCCACTCACTCACAGAATACCACCCATCCAACCCCCCCATGCCAGGGTGTCCATGGCTGCACTGAGAATCCTAGTACTATGACCAGCACAGCCCTCCTCTCAACTCCGTGGCCAGCTGCTGCATGAGCTGACAGTGAGCACATGCATAGTATATACTCACTTTAAAAAAATGAAGCTATTCAGATACCTTGGGGTAGTAGTAACATCTCTTCTTTTCTTCACAATGGTGGCCAGGGATGCTATTACTACTACCTTGGGGTAGTAGTAGCATCCCTGGCCACCATTGTGAAGAAAAGAAGAGACCTTAGCACAATGTCTTATCTGAAGGGCAATAGTTTCATACCCTCCTACTAACTCACTAGAGTGTCAGCTCTGCATATCAGTCCAGGCTTCCAGTATAGGACCTCAACCCATGACCTTCTGGCCTATAGGAAAGTCAAGGAGTGTCAGTGGCTCAGTAGGTAGCATGCTTGCCTCTTGAACCAGAAGATCAGATGGTTGTGGGTTCTTTCCCACACCAGGTATTTTGGGTAGAACCCATAACTGGCACTGTAGTGCAGTACAAGGGGAGTGCTGCACAACTGAGGTGTCATCTGTCAAATGAGACATTATACCGAGGTCCCTCCTGCCCATCTCTGGTCACTGTCCAGGTGCAAGTAAACGATCCCATGGTACTTACTGATGAAGCGTAGAGCAGTTTCCCTGCGGGCATGGCCAACATTTTCCCCTCAATAAAACAGGTACATGTGACACACCCACTAGCATGCACCTGGAAACAAGCTGTCGTAGCTTAGTGCACCTTTCCTGGTCAAAAACTGTAACTCAATCAAGCAATAAAAAGGGTGCTGCTGTATCAACTAAGCCCCGGTGACAAAACGTTCATCACATTTGTTCATGTGCTATTCCAGGAATCCCTTTTAAAGTGGGTAAGTATATATCTTCCCTGGCCATATTGAGAGGTATGGCACATAAATGCCCTCACAATCTTTCATTTGGGACTACTATGAATGTGAACAGTCAAAGAGCAAACTTCTGCTTCTTCCAAAAATTGATGTTTAATTCTGCCCAGTGTGGCAGGAATAGACAGTGGTGCATATACACAAAGGTACAGTATAGTTCACCTATCAGCTAGCAGTAATACTGTTTTCCCAAAAGTGACATTTACTGAGCATGGCCTCCAGGGAGGAGTGTCTTCATTAGACATTTCTAGTTTTGTGACCCTTGATTTATACTCGAAAGATAGTCTTTGACAAAAGAATTGTTACTAGTAATAAATCTGGAAAATGCTTCTAGATTGTAGCACACTGAAACCACAGGCTTACTTGACATGGGGAAAATATGGACTTAGGGCAGCAGCATTTTGATTTAAAATATTGCACATTGGTTTTTAACTGACTAAATTCATCAGTGCAGATGTTTATGTGGAGCTTCATACAGTTGTACATATCTCTTCACAGTGTTGTCATATCCAGACTCCTATGATATATATGTATATATTTTTTTTTATTTCAGTGCCATCAGCAATTTGCAAGCCTAGATTTTTAGTTTATTTGTTTCGTCATATTTTACCAGACTAGCAAGCAGAGCTCTGGAAGGCTCATATCCAATTGGGACGCAAGGTACAGAGGAATGTACAGGAGTACATGCAACAAGCAATTATCATACTATAGAAAACAAGTAACAATAATAAAACAAATACAGATACCACTCTACAGGAATCAGAGTAATGGAAATGGCAAGATTTACAAGTTATAATAATATATTTCGATATGTACAGAATTGCTGTAGAATCAGGTCCTGGTTAATGCTAGAAGAGCAACCTTACAATACCAGTTTTTACCTTATATTTAACTTCCATAACCAGTCTGGTTTTTAACCAGTTACACTGCTGGGAAGGGCACAAGCACAGAGATCATGTGACTTTCTAAAAATCACACAGTAAGTGCACTAAGTGGCTCTGATGGGATTTGAACCTGTGATCTGGTTCCAAAGCCTGCACTCCAACCACTACAATAGACTGTCTTCATTACATGATTGCAGATCTGCTTTGGTCCTCCTAGGCAAGAAGTGCATGAAGAAATAATAATAAAAAACTTAAAACAAAAAAGTTTTGCTGTTCTTCAGTAAAACCTGTCTTGAATCGTCACATTATGTATTATGACACCTACTCCCATAGTAATCATTCACTGCTTGCCATATGGGGCTACAGCATTAAGTTAGTATAAAATTACATATAGTTTAATATATCTGTACAACACCTTTAAACAAGCTTCTCGGGGCAGGGAGGTCATCTGTCTTATAAATCCATTATTCCATTGTACATCTTGATAGCCTAGCATTGCTTCTAGCCATGTTTAAGCATTAAATAGTGCATTATTATTTCACATAAATCAAACAGAGATGTGTGAATTCATAAATTTTGCATTTGTACAGACAGTATTTTAAACACTTTACAGCTTCGTGGGAACTGAAACTAAAGGCTTGTACACAAATCAACACCAAGAAATTTAAATAAAATTTGACAGCAGAATTATATCTGGGGAACATCAATGTATACATTTCTTCTGTTTTTCTTAAAGTATGTTAACACAGTTTAAACTAAAGGACTTACAAATTACTTTTTGCCCCAGTCTTTCACATACTTGAAACCATCAGGAACTAGGGAACCACAGGAAATGACTGGCCAAGAATGCCGGTAATCCATTTTCCTTGCCCCTTCAAGGGTTTCATGTTAGCCATAATAGTGTATGTGGGCAGGATAAAACAATTTGGGAACAACATTAAGTTGCACAAAATTCGATTGCAAACAAGGTAGCTAGTGCCAAATGCAGTGACTTTAATAAATAGTGCAAACATGATGCAGTTCTTCTTTTGAATGATAAACATGAACATTTTTTTGGGTAAAAAGTCTTATCAACAAAAGTAATTTAAAGGTGGTTCAGTTACCTAAGGACCTTTTATTTTCTTTTATCCCCATTAACATTACCATGGTAAAGAAACCGTTGCATAACAGGAGTATTTCCAAAGATAGCATCCCTTGTAGATATTCGGTAGGACCTCTACCCTTCCCAATAAGAAACAACAAAACTGCACAGACATGTAATATTGGGAGAGCTTTATTCGTTAAACATATACTGTACTGTTAAAGGAATTATTTTGAGTGGCTTCTCTCTTATTTTCCAAAACTCCATTTTGTGATGGTTGTGAAGATACCTTTCCTGGTGAAACCCAAGATAATAATGTGTTTAGCTAGAACACAGTATATAGCTAATTTGAAAGCAGCAATTTATCATTCACTATCAGGTTTATGTTTCAGGGTATGGCAAAAAAATGTTGATGAAATTTTACTCATTTATAGCACAAAACATTCTTCAAATGCAGCTTATTTTATGGGTTAAAATACTTTATTTTCACTGAATATAGTATGTATCTGTCTGTCTAATACACACTATATACACATATATTTTATAATGGGTGTATTTAAGTATAAATCTACAGACATATACTTTATGTAAATGCATTATATACACATAATATGAAATTATTTATTTAAATTTCATAATGCAGTAAAGCCAACTGAAATGGAGAATCTGTTTTTCATGGGATGCCCTGTGTTTATGGCTACAGATACAATTTGAAAGAAAACAGTAACAGATACAGTTATATATTAGCTAATAAGATTTTAAACACAACCATCTCTCTCTATGCACAGAACATTAAACTATTAAACTCATATTCCCATGACACTGCCCACTTTTGATTAAACTTTAAAAAAAACATGGACCTGACTTTTGAAGATGATCTTTTAGTGATATTGAAGCTGTTACTTTTTCCCCTTTCAAGCCTACAGGCATTTGACTTTGTGTCAACCAGGAGGTGACTTGGATTCCGTATCTTACAGCTTAGAGCAGTGCTGCCACTTCAGTAATTGCATGTACGAAGGATGACAAATACAACATACTGCTTATCAAATTTTCTTTAAACTGTTTTGTAGGGTTGTGCTCTGCTACCAAACAAAAATATGTCTGTCACGATTCTGTGTTGGTACGTAGAGTGTTTGGGGAATTTACACTGCCCTCAAGGCTAGCAAAATTTAAACTCTTTGATAATGCTAGAGTGCATTTGTGCACGGTCATAAACCATTTTGTTGCAGTACTCTGTTACACTAGGTTTAGGCGATTATAAAAATCAGAACATTTAACAAAGGAGGAAATGTGCTTTTCTTCCCCTTTTTTTTTTCTTTTCAAAAATGGCATAATTGACTGGTGTGGCATGATGAAGTATTTGAAAGGATGTTCTTTGCTCGCAGCACTTTGACAAACCTGAAAATCTGTCAGCTATGCCACATTATTTCAGTAATTAGCACAGAATGAAATGCATGTATAATCTATTTCAGCGCCTTCCATAAACTTTTTGCTTGCTGATTTGAAGAAACAAAAACAGAAAATCCAGCATAAGACAACATTCAAGCTCTCGCTGTCTCTCACTCTCTTCTGTCTCTCTCCTCAAGAATGTGGGCAAATCTTGTGAACACGGCACTTTTCTTCTTAATGTGAGAGCTTAGAAAACCAAGTTATGTGTTTGAATGACCAAGATGTATGTTTATTGAATGTTGTAGCCAATGTTTATCATACCTTGCTGTAGTTCTATGAACCTTTTTGGCTAATTCGCCCCTTCCCCCAGTTGAATGTGCAAACAGAATTACTGTGTATCTCGGTATGGTAACCCAGTAAAACAATTTCAAATGAATAAATAACAGCTTATTCTCAATGCCTCCTCCTGGTTAAATAAATGGTGAAATAAAGGATTTTTTTAAGCAGCAAGGACTGACATAGCAGCCCTTAATTAGTAGCTGGGAGTGTTATGCCCTACCAGTCCTAATTCTACAAATAAAGGAGAAACACAAAGGTCTTTATTGCTACTACAACTGTATCCACAATGTGTTGGAATTAAAATAGTGCTAAAAAAGCATTATTTTTACTTAAAAGCTGTCAAACAGTTGAGTGGGCAGAAGGTGTCCCAACATTCTATTTGTACTAGGGGTCCATTACCAGTGTGGGATAAGGACCATTACTCAACCAGTCGAAATGTGGTATTTCATGGTCAGCATTCCATGAGGTTTACACATATTTAAAAATGATATGCTTGATACTTACTGTCTGTCTATCTATTTATCTCTCTGTCTTAAATGAGAGGTAAATGTGGTATATGGGGAATTATACAATGGCAGGAAAAATCCCTGGGCTTTGATTAGTCAGTCAGGGGTTAGACTTGTGATGTTATCCTAGCACAACATCACGGATCTAGTCCCAGCACACACATGACCAAATCACATGAATAAAAAATCATTGCACATGCCATGCCCAAGTTGCAGACACTTGGCATGGTCACAGTGGATTTTGCCAGTAGTATTCAAACTTTTAAAAATATAAATCCCTCCCTTCCACAGCAGATAATCACCAAAAATCTAACCCAGAACCCTCACACATTCCCCCTAATTGGTGTTACTGCTTTCCATTGCTTATTAACAACAACAGCAACAACAACAGTAAAGTTAAAGCCATGTTTCCAATCGGCTTCTCATGACTGCACTCCCTGCTGTGAACATTCTCTTCTTTTTGTAAATCAAAATAAATCAGCTACCTCCAAACTGTCAGATCAGCTTCAGAACCCAGCAGTCCCTTCCTCAGGTAAACATGAAAGTCACCAGTACAGTTGGCTTCAAAGTGGTCCCTCCCATTCTTCTCACAGTCCTCACAGGCAAACCGCCGTAAACACATTGTGCACATGTATAACAACAGTGCACTTTGGATATACTATGATATACCAAAATGCATCAGCCCAATGCTCACACTCCTGACCCTGGGCACCCGAAACATGGTTGCCCGACATCGGGATTTTACTTGCAGGAAATGTTTCAGGGGTCTTTGCCCCCCCACTCCCCCACACCCTCATACTTTAGGATTTCTACTCTGCCACAGATAAAATCCCAATGTCACGCAACCATGTTTCGGGCACCCAGGGTCAGGAGTGTGAGCATTGGGCCGATGCATTTCGGCATATCAAATGGATCCCTGAGTTTCACTTATGTAAAAGCTGTCAGTACGATTGGATTCACATTCACTGCTGGAGTGAACACATGTATAATACTATGAAACACAAACAGCCCGAGGAGCATTTCAGTTAGTCACAACAGTCAGTGCCATAGTGGTGGGGGAGAGGGGAGACAGAGAGAGAGAGAGAGGCACCAGAGAAAAAGAAAGAGAGACATAGGGGGCACAGAAACCCAAAGGCACATAAAACACCAGCAACAGCACCACATATTAGCTAACACACAAACTGTGGACTTTTTTCCCCAATAGGTATTCCTGCCCTTACAAAAAGTGGAAAAAAACTATTTTAAACACATTTTTCAACTTTTTTCCCTTTTTTATAACAAATGAGCCATTGTATAATAGGAACAATGCACTCCTGGGTGTGTGTTGTACTGGGATAATGTCACTTCTTGGGTGTTGAATGCATGAGGCCACCACCGCCAGAGGCGCAACAGTATCCCAGCATGACACACACCCTGTCGTGCATTATTCTTTAAATATACTATCTAGGGGGGCTAATAAGCTCAATAATGGGCGAATGGTATTATGAGCTAAGTTACCCACCAGAAACAGTAGGTTTCCCTATGACACATTTACCTGTCATTTATTTTAGGGTTATAATGGTTTATTTCTACTTTTAAATCACATTTACAACAATTTCCAAGTTTGCCTTTTAGTTTGCCTTTTTCGGTATTAGTGTTCGTGTTTTTTCATAGTGTAGTGGAGATTTTGTTTTGACCAGTGTTTTGTCTCTGATTGTTTTCGGTAGTGCATGGTCCCCCAATATAAGAATATTCATAGGATTCATAGGAAATACAAGCAGAGAAGACTTTCATCCATATTTGTTTGCCAGTTTTTTTTTTAGATTATCCCACGCTTGTTTGCAGAAAAACTATCCAATCTAATTTTGAAAAGTTCCATTGAACTACTTGTCACAACTTCAATAGGTAGTTTGTTCCACAAGTTAACCACCCTTTGACTAAACCACTGTTTCCTTTTAAGTAGGTTCCATTTCACTGTTGCTAATTGAAGGTGGTGCCCACTAATTTTGTACTTGCAATCTTTGAGTTTTAGACCATAATTGGTCCACAGTATGTTATCATGTAGCGCTCGGTACATCATACACACCCCCGTATTGTAAGATGAACATGTCCACTGTCCTAAGTCTTTCAGTGTATGGCACATCTTTATACCCTGTTATTGCTTTTGTTACTCTTCTCTGTACCGTCTCCAGCTTTAAGATGTCTCCCCTCTTATATGGAGCCCATACCTGCACTCCATACTCAAGATGGGTCTTACCAGGGCCTGATAAAGAGGCCCAATGACCTTCTTATCCCTGCTTTTGATATGACATAGAACACAGTTTAGGTTTTGGTTGGCCTTTCTGGTGACAATGCTACAGTGTGAATGTAAACTGAGATGTGGCTGATCTGGTCCATTCTTTACTTTAGCACGTGGCATGGTGGTGAATCATCTGTGGTCGAACTCGGTGTGGCTTCTGTGGTCAGGACCGGCATGTGTCTTCAGTCTGGACAGGAATGTGCCTGCAGTCAGGAGTGGCAGCAGCATAAATGACACAGGGATAGTTGCAGGAGCCTAAAGTCCGGAGTATGGAGGGCATGACATCTGAGGAGAGGGCTACAGTGTCAAGGGGCATGGTTGTTTGGTAAGACATATGGGGAACTGTTAGAGTACTCTTAGGCTGTATTTAGTTTTTTTTTGTCTGGATAGGATTTTTATAGGTTTGGGAGTTTATTGGTGTGTACTGTGGCAAGTTTAATTAGTGTGGAAATGGGTGCAGTTAGTTTGGTTGATATGTTAATTGATGTGTTAATTTGTTAATTGATTACATAGATACATAGAAGTGATGGCAGAAAAAGATTTGTAGTCCATCTACAGTAGTCTGTCCTGTAACTTATTTATTTATTTCAAAAGTTTTACCTGGGAAGATATGCTGAGCTAGTTACAGCTCATTTCCAGGAGCATTTGGGGGAAGGGATGTGGGGGAGATCGGTAACAATAAACAAGGTGCAAATTGCAGTAAGTACAATAGATTACCAGATGTGCAAAAGGAAAAAAAGCTAACTTGCGTGCATTGTACTAAATGCACCCCATGAAAGCCACTACTGCACACTATATACTGTAATAAATTGAACTGGCTGAACCTAGGTGACCACAGGAGACTTCATCTTCTTCACCTTATGCACAAACGTACCACAGGTTTAGGTGCCTGGCTGCACCCTGGCCTAGTAGAACCCAGATAAGTCCTGGAGGGGCTTAGATGTGCAGCGGGATGGGAATATATTATCCCTCACTTGAACACCAGAGTGTGCTCCAGCTGCTTCTCCCATGTCAACCCTCTGGCTTTGAACAATCTGCCAATTGACCTGCACCCTGTCCACACAACCTCTCCATGTTTGGCCCAATATAAGGATGGAAAATTCTGCACCTCTCACAGCCTAAGCCCTGTTGTACCTGAGCAAGCTCAGTCAGAGACCCCATGATATGGGTGACTGCAACCGATGCTGACCTATGTAACATGCTTAATATAATAGGGTTTTATCCATCCATATGAGACATATGTGGAAGGTAATTGTAATCTGTTGCAGTCTAACAGCTGAGTACTAAGTGCCTCTCCACTTGTGAAGGAAAAGTGAAACATTAACTATTATTGTAATTATGGTTAAAAATCTATGTTTGTATGCAAGCTATAATGTATAAATTGTACCTTCTCCAAGCTGTAACCAGATCCTGTTGCATTTGAAAACCGTTGTTAAGAAGTGCCTGACTTTTGAAGGTGTATTCATTCCTCATGAATACAATTATTATTATTATTAAATACCAAGAGCAGACAATTACAATAAGATGCATTAGGTTCAGGGGTGTCACCAGAGGTATAATGTTGGGGGGGGGCTAATGCCCACAGTCAAAATCCTAACAAAGCTAGGGGGGGTCCAGGGCAGGCCCCCCCCAGGAAATTCTGAGATTTTTACCTTCGAATGGTGGCTTTTCCTGTATTTTAATGGTGAAATATATGTTTGAGAAGCCTGGTTATCATGACATCTATTAAATAGACAAAGAACCTCTGTGCGTAAACACTGAGGCAAGGGTTACCCCAAAGGGCATTTGGCTGGGAAGCCAAGTTTCAAGAAAATACAAAATCACACATGCCCCCACAATGCAAAGCATCATGGGCTGCATATGCAAATCACCACAGAATGTTATGCTGGTCCAACTTTAAGCAGAATTGCATGGTGCCGAATGGCCTCTCACACAGTTTGCAAAGGGTGCTAACAGAAGACATAGACACGTGTTTTGTCCTACCAGGACTCATCAGTATGCCTCGTCTGTTTGGCCCCAGTGGAATGGACCAGCTACCCCTAAGGCAGTGTGCCTGAGATATATTGTGGTGAACCCACTAAAATAAAAAACTATTTAAAAGACAAAGAACCTCTGTGCGTAAACACTGAGGCAAGGGTTACCCCAAAGGGCATTTGGCTGGGAAGCCAAGTTTCAAGAAAATACAAAATCACACATGCCCCCACAATGCAAAGCATCATGGGCTGCATATGCAAATCACCACAGAATGTTATGCTGGTCCAACTTTAAGCAGAATTGCATGGTGCCGAAGGCCTCTCACACAGTTTGCAAAGGGTGCTAACAGAAGACATAGACACGTGTTTGTCCTATCAGGACTCATCAGTATGCCTCGTCTATTTGACACCCCAGTGGAATGGACCAGCTACCCCTAAGGCAGTGTGCCTGGGATATATTTGGTGAACCCATTAAAATAAAAACTATTTAAAAGACAAAGAACCTCTGTGCGTAAACACTGAGGCAAGGTTACCCAAAGGGCATTTGGCTGGGAAGCCAAGTTTCAAGAAAATACAAAATCACACATGCCCCTAATGCAAAGCATCATGGGCTGCATATGCAAATCACCACAGAATGTTATGCTGGTCCAACTTTAAGCAGAATTGCATGGTGCGAAAGGCCTCTCACACAGTTTGCAAAGGGTGCTAACAGAAGACATAGACCACGTGTTTAGTCCTACCAGGACTCATCAGTATGCCTCGTCTGTTTGACACCCCAGTGGAATGGACCAGCTACTCCTAGGCAGTGTGCCTGGGATATATTGTGGTGAACCCATTAAAATAAAAACTATTTAAAAGACAAAAGAACCTCTGTGCGTAAACACTGAGGCAAGGGTTACCCTAAAGGGCATTTGGCTGGGAAGCCAAGTTTCAAGAAAATACAAAATCACACATGTTCACCACAATATATCCCAGGCACACTGCCTTAGGGGTAGCTGGTCCATTCCACTGGGGTGTCAAACAGACGAGGCATACTGATGAGTCCTGGTAGGACGAAACACGTGTCTATGTCTTTTGTTAGCACCCTTTGCAAACTGTGTGAGAGGCCTTTTGGCACCATGAAATTCTTCTTAAAGTTGGACCAGCATAACATTCTGTGGTGATTTGCATATGCAGCCCATGATGCTTTGCATTGTGGGGGCATGTGTGATCTATTAAATGATACATGTGCAAAAATTTGATTACTGGAGCAGTGAGAACAATTGAAAGAGAGACACCATTATCCCAGCAGACCTGCTGGGTAGGTTACAGTCCCCCACAGTAAAAAAGAGACCATTCAGACACCATTATCCCAGCAGATCTGCTGGGAAGTTTACTGGACCCCAGAGCAAGTAAGAGACCAGCCAGTCACCATTATCCCATCAGATTTGCTGGGAAGGTCACAGGAGCCCAGAGCAAACTGCCACTTCTACACTGCATAATTCTGAACAAGTCACTTAACATTCCTGCCGTTAATCTCTCTGCGTGCCCTCTCTCTTTCTCTCGTCGATGTCTGTAGTCTTTGCATCTCCCTGTGTGCTGCAAACTATCCCTCTGAGCCCCTTCTTCCTGGATATAAAGGAGTTTGAGGATGACTTGAATGATTGTGTCTATGTAGGTTGCTATATAAAAAGGCAGCAAAATTCTCTCCCTCCCTCTTTGGATTGTAAAGCACTCAGGAATACAGTCTGTGTGAAAGGTGCTATATAAATCAAACTTTCTTTTCACACAAGCCACATGCACAGATCTTCCTTCTCTAAACTGCCAAACAACTGTGTAAAGACTCATGCTGCAAAGCCTTTTAGATGTGTACCACATCTGTGCCTGTCTGAAAAATATACCTGCTATGCAAGCAATGCTGACTGTGTTGGCATGGCAGTTACTAAAAGGTGGTCACCAATCCTGATCCCAATTTATATTAATCACTTCCAGTCCTATTCAGGTGTTCCCTCCCACAAGGCAAATCATGCCAAACCTCTTATGCTTCAGAACCCACTGAACAGAGCCCAAGAGACTAGCGGAGGCAGAGCATATTTGTTGTAACCACCCCCCCCAGCGCTCCCTGTCAGATCGGGATCCAACTAACACGGGAGTGATGATGACAAATCCCTGCCCCAAGCTCTGAGCTCCCCCATGGTGATGTCCTAACTCCTGTCCCAATGTTCTGTTTGTCGACAGCACAGTACAGAGCAGCCAGCCACCAGTGCACTCAGTCCGCTCACGAGACTTTCTTTTTTCTCCATCAGACTTGTGAGTGGATGAGTGTAGTGTCCCCAAAGTTTGCCAGGCAAGCAGAGCAAAGAGGATTTAGGGAAGGAAAGGGTTAACTCCCCACAAACCCCATGCACAGCCAGCTGGCTTATTGACTAAACTGGCTGGTTGACCATTTCCTGTCTCTATCCCCCTTCCCCCTACCCTCCTGGAGCCTTCTGGCACTGGATCCTTTGTCTTGGCCAGGCCAGGTCTCTGGTCAGTGCCTAAAGGGGCCATAAATCAGCCAAATGGGCTGATCTTAGCCCCAGATAGCCAATCATCTGTCAAGAGCCAGGTCTACCTCTAGGCTAGAAAATGTCTTCCCTGCTAGCCAGTGGCAGTTCTGGACTGGGTGACTTACAGAGTAGAGAGCACAGGAGTATGGATGGCTGGAGGCTTACCTGAAGCTTGGGTTCGTAGCTCCTGGGTGGCTGCTCCTCTATAGTCAGTGGTCCTCAGAGGTCTCCAGCAGCAGCAGTCATACCTTAGCTCTGGAAAAGGACCAGCAGTCCTCCTGATGGCCAGCAGCAGCCAGTTCCATAGGATGAGCTCCCTTTAGTTGCCTGCTCCCTCGGTTTGTAGGTTTTTGTATTGGGTTTTTCTGGGGTGTCCTGACGCTGTATGCCTAGTAACACAAGCATCACATTTTAGATGCAAAGTGATGAGGGTAATGCTCACCCAGGTTCTCTTTTGCTCTAATAAAAATGTCTCTTGGCAAGTCTGTTAGTTTGCTTCCTGTTATTTTACAGAATAAGTGTGGCATGGTTTGTGTTTTTTTGGGGCTGCCATTGCAGTTCCCATGTCTCCCCTCTCCAGTATGCTGGCTGTTTTTTTTTTTTTCTGGCATTGACATTGGGTGTTGCCACACATGGGGCTGCCACTGCAGTCCCCTGTTCTTCCCCCTTTGTTTACTGCCTCTAGTGCCACTTGCTGGTCGGCAGGCTGTTGCCCTGTCCAGCTTTGCTGAATTGGTTATTTTTTTTCTCTTCTGTTTTGTTAAAATTTCTTTCTCTTCCCCTTTGTGGGGGCTCCAGGTTGCTTCCCATCCCTTTGCCTGGCCTTCTGTGCTGGTTACAGGCTGTGGTGTCCTTTTAGGGGGCCTCTTTATTTTCTGCCTTCAGTTTTGCCATTTTTTTGTTTTTATGTTTATCTGTTTTGTGGGCTCCTCGAATCCCTTTCTTGCTCCAGTCCCCTGAGATGACTTCCAACTGTGGTCCTTCTCCTGTAGCCCCCCTCCAAATAAATCAATGGCATCCATTTTGGTGGTCATTGGTGGTGGAGTTCCCCTGCTCAGCTCTTTTCCCCACCTCCCTTCCACAGTAAATTAGTGCCACTGCAGTCACGGACCTGGGCACCCAGCTGATCGCGGTCCATGTGGCACTTACCAAGAGGGGACAAGTTTGGCAGATGGACCTTGAGGTGGAGCAGCAAGGAGTGTTTGGGCAGAAACCAGCACCTGGACCACTAAAGTTCTGTCCTGCCACTATTCAGGGGCAACCAAAGCACTGGGTGGGAGCAGAGCTCCCCGACCTCCACCACTAACACCACCAACGATTGCTGCAGGATCTGGAGGACTCGGGCCAGGCAAAGAAAAAGGAAAGTGCGCTCCACGTGGTAGAGCTATAAAGTGCTGACTCTAAACCATGGCTTCTTATTTTCCTCAGCAGCAGTGAAGCTGGGAGTCTTTAAATTTTTCAGGGAAAATGATTGGGGGGCTTGAGCTTACATTAGGGGGGCTTCAGCCTCCCCCAAAACAGCCTGGTGACACCACTGATTAGGTTAAATAAATTTGCAACTGTGCAAAAGGCAATATAAGTAGAGTAGTAACAATAGCAGTAAATGAGGAGGGTGGATATGGGGGGAATGCACTAGTGCAAATAGAGAGGATAGCAGTGTCTTGAGGAAGGGGATGGCAACTCATTACATGTGGTCGGGGCAGTTGCAGGAGTTTGTTGTGATGTCACAAGGGACTTGCAGCTCTGAATATGGGCAAAGCTATGGGACCAGAGACCCAAAGGATCTAAAAGAACTCAGGGAAGTGCTAGCTGCCCCACTGACTGCCTTGTTCAACAGTTCACTGGAAACAGGCATGATTCGGGAGGACTGGAAAAAGTGCTGACGTGGTTCCTGTGTGTAACAGCAGCAGCAGTAATGAGGCTAGCAGCTATCAGTCAGTCAGTTTTACTTCAATGGTGGAGAAATTAATGGAAACCATTCTTAAGGAAAGTCTGGTAGAGTATCTTGACTCCAGTGAGCTGCAAGACCACAGACAGCATAGATTCATGGGGTGAGGGAGAGGTCATGACAAATTAATCTGATAGATTTCTTTGACTGGGTGACCAGGGAAATAGATTGGGGAGGGCAGTGGACTTGGTCAATCTGGACTTCAGCAAGGTCTTTGACACTGTGCTACAGAGGAGGCTGATAAAGAAATTGAGCAGCCTGGGGTGGGATCCAAAGTGGTGAATTGGGTTAGAAGTTGGTTAATGGGTGGGAGACAGTGGGGAGTGGTAAAACGGCACTAACTCAAATGATGGAAGAGTGACCAGTGGGGTGCCACAGGGCTCAGTACTGGGACTGGTCCTCTTCAATGTCTACATAAGTGACATTGCCGAAGAACTGGAATGGAGGGGTCATGCCTTTTTGTAGACAATACCAAAATCTGCAATAGGGTGGACACTCATGTGGGGGTGAAGAGAATGTGCAGGGATCTTGAGAAACTCAAGGAGTGGTCAAGAGCATGGCAGTTGGGGTTCAGTGCCAAAAGGTGCAAAATCATGTACCCTAGGGCATAGGTACACAGGCACTGCGTATAGGATGGGGGCTACTGACAGTCACTAAACAGGAAAGTGACCTTGGGGTTATCATATCTGATGATGTCAAAGTGTCAGGGCAGTGTGATGACAAAGTAGTGGGTAGGGTCAGTGGGATGCTGGGATGCATAGGGAGGGGGTGTTGCCACTGTATCATTCACTGGTGAGACACCGCCTGAAGTACTTTGTTCAGTTTTGGAAGCCACACCACTGAAGGAACACAGATAAGATGGCGATAGTTCAGAGAAGGGCAACTAAAATGGTGCAAGGATTGTATGAGAAACACTACGGGGAGAGACTGAGGGATCTCAGCTTGTACACCCTGGGAGAAAGAAGAACAAGAGTTGATATGATAGAGACCAATAAATACCTCGGAGGAGTGAAAAGGGTGCAGGAGGGGGAGGGGGAGGGGAGTCTCTTTTAAATGAGAAAAAGCACAAGAACCAGGAGGCATGGAGTGAAGCTGGGGGGGGGGTTAAGAGAGATGTGTGAGGAAATATTTCTTCACTAAAAGGGTGGTAGACACCTGGAACAGACTGCCAGCAGAAGTGGTGGAGGGAGAAACAGTGGGGACTTCAAACATGCCTGGGTAGATATAGGGGTGTATTAGAAAACAGACAGGGAGGAGGGAAGGTCGTCAGAGACCAGTTAGGTCCTACATAGACAGATTAGGTAGGTAACATATGGGCCAACTGGCTGGACCAAGCAATCCTTTTCTGCCAACAACTTCTATGTCTCTATGTCACAAGGAGGTACTTGAGGGAGTAGCAGGAAGAGGCAGAGAGAATGGGCAGGAGAAGATAGGATCAGAGTTTAGGGAAATGAAAGAAGGCAGAGCTAGTTATTATATGTGTGATATCCTGTAGGCCTATCACCTTTGCAGGAAAAACTCAACCTCCCTGTTCTTTGCACCTCTTGCCTTTACTACATCCCTCATTCTGTCATACCCAGCACTGACTCACAGAAGTAATTGGTCTCTAACACTCTTCTCCATATTAACAGAAGGAAGCCATGAGTTCTTCCAGTGATTCAGCTTTATTCATAGGTAGAACAGAGTGAAAACACATACCCCACACATACACTCACAGAGAACCTCCAACATTTCAAACCCCTCTGGCTCTTTATCAAGGAGTACTACAATCTGGTATGCCATGAATAAATAGTCCCCAAGGGGGGTCACATGATGTAAAAAAGTCACATGACACTTTTAAAACTAGGCAAAATACAAACACATGCATCATTTACAAAATAATGCAGCCAAAGATAAAATAGCACACCAAACATGAATCCAAATCACCAGTATATGTAACAATAGTACCTTTAATAACAAGATAATTATGAGGGGAAAGGGAGGGGATGAGGGAAAGGAAGGGAGGTTATGGGAGAGGGAGAAGGAGAAAAGGGGGAGAGAAGAATGAAAAACTGGGGGTGGAAAGAAAAAGAGAGGAGGAAAGAATTTAAAAAGGTGATATAAAATATACATGCCATAATACTGCAATTCCCTACATGCCAAATACATATTTTACAATCATCTCTGAGCAACTAATATGCCCACTCCCTATGTACAGTACCAATCATACGTTTTACAATTAGCCCAGAATAATTATTTCAAGACATCAAATATGGCCGTAGCTGGAAGCTTTCATTAAGACCAGGTGGATTATGTACTCTCAATGTGCACTGCCAATAGGTTTCACGCTGTAACAATAATTGTCTGAATTTTCTCCAGCATCACTTTTTCTAAAGCCACAAACCTGAATTTGTGTTCTGCTCCCTTCCTCTTAATATGCATTGCTAAAGCATTTGTCTGATTCCTCTCTAACTGCCTATTATTTATGGCACTATGATGTTCCCCTATATATGAACATACAAATTGCCAGCAGAAACAGGCCACATAGTCTATTGAGTCTGCTCAATTGTGCAACTAGCCCCTCAGCATGCAGCTGCCCCACCTATCCCACCCTTCATCACCGACCCTCTCCCCCTTACCCTGTCATATCCCCTCTTGAAGCTGCCCACCATTGTACAGGAAACCGCCTCTTCAGGTAGAGTATTCCATTTGTCCACAACCCTCTCCATCAAATAATGTCTCCTGATTTCCCTCCTGAATCTCCCCTCCTCCAACCTCATTTGATGCCCTCTAGTTTCCCTCCCTCTTCTGATCTGGAATATCTCTCCTGTATTTGCCTTGTTTATTCCTTTCAGGTATTTAAAGGCCTAGATCATATCTCCCCTGTCCCTCCTCTCTTCCAGCGAATACATGTTACGCATGCTCAGCCTTTCTTCATATACATTCCCTTCCATTCTCTGGATCATCTTTGTCATTCTGCGCTGCACTCCCTCCAACAGCCTGATGTCCCTCTTAAGAAATTGGCTCCAGTACTGCACGCGGTACTCCAGATGTGGCCTGACCAGAGACCTGTGTAAGGGAAGGATCACCTCACTACACCTAGAGGAGATCCCCCTTGCTATGCAGCCCAGTATCCTGTTGGCTTTTGCTGCTGCCTTCCTGCACTGAGCCGAGTTATTCATATTTCTCATTATTATCACCCCCAGGTCTTTCTCTTCTTCTGTGCTCCCTAAGTGTACCCCGCCCAGCTGATAGCTCCTCCTCTGGTTCTTAGCTCTGAAGTGCATTACCTTGCACTTCTTGGAATTGAACCCTAACTGCCATATTTCTGACCACTTCTGTAGTTTGGTCAGGTCTCCCTGCAGTCCCCTCCACCACTCAGTGTCATCTACCTCAGCTCCCCCTTTGGTATCGTCTTCGAACAGACTGATCTTACTCTGGGTCCTGTGTGAGATATCTGCTATGAATATCCCAAACAGCACTGGCCCCAGTACCGATCCGTGTTGCACCCCGCTTGTTACTGCCCTTGGTGATGAGCATTTCCCTTCCACCACCACCACCCTTTGCTGCCTGCCCTTTAGCCAGTTTGTGATCCTTCTGACCATCCTTGTACCCACCCCTATATCTTCCAGCTTCCCCTCAAGCCTCCCATGTGGCATAGAGTCGAAGGCCTTACTAAAGTCCAAATACAGGACATCCACTGCATGGCCCTTGTCCAGCTCCCTGGTCACCCAATCATAGTACTCAATCAGATTTGTCTGGCAGGACCTGTCCAAGAGAAACCCATGTTGCTGCCTGTCCTGGAGACCATTGCCCTCCAAAAAAAGTCACCAGTCTCTCTGTCAGGATTTTCTCCATGAGCTTACCCAGAATTGATGTAAGGCTCACCAGTCTGTAGTTACCTGGCTCATCCTTTGCTCCACCTTTGTGAATGGGCACCACATGTGCCAATCTCCAGTCCTGTGGTATACATCCTGTGTGCAGAGAGGTATTAAGCAGGTCAGCCAGTGGTCCTGCCAGGCTCCCTTCCAGCTCCTTGAGTACCCTAGGATGGACACTGCTGGGTCCTGGTGCCTTGTCCACCTGCAGTGTCCTCGGCCCTTCCAGATTTCTTCCCTCTGTAATTTCTTTATCTTTCATCCTTTCACCTCACCTGCCCCTCCACCACTCCCATGAGGTATCTGTCCCCCCCCCACTGTGAATATCGAGCAGAAGTACTCATTCAGTGCCTCTGCCTGCTCTTCCCCTTTCCCTACCCACCCTCCATCCTTCCTAATTCTCACTATCTGGTCTTTGTTATTCCTTCTTTCTCCAATGTATCTGAAGAAGTCCTTCTCTCCCTCTCTAATTCCCTGTGCCAGCCTCAGCTCTCTGGGTGCTTTGGCAGCCCTGACTAGTTTTGTAACCTCCTTGGACTTCTTTGTATACTCCTCCCGATCTTCCCCCCTCTCTGATCTCTTGAATCTTTGGAAAGCTTTCCTCTTGGCTCTCGCCCCCTCTGCTATCTCCTTGGTCAGCTAACTGGGCTTCTTTGCCCTTCTCTTCTTGCTTTGTGCCCTAGTGCATGTCCCAGTGTCCTCTGTTAGCCCTGCCTTAATAATACTCCATTTTGATTGGCATCCATGCTGGGTTGGATTCCCTCCAGATGACTAATCAGGATTTCCCCCATATTGTTGAAGTCTGCCCCCTGAAGCTAATCACCCTGGTACCCGAACTACCAGTTTGATTCCCCATTTTGAGTGTGAACCACACTGAGTGGTGATCACTCCCAGCCAGAGGGTCCTCCACCTCCAGGTGCCTTACAGCCTCCCTGTTTGATAGTACAAGGTCTAGGGTTCTTTCCAATTGAGTTGGCTTGTGTACTAACTGTACCAGGAAGCTACCTTGGAATTCCCCTGTATTACCTGTTCCCTAGCACATGTGGTGGTTGGTGTGCTCCAGTCCACCCCAGGTAGGTTGAAGTCCCCCACCACCACTGTGTTTCCCTTCCTGCAAACCCTCCTAATTTGATCTGCCAATTCTCTGTCCAGCTCCTCCCCCCCCCCGCGTTGGTGCACTATACACCACCCCCATCATCAGTACTCTGCCCTTTGGATCCTGAAACTGTATCCACAGGGCCTCTGTCCTGATTCCTCCCCCTCCTCCCTTATGCACCTTATTCCCTCCCTTACATAGATTGCCACCCCCCCACCTTTCCTGTTTGCCCTGTCCTTCCTAAACAGCCTGTATCCAGGGATCATCCTATCCCAGTCCTGGTATTGGGTAGCCCAAGTTTCTGTTATGGCCGGAATATCCACCTGCTCCACTGCCAAGCGAGCCTTTAATTCAACTGATTTGTTTCCCAGGCTCCTCGCATTTAGCAACACTACCCTCCACCCTGCTCCTATCCCCTCTCCCCCTGGTTATTCCCCCCTGTTGCTCCCATCCTGATGCCCTCCCTTATAGCTTTGGGGGTAGACTCATCTGGCTCCCCTTGGAAACTCTGCCTACCAGCTTTCTCACACCCCCCTTTCCTAGTTTAAAGCTACCCTTTTGCTAGGTATTCCTCTATCCCCTGCTTCAATACCCCCTTCCCCTCCCCACTGAAGTGAAGCCTGTCTTCTGCATACAGGTCGTTATTGCCCCAGGTTGTGTCCCAGCCCCCTATCAGCCCATACCCCTCAGTCTGACACAATTCCCACAATCAGGTATTGAACTATCCTATCCTTCCCTTCCTTGCAGTACTTGCACAGGGTACCAGAATCACCTCCAAGAAGGCCACCGATTCCCCCACCTCCCCGCACAGCTTCCCCAGTTCCTTGAATCTTCCCTTTACTGTTTCCCCGCCAGGTCATTTGTGCCTTCATGCACCACCACATATGGTTTCTTCCACCATCTCCATGTACTCTTGAGAATGGCCTGCCCTGCCCGGCCTGCCGTCAGCCCAGGAATAGCCTCGACCCATATTAGTCTATGTTTTTCCCCCTTACTGCCGCATGTGATCCCTTTCAGTATGGAGTCCCCCAACACTAGCACACTCCCCTTCCCCTGTCCAGTTCCACCCCTCCCACTTTTATTTCCTTGTCCATTAATAATGTCTGCCCCTCCTTGCCCTTTGTATCACCCATTTTCCCTTTGCCCCCACCCTCCCCTGACCTGTTTTCCTCCATCCCCCTTGGTCCCATGCTATCAACAACTTTATCTGCTCCCCTTGACCCCTGTCCCCTCTTAGCTATGTGATCTTTGTCCATCCTAACAGCACCACCCCACTCCCCTACACCCTTGTTGCCAACTCTTTCCCTTTCAGCTGTGCCCCTCCCTGCCAGCCTCCTGTTCCCCTCTTCCAACTGCCTGATCCCCATGCCCTCCAATCCTCTTTCCCCTACATCCCTCCCCGGTGCTCCCCTACCTCCCCCTCTTCCCTCATTGATGCCAGCACTGCATCTCTACTGCCCACCACCCCTAGATAGTCCTGTGTTGGCTGCACCCCCAGTCCCTTGCTCTCCCTTCATCGCTTGACCCCCTACCAAATGTGAACCTGCAATCCCCCCTGTCCCCCCCAACCTAATGACCTTCTCCTGATGTGCCCTCCTGCTACCCTCTGGGAGAGGCCCTCATGCCCAATTCTTTATCCTGTCTACCCTCACCATCTCCAACTGTCTACCAAGCCACTGCACTCTTTCCTCCAGCCACTTTAGCATTTGGTGGATTGAACACCCCTTCCCCAGTCTCCATAGTAGGCATATCCCTATAGCTGCCCCAGACCCATTGCAGCTCACTATCCTACCAATGGTGCCCCCTCTCAAACCTTGTTGCCCCTGTTTCACCCCCCCACCTGCATTATATCTGCTCCCTCCCAATGCCTGCTTCCCTGTACTGCTGCATTCCCCTCTCCTATGTTACTCTATCCCTTGTATACCAGTGAGGGTTATGATCTCTCAACAACTTCTACCAGCACCTGGTTGTGCTTACCACCAATAGTACTCCCATAGTAAATTAGCAGCCCCAATGGCCATGGCCTTACACTCCCATATATCAGGTGTATCCAGGGAGGAGGGAGGGATGGGGAGGGTGAGAATAGGGCCACTCCGACTCTCGTGAGAGTCTATCAGCCCTCCATCCTAGTGCCCCTCGGTCCATCCCACATGGCCGCCTCCCCTGTTGCAGCGCAATTTGGTGGTGGAACTGTACTCACCCCTTGATCACTCACTCACTACACCCTCCCTTACAGCAGCCCTCATGCCCAATATGCCTTCTGCTGCTCTCCCCGATCAAGCCCCCTTGTACCCTTCTCATGCTGCCAGCCAAAAAAGCTCAATCTTCCCCTTCAGATGAGCAACGAGCACTAATTTGCAGTCATCCACTCCCCTGTACTTCAAACTCACTCTCCGGATGGAAACAAGCACCCTCTATCAGACACTGCACACCCTATGACTCTGCACTATGCCCCTTCCTTGTCCACCACCCTGTCAGACGAAAGTAATCACACTTTCCCAAGCTTGGAAAACAAAACAAAACAAAACAATGGAGTAGACACTGGCAAAACCAGAGGAAAATACTTAACTTTCTGTCCTCGTCTTCCACCGCTTTCACCTTCCCCAGTCCTCTCCTTCTTTGGTTGCACAGCAACCGCTCCTCAGCCTCGTAGAATGCTGCTCCTGGTATCTGCAGCCTACAGCACTACCCCCTCCCTCTCTCCCAGCTCCAATCTGTCTGGCTGGCTCCAGTGCGGCCTCTGCAAATATAGGCCCCCTTTCCTTTTTTTGGCCTTCACATCCTTTTGCTGCCATCCGAGTGGTCCTTCAGGCCATTCTGACTCTCATAGGAGTCTATCAGCCCTCCATCCTAGTACCCCTCAGTCTGTCCCACACGGCCACCTTCCCTGTTGCAGTGCAATTTGGTGGTGGAGCAGTACTCTCCCCTTGATCACTCACTATACCCTCCCTTACAGCAGCCCTCATGCCCTATACACCTCCTACTGATCTCCCCGATCAAGCCCCCTTGTACCCCTCTCACCCCATCAGCTAAAATAGCTCACTATCCCCTTCAGATGGGCAATGAGCACTAATTTGCAGTCATCCACTCCCCCGTACTCCAAACTCACCCTGCTGGATGGAAACAAGCACCCTCTACCAGACACTGGACACCTTACAACTCTGCACTATGCGCCTTCCTTGTCCACCACCCTGCCAGATGAAAGTAATCATCCTTCCCCAGGCTTGGAAAACAAAACAAAAACAATGGAGGAGACAGTGGCAAAATTAGAGGAAAATATTTCCCTTTCTGTACTCGTCTTCCACCGTTTTCATCTTCCCTGGTTCTCTCCTTCTTTGGTTGCATAGCAGCCGCTCCTCAGCCTCAGATAGCGCCACTCCTGGTGTCCATGGCCCACAGCACTACCCACCTCCCTCTCTTCTGGCTCCAATATATGTTGCTTAAGGGGCTTTAGAGTTTTGTCAATGTAAAACCCTCCACAGTTACATTCAGCCATGCACACCATGGCACACCAGATTGTAGTACTTCTTGATAAAGAGCCAGAGTGGCTTGAAACGTTGCAGGCTCTTTGTGGGTGTATGTGTAGGGTGTGTGTTTTTAACTTTGTTCTGCCTATGAATAAAGCTGAATCACTGGAAGAATTTATGACTTTCTTCAGTTAATATGGAGAAGAGTGTTAGGGACCAGCTATTTTTGTGAGTATTTGCTAATTACGCCATGGATGCACTCAATTCACTATAGAGCGGTCTCTTGCTTCACATACCCAACATTGAGCCCAGTGATTGTCCCTGCCTCCACAACTGCCCTCAGGCAGCTTATTCCACTTGTCTGCCACCCTCTCAGTGAAGAACTTCCTGTCATTCCTCTTAAACCACCCTTTTAAACCTCCTGTTTCACAGTTTCCAGTCATGTGCTGTCATAATCATTTCATTTCTGGAGAACAAGTCCAATTATCCACTCTGTTTATAATGCTCAGAAACGTATATCTCACCCCTTGCGAAACATTCCTATAACAAAATGCAACGACTCTACTACGTACCAAAAATGTTGAATGAACTAGTACCAGAGGTTCAGAACCAGAATTGATATTGTATTGATGGATATATGTACCTGTTTTAAATAAAATTATATGGGGCTTCTTTGTCATGATACTCACTGTAGGACTGTGTTTTGTAGTATTGTTTAGAACCCGCTATTTTAAATATTGTATAGATATTTACTGCATAGCATGTGTATTACTATGGATCTGCGTATAATCATAAACATTTCAGGACAACTTTGTTAAACAGGGCTTCTAGTACTAAAAGTTCGATCCTGTTGAAAAATATAACATTTTTATCTGTCTGTCTCTCTGTTTGTCTGTCTGTCTGTCTGTCTGTCTGTCTATCTATCTATCTATCTATCTATCTATCTATCCATCCCAATGACTTATTTTGAATAGCTAGGTATGACCTCCATTGCCACTTGTATGCCATTTATACAATGCCAGGGGCATTTTTGCACATTTTTGTGCCATTTTTTAACAGCAGGTTTAGATAGAATGTTAAATGTAAATGAAGAATGTGGTCAGAACATGATGGAGCTACAGTGGAAATATCCTTCATTTTCAGAAGGAAATAAATATGTTATTTTTACTCCAGCTCCCCTATCCATGAAAAGAAATGCATTTATTTGTGATTTGGTATACCCATGGGCATTGCGTGTGTATGTATGTGTATATATATATATATAAAAAATACAAAATCACACATGCCCACACAATGCAAAGCATCTTGGGCTGCATATGCAAATCACCACAGAATGTTATGCTGGTTCAACTTTAAGTAGAATTGCATGGTGCCGAAAGGCCTCTCACACAGTTTGCAAAAGGTGTTAACAGATGACATAGACACGTGTTTCGTCCTACCAGGACTCATCAGTATGCTTCATCTGTTTGACACCCCAGTGGAATGAACCAGCTACCCTAAGACGGTCTGTCTGGGTTATGTTGTGGTGAACCCATTAAAATAAAAACTATTTAAAAGACAAAGAACCTCTGTGCGCAAACACTGAGGCAAGGGTTACCCCAAAGGGCATTTGGCTGAGAAGCCAAGTTTCAAGAAAATACAAAATCACACATGCCCACACAATGCAAAGCATCTTGGGATGCACATGCAAATCACCACAGAATGTTTCCCAGCCAAATGCCCTTGGGGGTAACCCTTGCCTCAGTGTTTGTGCACAGAGGTTCTTTGTCTTATATATATATATATGTATATATAGATATACTATACCAGTGGTGGATAAATTGGATAAATAAATCATGTTATTTTGGGATAAATATTTATTTTCACTTGGAACACCCTTTATTTCACGTTGAACACCATTTATATAACTTAGAACACAATTTATATAACTTAGAACATGTTATTTCCACTTAGAATCTGGAGATGGAACACAGAGAACAATGGGCCAGATAGGAAACTTACAATGGCAAGAAAGGCAGTTTTAAGCTAAAACAAGGTAAAACACAAATAAAAACTCTACAGATGGCGTGGTATACATCAAACACATTATGGATTGCAGTAGAACAACACATTTATCTCCACACATGAGTGGTAAGACCTTTATAACTAACTTTTGGCTTTGCCACTCATGAATTAAAGGTCTTACCACTCACTAGTGGAGATAAATGTGTTATTCCACTGCAGTCCATTATGTATTCCATATACACACATATATATATATATATATGTGTAAATATATATATATATATATAGATATATTATAACACACACACGCATGCACACACACACACACAGTGGGATTAAAAATGACAAGATAAAAGCTATCTCAGCTAGTGACATCAGTAACAGCAATATAGTATATGGTTACCCTTTGTTGGGCCAGATATTCAAAGCTTTGCCCCTGGGCTAAATTAGCACTGCCCAGCGGGCAAACTTAGCCTAGAGCACAAAGCAAGCTATATTCAGAAGGAATAGCCCAGGGCAAACAGCTTCTGAATATAGCATGGGAATGAGGCTGGGCCAACTGGGCTGGGAGTGCAGGGCAAACTTAGTCTTGGAATAAGACAGTTCTGAATATAGCGACCAGAAAGTGCAGACCACAACAGCAACACAGTGCACAGCGATGTGACGGTAGCTAGAGGTGACTTATGTGGCCAATGTGTGTTCCAACAAATGCGTGGACCTAGTACAGCTGCAGGGAGCAGCCTATAGGAAGGTTCAGTGCGCAAAACAATATAATATTCCCCGAACCATTTGCACAGAGCTAACGCATTTACGTGGGATTAGCGTGGAGCTAAGCTGTTTGCCCAGTGCAAACACGTCTGCCTGGTGCTAAACATTGCCATATTCAAAAGTGACATGCAAATGAGCCTACTCAGGTAGTCTCTGGGCAAACATCCAGATTAGCATCTCATTATGTCCTGATTTGCATGCAGTTTGCCCAGCGTTACTGCAGGGTCCCACAGAGCCACCTGTAGGTCAGTCTGGAAGTACAGGGGCTGGCCGGGTCTGACCACAGCTCCACCTGTAGGTCTGTCTGGCAGTGCACAATGATAGCTGCAGGCTACATGTACACAGTACAGCATAGCATAGCATATTGTACTCCAGGGGACAACACAGCATAGGCACAGGTGGTGGTGGTGCTGCATGCAACTGTAACACCGTAGGGCATGCTACAGTGCACAGCAGACACTACAGTAGCAAGGGGGCCAGTAGTGTGTGGGACACAGCACTGCCTACGGTGTGTAGAACAGTGACGCTGACTGCACTGTATACAGTGACAGACCCAACTTGCAGGTGTTTCCTGACAGTGGACATTACTGTTACACTGTTGTGTGATCCACAGATGCTGCACCTGCAGTATGGGATGCACACAGTGACATATACATGGCCGGCTGTGTGTGCTGTAGCATCTGTACAGTTGTGCTGTATGTGGCTGGGGGGGTTCGTAGGATCTGACAGGCACACAAGAAGTGGGGTATTCCCACTACTGGCCACTGTGCACTGCATGCTGTGTCCCAGTCTGGTGGCCACACCTGGGCTGTGGTGAGGTCTGGCCACCCGTACACCCTCCCTTCAATGGCCACCATGCCCACAGTGCTGCCTGTGTGTGCTGGCATGTGTTGGGCACCACAGCCAAATGGTCTGCAGGTGTGTGCTGTATGACCACACTACCATGATGTCCCCCGTGGGCCCAATCACTCCTTACTGCCTGTACGTGGCTGGGACCTGTGGCAGCTGTTGGCATCATGGCGGTGTCATCAGTGAACAGCATGTGTCCTCCATGTCTGGCAGTTTCTAAGTGTCATACTCATATGTTAGGGTCGAGCAAGCCATGCTAATGCCGTGCTAACACAGCGCAAAGCAACAATGCTGCGCGAAGCTGTTTGCCCAGGGTTAAGACCAGCTTTTCCTGGGCGGTAATTTGTACCGCGCTATGGGTCACGCTAAGTCGTGCTAAACACCTTAGTCGCTGAATATCTCATTGCACCTGTATTCATGTTCACTTTGACCCTTGCATATAATTATGGTTTGCCCGGTGCTAATGCAGTTGCCCATGCTATTTTGCCTTTTGAATATAGTAGACCTATGCTAATCTCACGCTAAACCCACGCAAATGTTTTTTTGCCCTGTGCAAAGCTTTGAATATCTGGCCCATGATGTATGAAATCAGCCTGCTCAAAATCCTTGTTAAGCACATTCTAAACAGTTATGCGCATTCCAGACAGTTGTTATGCACAGTTCAAAGGTCATACAATTTTAAATTTCTCATTTATGCTACACCTAGCTACTTACTAACCACCCAGTGCCCAAAGTCATACATTTTACCTTTCAAAAGTCTGGACATTTGATTTTGATCATGGAACAGAACAAAGAAATGGCAAGATTATTTGTTTTCACTTCAGTGGGGGTCTGTCACTCTAGTGTAAAAAAAAAAACATATACTATAAAAAATAAAATAAGGTCAACCACACACAACTCGTCATGTGTTTCCATCTCAGGGTTGAGATGACAGCATGGACCTCTCGAGCTTCGCTCTCGAGGTTCACATGCTGTCATCTCAACCCCTCAATGGAAACACAGCCTTGTTGTGTATGGTTGCCCCATACAATATTCTCTATATATCCAAAATACTGTTGCTACTGTTGCCACATTTACTGTCATCACAATGGAATACTGAACCAATCAGAGAGCAGCTTTCCAGTACTGATGACATTATGATGCCTAATGCAGCAGTGAGTCCAGCTGTTAAAATAAAATAAAAACTATAAAATCTTAAGACAAACTGCAGATTTAAAAGCTACAACTTGTAAACTACTGTTGTATACATCAAATATGCAATAGCCTCACTCAAAATAGGAAATTTATCATCACTTGAGAGTGAACAGGACTTTCATACCTCACTCGTGGCTCTGCCACTTGTGAGGTATGGTCCTGACACCTTACACTTGAAGATAAATTGCCTATTTTGAGTCAGTCATTTGTATATCCTATATATATGTGTGTGTGTTTGTGTATGTATACAGTATATATATATATTCTATATCTTCTAACTCATGCTGTGACTTTAGAAATACTTTAAAGTTGAGTTTGACAAAGAAATGTAACATTATAACTTTTTTATGTATATATGAATGCGTAACCTTGTGGGTCTTTGCTGCTGCCATTTGTTCCCTATCCAAAACATACTTGGTAACAAGGTTTTATATGTTTCAGTGTACCCTTTACTGGATATAAATGTTTTAATAAGTACAATTTTTGTAGCGCTGTAGGATAATATATTTTCTTCTTGAGTTCATGAAAACATTTTTTGATTAGTCTCTGTTAGGTAATTAGTGTTATGTTTAACTTATATGTGTCTACAAAAATGTGTTTTATCTGAAACCGTGTCCTGCTCCCCATTTTTTCTAAAAATAAGACTGTTGCCCCGTGAGTCTTACCAGGTCACTAAAATGTTCAACAAATAACAAAAATAGATAAAATGAAAGGTTTAATTTAAATGCATGTTGAAAATAGAATAGAGTTAGAATCAACATTTTGACCATTAGCTCTCCTTCAGGAAGATCTACAAAGAAAAGGTTCATGCATTGTTACTGAAGAAAATAAATGAATGCAAAATATAATTAATTACTGCTATTTGATTCCCATGGCATATTTACTGTTGACTTCTCTGTCAATGAGTTACTTCTCCCAGTGTTTGCATTTAGTCTGTTTGGGCGAATGCATGGGTGTCTAGCAGCTCATTAATAACTGTGTTAAAACCTGTCATATCCCTTTCTTGGCTAAGTGTTCGGTGGCTGCAGACTGGCTGTTAGGGATGCATCCTGAGTAGCAGAATCTGTTTATATATTGCACGTGAGCTTAGTGTCCTCTTCCAGCAGAATCTGTTTATATATTGCACGTGAGCTTAGTGTCCTCTTCTAGCAGAATCTGTTTATATATTGCACGTGAGCTTAGTGTCCTCTTCCAGCAGAATCTGTTTATATATTGCACATGAGCTTAGTGTCCTCTTCCAGCAGAATCTGTTTATATATTGCACGTGAGCTTTGTGTCCTCTTCCAGCAGAATCTGTTTATATATTGCACGTGAGCTTAGTGTCCTTTTCCAGCAGAATGTGGGAAGGGTCCCTGATTATGGCAGCATTTTTAGAGTAAGTATCAATTTCCTCTTTCTTGGTACTGTACATCTGAAGTCTTAAAAAAGCTGCAGAGTCTGGAAAAGATGGATATACGTTAGAGCCTGTTTTTGGCTGTGCTAAAGAATGTTATTATGTTAGCAAAATATATTTTACTGTCTGAATTTCTTAAAACTGGTAGAGTAATACATTTTCTTGGCACACAGGTGAAAGGAAAGGGAACCCAATAGCATGAAAATGTTTACAGTGTTTTTTATCATATCCAGCGGAAGTGTCCCTGTACACATTTTGAACTGTCTAATGCTTTTCTATAGCACTGTTTTTAATTCATAGTTATTTTACCTCTTCTATGTCACCTGCTCTGCATACATTTGTTGGATTGCTGTGGTCCCCACTTCTGCTCATTGGGGCACTGTTTCATCCTGTCAACTGCCCATAGCAGACTGCTGGCCCTGGCTGTAGCCCCACAGGTATACTCCTCTGCGGTGGGGCCCATGCTGGGCCCTGGCTTACTGAGACAGGAGCAATGACAAATAGGAAAGATGAAACTCAAGTTCCATAGCTGAAGGGTATAGAAGTTTATTCATATGTAGTACAATGGCCACTCTCTTCCCAGAGTTCCACTTTACATGCATAATCATGGGTGGTGGTCCAGTTCTTAATTACACTGTATATCCTATATATCTGTGCACAGAAATTCACCAGATGCTCAGCCAAAACATAACGCTTAACTGTGCTATTCTGTAAATGAAATGAACATACGGCAACTCCATGAAGCTACAATTATATGAGTATTGCCTAGCAACAACCAAACATATATTCTACATCATCAGCCCATGATTAAATAGTCTAAGCAGCTATAAGGGGTTATACATAAAGAACTGGACCACCACCAATAATAAAGTGTGTAACACAAAATGCTGGGAAGAGAGTGGCCATCGTACTACATATTAATAAAAATATACCCTTCAACGACGGAGATTAAGTTTCACCTTTTCCTATTTGTCATTGGACTCAGTCATTAGCTTGCAACTCACCTGTATGGATACTCAGTTCTCCACACAGAAACTGGGCAACCGGGACTTTTCCTTTGGATTGTTACTGGCACAGGATGAAACATCTACACTGAGGGAACTAAAGGGAGAATTTAGACCTTGGTGACATAGTAGTGGGGAACCGGTCATCATTCTGGTGTCCTATGGATGTTTTTCTTCCACCTTTTTGCATCTCCAATGACATAAACATGTCTATCTGCTGGCAGTATTGGCCTGTTGGTTGGGAATGTTACATGGTTACAACTCCAAGGCCACCCCACTACACTACACTACAGTACACACAAGAGGTGCTAGAAAAGCAGGCAAACATCATCCTCCCTCACAAAGCATGAGCATGTGGGTCTCCACAGTGTGCTCATCACTCCACCAGTTTGGGTAAGGGAACTGTGTCTTGTTGCAAACCTGCATCTCCTACCTGAGAGTGCAACATGCACCACTGGCACCACAGAGCCCAGATCTCTGTAGCACTCTATGAAAGCAACAGAGACTGCATGACTGCATTACCTTGTTATGTTTGTGTATTATCAATTTACTAAATCTAATCTTGTCCTCCCAGCATGGGTAAGAGAAAACATTTGGTTGCATTCCATCCACTCCAGAGGTGGGTTACCTTCTAGTAATCACACAGGTGCTGAGGATTGCATGTTGTTGCATTGATGGTGTGATCACTTGTTGAAGATTCAACCCTGCTGTTCCTTTCCTCAAGTTGTTGACAAATAGTTGCTGCATTAATGGCAAAGAGAGGATTAGTGTGTGCAGAGTTGCTTTATGCCCTTGGTTCAGTGATAGGAAGGGTTAATACTTCTTCCCTTTTTCTGTTTTGTTTGGTGCATGCTTATTAATGCTGTTTCCCAGTGAGCTATTTATCATACTCCCCTTTGGGGTATATTTGTTGTCATTTGACATGTACTGACTGGATTCATTTTTATTTTCGACACCTGCACTTAGCCTAACTATAGAGCTGCCAAGCATAGCGTTATGCTTAAATTCTTTAATTTCTAATTGCCTTTTTAACTTGTGCATATATCTAATTACCTGGAATCCAAATCCCAAATTGTAACTTAAGGAAAGATAACAAACCTAGTCACTTAAAAGGATACAATTGAAAACAGAAACCTGACCATCTTAAAAGACCAGTTTAAAAAAGAAATAAAAAAAAATTAACTGCATAAAATAATTATTTTTAATATGAATTGTAATGTTAATAATCTGATAACTGGTAATAGATGTTTCTGTCAGCCATAGAACTTGCAAATAATAAACCAGAGGCATAGTGACTCAAAACAACAAATAGAAACAATAAACAGCACAATGTTTATTTGCAAAGTGGCTTTCTGTTTCTTACGTAACTTTTGCTGAACCAAGCAACAGGCATTTAAGTGCTGAAATGCCCTCGCCAGAGGTAGACTTCTGACACTAGTTGGTGGCCCTGCTGCAGATGCAGAGAACCCAGCTATTGGTTTTTATCTGGCAATGGAGCTGACATACAGTAGTGACAGGAAATAATTTGCCAAAAACAAAAGCTAATTCAGGTAAGGTTGTGTTTTTTTTTCTTCTTCCTATAGTCTGCTAAAAAGCTACAATTGTTACGAGTTCTTGTGAACTCAACTGACTTATGAAGTTCAGCCTCAAGATGAGCAACATTTTATTAATGTGCCTCATCCAGCTGTCGGGCTAACCGACAGCTTCTTGATTTGTAGCCTTGCCTAACTAACTGCTTTTAAGCCTGTATTTCTACTCACTGAGAAATTAAACAGATGCACTGGAATATTTTCTTGTAATTTAAGATCAAAAGGGACTCTATGTCCCATCCTGTCCACCCCTGCAACCTGAACAGGGATTATGTAAGTATGCTGTGCAAATACATAGCATTTTGGAGGCATAATAGTATGTTAGTATTAAGACAGTAATTTTATGCCCGACCATATTTCTGTTTTTTACTTCCCCTTTTCAAGAATGTGTTTGTGTTGCTGAGTGTATTTTGTACTGAATGTTGTTAAAATGGAATGTTACAGCTGCCAAGGTATGAAGATTCCTGCTAATTAAAGATACTCAATTCAATTCTCACAATTAATAAGGTATCCAAGTCAGTCCACACATTAATGTGGAAACAGTAGAAATATTTTTTGTGTTACCTTTGCCCCCAGTCAGGCTGATAATTCATGACATGGAAACAAAAACGAACCATTTATTACATTCTACTTGAGCTATATTTTTTATTTAATAAGGCATTCTCTCCCTTGTAATATTTCCCAGTGTAAGGAATGCTGAATAGGTGTCTGTAAGTATAGTGGAAGCCTACTAAGGTGGGATCTGACTAGATATAGTGTATGTTGCAGCACCACACTCCTACAGTAATTGCCTTGTAAAAGGTGCAGCACTCAGACTGTGCATAGTCACAATTTGCATTTCATACAGATACAGGGATTTTACTGGGGACCCACTCATCTTTGTTGCAACAGCTACCTTTTGTAAGATCCTATTTCCTGAATGGTTTCTTCGGGGTCCTGCAGTTATTTTAAATTAATTCATAGGTTACTATAGCCAGCCATTGATCAGCTTGGTATAGGAGATGATTTCTAACATGCTTTGCTAGACATAAAGAAGCATTTGTCAATGCCGAATGTTTCCTTGCATGGTTTATGTGGCAGGGGTGCATTGTGTTAGTTGAACTTCTGATGTGAGGAAAAGCCTGCCTGAACTATATTTTGACAGGCTGTCATATTTTGGACAGCATTTGAATACCAAAGCTTGGGTATTAAGAGGGCAATGTTGAAAATGTAGAGTGCAAATATTTAAAATTTCCGCAGTTATAAGCAGGCATAAGGAAATTGCAACGAATGGGCATAACTTTGTAATTTTTTTATATTTTGGCCTCAGATGTTGAACATTGTCTTTTTATCACCCCACCTCATGAACCCCGTAGGTGAAAATGTTCAAATCCGTGGGAAAATGGCAATCCCGTGCCACAGGTGTGAAAACACATTTTGGGCAGGATGCAAAAAATGACAGCTGTACTGTTCATGAGGTAGTGTGATAAGATGGCTATATTGAAAATTTGGAGTGAAAATATTGAAAATGACCAAAGTTACATGTGTGCTTAGAAAATTTTGAACAACCATGTGTAACTCAGCTATTTTTTGGATTTTTTTCACCAAATTTTCAACATGGCCTTTTTGGGACCTCAACTCATGAAGACTGCTACCGTCATTTCATTCGTTGGTCCTAAAAGGTGATTTCACACAGCGACCATGCCTTTCTGTGCCACAGGTGCAAAAACATGTTTTTGGCAGGATGTGAAAAATGACAGCTATACTGTTCATTAGGAGGTGTGAAAAAATGGCAATGTTGAAAATATGGAGTGAAAATATAAAAAATTGGTGAAATTACGAGTGTCCATAGAAACTCTGCAATGCACGCTCGTAATGCAGTCATTTTTGGGATTTTTTGCACCAACTTTTCAACATGGGCTTTTTGGGACCTCTCCTCATGAACACTGGCACTGTTATTTCATTAATCAGTCCTGAAAGGTGATTCCATGCAGCGACTGTGAAATCACCTTTCGAGACTGAGTAACGAAATGACAGTGTGAGTGTTCAAGAGGCGGGGTCTGAAGAACCCCATGTTGAAAATTTGGGGTAAACATTCCTAAAAATGACTGAGATATCAACATAAGTTGAAAACCCCATTATACAGGCTTACCTTGATTCCTCAGTTTGCATTTCGGCTTTGAAGAGTGCAGATGTGTCTCGGTCCAGAGAAGATCGCAGCTGCTGACCTCCGGAGGTAAGTATGTGGTAAGGGAAGGGTAAGGGTAGGTGGGTGCACAGAGGGAGGGTCAAGATGGGGGAGGGGGACAGGGAAGACAATGAGGGACCATTTTCTTTTTTATAGGCTTAAAAAAAAGACATCGGGGACAGTTTCCTTTTTTTACAGGGCACAAAACATGTTTATTTTGGGACACTGGGAGTGGGCTCCCCAGTGTTGGGTGGGTTAGATAATGCTGAAATGGGGATTGGGCACCCTGATACCTGCACAGAACAGGGAACAGAGGGAGTGGGGCAGACTGAATGCAGAGGGAGGGAGTGGGAGGTGTTATTGTGTTGCCGGGATGGGAACAGAGGGAGTGGGGGCTGGACTGCATGCAGAGGGAGGGAGGGAGGAGTGGAAGGGGTTATTGTGTTGCTGGGATGGGAACAGAGGGAGTGGGGCTGGACTGCATGCAGAGGGAGGGAGAAGGAGGGGTTATTGTGCTGCTGGGAAGGGAACAGAGGGAGGGGAAAGACTGCACACAGGGGGAGGGAGTGGAAGAGGTTATTATGCTGCCAGGATGGGGCACAGAGGGAGCAGGGTGGACTGCACATTGAGGGAGGGAGCAGGAGGGGTTATTGTGCTGCTGAGATGGGGAATGGAGGGTTGGGCCAACAGCACTATGCAAATGAAAGAAATGACGTGCTCTCACTGGAACGCTTCATTTCTTTCAACCAGAGAACAGCTTCCAGCTGTGAAATTCAGACTAGTGTCACCGTCTGGTTGCATTCTCACTGGTCTATGAGAGACGAGCCCACTGTAGAGTGCTCTGCATTGGACTCATCCCTGACACACCTCTCAAATGTTGTTTTACTGCAAGATGTTTCTTGCACACATGCAAAGAAACATAAAAAGCAGCCTTCTTAGCATAGGATTAAGTCCTTTTTGAAGGAGTGTCCTATTCTCTTTAGTATTGAAGCTTTCTGTGTTTATCTGTACTGTATGTAAAAAAATAAATCATCTATTCAAATAAACATATTTGAGTAAGTTACTTAATAGCTGAGCCACACAATACTTATCTACAGTACTTTTTTTTTTTCATCAACACCATGAGTACAATTATCAATAGATAAATAGTAGCTTTGGTAATACAAGGTCAGGTTACATTTTCCGGGAAATCACAGTCTTAGACATTACATGCCTAATATATTTTATATGATAAAATTTAAAACCCCTAAGTGGGGGGGGGGGATGCACATAGGTGTGGTCTATTACTGTATACTTCCCTCACCCCAATGATGGCAAGAAACATTCTGTTTTACTTTGTTAGGCTAAATCTTTATCTGGGGGGAGAGGTATTGAATGAAGGGCTGGCTGGTATCCACTCAAGTTAATTGTATCCCAAATCTTAATTAATGGGGCAATGGAGAAAGGAAAAAAATAGAGGCCAAGGTCCCCACTGTTCCTTTAGGCATGGGGTAATAATGTTGCAAGGCATTATGCCTCATGGCAAAATCATGCTGCCAATACAGTGTGATTTCTGCCATGAGGCATATGTCTTTTTTCAGTGGGGGCTCTGCCCCCTCACCCACCATTACGTGCCCCCATTGCACCCCTGGACCCCCCCACTAAAGATTCTCAACTCCGGGGGGGGGGCTTCCAACTCAGAAAGTACACAAAAGTGTGAAAAATAAAAGATTGTGGGACCAGGAATCAAACCTCAGCGCCTGGGTTTCTGCCGTTATGGCTCAGTCCTGTGAGCCACGGCAGCTGCTAGTGGAACCCACTCCCAGCAGAGGTCATACTCCTGCTGGTGCAATACCGCGTACAGCAGTATATGCGGTATTGCACCAGTAGCAGTTACGGACTACACTGTAGCCATTTAGCCATAATGCCGTACGCTATTAAGCATGCGACATTATGACCCGATAGGGTTCCTTCATGGTATCAAGTCTGGATGGGACTCTGAGATCAACAAAAACCAAAGGGTCCACCTATTCATAAGGCTCAGGATTTTGTTCTGTAATCAAGCTGTAAGGTGTTTCATTTGTATATATCAACCTGCCAAGTTGGTCCACTACAGATGAACGATACGCTTATTTATGATTCACAGGACATGGCCAATTTCTTCAATATTAATTTTTGTAATGTGTTTCAAAAAAATCAGGTTAACACATCTACAAATTTTTCCCCTGGCTATAATATATCTAGTTCCGTTACTGATATTCATGCCAAACTATTAAATCTTAAAGGAAAAACTAGTGTGTCTCCCGACGGTATTTCTGGACACCTACTTTATCTATTGGCAGACAGTTTGTCAATGCCCTTAAAATTGTTATTTGAGCACTGCCTGAATTATAATTACATATCTGATTTATGGAAAACAGTGTACATAATCCCCTATTTACAAAAAAGGTCCTAGAAACCAATGGGGAAATTACAGACCTATAAGCCTCACATCCCCTATGGGAAAGATATTAGAAGGTATAATTAAGGACTTGATTTCTTCATCACTTGATAATATTGATAAAGAACAGCATGGCTTTTAAAAAGGGGAGAAGTTACCTGACCAATTTCCTATGTTTTTAGGATAATCTAAGTATGCAGCTAGATAGCAGAATTCCATATGATGTGATTTACATCGATTTTAGTAAAGCATTCAATCTTCTTACACATTGGGCTCTGTTACACAAACTTCATCAATTTAACATTAACTCAACCTTGATTATATGGATAACCAACTTGTTAGAGAAACGTACACAATGAGTATTGCTAAATGGCCATCTTTCCAATGTTGGTTCAGTTTTGAATGGGGTTCCACAGGGTTTGGTTCTGGGGCCCTGTCTTTTTCAGCTCTTTATTTCTGACATTACTAAATTCTGTTATTCCAATACAGTCAAATATGCTGAGGATATTAAAATTGGTGGATCATATGCTAACTCTGATCAAATTGCCCTAATCCAAAATTATTTAGATTGGGGATGAAGGTAAAACCACACTAAGTGCAGAATTCTGCATTTTGGGGCTAGAAACTCCATGCATGATTGTACATAGGATAATAGGATGATAGTCAGTTCAGATGCTGAAAAGGACCTCTGAGTACTGATATCTGATGACTTCCTTCCTAATCTACAGATAAATGAGATTATCCTCAAAGTGAATCGAGTTATCTGGGCTATTAAAAGAAACATTAAATCTAAGGATAGTAGACTCTTAATGCCCCTTTACAGAGCCTATGTGATCCCTTATTTAGACTTTTCATCTCAGTTATGGTGTCCCTTTAAAAAACAACACATTACATGTTCAGAAAAGGTGCAGAGGAGGTACACTAAAATGATCAAAGGCTGAAGAGATGTCTCGTACTGTATGAAACCAGATTAACCACACTGAGCTTAATGTCTTTATCTACTCAGCGGTTGGGGGCGATCTTCTCCTCATGTATGATGCTATGAAAGATCCATACCTAATAACTCACCTAAGTTTCAATTTCAAGGAATCTACCTATAACTTCAGAGGTCAGCCATTACAGTTGCAAACAAAAAAATTTAACTGTGTCCCATGTAAATTCTTTTATACAGTACATATCATTAAACCATGGAATACATTCCCTATTGAAGTACTGGTCAGCAACTCTAAATCTATCTTTAAATCTTGACTTGATAAGTTTATCCTTTCTGGTTCACTTTATTATTATTATTAGCAAGTAGGATCAATTATGGACCTTGTTGGTTCTTTCACTCCTCACAAAACCTAGTATGAAACCTAGTATTGTAGAGTCCCATTGGGCAATTTCAGGAGAATATGGCATGAGCCATAGTATAGTTAGGACTTTCTTAGCCACTGCTAACAGTATGCTCAATAAATAAATTTGGTGGGCCCCTCAAATCCTCCTTGGGAAATGTAGTAATAATGCTATTTCCAGGGTCAAAGGGCCTAGGTCTGGGAAGAGCCTTCCCAAAGTCCTCCCCACCTCCCCCTGAAACTGTGTTATAACTGAACAGAACCAGAAAATATGAGAATGTGTGGCCACTTCACATCTGCATCCCCTTCAGCATGATGCATCCCCAGAGGATACATATTTAGCTGTTATTTGGGGGATACGGAAGTACCTTACTGCTACCTTCCAAGCAAATTCTTGCCATATATAGGAATTGGTTGTTTTATGTTGCTGGTGCCAGATCCACATCCAATCTTGTGGCACGAGATCTATTAGCAGTTTCAATTCCCAATTTATCTGGACACTGTTCATTTCCTGAGTGGGGGTGTTTAGCAGGGTTTTATAGATTTGGGCTATTAAGTGTCTAGGTGTAGTTTCATCAACTAATTGAGGTAGAAAGATAGATGGGGGGGAGAGACCCGAGACGTCAAGGCTAATCTCCTCTTCTAAGAAGATATCAGAAAAAGTCTCGACCCAAAAGAGAAAATGTTGATGAAGTTGCTCGAAGGACTTAAATGTTCCTTTATCATAAAATTGAAAAGTATGTATCAGTCCGAGTCTCCACCATCTCCCAAATTCACTATCCAAAGCAGGGGAGGGGGGAATCCTGGATTAATTCCAGGGATGCCCATCCATCTAGCTCCAAATTGATTGTCCAAGCTGGTCAGAAATCTAGTCCAATCCTGAAGTACTGCCCTAGTAAACACAGAGCAGACCTCCGAAAAGGGGGATGAATTAGGTTGAAAGACTACGGTCATTGCCAATGGAAATCATGCTAGGCTCCCAACTTGGAATGTCAGATTGGGGGAAGAACTATTTAACCACATGTGTCAGGGTGGACGCCAGTGAGTATTTATATTGATCTGGGAGGGCCCAGTCCCCCCCTCTCTCTTTAGGGAGATGCAGCTTTTTAAGAGACAGTTGAGGGCTGCCTCCTGCCCATAAGAACCTAGACACCAGTCTGTTCCACTTCTGGCCATCCTTCTGTGTTATTGGAAGTGGGATGTTCTGTAGAAGATAAAGTACCCATGGGAGAATGTTCATTTGTATGGATTGGACTCTGTTAATAAGAGAAATGGCAAGATGTGACCAGTACCTGAGATCTTCTTGTATTTTTGAGAGAAGTGGTTCATAGTTCACCTTATATAAATTTTTAAGATCAGATGAGAGTTTAATCCCTAAATAGGTAATGGGCAGTCCCATTTAAAGGGGTAATTATTTTGTGTGGACTGTGAAGGGGTATAGTTTATTGTCAAAGCTTCAGACTTCACTTGGTTTATTTTGTAGCCTGAGGCCATTTCAGTCTGGGCCAGGCATTCCTGCAGGACCTGTAGGGAGTAATCTGGTTGTGAGATGTAGATGAGCAAGTTGTTAGCATAGTAAGTCAGTTTATGTTGAATACTGTTTACTGTGTAGCCCTTAAGCTGTTTGGTCTGTCGCCGATATTGCGCTATGGGTTCTGCATATAATCCAAATAAGTAAGGTGATAATGGACAATCCTGGCATGTCCCATAGCTTAAGGGGAAATGTGCTGAATGGTTACCGTTGATCTTTATCACCACCTCTGGGTTGGTATAAATGCTCTTGATATTATTCCTGAACTGGAGTAGGAATTCAAACTGAGCAAGGGTATGCTGTAAAAAATTCCATGGGACCCTATCAAATGCCTTTTGTGCATCTAAGCTAAGTATTAAACAGGGGGAATTGTTAACCTGCACGTGTTCCATTATATATATAAAGTATGTTTTATATTGTTGGTAGCTTGGCATGCTTTTATGAAGCCAGATAGATCTGAATGTATTAAGGTTGGGAGGATGTCATCCATTCTATGGGCTAGGATTCTTGTGTAGATCTTATAATCTTGATTAAGTATGGATATTGGTCTATATGATTCACATAAATGAGGGGGCTTCTGCGATTTCAGTATGGCCGAAATGACTGCGTGCCTCCAAGAGACAGGGCATTCTGAGTTTTCCTGGCTAGCCTGTAGGGCCTTCAGTAGGGGTTTATGTATCAAATTGAAAGTTCCCTAATAAAGTTCCTTTATAAGATTCTGCCCTGAAGCCATCCAGACCTGGACTTATCCCATTTTTCAGATTCCGTATTCTATTTACAAGCTATTGGGAGGTAATGGGGGCTATTAATCTATCTTGCTGAGTAGAAGTAAGTTTGGGTAATTTTAAATCTGAGAAGAAGAAGGAGGTGATGTGGTGTAGATCTGGAACAGAAGAATCGGCATATAGTTTCTGATAAAAATGCCTAAAGGACTCAGAATTTGTTCGGAGGAATACTGGAATTGTCCCGAGCATGGATCTCTAATTATAGGTACTGTTGTGAGCATACCTCTCAACTGTCACACATTATGAGGTACATCATTAATTTTCCCCTCAGAAATTCTTTGCCCCACATAGGGAAGGTGACATTCCACATTTCCCACTGAGACTTTAAAGCAGAAATTCATAATATCCTATTATGTTCAGTTATCAGCAAACATTAAGAACATCAGTGCACTGATGGCCATAGTGTTCTAAGCTTGCAGTGCCAAGTTTGATGATACGTCACACATTTTGGTCATTTGTCACACATCTTGTCACAGATTTTGGTGAAGAAAGTTTGACAGGTATGGTTGTGAGCTGGATTTGATAGTGAAGTCGGTAAGCCAGGACCTGAGATGCTCTTGTGCCCCCCTCATAATATCTCTGGTGCAACCATGCCAGTGCTTGTTCGGTGTGAGCAATCAAGAGACATTGTATTTCTTTCTGTATCTGGGTCAGCCTATCTGAGACTCCAATGTCTCCTTCCATATGCAGGTCCTGAACCACTGGGAGCTTGTCCTGATGCTCCTCCAATCGTGCCTTACTCTGTTTCTTTTTCCTGGAGGAATACAAGATTATATACCCTTGGAGGACAGCTTTAAGTGTGTCCCACAAAACTTGTGGGGATGTCTGGGGACATGTGTTATCTGCTAGTATTTTGGGAATCTTTGCCTGTACTAGGTCTCGAAATTCCTGGTCCTGTAATAGAGATGGATTAAATTTTCAGATGGTGTTTTTCCATGGTCTAGTTATATTTAATTCTAGTATCACTGGGGCATGGTCCAACAGATGGATATTCAGTATATCCACTCTCTGCACCAACTCTGCATGTTCCTTCATTATACACAGATAATCAAGTCTAGAATAGTGTCTATGGGCATGTGAGTAAAAAGTAAATTTTCTTAGGGTTGGGTATAGATAGTGCCATGAATCAGTCAGGCCCACATCCCGCAGCAAACAGCGGAGGTGTTTTTCTCCTGATGTCTGTGGAGGGAGTCTAGTAGCTGAAGTATCTTGAGAGGGATTTAAAGGACAGCTTAAGTCCCCACCCACTATTAATGTCCCTTTCTTATGTAAGAGGATAAAGTCCACTAATTGTTGGAGAGTGGAGGCAATGCTGTTTGGAGGTAATTAGGTTCTGCACACTGTGAAGGTGTGCTCTTGAAAAGTGCCTATAGCAATGGCCACCCTTCCCTCCTTATTTGCATATTGCTCAGTGATCTGAAAAAGGGATGTCTTAGGGACCAAGATTACAACCCCTCTACCTCTGCCATGTTTGTAGGTGGATTCCACTATTTGTGAGAATCCAAAGCCCCAAAGCCTTTATTGTTCAGTAGAGGATAAGTGGGTTTCCTGCATCATAAGAATATCAGGTTTGTGCTTTTTCAGTGCCTGAAGTGTCCAATATCACTTGATAGGACCAGCCAGCCCATTCACATTACGTGAAACTATTCATAAGAGTACTGCCATTTAAACTCGTGTTTTTTAACCATCCCACTTTTCCCTTTCCCTGTGTTCATTAACTGATCCTGAATAAATCCTAATATCAGACCCCAGAAGATGTAATTCATTATAAAACACGTATTTTTGCATTGCTTGTTTACTCTGATGTCTAAATAAAGGATAGTAGTTAGCAAAATTAACACAATGGGCAGAACTGCCCCAGAATTTCTAATGTACAACATAGGCCAACTGGGCCAACAGGATACATAACAAGAACAGTACTGAATAACTACTATGAAGGAATCTAGGGTGACTTCCAAAGCCAGAGACACACTTATTTGTGGTTCTGGCCAGGGCAGAACATTCAACTGCCCAGTTGGGGATCGAGTATCTAACCCATTGAGGTATCCCCGGGGGGAAAATCCTCCCATAAAATGGTACAGTAAGGGGTATGGGGCATAGCATGCCCCATGTATGTGGAAAAAAACAAATAAAGTAATAGGGGAAACTTGGGTAAGGCCAAAAAGAGATGCATCATGCATTCCTTTCTCTCCCAAATTACATCTTCCCCTCCCACCCACCCATTATGTTCATGGAGGGATGCAGATTCCATCCCCAATAGGGAAAGGAAGAAAGAAAATAAAAAGTTGCCATAAATGGCCAAAGTCCCGACCATTCCCCTAGTGAAGAAACAATATCTTAAAATGTTGAAATAATCCTTGTCCAGGTCTGTAATTTCTATCTTTACCAGACATAGGTAGTTGCAAGTCCTCCCATAAGGCTCTCATTGTTGATGTCCTCTTCATATTCCCCAGAGATGTCCCCATTGTCCCCTAACTTCTCTTCACAGTTCATTTTTCCAAAATATGTAGAGTATAAATATAATTGTGTCTGTTAAGGAGCTCCAGGGAGGCCACAGTAGCCCAGACCAGCCCCCCCCCGAGGCCAGAGGAGAGCCAAACATAGAGCAGCATTTGAAGCAGCATAAACTCAAGACAGCCGCCTCCCTGCCCGACTAGGTCTGACATCAGCAGAGATGAGGCCAAGGGCCAGGATCACCCTGCAGCACAACTCAATTACGCCTCTTCATCACTCATGTTTCCATGCCCAGGAACTCTGCCCTTGATAGGGAAATAGAAGATTGCCTCATTCGGGATCTCCCATCAGTTATGTTGTACCAGTCTCATCCTTCAGAAGCCCAGGTGGGCCCAGTATTTAATCTCTTGTCCCCCTATTTAATGGTGGACTCAGTGGATCAGGGTTTTGGAGGAGCGGAAAGCCACTTAGAGGACCCCCGGATCGATCATTATGCTGGAAATTTAAAGCCATGCAGGGGTTATTTTAATCTTAAGCCCTATTTATTGGGCTGTGGATTCTGTGGATCCTTATGCCTTAATGGGTGATTCCTCTCTGCCAAGACATTTCTAAGCCGCATTATTGTTATTTTGCCAGTATTAAGAGGGGGATTCCCCTCTGCCCCCTATTTGGTGGGGAAGTGAAAGGCCAACCACATTCCAGCTTCAAAATTTAGGCTTAGTTGCCCATCCCTCCCAGGGAATCTTGACCAGCCTGCAGAAGCTAACTAATCTAGGAGGCTCCCTCTCCCCACCATCAGGGAGCTCAGTTAAGGATGATAGGCAGAAGAGTTACTGCAGGGTTCTTCTCAGCCCCGCACCCAGATCCGCATCAGCCCAGGCCCAGCCAAACAGGAGCGCCCCCTGGGACCTGAGGAACACCGGACCAGGCCCTGCTCCCCCCCAGAGTACTCACTGTGGTATCATCAGGAATTCAACTGTGGGGCTGATGAGGTTTGCCTTGAAAACTGGGTGAGTGGTCTCTTAATGGAAGTCATCATTGCTTGTTGGTCTCGCTGGCCTGATGAGGATGCTCTTGAAGTGCTGCACATGATGGGTTCCCTTTGTGGCAATCCACTAGGAGCAGGCAAGGAGTAATCATGTTTCTGCAGGTCTTGAGGTACCTCCTCTGCTGTTTCATATGTCCACTTTCCAGAGGGGAATTGGACTACTGTTTTACTGGAGTAAGGGGTTCTGAATTTTAACTGGTGCTGTCTCAATAGTGGGAACAGGGGTATATATGCTCTCTGGCATTGCATTGTTGTTGGAGCATAGTCGTTGTTGAAGAAAATTCAGGTGGTACCAAAGAAGATTTTACCTTGTAACCATGCTTTTTTAAGTAACAGTTCTTTGGTCTGGAATCAGAGGCATTTAATTATAATAGATCTAGGACAAGCGTTTCTCTGGGTTTGTTTAGGACTAAGCGCAAGGTGAACTCTTTCCATCTCCAGGTCAGAGTTGGCATCTAAGATGAGGGTTGTGTGAAGGAGTGTGTCAATAAATTCCTGAATATTAGACCCCTCACTCTCGTCACGAACCCCATAAATTTAAATGTTTCGGTGTCAGTGTCTATTTTTGGCATCTTCTTGCTGATTTATTGTTATTTGGCATAATTACATCACTTGATCTACCATGGCTTGTAGCTGGGCTGTAACTGTGGCCTGCTCCTGGGAGTTCTGTGCGACCGTGGAGACTTTTGCTAGCAGTTCGTTTAGATCCGCTTGGAATGTCTCTTATGTTTGTTTAAAAGTGTGAAAGTCCCCTTTTATATCTTGTAATTCAGATAATGTCTTGTCAAGTTTCTGGTTCATCTTTAGAGATTTCTTAGATTTGCTCTGGGGTGTTTTAGTCGTCGTGGAGTAAACTGTTTGATGAGAATGGTCGGAGGCTCCTGAGTCAGATAGTTCAGCTTCAGAAACGTCGGCAATTTGTGATAAAATTTGGAATCTGCTACCTCCTCCTTTGTTTTTTCTAGTAGCCATACATTATTTTTGCTATTTCAATGTTTTTATCAAGCGAATAGTTGGCTAATTATCTAAATATTGAGCGGGCTGGAGAGGAGCTCAGGATTCAAGCTGCCATTCAGTAGGAAATCACACCAGAAGTCCTTATCTACAGAATTAACAAAAAACAAAATAAAAAAAAAACAAAACGCAATTGCTTTTGTGTGAAATGTGTTACTAGAATTACCTCATTATGACATAAACAGTTTACAAGTGTATTTGCTTAGTCATTAGAGGTACCATGTCTACTTAAACAAGGGCTGCCATTTTGTTTTAAATGTTAAATGTATAAATAGGTCAGGAAAATAATTTACTACTGAATTTCATTATTTTGTAATTGTATTTCATTTATACTGGGTACTGACTTTCCTTATTAAAATATTTGTTGAAAAGTTATTTAATTCCATCTGTAACAGTGACGTAGTATGAAGATCTTATGATAAACATATTCAAAAATTGCTTGTTTTTTATTACTGGTTATAGCTGAAAAAAATCCCCTGTTTCTGCCTCTACCACTGCACACACTCTGGTGATGTCACTGCATTTGATTATCAGCTGTCAAAGTCATCATGGGCAAGCAGAATCCTATTGAGGTTGTCACAAATTTCTACTCATTAACCAACAGCAGGAGGTGCTGTTCTGCAGTGCATGCCAGGCCTTTCCTCTACCCCAGCCAAGGCAAGCATCAGTGCAATTCTTCCCTTTCATATGAAAGGACCCCCACTTTTAAGAGGGGGGCCCCAAAATGGTTGTATAAAAAACATTTACTGCTGTGTTGTGCTATCAGCCAGCCCAAAAGAGTTGGAAGTTAAGAGCTGTCAGGAGTGCAGAACACAGCGTTTTAGATCTCATTCATCAGACACAGGTGAGGCAGGGAGGCAGTATAGCCTAGAGATTAGAGCACCAAGCTGTGAACTTGGAGACCCAGCAGACCTGAATTTGAAGCCCCCAACTGCCACTTGCAAACTGTGTGACCCTGAACACACACTTACCCTTCCTGTGTTTCTGGATGCACCTGAAAATGAGCTTCGACTCTCAGTCTGCCTGTACCAGCCAAACATTCTAAAAAAGAATAAAACAAGCAAAAATAATATAGTAAAGGTGGCTATATTTAGATTAGCCCCAGGTCTGCGCTGAGAATTCTCTAAAAGAAAATGTACTTGTCAGGCAGCCAGGGAGTGCACGTGTCACCTCTGCAATGAGTTTTTTTTTTCACAAAATCGGGTCTGCACTACTACTGCCACAAAGCAACATGACTGCAGGACATTGGCTTATTTGAAGGGAGGAGATAAAATAAGCATTTGTCAATGCCGAATGTTTGCTAGCTGGCATTAGCAGTGGAAGTGCAGGAGTTAGACAGATGCAGTATAGGAATGGCAGTGAAATATTGAACTGACACCAACTCCACCCCAACCCTGCAGAGATGGACAGCCATTGGGGTGTGTCTTTGGGTCTTCACCCATAATGGTCATGACATTTCTCCTCACCCTACTCTGCTGACACTGACAAGTGTTGAGGTGTGCCTTGGGCTGTTTGGGATTTACATTCACCTCATTCCATATGGAAATACACTGAAATTTCTGCAGTATAGGAGAATGGGGTGAACTCTAGGATCAAAGGGTCCAAGGCGCACATCGATGCCTGTCACCAGCTACAGGGTGGGGGTGGAATGGCACAAGCATTACTGTCAAAAGTCCCAAGTCACACCCCTGATGCCTGTCAGTCCCTACAGGGTAGGGTGTTATGGTCAGAAACCCTAATGCCCTGGACGTTTCTTGGTAATTTTACTCCAAGTTTTCAACATGGGCTTTTTGTGACCCCACCGCATGAACAGTGACACTATCAGTTCATTAGCTGAAAGGTGATTTTGCACAGCAACTGCGCCATTTGGCACCACAGGTACAAAAACACATTTCAAACAGGATGTGAAAAATGACAGCTGTACTGTTCATGAGGAGGTGTAAAAAAATGGCAGTGTTGAAAATCTGGAGTAAAAATATAAAAAAACTGGTGAAGTCACGAGCATGCTTAGAAACTGCGTAACGCACACCCATAATGTAATTAGTTTGGGGATTTTTTACACCAGATTTTCAACATAGGCATTTTGGGACCTTCGCTTTTGAACAGTGTCACTGTGATTTTCTTAATCTGTCCTGAACACTGATTTCCCACAGCGACCGCGCTATTCAGCACTGGAAGTGTGAAAACACATTTTGGCCAGGGTGTGAAAAAATGACAGCTATACTCTTCATAAGGAGGTGTGAAAACATGGCAATGCTGAAAATTTGGACTGAAAATATTACAAATTCGTGAACTTACGAGGGTGCATGGAAACTGCGCAATACATGCTCGTAACACAGTCATTTTATGGACTTTTGTCTCCAGATTTTCAACATAGGCATTTTAAGACCTCTGCTCGTGAACAGTATCACTGTGATTTTCTTAATCTGTCCCAAACATTGATTTCACACACCAACCGCGCCATTGTGCGCTACATGTGTGAAAACTCATTTCAGGCTTGATATGAAAAATGATAGCTATACTGTTCATAAGGAGGTGTGGTAAAATGGCAATGTTGAAAATATGAAGTAAAAATATTACAAATTCTCGAAGTTACAAGTGTGAGTAGGAACTGCACAATGCACGCTCATAAAACAGTCATTTTTTGGAGTTATTTCACCAAATTTGCAGCATAGGGTTTTTGGGGGCCTAGCTCAATAACTGTGACACTGTTATTTTGTTAATCAGTCCCAAAAGGTGGTTCCATGCAGTGACAGCAAAATCACTTTTCGGGACCGAATAACAAAATGACAGTGACTGAGTTCATGAGGTGGGGTCCCAAGAACCCCATGTTGAAAATTTGGTGAAATAAATCCCCAAAATGGCTGAGATATGCAACAAAGTTGAAAAAAACCCATTTATGCCATTATGCAACTTACCGGCATTTCTTCAGTTCGCGGTCGGCTTTGAAGAGTGCAGATGTGTTCCCGGTCCACTAAATATTGTCACACCGGCCTCCAGAGGTAAGTATGAAGTGAGGGGGGGTGTGGGGAGATGGGGTACGCAGAGGGTGTGCGTGGGTTGGGGGAGGGGCAAGAGAGTCAACGAGGGACAGTTTTCTTTTGTTACAGGTGTTTTTGTTTTTTTACAAAGACTACGTGGGACTTTTGCCATGCTGGGGTGCGCCCAGCATGGCACCTGGAAATTTGTTTGGGGCAGGAGTCAACGGGATTGGGCACCCTGTCATTATTAGAGGTTTTGCCACGCTGGGTGGGCCCCAGCGTGGCACCTGGAAATTTGTTTGTGGGGGAGGCAGTTGAGCTGATGGGGGATTAGGCACCCCCTGATGGCCATACAGTGTGCGGGGGTGGGGGGGGAGTGCATGAGCATGCTGGGGTTGGCTCCCAGCATGCTACCTGGGTGTTTGTTGGGCGAGCACTGGAGCTGACAGGGATTGGGCTGTTCCATGTAAATTGACAAAAAAATAAAGGGTGTGGGGGGGTGCAGTACAATGAGATGTTTCTCAGCCAGTTTAACTTATTGGTTTACACTTTGTTCTGTGTAGTTTGTATGTATGCTGCGTTAAAGACGAAAAAAGTGAAATGATTTTATTTAGCGCTATTTACAGTAAGTCATGTAATGTGCGGATAGCATTTCAGTTTCTAAATGCCGGCTCTGAAGACTGGAGAATCAAAACTGAACTGAAGGGGTGGAGCTAAGAGTGCAGTGTGTGTTGGGCTTTACTATTATTTCTGCCTGAAAGAGCAACTTACTGTACGTCGAAACTATAGAACCAGAGTTTTGTACCCACTTTTACGTTTTAAACTGCAGCTATTGATGCCTCATAATGGAGTACTAATTTTGTTAAAATGTGCTTGATCTTTCAAGAATGTCAGCTCTGTGGGGACTGTGAGAGGTGACGGAGAAGCCGTCGCCATGTTTCTTTGAAACAGGACACCAGACAATGCAGCTGTAATTGGCTGTAATTGGCTGCTGCAGCCAGGGACCACTCCACAAACACAGCTGAATTTCTTTGTGCACAGTGGCATGCTCATTAACTGCCGCCTACTGAAGCAAGGTGTTTCTTGCGCACATGCAAGCAAACACAATAATGTTAAGAAACAAGCAACTTGGAGACATGTCACATATGGGCTTTTCTTTAATTTTGTTTTAATTATCATTAAATAAATAACCAGAGCCATATACCATATACCCTAAGAATCTGCAGAACTACCGTAGTTTTCCATTACTTTAACTGTGAGCATTAATAAATTGCAGAACTATCTTTCTTAAAATAGTGTAATTTCCTATGTTTTTTATATCTGCATGTGACTTTTGAAAATGTGCAGGTTATTTTAAATAAATGCAGTAATATGGCATGGATCTTCAAAAAAAGATGTTGGGCAGATAAAATCACTTTATTTGAAGCCTACATCATTTTTCTACAATGTGAAAATAAACTAACTCTACAAAGAAACATTTGACGAGGAGTTGACTTTGCCATACTCCTCCCCCATAAAGATTCTTATGCTGCATCTGTTGTATGTTTACACCCATAGCAATGTCTTGCCAGTAGAAATGCATTTAATAAATATCCTCTCTGTATGTATTTGCTGTAATATCCTGTGCATATAGTTTTCCTTGTCTGGAATTCTTGGATGAATGTGCACCAGTTGCCTTATGCTTACTGTAAATCAAGTATTCTGTGTGTTTAACCCTTTGTATTTAGTCTATGTGCTTATCATTCTGGGTATCATGTAATTGTTGCTGTCCTAACCATGCAGGACCTCCTTGCACACAAGCCTCGCTCAATGGAACCTTTTCCTGGTAAAACAAATCAAGACAAAGGAATCTCTTCATGGTGTCCACAATGCCCAGTTAGCAGCACTGATCTTTGGGCCAGATGGTCTTGGTTCAAGGCTTACATGGGGGACCAGAGCCCTACCCTAGACTGACAATACTGTACAGTAATTGGGGAGGGGTTGCTTCTGTGTTGCAAGTACTGTCCTTCTGATGAGACTGTAAACAGTTCCTGCCTGGCCATTTCTTCTGATTGTCCAGGCCGATGTTAAAACTCCTCTGGTACTAGAAAAGAGAAGGGGTAGCCCTGTGCTCCTGGCCAACATTTCTTCTTACAGTAAGGCAGGTTCTTTTTTTCATACAGCTTTTTACCACACAGGTCCCTTTTTTCTTTTTTTTTTATCTCAAGCCCCAGGCCACGGCAACAGTTAAATACATGTGCACGGAGGTGCACACATACTCCAGAACCACAGCCCCCTTCCTTATCAGTGCCTCTCATGCTTGCATTACCACCAAGCCGCCACCTAGTGGTAGCCAAGGGCCGAGGGGGCATGCCTCCCCTCCTCAGGAGAGGAAAGCAGTTCTATGGATGCTTGATATTATCCCACTCCAGCTAACTAAGACATTCCTGAACTTAGTTCACCAGCATAGCAGAAGGTAAGACACCCCGTGCCTCGGCCATCTACACTACTGGGCCAGAAGTAAGGCAGTTTCTAATGCAGTTGTCCATGGTTATGTCTGGCATGTTAAAGGCAGCTCCATTTATCTTCAAAAATGTACTACACAACCACTATGATTACTAGTAGCTAAGTTATTCTTATATACAGTAAGTAAGCAATAAGAGACGACAGGGTGTGCAGTGTTGTGGGATGACCACATTCCCCGGGGTGTATTGAGACCTGGTGCCACAGGCACAGGGCCTTACAGCCTCCGCAAGGGCAGGTATCCCCAAACACCACATACCCTGGAGTGTCTTATTGCACTTAGAAAATGGAAATTAGAAAAGATAAGCAGATCTTGAAAAAATGTTTTAAAATAGCTTTAATAATATGGTTAGTTTTGTAAAGTAATTCTTCCACTTAGATTAGTTAGTGACAGAAAGAGTAGGGCAGTGCCGTGTCTTTATTTTTGGAGGGTGGTGATAGGACCTAAATGTAATGCATTAGAATGCCATCATCCAATTAGGATTAAGTATTTCTCCAAACCATTTATTTTAAATGCATTGAGATACTTTGGCTGGGACATTCAAAGGTCTGGACACAGCACTTGCATCTGTATTTCTGATTTGTACTGCATCCAGACAAATGCGTCAGTAGGTATGCGTCATATTTTCAAATATCCTGATGCATTTCTGACACTTGCTGCAGTGTGTGGCAAAAAAACAAAAAGATGCATGCATCAAATTTTGACACATGCATCATTTCTGAAACACAGGTCACGGCAATCCTGTCTAGAAGCTTGGCCACCTTATGGGTGGAGTAACTGGGCAGATTTCAGGCAACTGCATCCGAAATATGGATACAGTTGTTTGAACCCCCCCTTCAGCTATAAAGAGCCCCACCCCCAACCTATATCCTAACATAGTTATTCTTTTTTAGTCTCTGTCTTACCCTCTGCTTCCCCCATCCCTATCTCTCCCTCTCTCTCTCTCTCTCTCTCTCTCTCACTCTCTATCTCTCTGTCTCTCTGTCTCTCTCTCTCTGATGACCCTATCCTGAAACTTGTTGTACCTTCACAGGTCATTTATTTAGGTTTGTAGGGCTGGGTATCCCGTGATATAAGCACTGGGGAATGGGAACCTACAATAACGGTGACCAACTCCCCAGCATATTTCAGGGATGGCTACGGGAGGGTAGGGCGGCCGGATGGGAGGAATGGGCAACTATAGTGACAGGATGTCACTATCGTATCTTGTGAGGGGGGGTGGGAGTGGACATGCACAGCAAGTGATGTGATGGGTGGTGCCACGGTGGGTTGCTGAGCTGACTCCGTGGCATGGTGGGTGGGTTCCCGGCATCGGTCGGCAGCGTACTGGGTTCGGGTTCAGGCACTGGTGCATTTTTGTTGTGCCCGGCCCAAACCTTTTTTTAAATTTTTTCACCCCCCCAACATACACCCCCTGGAGTTTAGAATCCTTTAATAGGGGGGTGCACGGGGTGCAGCCTCCCAGAGAAAACAGTAAAAAATGAAGTCCCTGGTGCCCTTTTGCTGTGCACCGGGGTGTCAGAGTGCCAAAATAAATTTTCGGCACACTTGACTTCTGCATAACAGCGATCGATTTTAGGCTTTCGCCATTATGACATAGAACCGTAGGGCTGTATTTGCTGTTTTCTCTGTTTTGTGTCTGTATCATAGGTATCATAGATCAATACAAAGCTATTTAGACGTTCGTCCATAGTGCTCTCCGTGTTAACTAAAGGCTCCCTGATTGGTATAACTTGTCCAATTTTAGTTTAAAAATCTCCACTGATGGAGTGCCAACCACATCTTCGGGTGGCACATTCCATTTGGATACCACCCTTTGACTGAATCACATTTTGCGCTTTCATGTTCTACAGTTTTCCCCCCTGAACTGTAATGTATGAGCTCTGGTATTAAATGATTGGTCTCTAAATTCCAGTCCCAGCTTGTCTCGCAGGTCATGATCAGTTAGTGCATTGAACAGCAAGCACATGTCACCTCTCCCTCTCCTGTATTCTAGAGGAGACAAGTTAAGTTCTCCCAACCTATTAACATAATTCTTGTCTGCCAATCCCCTTATAGAATGTGTAGCTCTCCTTTGTACCTTCTCAGGCATACAGATCTTATTTTGGGGGTATGGTGACCACAACTGAGCTCCATATTCAAGAATAGGCCTTACCAGGGAGATATACAAGGGGACTATAACCTCTTTGTTTCTACTTGCTATATGTCTTAAAATACAATTCAATACTCCATTTGCTTTTTTGCATATGTTGTTGCAATGAGCCTTAATTTGTAAGTCATTTGTAATAAATATGCCTAGGTCTTTCTTCTCTGTTACTGTTCTAAGGGTAGTGCTTCCAATGCTGTATGCCTGATTGGTGTTTTTTTCTGCCTAAATGCATTACCATGCATTTGTCTGGGTTTAGGGGGAGTTTATAAATCCTGCACCACTCATGTATGTAATTTAGAGCCTCCTGCAATGTGTCATGGTCCACTTGCTGTTTAATTTCCACCCATAATCTGCAATTGTCTGCAAACTTGGTCATCCATATATTATTTTGCTCGCATTTGAGCATTGCCACATAGATGTGAAAAAGGCATCTCCCCAATACTGAGACCTGTGGAACTCTGCTTGTTACATTAGACCAATTGGATAGAGCCCCCCCCCCAATGCTAACTCTCTGTTTCCTATCTTTGAGCCATGACTAAATCCAAGTGACTAAATTTTCATGTATTCTCATAGATTTTAATGCCTGAAGTAGCTCTTGATGAGGTTGTTTGTCAAAAGCTTTAGTAAAGTTTAAAAAGACTATATCCACTGCTGTGCCTACATCTAGACTCTTGCTGGCCCTATTGTAGAACTCTAGTGTATTTGTCTGGCAGGATCTTCCTTTCATGAGTCCATGTTGTGAGTCATTACTCAACCATTCTTTAGTTATGAAGTTGGTTATATGTTCCTTAATTATCCATTCCAGTATTTTGCACATGGTACTTGTCAGGCTGACTGGCCTGTAGTTAGATGGACTTTTTTTATTGAATTTTTTATGGCTGTGGGTGGAGCCTACAGACATTTTTCTATCTGTAGCTTGAAAATGGAGTTTCGTGGAACACATTTTTTTGACTTTTCAATGTATTCATCCACAGCTACAAATCACTATGACAACTAAAATAAAATAATCCCTTCTTTCTGTTTAGAATGTTGGAGACATAACTCCAAGCTGCTTATCTGATGGCCATTAGGAAACTGAAACAGCTTGTTAAATATTGGTTGCCTATTAAACTGAAGATTTGTTTACCCCCTTCGAAATGCAACAGCTTGCACATTTAAATGATTAGCATTTAAACATTTTTTTGCTACCAACTTCAGTTGGGGATGAATATCTTTCATGAAAGATACATACCTCGTAAATGTTGCCCTTGCCCAGCACATTTTGTAAAGAGTTACACTGTTTTTAACCTCTCAAGACCTATCTGATCAAATGCCAGGTCTTCAGTGAATTACCCAGACAAAATACATACATTTCTTTTTGACAGAAAGGGCTATGGCCTGCTTCCTAAACATAATAGATAAGAGCTACTGAGCTCTCTTATAGTAAGTGTGAGTGTGTGTGTGTGTTTGGTGGAGGGGTGGAGAAACAGTCAAGCTCCTGGCAACGGAGACTTCATCTAATGAATTAACTTCTGACAAACCATGAGTGATACAGAAGCAAATGATCTGATACCTTTTATTGGACCAACAATGATGTAACAAAAATAACTTATACCGTTTATAAAATTCCTGATTAAACAATTGCAAACAGAAGACTGTTTTTTATCATTTTATAAAATGATATACTGAGTGTGTATTTAGTGAGTTGCTGGATCAGGGCCTAGATAAAATAATAACATTTACTTAACTCATTCAAGATTCCATCAGGTGGACAGAAAAAAGTCTATGAGAATTTGACCGAAAACTAAGAACTATAAGATGCAAAAAAAAATTTGTGTATATATAGAAACATAGAAACATAGACTTTGATGGCAGATAAGGACCACTTGGCTCACCTAGTCTGCCCATTTCCCTACCTATTGGATAAGCTGCAGATCCTAGTTAACCAACAGCCTATTTCTTCCTACTCCCACAAGAATTGCCTTATGTCTGTCCCGTGCATTCTTGAATTCTCCCACAATTTTAGACCCCACAACCTTCTCAGGAAGGTGGTTCCATGCATCCACCACCCTCTCTGTGAAAAAAAAATACTTCCTCACATTGCCCCTGAGCCGTCCCCCTTCTATCTTCAAATTGCATACTCTTGTTCTTGCACATCTCTTTTTCTGAAAGATGCTACCCTCTTGGACTTTGTTGATTCCATTGAGATACTTAAAAGTTTCTATCATGTCCTCCCTCTCCCTCCTTTCCTCAAGGGTATACATATTAAGCTCCTTTAGTATTTTCTCATATGGCTTCTCTTGCAGACCCTGCACCATTTTAGTTGCCCTCCTCTGGACTGCCTCCATCCTGTCTATGTCCTTGTGGAGATGGGGTCTCCAAAACTGGATGCAGTACTCCAGATGGGTTCTCACCAACTGTCTGTACAGAGGGATAACAACTTCCTGTTTTCTGCTGGTGATGCCTTTCCCTATACATCCCAGTATCCCCCCAGCCCTCCCTACTGCCTTCTCACATTGCTTGCCAACCTTAAGGTCATCTGATATGATTACCCCAGGTCCCTTTCCATTTTTGTTCTTGTTACTACCTCCCCCATTGTGTACTCTTCCCCTGGGTTTTTGTTTCCCAGGTGCATTATTTTGCACTTCTTTGCATTGAATCCAAGCTGCCATATTTCTGACCATTCCTCCAACCTTGCCAAGTCCCTTCTCATCTTTTCCATGCCCCCTTGTGTATCAACCCTGTTGCAGATCTTTGTGTCATCTACAAAGAGGCATACTTTTCCTTCCAGTCCATCTGCAATGTCACTTATAAAGACATTAAAAAGGACTGGATCCAGTACTGAACCTTGTGGTATCCCACTAGTAACCCAGCTTTCTTCAGAGTGGACTCTGTTCACTATTACCTTCTGTGTCGTGTTGTCCAGCCAATGTTTTACCCAGGCTACCACCCTAGGACCCACTCCCAAGCTGGCTAATTTGTTTATTAATCTTTTGTGTGGGAATGTGTCAAATGCCTTGCTAAAGTCTAGGTAGACCATGTCCACAGCCCCACCTTGGTCTACTACTTTGGTCACCCATTCAAATAAATCAATTAGATTCATCTGACATGACTTTCTCACTGTGAATCCATGCTGCCTTGGGTCCTGAGCCACACTGGCCTCTAGGTACTCAACAATTCTTTCCTTCAGAAGTGATTCCATCATTTTCCCTACCACAGATGTCAAACTGACAGGTCTGTAGTTCCCTGCCTCTGTCTTGCTCCCACTTTTGTGAAGGAGAATCACATCCACCCTCCTCCAGTCCTCAGGTACTGTACCACACCATCCTCCCATGATTTGTTAAAAAGGGTAGTCAGTGGTATCACTAGTTCTCCCCTTAGTTCTTATAGAATTCTGGGGTGAATCCCATCTGGTCCCATTGCTTTGTCCACCTTCAGTTTTAGGAGCTCTTTCAGAACCCTTTCTTCTGTGAAAGGACTGGGATCGACCCCCTCTCTCCAGAGTGCTTCTGTTAATTGGATTAGGCACCTCCCCCACTTCCTCATTTGTGAATATTGTACAGAAGTATTCATTCAGTATCCCTGCTTTTTCACTGTCACCCTCTGCCCACCCACCATCCATTCTATTCAGCCTCACTATCCCTCCCTTTGTCTTTCTACACTGCCTAATGTACCTATAAAAAGGTTTTATCCCCCTTCATAACCAAATTGGCTAACTTTTCCTCAGTTTGGGCCTTTGCTATTCTGACTGCCTTTCCTGCTTCTTTCTGCCTTAACTGGTACAGTTCTCTGTCCTGTTCCTTTTGTGTTTCCTTAAACCTCCTAAATGCTATCTTCTTCTCCCTAACCTTCCCTGCTACCTCTTTTGAGAACCTCACTGGCTTTTTTTTTCATTTTGATTTGTTTATTTGCTTCACACAAAGGCATGTTGCCTCTGTGATGGCAGTCTTGATGTTTTCCCATTGTTGCTTCACCCCTCCTTCTTGCCTGTTTGCTAGTGCTTTTCTAAGACACTCTCCCATTTTGCCAAAGTCAGCCCTCCTGAAGTCCAGTACCCTCACTTTTGTGTGGCTTGACTCTGCAGCTGAGTTTATCATGAACCACATTGTTTGGTGGTCATTTGTTCCCAGATGGCTACCTACTTCTAGATCTGAGATCCTCTCACTGTCCCCATTTCAGAGTACAAGGTCTAAGATTGCTCCCTCCTGAGTGGGTTCCAACACTAGTTGTCTGAGGCATGCCCCTTGTAGGGCATCGAGAATGGCCCTGCTCTTTGAGGTGGCTGTATATCTATATCTATATCTATATCTATATCTATATCTATATCTATATCTATATCTATATCTATATCTATATACTGTATATATATATATATATTTGGAAATGTCTCTATTTGCAATAAATTTGTTTACAGGCATTACTAGTATCTTTTGAAAGATTGTCTGACTTGTGATTACTAATTTTGAATATAGTTCATGAAATAATGAGTTTGATATTTGTTATTTCATATAGTCCCCCATTATGCCTTATGCATAGCATATAAATCCAAATCATTCCAAGGCCATTGTGACATATAATATTAATACTGAGCAGCAAATCAGAGCTCTTTTCCTAATAAAAGGCTGCTGATATAATAAATAAAGAACAAAGTCATAAATATAGAACCAGTGGCTTATGGAAAAATCTACAGGGATTTAATTCTGCCTTTGTGGGGAAATCACAGGGAAAATGATGGCTTCTTACAGAGTAATGGTTATCTGGATCTGGGATCCCTGAATATTTCTTATCCTATATTTTGTGTCCTGGATAGGGCAGGGGAGATGCTACATCTCATTGTCACAGGGATGTTCATTCACACATTTTTTGCACTGTATTTACCCAGGCTGTCCCAGATTAAATGCAATATCTTGTTTTCAGTGGGGTCATGATTTTACCATTTTTATAATGTATTTATTCAGGCTACCTATTCCAGGGCCCCCATATTCAAAGGAGATATGCAATGCTTCCTGGTGAAAAGGGACATGTGCCACACAACTCCAACAATGCATAGCAGTGCAATATTCAAATGTGTGGGATGCACCGGCTGCAAGGAAGTGGGCCGGTGTGCACACAAATGGTATGCCATTCAAGTCGAGGGGGCAATCCCATGCATATGCTGTGCTGCAGCATATTAAGTGGGAATGTGCCCCTCACAGTCCAGAGCACCACAGCCCACAGTTAGGCCACAAATAGTTGGCCTAACCCAGCCAGCCACCCACAGGTAGGCTGCAGATGTGCACCCAGGTGCACAGCAGTCTGGCAGCCCTGGTGGACTAGCGGTACCCCCTTTCATCCCCAGTCTATCTAACTCCATCCCTGAAGAGTTCCATAGTGTAGGGACCCCCCAGACCCAATTGCACCAGAGGAAACCATGGTCCATATCCTTAGTCTAGAGGACTCCCATCCACTGCTCCTGTACACAGACACCCTCACTCCCCCCATACCCAACCTGTTGCAAAGACTGGCACTACCCTCCACACCCTGCCATGGCCAGTCATTGACTGCACTGAGCCTCGGCTGTGGATCTGCACTCTGGAATGACCCAACTGGGTGTACCATGCATTGGGGCACCATGCCAGCTGCAGATCCACCAGTGTATGCAGTCATGTGTATGTCCCTGGCAAACTGAAGAGTGAATTTACATATCTCCAATGCATGCCTTGCTGATGCTGTATCTTTCTGGTATCATACACCACTGCAAGTCCACACTCTCCCCTGTTCCCCTGAGTAACATGCCACCGTCCAGACTGCTGAAGTATCCTGCGTACCATGTGGTGTGGTATCCTGTAATGCCATTTGCAGTGTACGCTTCAGACTATAGATAATTCATCCACTAGTTCCCCAATTGTACAAAAGAATGGGAGGTCAGCTGTAACATGCCTGTTTTGGGACCTGTGTGAGTGGGTACAGCATCAGCTGTCACCCACACTGAGCAGTGCAATGGCAACAGGATGGTGGATCTGCATGCGAGTACTTGAGGAGTATGGTCACTGGGTGTTATCACCCCCACAGAGCTCATGGCAATGTATAACAAATTCCAGCATCCTACTGTGGGTGCTCTGGCACCTGCTGATAGAGTGGTATGATCCTATTACAGAGCCAGTCGTCACAATGGGATAGGCTGGGGGGCAGGGAGGGGAGTGTCTGTGCATCATTGAGGGGGAGTGGGGGCTGCTACACTATGGACATGGATGGTAGGTGTATTCAGGTGCAATTAGGAATGGCATTGGGGTCCCTACAATATGGAACTGATAGAGCCTGGACTCCGGTATGATCAGGGCTGGTGGAATGGGTGGGTGGGGGTGCCACTATACCACCAGAGACTTCAGGGCCTGTCCCACATGGAAGAGATTGGGGTTGGGGCTTGGGGGAGAGAGCTGCTCTAGCACATTCATCCCCATGCCAACATACAATTGGGCTGGTAATGAGCATGCACAAGGCCCCTTTGCACTCTGCATGCTCAATTAGTTCATTTGCATTCCTGGGCTGAATGTTGCCCATGGGGGCTGCGGTGCACACCGGTATGTGCCATGCATTCCCCTTGAAGGTATTCAGTTGGGGTCACCCTGGATGCACCTGACTTAGTGGCCACCTGCAGTGTGACTCCCGTCCAAGTTCACATTTTCAACAGAAACGATGAAGCCCGCCAGAATGAAGTGCAATGTCACAGGTTTACTGCATGAAAAAAGGGATTAACTCCCTTTGAAATTGCATTGTTTTCTACATTATAAAAAGGGTCTGAGAAATGGAGCTTTCTGATTGGCTGCAAACATTCTAACAATCTTATGTTAATCTTTTATTAACATACATGTGGAGCTTAACCATATGCTGAGCAAGGTGTAACACTGTTTAAAAACATTTGTTATTATAATAGCAATAAGGCACTCCCAGGGATTATGTTAATGGTCAGTTAATCACCTTCTAGGGGCATGTGGCACTCGGCTACACCTTGTGCCACAGTCCACCCCTAGAAGGTGATTAACAGACCATTAGCATAACCCTTGGTCATGCCTTACTGATTAAGTAACTATACTGCAGAATTCTGCAGTGCTGCACTTCATCCTGGTGGCTTCACTGTATGCACACGTTGTACCAGTGGCGCATTCTCTTTGAATATTGTATCAGTGCCGACTGGCACACCCTCTTTGTGCAACACATCTTTCTGCTCATGCATCGATCCGGCACTTAATATATCCCCTAGATGTAAAATATTGGTTTTAGTACATTCTGATTTTACATAATGCAGCATAATACTGTCTAGATGTACAGCCCCACTGAAAATAGGATGCCATTTCTTCTGTGAACAATCCAAGCTAAATATATAGCAATCAGCAGGCACATTCTAGGAAAACACAATGTAAACATGTGTAAAAGGAAGACCACATTGAAACTGCCTCTCCACAGATCTGCATTGTGCAAATTCATTAGAAATAATGGGTAAAGACCGGCCCGGTGGTGCTGAGGGTTGAGGCACACCACACCTCGCTCCATGCCAGCGATCTGGGTTCGGGAATGAGCCCGGGTCATCAGGGGTCGGTAGGGGAGGACTAGGATTGAGCGTCCGATGACAGCTCTCCTAGTCCTGGGGAAAAGGGGTGGTTGCATGCCACGCTCTGGCTGTCCCTGGGGATGCCCAGAGGTACTACAGATGTGCTGGTGCTAAGTGAGGGAGAGCACAGCAGACATCCACATGTTATGTATGGATGTCATTGCACATCCATGCTCCCATTGGGGAAAAAAAATAGGGAAAAATGGCAGCATAGTCTGTGGAGTTTGATGGCTGCAGCTTCACCAGCCGATGATGCCTGAATAAGGCATGTGCCGGTATTGGATCCTTGCCGGGCACAGGGGCATAGGGTGGTCCCTTTTGATGGTTGTAGCTAGATATGCCAGCTAGGCACGTCAGCTTTGGGGTCGATGGTGAAGGAGGAGGAGCGGTGGCTGGATGAATAGGCAGGACTGTGGCTGCAGGTGAGAGAAAAAGAGACGTAAAAAAAGAAATAATGGGTAAAAGCATCCCAAAAGCTTTCCACAGCCATATCGGCTCTGACCAGAATTTGTTATACAGTGGGATCACAACTGCCTCCCTCCAAGAGTTCACAACCTCCTCTTTGTCTAGTGATCATTGAAATAGGTAGCATATTGGTGGTGCTAGTTCCTCTGCTAGTTCTTTAAGCAGTCTTAGGTGGAAACCATCTGGTCCAGGATACTTATAAAGGTTTAAAGTGCTAAGTTTTCTGCTTACATTTGCTTCCTTAATTTGTATTGGGCTCTGAGAAATATTACAATTTATAGATCCCTGACTGTGGTATGGTATCCACCCACATGCTTACTATTTGTAAACTCGCATGAATATTTGCCTGATGTGTAACTTGTGTAGCCCACAAAAAAGGGGGCAGTGAAAAGGGAGTAACATACAGGAAATCTGCGTAGGCGCGTCCTGAATATTTTGGCCTTCACCAGCAACCATTTTATAGTATATGGTTAACCTTGATTCTACATGGATTTCAGCAACTGCTGAAAACTTGTTGTAGTACAGTTCAAAGGTCAAATATGTTGTTGTACTATCGATGTGACATCACATCGATAGTACAACAACTCTTTAACCTTGACCTGCCACCTGATTAGCTCAGCCGAGTGTCGATGTAAAAATTAAAACAAACATGGCGGCGCAATTTAGCGAGTGCCGGGCAGTGGAGCCACTGATTTTTGAATTTAGAATCGGGACACAGAGAGCCATACGTGGCTCCCTTTGGAAAATCTATTTTTTTAACTTGTAAAACTAAGCGTGCGTAAAAGTGAAAGTCTGGCCGGGATAGATTGACGGAAGTGCCAGCAGCAGGAATGGGAGTGAGCAGAAGCACCAGTACAAATGGAGCAGCACCCACAGCAAGTAACTTCAGAAATAAAATAATAAAAACCAAATCGAAAGTAGTCATATACTATACAAAACAGTGGATGGCTGAACATCCACAACTAAGGCTGCGTTTCCTTCTTGGGCAGTTGATGACATCAAGGAGACCTCTCGAGCTTCGCTCTCGAGGTCTCTATGATGTCATCAACTCCCTCGAAGGAAACACAGCCTTGTTGTGGATGTTCATCCATCCACTATTCTATATGTGGATGCCATGCTGGAGATGTTGCATTTCATATGATACTGAACTGTGGTCCCTTCTGACCATTTTTGTGCTCTTGGAAGTTAAAGATTCCATTGTGTTAGTCAAATAGAGTAGGCGATATCCGTAGTGTTATGGCTAGCATTCCCTCCCTTAATAGAACAGTCTGTAGTGCAATTTTACTTGACCCTGTGGGATATTTTTGCTCTGTTTCTGTTTTTACATTGCTAGTTGTATCTAACTCTTTCTTTTATCAAATGCCTTGAATTTCTTTATAGTACACTGTGACCACTTATTGTACATGTATATCAGTAATTGCAGAAATCCTGTTGTACTACAGTTCAAAGGTCAAAAAAGTTGTTGTACCATAGTAGTGAACTCACTAGTATACTACAACAACTTCTGCACTGATCGTGCACTCAGTTGTAAGATTTCACTTCAATGATAAACTGCCACCACTCCTAGTGCCAGAAGGGCTAAGTACATTCATGAGTCAAAGCAATCTGGAACACTTGAGTGGTATGTCCAATGATGTGCTGCTGACGTGGGCTGCTGGTCTGTTCCCCACTCTGCAACAATCAGGGTATTGTGTCTTACTGTGCACAGCTTGCAGTCTCTCATTTTCAGGCTGGGTTTCACTGAAAATATGTTTTACATGTGTCTGTCCCTGCCCCCTACCTTCATGCTCTAGTCAATGGAGCAGGTTGCCATCCTCCTGCTGTGAAAATCAAAGGACACATCATGGATGAAACCCTTGTAATCCACTGTGATACTGCAGGCCGCAAACATCCTCCTGGCAGTGGCCCACTAGAGCTCTCTCTCTCTTACTTTAGTATGGGGTGGCTGTCCCATCACTCATGCCACCCCAGTAACAACTTATTTCATGGATGATGAAATTGCAGAAAGCTGTGAAACAAGTGAGGCCCACAGAATGGAGCTACACGGACAGACAGAAGCTGATTTGGCACCTTCTGCCTCACTCACTATTGTAGAACCACTGTGGTGCTGCAGAATTGTAAAACTTTATTCACAAAAACAGATTACTTTCAATTTTTTTTTTAACAGATTAGGTTCACTGTTCTTACTTGAGTTAACAAGAAGGGATCACAATGTACAATAAAAAATAACAGCTAGGATAAGTGTGCACAAAGCTGAGTTTCCATTTCGGGGATTTGCTCTCGAGGTCTATGATGTGATAGAATCCGCTCGATGAGAACACAGCCTTGTTGTGTACACTAACCTATTATTCCATATATGTATAAACTATTCTATTCTGTTCTATTCTGTTCTGTTCTGTTCTGTTCTGTTCTGTTCTGTTCTGTGATTGGCACAATATATGACTATTGCATATATAGGTTTTGCTTTCTTAAAACTGCTTTTCTTGTTGCACACATTGGATATTGCCTGGAAGGCCCAGAAAGAGATATACATTAATGTACAAGATATGATTGTTCATCCTTTGATGTCTTATGCTTACCATGAATTAGGATTATCATCTCCATACATTTTTGCAGATGTAGACTGTAAAAGCATGGAGAGATTTGTAGGTTACATAAGAGGAAATGAAGGTATTATGTAAGGTGATTAGACCACTTTGGAAACACATTTCCATAGCAAAAATCCTACCATTGTTATTCATTTTGCATCTATGTGAAATGTCAACTGAAAATCCAAAAATGGTTAAAAAGTCTCTCAAATAAAAAAAATATATATATTTCTATTGATATATTGTAAGTTTATAAATACAATAATAGATAGGGGGCTGGTATTATGCGGCTATAATACCATAATGAAGTTCTGAGGTCATGTGAACCTGAGGGATGAAGCTCAAAAGGTTCCAACGTGTCACCAGAACCTCAAGATGGTATTGTAGTCAAGCAATTACACAGTCCCCATTTATCTTTTTTTTTTTTATTTTGTAATATATAGATATGAGTTTTGCATTTTTCTCTTTAAAAGTTTTACTCACCACGGTGAATGAACCCAATGATTATGGGCTAGAAACTTGAATTAATCAACAGTAAAGTTGAAGAACAGGAACAACAAACAGTAACAATGTTGAAACAGGAACTTCTGCCATTTTTTCTGTTGTACTTTCTCATCAGCTGAAGAGCCAGCTGCTTTTGCTGTACACAATGATAACAGCAAATACAAGCTCATGCTTGACTGAGAGAAATGTGTGCAGTGAGATGCCAGTGTTCTTTTCCGTAATAATATTGTTGGAGCTACATCGATAGTATTATGAGATCTCGTAATGTTATTGATGTATTCCAATGATGCTATTACAGATAATGTTTAATATTGGTGTTCGATGGTATTATTATGAAGATCCGCATATTACAATTACTATACTGATGTAGTAAATGTAGATTTTCACTACAGTATATAGATGCAGTATACTGAAAGGACTTATTTCTCAGTATAGTTGAAATGCATTATCAGTATCTTGGTTTATTGAAAGTGTATCAGTATGATGTAACTATGTTGACTTGATTCTGATCTTTTATTTCAAACATTAAGGGCCCTATATTCAAAACTTCGTGCTGGGCGCAAACTGTTAGCGCAGGTTTAACGCCATGTTAAAGCTGGTCTGCTATATTCAAAAGATCAAATAGCACATGCAAACCACATTAGCGCTGGGAAAAATGATAATGTATGCAAGGGGCAAACTGAGGAGGTGTGTCAGTGCAATGCTATATTCAGCGAATAGCACTGCGCGAAGTGGTTTTGCGTGACTTAGCGCAACATGTTGCGTGGTGCAAATTACCGCACAGGAAAAGGTTGTCTTAACTCTGGGCAAACCAGCTTTGTGCGACTTTGTGGCTTTGTGCAGCTTTGCATGATGTTTGTGCAGCTTTGTGTGACCCTTACCAGTAAGAAGGACACATAGAAATAAGCCAGACATAGAGGCAACATGCTGCCCACTAATGGCATAACTATGATGCCATCTTCTTCCACCATTCCCTGCCATGCTAGGCAGTAAGTGGTGACCCGACCACCAGTGGACACCATGGCAGTGCAGCCATACAGCACACACCTGCAGACCACCCTTCTGTGGACACCAGCAAATGCCAGCACACACATGTGCACTGGGGGCATGGGGGGTGTACAGGTGACCAGTCTGCACCACATATTGGGTGCTGCCACATGGCTGGGACAAGCTACGCAGTGCAAATGGTCCAGTGCAGGGAATACCCCAACACCTGAGTGCCTGTCCAATGGTAAGGGCCCCCCAGCCACATACCACACAGTTGTACAGACACTACAGCACACAGACCCAGCAACAGGGGTGTAGCCAGGAATATTAAACATGTACTCAAAACAGCTGCACTGTTGCCCCCCCATTATGTAAACATAAGTCAAAATATGTGCTGCCACACCACACCAACAATAGTCCCCCCTCTGTTTGCCATGTCTGAGTTCCAGTAATTGGTTTCTTCCAGTAATCCTCTTTTCTTTGTTCTTTAGCCTACCTGGTACATTGTTCATGTTTGTGTATTTGGCTGGTGGCATCAGTGCCCCATAGCGAACAACAAAGGCAAAAGGGCTCAGTGCAACACGGACACAGTGTGACTCACAATGTCCCTGCTTCCCTATGTTTGTTGCCCCTGCCTGATGTTTGCACTGTATTCTTCTGAGTACGGTGTGTATGCCTGCTGACACACCTGCCCAGCAATGTATATATCACTGTGAGCATCCCATGCCAGTAGTGCAGCATCTGTGAGTCGCACAACAGCAGTACAGTACTGTCCACCGTCGGTACACACCTGCAAGATGGGGCTGTCACTGTGTACAGTGCTGCAGTCAGTGCTGCCCGCCACACCATAGGCAGTGCTGTGTCCCACACACCACTGGTCCCCGTGTCACTGTACTGTCTGCTGTGCACTGTATGGCAGGACCTCCAGTTGGACTATTGCATCCAGCACCACCACCAGTGCCTGTGCCGTGCAGTTCCCTGGAGCACATTATTCTACACAGTTCTGTACATATGTAGCCTGCAGCTACCACCTTGCTCCTCCCAACTGACCTACAGGTGAAGCTGTGGGCAGACCCAGCCAGCCTCTGTACGTCCAGACTGACCTACAGGTGGAGCTGTGGGACCCTGCAATAGCGCTAGGCAAACTGCATGCAAATCAGGGCATAATGAGATGCTAATCTGGATGTTTGCCCACTGACTGCCTAAGTAGGCTCATTTGCATATAACTTTTGAATATAGCAGATTTTTGCCCTGGGCAAACGTGATAGCACTGAGCAAATGGCTTAGCACCGTGCAAGACCTGCACAAACGTATGTGCATCGTGCAAACATTGTGGAGTCATTTTTAATTTCTGCACACTGTACATGCACATGCACTGATGCTTTCAGCTCTACTGACTCTACTCCTTTGCTGGCACACACATTGGCCACATATTTCACCTCTACAGTCCTTCTGGTCGCTGTGAACAGGGTTGCTGTTGTAGTTTGCACTTCCTGGTTGTTATATTCAGAGCTGTCTTATTCCCGGGCTATTTTTGCACTGCACTCCCAGCCCAGTTTTTCCAGCTTCCTTAGCATGCTATATTCAGCAGGTTTAGCACCAGGGCTATCCCTTTGAATATAGTGGGCTATTGGTTCCGGGCTATTTTAGCATGTGGAGCAGTGCTAATTTAGCCCCGGGGCAAAGTTTTGAATATAGGGCCCTGAGTTTCTAGTCCTAACAGTCTTTGAAAAAGATTAACTTTGGAACCATAAGTGGTAAGAACTTGTTTTTTTTTTTTAAATGTGATGTATTTAAAGAGCTAGTGAAACCAAAATAGACAGACAGGAAATGATACAAATTTTAAGTAGTCAGTTTTCAGACTTTTTATTTCTGAAGTATTTTTCCTTTTACTTTTGCTTGTTAGAAAGTTTTTTATGTGATAATGTTGTGTTGGATATGTGTAATAGGTATCATCCTGGCAGCTGACATATCAATTTATTCCCCCCACTACATCATCAGTATTGTGATCTTACTGATAGTGACATCACAGGTGACTGACCTGGCAGCTACTTAGTGGCTGTTCCTAAGCAGCAGTGATGTCACAGTCAGTGAGATCACAATGCTGATGGTGTAGTGGGGGGAAAACATTCAGATATGTCAGCTGCTAGACAAAGTGCTGTACCACATATCACACCTCACCTACTAACACCAGGTAAACAATCTTCTAATTAACCAAAGGGGAAATAAAAAAGTATCTCAGATATAATAGGTAATGGTTGATTGCTTTTAAAAACTAATATTAGTTTTATGTAGTACATTTGTTCTTTAATGTATGCTTTTGATTGGTTTAATTGCTATTTATTTGTGTTGTGACTGGTGTGGTTGCATATTTGTGTAGTAGGTTTTTGTCTAATGTGTGTTTTGTGTGAGTGGTGGTGTGTGTTAAATTGGGTTTGGGGTGGTTTATTATTGTTGTAGGTGGTTTGTTTTTTAACTCATGTGAGCTGATTGGGAAACGCAAGTCGCTTTTTCTTTATTACTATCGGCAGCTATCTATGTATTGTGTTTTCCATGGAACTGCACTTTAAAACCTACTATTACAGTAGTTGTGATATCAATTTGCTAAACCATTCTATATCATCTTTAATGAGAAAGAGTTGCCTTGTACCTTGGTACATAAACCTTTAGCAGTACTAATGGAGGGATGAGTTCTGATATGGAATCCGAAGCTGAATTACAAATTGAGGCTGCAAGCAACCAAGGTAACATTAATCAAATGGGCATGTTTGAAATCATGGCAGTGTCGATCAGATGCAGAATAGGAGCTGGTAATATTTTTGACCCCAATTATGACCCCAGACCAAAATACCAACAGCCACTGCAACATCTGTTACTACAATCGGAGGAATTCAAATTTAATGAAATAAGCCTTTATTATAATCAATTGAGCTAAAAGAGCCCCTGAAGCCACTATGACAGCTTTGCAAAAATGTAATATTTAGACACAATTTAATCATTTTTTCTGTAATTCTCAGCCTTCTTTATTATTAAAGACATTTGCACGTAAACAGGTTCACTGCCCTATCTAGTCTGGCTGCTTGCCTACACCTGACATCACAGTTCTGTTTATGACATCGCAATCTGTTTATAATGCCATAAACAGGAGATTATGATGTCAGAGGTAGGAACGCAGAAAGAGTAGAAAATGTCTAAGGGGCAGTAATCTTCTTTCATACAGCTGTCCTCAGCAATAAAGTTAAAAGGGAAAGAATTGTAGAAAGTTTATGAACTATAAACTGAATTGTGTCTAAATCTCACTTTATTTCAAGATTTCCTAATGGTGTCAGGGGCTCTTTAAAGAAGTTTTCAGAGAAGCAATGAATTCCTCTTGGTCTGAGGATTGATAAGGGCCCCACATGAGGCTTTTTAAAGGATGTGTACAGAGTGAGATGGAAGAAAGCTTTAGATACTTGCTCTCAAACCTTTATTAAGATACTTATTGACCAAGATGCTGAAAAACATGCCACAGTTTTGAAAGAAATTGAGGAGGTACAAATTGAATTACTTAAGGAAAATCAAACAGCTGAATTTTTGGACTTGAATAAGAGACTATCTAAATGAGTGGCAAGTTATGAAAAGGAAGAATTACATCTAAGCAAAGTACTAGAAAAGATAGTCTTCCAGCAAATGTCAGATTACATACACAATAATGGATTACTCGCCACCCTACAGCATGGTTTCTGAAAGGGCTACAGCACCACCACTGCAATGGCCTGTTTCACTAACCAAATACTTAGATCTGCATATGAGCATAGGCTAACTGAAGCCATCTTTATTGACTTATCCAAAGCCTTCAATTTCATTGATCACAACCTCCTCATTTCTTCGATCACAACCTTCTCATTCAGAAAATGGCCTCAACTGGATTCTCTGGGGGGGACAGCAAACTGGTTTCATCACTACCTATCTGGGAGGTGTTATCTGTGGTCCAGTACCCCTGATGGTGCCCTCACCTCACGGGTAGCAACTTATGTACTAACCTTAGGGTGAAGACACTTATCATAGAAGCATAAGTGTCAGGATTCGTGTTCTGTTATGCGCCATTATGCTTTACTGATATATATTAGCCATGAGAAATGCTTTTTACTCTGTTTTTACTGTATTTTTATATGTAAGGCAACAGTGCCATCTTTAGTGATTGTACACCACTACAACTGACCTTGGAATAATAGAGGTCTTATTATATTGTTATCTCTGCAAGCTATGCAACTTTTTACACTAGTTAGGACATTTGCTCAGACCATCTGTTTTTGTCCAATTATATATGTTTTATGTGTCTTCCTTAGCTGTTGCTATTGTGACTACACATAGCTTCTCTGCGAAGAGAAGAGAGACTGTATTGCCTAGGGAAGAAAAACTGTTGTTCTCCCAGTGTTTCACACTGTAATGGTAGTAAGCCTGTATTACTGATCTGTAATAAATTTCATTTATTACATGATTACCACTTGTTTGTTGTCTTTTTCTTTTCTGCCATTCCACCAAGAACCTGAGAGGGTTATTTATTACCTGACTACATTTTGGCAACCATGGTAAGGTGGAATGTACAAGGGAAGATTCACATTCAATTAATTTTGAATGTCGAGTAGTGTACTGCACTTTTTGCCTACTTGGACCTACTTGGGCTTACAATGGTAGCAGTTATGGCAGACCCACACTGGACCCTTTTACACTCCCTTTGTGAGTGACAGCATACCCCCTTGGCAAAACCGTTCACCCACTGGGGACCGAAAAGCAGTTGGTGACAGCGCCAAGGCATTTTTACCAGTTTTCCAACTGCTTTATTGTTTGTCTACTCCTTATTTGTCATGCCTGATCTGTGCACAGAACTGTTGCTCGATGACTCAAACTACGTCACATCCTAGATCGGATGGACAGATTTCACACTGGATGCAAAATCTGCAGAAAAACCATTGCTGCTAATATCTGATCATTACTCAGAGAGAGTCCAAACAGGCAACCAAGAAATACAACCTCAAAGTTCTTTTGGTTGTGGCTCTACACATTGCTGTTGAGAGTCTCACAGCGAGGTGTGCCTCCCTTGAACTGCAAAACGTGTCTCTAAAAAAGAGATAGACCTGCCAGCATCAGAATTACAGAAAAAGGAAAAGAAACTTGTGGAAGAGACACAGTTACTCTGTGATGCTAATTCCGGGCTGATGTACTGTACTGCTCAAGACACTGAGTGAGAGTTATGTTTGTTAAGAGATGATTGTGAAAGGTTGAAATGTGATAAGAAACAGCACATTTGAAAGATATTTTGAGTGATATGAATGAGACTTTGAGAGATGAGAATGCTGAATTGAAAGAGGATTACAAGCGTGTGAGTTGTGAGCTGGATAAAGAGCTTAGGGAAAACGTTGAATTGGGCATCGCATATAGAGTGTTACAGAGAGAGAGGTTGAGAGAGGTATTGAGCAGGGCACTGCAAAAGTCTGTCACAAGAAGTATAGACAAAAGATGGTGAAGCTATGCCATCAACGGGAGGTCCTTGCCAGCCAGGTTAAGGCCATGAAAAGGTTTCAGTATACACCCATTGACATTACATCATCCACCAATGATGACTCTGACTTTAATGATGAGGCATGCCATGTCACACACAAGTCCAACCCCCATGATGTAGCAACTTCAGCTCGCCATTCACAAGATGGCATCGATGTCAGCATGCACACTGCATCGCCACATCCACATAAACATGGCAGATACCATGTACAATGCCAAGATGGTGGCCCCCATGACACAGGCGGAGGGCCTGTATTCCGTGATGCACCTCCACTCACTCCGCTCACTAGGGGTGATGAATCAGAGATTCGCAGCATGATTAGTGATGCGACCAGTAGGACAACCATCCCAGAGGATCAAAAGAGGACCATCTAGGACCAAATTGACAAAATGCTAAAAGATTCTGTTAGTCAGGATCAAACGTACAAGGCAATCGCTGATGTAGCAGTGGAGGCTGTGCTTCACGGGGCCATGGAACATAATGAACTGGGTGCAACTATGCATACTTCCAACCCCCTGCAAGTCACTCATTCTGTCCAGCAAATTAGGCAGAGCATTGGACAGATGGGCCCAACTGACAATCTCAGTTGCCACTTGGAGAAGGTGCTCTCCCTGTGTGAGAACCTCTCTCTCCAACCCCAGTACCAGGTTTAAGTCTTGTGACAAGCAGTTGAACCTACCCTCTAGACTAAGCTCTCAGAGACAGCACAAAGTGCTGAAAACTTCACCTTTGATGAAATTTCCACTACACTTATGTGTGCAAATTACCTGGGAGTCATGGGAATGCACTTGGCCTACAAGGTCAAGCAAGGCGCAAAGGAAAGCCTAGTCTCCTACCACCAACAGTTGTGCCTTGCGTACAAAACTGGCAAAGCCCTAGCAGATGAGCAATTTGATGAAGATCAAATTGAGTACAAGGATCTGTACATCCGGAACATGTACCCAGCTTTGTGGGAGAAGGTTGAGCTCAATATTTTGCCAGACACTGACAAGTTTCAGGATGTCCTCAGTAAGACAGAGTGGGCCTATCAGATCTACCTCCACACCCTTTCTTCCGGTAAATCCAACAAGGTAGCTGCAACACAGCCCATCCCGATGCCCCCACCCATTATACGGTGGAGGGAAACAGCCAGAAAGATGATACCCCTTCTGATGACAAACAGTCATATGGGGAGGGGGGGACCAGAACTATAGGAACAACCAGAACCATAGGGACTACAGAGGCAGCTTGAAAAATCCAAACGCCCAATAAAACAGCCGGAACTGATCTTGAAACGATCTGAGCTATCATCAAATCAGAGAAGAAAACGAGACCCTCAGCAAACTGTTGGAGGAAATTCTTGCCGAGAGGGGAGCTACAGCTAGATGAACTATAGCTGCCCTAGCCCCGGCTATTGAGCAATCATGCAGCCGAGGAGAGGTTGTGTCAGTTTCTGGCCAGGCCGATGTGACATCTAAGGCAAAGCCACCTGTGCAGGCCCTCACTGAGCCTGTGACGCCACAAGTACACTTGTATCCATTGCAAGACATACAGAAGGCCTTAGAAGATCCTGCAGGCCTTCAATTTCAGGGACAGGCAGATGATGCCGATTCTGAAGAGTCAGATTGACAATTACAGGTCCCGGTTCAGATTGTGAGTAACCTGATTGTTGACACAAATGGATGGCCTTGTGTAAAGGCCATGGTTGGGGGCCACCAACTTACCATGCTTCTGGACACCGAAGCAGCCATGTCAATCCTGCATGATGAGGACCCAGCCTCATCTGACTGGTCTACCGGCTGGAAGACCAGTGCACAGGGTGTAGATGGTACCCAGCTACACACCTACTGATCTATTCCTCTACCTGTGGGGTAGGCCACCTCAGGACTAATTTTGCTTTTGACCTCATAGTTTTAGGTCATCACCCCAGCATTCTGGGAATTGATTTCTTAGCTGTGTAGTGGACTTAGCCAACAGGCCACTCATTCAGATCAAAGGACAATGTCATGCTGTTACAATTCCAGATTTGCATGTGGTGGCAGCTATCTCCCATAACAACAAGGAGTATGATGTCATGGCTTTGTTCAAAAATCATGATCTGTTTCAGAGCTTGCACCTCTGTTGCAAAAACACCTTGACGTGTTTGCTGCCAACAAGCATGACTGTGGTAGGATGCACACTACCATTGAAATCACAGGGCCTGACCCTGTGAGACAGAAGCAGAAGCCATTTTCTGTTGAAGCCTTGCCATCACTGAAAGAAACCACCAATCACTGCTTTAACAAGGAGTGATTAGGACCTGTGTCTCTACCGTCAACTCACCTATTTGGCCTGTGAAAAATCCAAATGGGGCCTGGAGACTCACAACTGACTACAGAAAACTTAATCAGATTACTCCTAGCTTTTCACAAACCATAGCATCAGCACCTAATGTACTCAAGCTGTTGACACCTGACAAAACGTGGTTCACAGCTTTTGACATTTCTAATGGGTTTTGGTCATTCCCATTAGCACAGGGAAGTCAATACAAATTTGCCTTCCCCTTTCATGGATGTCAGTACACCTGGACCTGATTTCCCAAGAGGTTTCACAACAGCCCCTCCCACTTCCATCCCCACATGATGGATGCTTTGCAGGGATTCTCCACAACCCAGTGGCTCCTGCAATACATGGATGACTTGCTTCTGGCAACCACTGTGAAAGAGGACCATTTGGCCCTTCTAGACAAACTTCTGTCTCTCCTCAAGAGAGCAGGCCTCAAGTGCAACCCCTGCAAAGCACAATTGTGCGAGAAGGAGGTCATCTTCTTTGGCCTATGTATTACAGACCAAGACAGAAGCCCAGCTGTCAAGAAGATCCAGGGCTTGCAAGATCTGTCACTTCCTACTAGCATGGCAACACTCAGACACTTCCTAGGAATGTTAAACTACTCCAGGAATTTTATCTCTGACTTTCCCTTGAAGGCCATTTCCTTGTATGAACTTCTGAGAAAGGATGTCCCAAGGACATGGGGCCCCACTCACACTGATGCTGTGACATAGCTCAAGCAGGCTTAGCCTCAGCCCCAGCACTGATCAGTCCTAATCCAGATCTTCCATTCCATTTGGAAAATGCCACATCTGATGTAGCCATGTCTGCAGTGCTGGCACAAAAGTACAATGGGTATTTTAGGTCTACTGCCTGTACTTCTCAGATGCTGTCCACAGTAGAGAGAAAGTATAGTCTCTATGAAAGAACGCTCTTGGCAACCTATTGGGCTGTCAAACATTTCATGTACATCACTGGGTATGCACTTATTGTCTTGCATACCTGTCACACCCCTACCAACTTCTTAATTTCAGACAAAGTAAAAGATGGTTCAGTTTCTAACACCAGACTTATCCACTGGTCTTTGCTTTTGCAGGACAGGGACATTAAAGTACTACCTGCAAAAATGCCATCCATCTTGTCTCATGGCCTACTCTACACAGGTGAGCCCCATGACTGTGCACTCCAACCTCCTGATATACGTGAGCCAGGACCATTCTTACCAGCTACATCAGATGTTTTAGAGGATACCAGCATGTATCGTATCTTCACAGACAGCTCCACCTCCAATGTGGAAGGAGAACAGATACCAGGATTTGGTGTGCTCATAGTAGATCCAGATGGCCGATTTTAGGTGCCTTGCTAGGAAATGTACTGTCATTTCCTTGCAGTATGCCAAATTGGCAGCTGTGGCCTGTGCTTTACAGGTTATGCCCCATGGTACTAGGGATGCTATCATATTTGTAGACTCCAATTGGGTCTGCACCTCCCTTACTGAATTTCTACCATTCTTGGAGAGAAATAACTTCACATCCTCTGATGGCACACCTGTCAAATACAGGGATCTGTTTGTGTATATACACACACTGACACAACAGTTTACTCATAAACTGTACATTCACAAGGTAAAGGCTCACTGCAAAACTGACCCTTACCATGAATTCGATGATTGAGTGGACTTGCTTGCCAAAGCAGGCACTGGGGGGGGGGGATATGGTCAATGACTCACCCAGTAGCTTTGGCAGCCATCTTCTTAGCTGCCAAAACCAGGCAGAAACCACAACCAGAACCACCACTGGACCTTTCTGCTGCACAGAAATCTGACCCAGAAATAAAAGATGTGTTTAAATACCTAGACAAAGGAACTGAACAGGAACTACCTACTGGTAGTCCATACAAGACATTCTGACAACATACACCCATCTCATGATCAGAAATTGATCTGGTATAAAAAGGATGATACAGGCCACAAACTGTGGATTGTACCACATTCCTTATGAATCAAATTCATCCATATGGTTCATGACACCCCCACTGGTGGACACCAGGGGGCAGATAACACCACCCGAGACTTAAAATTGCCATCTGTTGGCCTGGTATGACCAAAGACATAGAGCACCACATGGACATCTGCATAGTGTGTGTCCAGAACAATCCAGTTTCGGTGAAAAGAAACACCAAACTATCACCACAAAGGTAATCTGGACCATGGAATGTGATACAAATTGATTTCATTGGCCCACTGATTAGCTTCAGCAAGAACAGCAAGTATGCACTTGATGTCACAGATTTGTTTTCCAAGTGGGTTGAGGCATTCCCTACTTAGGCTAACATGGCAAAGACAGCTGCCAAGATCCTGGTGGATCAATTGTTCTCCAGGTGGGGCCTACCCCTTAAGGTAGACTTAGACCAGGGAACCAGTTTTACAGCTGAGCTGATGAAGGAGACACTGCAAATGTTTGGAGTAGATCAGAAATTGCACATCCCATATCATCCTCAATCCTCAGGCCAGGTAGAAAGAGCAAATAGAAGAATCAAACAGATGCTATGCAAATTCATCAGTGACAATCCTGAGGATTGGGATTCCCTCTTGCCACTACTGCTGATTGCAATCAGGGGCACTCCTGCAACAACTACTCAGTGCACTCCATACGAGGTTATGACTGGTAGAGCCATGAGATTACCTGAGCACCTGTTGATTGACCTCCACACCCCTACCACAGATAGGGTATCTGTGAATAAATATGTTGAAAAACTTTGTGATGACATCATGAAAACACATTTGTTCACTACAAATCAGATGGGCAAAGCTCAACAACAAGCAAAAGCTCATTTTGATAAGCATGCCAAAGAAATCGACTGGCAAGTTGGAGATCAAGTCATGCTTCTCCAATACAGACTGCTGGCTAACTCATTTACCAGCCAATGGGAAGGTCCATATCCCATTGTCAACAAACTCAGCCTTGCTGTTTATCAGGTGAGAGTTCAGCATCAGAAACAGACCACCGACAAGTGGTTCCATGCTAATCAGCTCAAGTTGTATAAAGGTGACTAATTACTTTTCCCAACCCTATTAGGGTAGTACCCCTCACTTAACAATCCTTTTCTGTTTCTTTCAGATAAACTGGCAAGATGGCTATCTTGCACATCCTCATCCTGGTGGGACTACTTTCTTTAACTTACTCTCCAGACAAACCCCTTTTGACTGAACACAGACAATGTATAGCACATTTGCTTGACAAACTTGAACATTCAGCTATAGATGCAACCATCTCCAGCCCCCAAGGAGTTCGTATAGATGTCCCCAACAAATTGATTACTGTTAAGGAAGGCTCAGATGCCTATTTTAATGCCATGGTTGTTGCCCCAGACAGATCCACATTGCAGATACAATGGGAAACTGATTTTAATGGTTACACACTTCCTGTAGCATGTTTATCTACAGGTACTTTTCACAGATAGCCCAACACAGGGATTGCACCAAATGGTACACTCTCTATTCGATAAGCTTTTTCTAGACATACTGGTCTCTACAACTTAACTGCCTTAATATAGCCTACCTTTTGTGACCTCCTCACCTCTGAGGAGTCACAAGCTTTCTGTCTTCACAACTATATGGCTATATATTTTCCTTTCTGTGGTCCCACCCACTGAAGAAGAACTGACTGAATGTCCTCCTCAGGAGCTTGGTCCTCCTAGTGGTCTGACCACCACTTCCCTTCCAGGAGCTTTGATTAACAACCTATAATTTATGCATGTTCCAGTTATTTTAATTCTTACACATTGGAATATGGCTGAGTTTGGTCTCTGTCACATGACCAACACTTTTAAATTTTTCAGTATGATGCTTCTAGAAATTGTAGCTGCTTACCAAACTCACACATATTATCCAGTTAGTGGACCTCATGCCACTGAACACTTAGGAGTTTTTAGACCAGCACCTAATGCTAAATGTAAATCACATGCTAGGCATGATACTGCAGATGTTACTGGTGCAGCAGGCACTGTCTCTGGCCTTTTTAGTTCAGGAATGTCAATCTGGAATAGAGCAGATATAGCTGCTATTAAAGCACAAACACTAAACTTTCAACAAGCTGTTAAAAATGATGTGTTACCACCACTGTTACATGGTATAGATGGTTTAACTAAGGAAGAGTGTTTTACTGTTTATAACAAGCAGGAAATTGCAAAAGGGTTGAATGACACTAGAAACAAAATTAACAAACTGATTTTTTCAAAATAACAAGGAGGCAGACAAGCAATATATTGCCCATGAACTTTTATGCTCTGCTTATGATTCTTATACAATTGCCACTGTTAACAATCTTTTCAGTGACTTTGAAACAGGACGCATTCCAGATATTATTCATGATAGGAGAATGTCTAAATGGTATTGTCCTCACTGCAAATCTACTGCATACATTATATTGTGTATGTCAAACTCTGGTCAATATTTCTATGTCTACTGCTAGAAATATTGGGTATGTTTCATGTTATCCAAATCAAGCACCATGCTATTTTACCAAATGTTGTTCAATTCATGACAATATGTTCATTACTTTCACTGTGTCACTACCTCGCTTTGATCCACAAACTTCTGTCTTTGACAAACTGGCTGCAATTAATTCCATCAGACATTTTGATGAGAACATTTGCAGAGAACAAACTGACTTGCCTTCTTTGCTTGTCTATCACCTGTTCTACAAGCTTGGGTCACACCACATACCAGCTGCTGCGCCAAGAAGGGATATTATTACCTGTGCTGCTGTGATGTATTTGACATTGTTAAACCTGTCTGCGGATACTCTCCAGAACATCTCGACAGGTCTTATTCCTTGGGTGATGATCTGCCATCTAACCTGACTGAACAATCTCCGCAAGCTGCATCTTCAGTGCCCGCTGCCAAAACAGCTGCATCCCAAAGCTACCTGGAGGAGGTACATCACTTCACGTCACAGCTCATCAACCAGTCATTTACTTGTCCTATATGTCTACAACAATGGAGAGTTCCAACTGTATGAGTTACCTACAATGCTGATGGGCAGTGTTGTGTAGTGACAAATCATCATTCCTTTGCTTATGGTGCCAAAACTTGTGCTATTAATTTTTCTAACTTCTGTTTTACTCCACAGCAGAAAATAGTAATTGGTCATGCTGTGATCACTCCTGTTCCTCTCCCTGAACCAGATGTTATTGATACTGATCCGCAGTACTTGCTTGCCTTGTGTCAATATTTGCCTATTTTTAATGTCCATATTGACCCTTTGACTCTTTCTTTGAAACCCCTTTTAGCTAGAAAGGATTCGCATCTTATCTATATTAGCAATAATATTTCTAAAGCTGGTGATGCTCTTAATATACTTATTCATGATGATGATTTAAGCACTGCTCTATCCAACACTTGGTTAGAATTAACTTTTAAAGCTTTTGTTATTATCCAAACATTTTTGATTGTCTTTCTGATGCTAACACTTTGTTCTCTGCTGTGTACTCTTAGGCAACATCGTGAACAACTTGAATTCCTTTACAAGGCTCATGCCTCGGGCTTGTAAATGACAGCTTCTGTAGCTCCATCCCACTACTTTCCTGTGGTTGTTGCTTTTTCTTTTGAAGGCAACCAGGGGGGATGAATGTTATCCATGATTCAGCACCCCTGATGGTGCCCCCACTTCATGGGCAGCAACTTATGTAGGTATATGTACTAACCTTAGGGTGAAGACACTTATCATATAAGCATAAGTGTCAGGATCTGTGTCTATTATGCTCCATTCTGCTTTACTGATATAGATTAGCCATGAGAAATGCTTTTTACTCTATTTTTACTGTATTTTTATATGTAAGGCAACAGTGCCATCTTTAGTGATTGTACACCACTACAACTGACCTCGGAATAATAGAGGTCTTATTGTATTGTTATCTCTGCAAGCTATGCAACTTTTTACACTAGTTAGGACAGTTGCTCAAACCACCTGTTTTTGTCCAATTATATACATTTTATGAATCTTCCTTAGCTGTTGCTATAGTGATTATCAGGGCATAAGACCCGTTGTAACATGTAACTTCTCTGAGAAAAGAAGAGAGACTGCATTGCCTAGATATGGAAAACTGGTGTTCTCCCAGTGTTTCACACTGTAATGGTAGCAAGCCTGCATTATTGATCTATAATAAATTTCATTTGTTACATGAGTACCACTTGTCTGTTGTCTTTTCCTTTTGTGCCATTCCACCAAGAACCTGAGAGGGTTATTCATTACCCGACTACAGAGGTCACAGAGTGTATTCTTTAGTGGTACCCTCTCATCTTCCCTTGAGGTGACAAGTGGTGTCCCACATGGTTCCATATTGGACCCGCTTCTGTACTCCCTTTTCATCAACAACCTGCTGCACGTAACTCCTGACTGTCAGAAAATGATGTATGCGGATGATCTGATCCTTTTCAGGAGTGACCCCATTGTCACCTCCTTGTCCCACCACTATCTCATGACTTCAAAGTAACACACAACTGGTTTTCCACTAACAGACTACTGGTTAACACTAGAAAAACAAGACTGTGCTATTTGGCCCCACTCATAAACTCACAAATTATCCACATCTATGGGCTCTTCCCTCTCAATCTCAGAACCTGATGGTACACCTCTTGAGCATGTCAAGAGTTACAAATATCTGGGAGTCATATTGGACCTCTTCCTCACATTTAGTGAACATATAAGTACAACTATCAAGAGAGTGCACCAGCAGGTTGGAGCTTGCTACTACCTGAAACACTTTCTCACCCCCGGGGCATGACTGACAATAGGAAGGGGCACAATGCTCCCTCTCCTGGAATACTGCTCCCCTGTCATTGCACAGACATCATTCAAGGAACTCACCCAACTAAACACTGCTTATAACTGTATTTGTCGCTTTATTCTTTCTGCCCCTCTAAACACCCATTACTGCTCACTGTATGCCATGCTAGGTTGGCTCTCTCCTCAGGTCAATGAGACCTTCAACTGAGTGCCCTTGTACACAAAACCCTTATGGCAGGCTCAGCCTCCCTCATAAGCAGGTTCCTCTGCTATAAGCCAAGCACTAGGATGATGAGGTCCTTGTCTCTACCATTGCTAAGTGTCCTTCACTCTAACACAAACATGGGACAGAGAGCTTTCTCTGTTGTGGCTCCTGCTCTTTGGAATAGCCTCCCCTTCTCAGTCCTCATCTTAGGCCCCTCACAGACCTTCAAATCCAACTTATTTTCCACCCTCCTATCCAAATCTATATGCAATTGTACCCTTTAGCATCCTGCCACCTACACCTATTTCCTTTGTTGCTGTACCACCGTATTGCTAAATCATATTGTCCTGTACCTAAACTGCTACTGCAAATGTTAACCTCCCATTATTTTGTATGTATTTTGGTTTACTACAATTCCTTGTGATTTCACTGTATGTATCTACTTTATCTGTGACTATGTATTTGTGCCATCTTTATGACCTGGATCAAGCCTGAAAATGGTCCCTGGGACCAGTGTACACACCTGGTTAGAAAATAAAGAAAGAAAGAAAGAAAGAAAATAAATAAAGTGATTAATCGAAAACAGACTAAGTATATTACAGACAGTGGAAAATATTCTGCATCCACAGTTTATAATTGGGATGAAATAACTCCAAGACTTACACATGGATGATCCAGGAGTAGGAGCCAACAACAGCAAGGTAAAAGACCAAGAACCAGATCAACAACAAAACAAAATAACAATAGAGATAAGTTAGAAAACTGATCAGTTGCTTTTTTAGTACAAGATCAAAAAGCTACCAATGAGCCAGTAGGTGGAGCCTGGCCGAAGGTTCAATTAGAACAAGAAAAACAATAAATATCCAACCAAGAGGGGCTGCAGGGGTGGAAAAAAACCAAAGAAAACCCACAGAAATCCAACAAACACAACCTCTGAACTAGACCCCAGTCCTAAATTTGTCTTCCACAACACAAATTAGTTTATTGAGTAAAGGCCTATCTTTTGTTTCTGTTAAAGTTGATCTTGAAAGGACATATGAATGTTACACCTTAAAAAAATTATAAGAAGAGAACAAAGATGGGTTATCAAGAACTGTCTACCATAACATCTGAATTATCTTGAAACATTTCGAACAATGTTGAGGATGTCCAAACCCCTAATGTACAACATTCCATTGACATTGATCACGAAGATGCTCTTGCCTGGTTTAGTTAAGACAGACAGTATTAAAATGTAGCTGATACTAATTTCAACAGCAAAAGAAGCTTGTTTACACTGTAACCTACATTTTACCCCCCCTTAAAGCAAGTTCACTGGCAATTGTGATGTTCGAAAATGTTGTAAATTGAGATGTGGATGAACTATTATCTGGTCCACTGTTTCATCATAAAAATCTCACACCAGAAGAATATTCTGCAATTAAGGAATGCTAACAGAATCCTAACATAACTATCAAGCCCTCTGATAAGGAGGCCTGGTAGTGGAATTGAACACTGAATACTATAAAAACGAAACAGTATGGTGGTCATGTTATGAGCTTCTGTGGGTATTTGCCTTGGAAGATCTCTCTGGCTTCTTTTACTTTATTTTTGGCATATTTTCAATTCTTTTTTTAAGATATAGCTGGACTTTTTGAATTGGGCAGCATTGAATAGCATTTCAGCCCAGGCAGTGTCACATTTAGTGTGTAAAATACAGGTTGAAATGAAAAATGCCTCCATACACCACACTCCACTTGCCACTCCAGACCGGCCTAAAAATTCCAAGTGATCTAAAGCACAGACTCTTACTGGTAACCATCCTGCTTCTGCTCAAGAAACTACATACACCTTCCTCATTATCGGAGGAGAGATTTTTGCAGGAAATAAGCCCATTAAAAGAAATTATCCTTGCATTATCTGAAGACATAAAAGCTATACGATCGGTAACAGATACTTTATTGAAGTGGTTTGGGGATGTGGAAATGAGAGTGAGCTCCATTGAAGATTGGAGGAACTGATGGGAGCCTGAAACAGTTCATCTGTGGCAGAAAGTTAACCATTTGGAAGACCGGTTTGAAGATCTGGAAGGACATAGCCACAGAAACAACACTGTTATCATCAGTCTTCCAGAAAAAATAGTAGGTCAAAATGCGGTGGTTTTTGTTCAAAAACTGGTAGAAAAGCTTGCAGGTCTCTCCCCCAATGTGCCTACATACATCATAGAAAGGGCTTATCGTGCATTATGCCCTATGCCTCCTGAGGGTTCACAGCCGTGACCTCTGATCTTTGAATTTTGAAACTATCTGGATAAACATCACTTGCTACATAAACTTTGAGGCCTGCAGGAAGTAAAATAGATAGATTACCCCATCAAAGTATTTCTGGATATGCCATACTTGGTCCGGATGAAAAGAACTGCCTATAAGCCCTTGATTTCCAAGTTAACTGTGGCAAGTATCCTATTTAAGATGTTATACCCAGCGAATTTTCGGGTTCTTGTCAACGGAACATACAAATCATTTGTCTCTCCGACTTCAGCTCAACAGGAATTACCCTTGCTATTTCTCAATCTCTTCAAGAAATGAAGTATCTACATGTTAAATTTGTTGACCTATGATATAATCAACCCTGACAGCTGGAAAACAGTAGCTTTATTACCTTGCATGTATATTTTTGGCTACAAGGAGAGAGTATCACAGCAACTCAACATTACTTTTTCCTGGATTAATCCTGATATTGGAGCCATGTATAATAGCAAGACTTGAAATCAGAATCGTTTTTCCGGACCTGCATTTTTTTGGTAGTGCGGAACTTTTTCTTCTTTTCGTCAATGAATGGCTTAGCTGATCCACTTAGTTTTAGGTGATCTATGCTGTCAGAACCTGATTGCTCTTATTTGCTAATGATTGACACAGACACATCCTTTTGAGAATCTGGTTCCAGATTTATTTAACTACCTTTGTGTTTTTGGTTCCCTTTGAGATATGAGGTGCTGGTATATTGCATTAACTTTCAGTTTTGCAAATAAATAGATTCAGCGACTAAACAGTTTTCTTTGTTCATCTGGACTAACCACAGTTGGCATGAAAGATGAAGCTATGGACTGAATTAACTTTCTTTTTTTTTTTTTGATCATTTTTGACCTTGGAGCCTTTTACAATTTCAACATTTAGAATCAGACTTGGATTTATATACTTTCTGACTTTTGGCACACAGACATTAGCATTTCTTTCTCTGGTGCAAGATGTGTGGGTTTGCTGAGTTTGTTTTATCATTATTTTGCCTTCTTTTGATTCCACAAGGTGTGCATTCTGGACTGGTTGCAACAGAAGTATGAATTATTGTTTTTTTTTCTATAGAATGGCAAACTTAAGCCTTATAGTAGGCTTTGTCTCTTCTTTTATTTTGAGAGATTACGATTTTAATAACAGAGGATACATTAACATTTTCGAGAACTGTTGTAATTCGTTCAGACATAAATGGCAAAGGGATTCATATTATTCTAGTCTGTATCTTTAAGATTGTATACATAGCTTTGATTGGTCTTAATACTTAGTAATGCCTGCCTGATTTAATGGTTCCTAATTTTGGCACATAGGTTTAATATTAGGATATATTCCCCCCTTTTTATTTGTTATTATTTCTTCTGTAATACATTATACAATATATTAGACAAGGCAACAATGGGATCTTTTCTCTCTGGATCATTTAAATTACTTTTACATTGATATCTTGCTAGGTAATCACTTTATATTTTATTGCCACATTTTTACTACAATATCATAGTCTTTATCTCTAGTCTAGGATTATTTTTTGCTGTTATTAATTGCATATATATATACAGAATATATATAAACATAAGGTATATGGTGGGTCCTTGGTTCCTTTTTGGTTATTGTTTTTTCTAAGATGGGGTTAAAGGGTTTTTTATTTTATTTTTATTATTTTATTTATTTTTTTATTATTTTTTTATATTCTTTTGGTATATGTTATAGGGGCACAGTTGTGCCCCTATGGTTAGGGTTGAGTAGCCTGTTTAATGTTAAACCTCCAATTTTGCACTTTAATAACTTTGCAACCAATCAATGGATTTGCACAGAATTTGGTATGGGCTGTCTTGTAGCATAGATCTCTTGATTTGTCAAGTTTTATTTCAGTCAGATGTGCAGAGTCTGAGATCCAGATAGTGAAAAAAGTAAAAAGTCACTCTTTTTTGCAGTTTTTTCCTTGTCGCCTTGCACCCAGATAGTATGGAATTTTGGTATGATGTTTTAATGGTAGAAAGAACTTGGGTAACAGAACTGCCACTGTTAGTTTGGTGCAAAAATATTAAACTGTTACAAAGTTATTCAGTTTTTTTAGTTCCCATTATATCCCATGAGAAGTTCATTTTTTAGGATAGATGTCTTGAGTTCAGCAAAGGATTTGATCTTGTGAAAAAGGATTTAGTCTCACAAGAACATTTTTTTTTTGTGAGATCAAATTCCTTTTTGCGAGAAAAAAAATCCCTTTTTTGCAAGTCGCTATCTTGTTTTCTGTTTTTTCAAAAGAAAAAATAATTAAAAAAGCACTCAAAATGAAGGTATCTAGAGACACCAACACATGTATCTTGTTCATCAGCACTTTGTTAAGTGGACTGTGAAGTTATTTGGTGGAAGAACAACCTTGCAATGCCTTTTTTAACATTTTAATTCTTTTTCCACAACTCGCTTAGATTCTTTTTCATAAGCCAATTTCTTTTTCTCGAGCTGATTCTTGTTTTGTGAGTTTGCGAAAAAGAATTTTACAGGCCACTTTGCTGCATAACTCAGTCATGTTTTGAGATTTTGACCCCAAATTTTCATCATGGCCTTTTGGGGACCCCACCTCATGAACAATATGACTATCATTTGTCAACTCCTGCCCAGAAATTTGATTTCATAGTTGCTTGGTGAATTCACATTTTGGGTGGGATTTACATAATGACATTCATATTGTTCATGAGGTGGGGTTCCCAAAAGGCCATGTTGAACATTTGGGGGTCAAAATGTAAAAAAATGGCTGAGTTATAACCATTCCTTGCAATTTCGCTACACATGCTCGTAATTTTGAAAATTTTAAATATTTTGACCCCAAATTTGAAACATACTGTAAACCTGTTATTACCCCACCATATGTATGTCACAACTGTCATTTTTCAAATCCTGGCTGAAATGTGTTTTTGCACCTGCTGCATGGAAATGACATTGCAGTTGTGTAGAATTACATTACGGTGGGGATTTGAATATTTTCTGCACTTGGTACATCAGGTGGGGTACTAACATGGCTATGCTGACAATTTCATCACTCTTGGGCCCTACACTTTCACAGCTAAGTACATATATGCATCTATGGAGGAATGGGAACCCAGAGGGCCCCTGTGTTCCCACAAGCAAATTACGATATGATTATACTTTCTTAAAAAGTAAAGAAATAAATTGCAAAAAATGTCATTAATGCATCAGTTAGGGTTTCTGCAACAAAAGTAGGGAAATGGGACATTAGGGTTGCACCATAACATGCCACCCCTACCCTGAACAGACCACATGGTATCGAGGGGGTGGTGGCACTGGGGTCATCAACCTTAGTGCTCACCCCATTCCATTCTAAAATAAGCTGGGTGTATACAGTATAAGAGAAGGGGCTGAGCATTAGGGTTGACAACTGCAATGCCACCCCTGATACCTCTTGGTCTGTGCAGGGTACGGTAGGGTATTAGGGCAAAACCCTAATATCACATTTCTCTACATTTGTTGTGGCAACCATTACTAATAAATTAACAAAGTTTTTGGCTATATATATATATATATATTTATTTATTTATTGAATTTTGTTGACCCAGTAAGCCCACTGGGTCTAGAAGGCCCTTTTTCAGGGGTGACTGCGGTGGAGGGGGGACACAGATGATAAGCAACTGAAATTGAATCGGATTAAGTTGTTGGTGGTATTTTTAGTGAATGGGAGAAATTTGGCCAGGAGACCAGGGAAATCCCCTACTCTTTTTCGATAAGTGCCATGGGATCTTTAGCATCCACCTGAACTACCACCAGTCCAGGCAGATGGGACCTTGGTTTAATGTCTCATCCGAAAGACGGCACCTCTGAAGTGCAGCACCCCCCTCATGCTGCACTACAGTGTCAGTATTGGGATATTAACCCAAGTGCCAGATGTGGGAACTGAACCCACAGTCCTGTATATATATATATATATATATATATATACACACACACACACACACATCTAGGGCAGGATCTTTCCTTAGCATCCCAGATTTCAGCATGGACATACAAATTAAGGAGAGATGGTCATTAGGACTGGTGCTAGTTGTAGTTTGTTGGGTTATATTAAAAGTATATTATTTTGGTATAAGTTGTTGGGGAGGGGAGAGTTTTCAGTAAAGTACTTTTTACAGTTTGTTAAGGATTTGTCCTTTACTTAAATCTCGTTATGGTTAAAATCTGATAACTTCTTGACTAGATCCAGTATCTTGGAATACAACAGGGTGTTACATAAAAAAAAAGGAAAAAGGATAGACAAAACTATTTTATTGTATGAATCTTGATTACATAATGATATCTTGGAATGTTAAGGGTGCCTGAGATAATAAAAACAGATATATTCTGCAACTTTAAAAAAAAATTACAAACTGATATTGCATTTTTATAAGAATCACATCTACTTAGGGAACAGTCCACTTTATTTAGGAGACTCTGGGTTAAACAAGCATATGGTTCTGGTAACAGCTCGAGAAAAAGAGGGGTGGTCTTACTATTTGCTCAGTGGGTATCTTTTCAATTAATATAGAAATTTAGCTGACCCTGCAGGTCGTTAGGTATTTGTTCATGGTCAGAAGGGGATTTATGAGGTAGTTTTAGATGTAATATATGGTCCAAACAAAGATTCTCCTTCTTTTTTTTCAGAACTTGGCATTCCTTTAGCACCATTTTCACATCTACCAATAATTATTGGAGGAGATTGGAATCTACTTATACAAAATGACTTAGATAAATCAGAAGGTCATAAACACAGTTTAACTCCAGGACAAAAGGGACTGCAAGAATTTATTGACATTTTATGGTTAACTGAGCCTTGACATATTTTATACCCTCAAGAATGGCAATTTACCTTCCATTCTGTTCCACATTATTCTTTTTCTAGAACTGATTATTTCTTGATATCTCAAAGTATCATCTCAGGATTGATTTAGTGTGATATACAAGCTTTAGTTCTTTCTGACCACTTCCCAGTATCTTTAATACATTGTATAGCTCAAAATGTGGATAGGGATAAAGTATGTAGACTAAATTCTCAATTATCGAATGATCCCAGTATAGTTAACAAATTTAGAAAGCATATTATTCAATTTTTTGAATTTAATAAAGATACTGTCTCAACCTTGGATCTATTATGGTGGATGGCAAAGTCGGTTATTCAGGGTGAATTTATCTGCCTAGCAACCAAACATAAAAAGAATCAACAATCTGTAGTGGACCTATTATTATTGGAAATTAGACACATGGAAAGAACACTCAGTCTCCATACCCCATCAGATGTTTGGACCCATTTAAATAATCTTAAAGCTAAGTATTTTAGTTTACAAGCTGAGCAAGCAGAATTAGCCATTTTATGAGCAAAAGTTCAATACTTAGATTCAGGAGAGAAATCTGGTAAATTACTAGCTCTTAGGCTTAGTCAACAAGACACCTCACGTGTGGTGGCTGGTCTCCAGCCTCAGCCAGGGGCACAAATTGTAACCAACTCTCAAGACATAGTTAAACTATTTCAGGATTATTACAGAACTCTATATTCCAAAGATCTGGAAGAATGTAGCAATCTAGAAGCTATGAATAAATATTTAGAAGGTGTTAGTCTCCCATCACTTAATTTGCAACTACAAGAAGTTTTGAGAGGTCCAATTACACAGGCAGAAATATTAACAGCAATTCAACAACTTCCTCCTGACAAGGGTCCTGGACCAGATGGATTTACATTTAATTTTTATCAATGTTCCTCAACTGAATTAGCCCCTTTTCTGGTTGATTTGTTTAATCATCTTTTTACAGGTTTACATGATCAATAACTGGCTGCGACATGGATCACTCTACCTCTGAAACCAGGGAAAAAACCCTATGTAGCACCTGATTATAGACCACTCTCTGATCAATGCTGACTTTAAACTGCTCGCAGAACGTTTGGCTAATAGATTAACACAAGTCTGGGATGTATTGATTAGAGGAAAGCAGGTAGGTTTCATTAAAGGAAGAATATCCAGTGATCACTTTTGTAAATTGTATCACCTAATTTTTGAGTCAGGGAGAAGGTGGATCCCAATGGCTCTGGTTTCCCTTGATGCAGAAAAAGTGTTTGATAGGGTTTCTTGGATTTATTTTTTTATTGTGTTCACTAAATGTGGAATTCCTTTTGATTTTATTTGTTGAGTGTAGGCAACATATCAGCATTCCTCTTCCAAAATATGGTACAACAGTATTTTGTGAGATAAATTTATTTTACAAAAAGGAACCAGGCAGGGATGTCCCTTATAGCCTATGTTATTCAGCTTATACCTGGAACCACTCATTCATGGATTATGTGTTAACAAATCTGTTAGGGGTACATTAGCAAGGAATACCAGGTACAAGTTGTTGGCATACGCGGATGATCTTTTATTGCACTTAGAATATGTTCTTTCATGTTCCAAGCTCCTAGCAGCTGAAACAACCTTGCCCAGGATATCCTCAATGAACCCAAGCTTGGTTCCTTCAAACTCAAACTCCGACAGCACCTTAATGCACTTAGCAACTGTGACTGTCCCAGCTAGCTTTTTACCCTAGCAGAACATTGCCACCCATTCCCTATTTTGTGCTAGCACCCCACTGCTCCCTCCCTCCCTCTATCAGCCCCCTTTCCCTTCACTGGTCACTCCCTCCCCACTCCCCCCATCCTCACCCCCTGACAGCTCCCAGATTTTCTACAGTCTCCCCTGATCCATCTCTCTGTCACTGCTATGTTCTCTGTGCTCCCTCCCTCCCTCTCACTATCCCCCATACCACTCCACTCCCCTCCCTTCAACCCTCAGCTGGACAAAGTCTCCTTGCTGACTGCTCTGCTTTTGCCCCTTCTCCTTCTCTCCACTCTGTTACTTGACAAAACCAATATTCTGACTTCCCAAATGTTGCTGCTTCACACTATTGGTGCACCAACCTGTAATTTGTATTGTAAACTTGTATTTTCTAACTGTAACCTCTCTTACCTGTTCCCCTGTACCTGTTCATGCTGTTACCTTTCCTTGTTATTGATCAGTTTGCACTGGGATTGGAACCCCATGCTCTTTTGACAATGTCTCCTCACTGATGGCTCAAGTGTCACCTAATGTTCTCATTGTCTGTGCCCTCTATTATCATCTATACCCACTGTATCCACAAATGTACACAATGCCATCTGTTATCCAAATGTGTATACATTCATTTCCCGCATAATTCTGTCTTGACATTTCAATATCCCATTGACTGTACTATTTTATTGTGCTTTGTCCCATATTCAAACATACTGTATGCTCAGATGTGAAACCTTTGTAAATGAGTCTCTGAATGTAATTCCAGGAAATAAATAAAATAAAAATAAATAAAATAAATAATATGTCCATTCCCGCTGCTCTCAAAGAAATTCAAAATGTCTCTATCTTTACTGGTTACAAACTAAATATTAATAAAACTAAAGTCTTAGCCCTTAATTCTTTTGTTTATAAACAGGACATTCTAAATATGGGCTTGGTATGGTAAACTAAGGGCCCGATTCTAGAAGGGTGGTGCAAGTCGCCGCCAAATGCAACTTGCGCCACCTGCAACTGTGACATTGACCCTGCACCCTATTCTAGAAGAGGCAGGATCAACGCAGCTAAGTCCTGTGACTTGCAACATGCGGCCAGGTACGCTGAACTGTGGGCACACCTGGAGAGCATGTCACAAGCCGCAATGCAGGTCGCAAGTGCCCTCTCCATGCCCAGCAAGCCACATGTACCCCACAGGGCTGCCTACATTCCCTGGCCCCCGAATCCATCACTAACTGCCCCGCAAGGCTGCCCACCCCAACTGCCCCCGATGCTACCATGATGTGCCCTGCAGGGCTGCCCATACCCACAGCCCCCCAAATTCTCTCTTGTGAATTGCCCCACAGGGCAAGGCTGTCATCCCCCACCCATGCCCCTGACCTTGAGTCGCCGTCAAGAAATGCAGCAGATACTCCTGCCCTGGTAGTCTAGTGGCCCCCCACCCAGTGATGCCAGCCCATCCAGCACCCCCCACCTGTCCCCAGCTGGTGATTGGCACAACCCACCTCTCACCACCACAGCCAGCCGCTGACTGAGTTCAGTAGGAGCACATACATAAAAGGCCGCTCAGAAATTAATTTCTGAGTGCGTCTTTTCTGTAATTAAGTATGATTTATGTTTTTGGACATGCCTTCCTTTATTGCTTTTGGGATGGGTACAAGTTATCAAAGTGAATATTGTACCCTGAACTTTATATCACATGGGTATGCTGAATTTCTATCTACCCAAAAAGTGGTTTATAATATTACAGTCCCTTATGAATGATTTTCTTTGGCAGGGTTGTCAGGTTCATTGAGCTTACTACAAGTTGACCACTCCCCAAGTTAAAGGAGGTCTTTGCCTCCCTAACTTATATTTATATTACAGAGCTTTACATTATAGTAAATATCGCTTATTGGCTTTGAAATCTGTGATCTGTTCTAGTTCAGGACATATCCCATTGTGGTTAAAAATTGAACAAGATGTATGTCACCAGCATGGATTACAGTTTTCTAGTTTATTGCACCTTAAACCTTTGAAAGTGCACTCTCTTTTTAAGTCACTGTCTATATTGGTCATTGAGGTCACATTGGCAATTAGGTAACTATCTGCATCTGGACTGGTATAAAAATACAACACAACCAATATTTGGTAATGCTAATTTTCAAATAAATAAATATCCTCTCTCTTTTGCTTTTTGGCCTAAATTTCCAGTGTATATGGTTGAAGATGGATGGTGACAAGTTCTTATCATTTAATGTATTAAAGCAAGGATTTTCATTTCCGAAGTCAGATGTTCTTCGATATTTTCAGTTAACTCATGTTATATCTGCATATTTGGGGTCTGCTCCCTGGAACAGAACAAGTAGAAACACTTTGCTAAGGATGGTATATGTTGCTTCAAAGCCATACTCTACAGCTGGTCTTTACAGACTGCTTGAAGAAATGGATCCAATACCCCATCCAGGATTATTATTGGTAGCATGTATTATCATTGCAATGTGATGAGTTAACATAGAGCCTTTTAAATTGAAATAGATGGGAAAAATATATTTCTCTTAATGTACCAGGTGTAAATTGGAAGAAGGTACTTTAAAACATATATTGTGGGAGTGCCATAGAGTGCTTCCTTTCCAGAATGAATTAAGAATCGGTCTGGTTTCTTCACTTAACATAGCAGACCTATTTAATGTAGAAATTTGTCTTCTGGGGCATTTTTCTTCAGATGTGGTTGGTTATAAGAGAGCTTATATGGCCTTAATATCTTGTACAGCTAAAGCAGTTATTCTTAGACACTGGATGGATTCTGACATTCCAACATGGCACTTTGAAATATTACAAACATTAGCAGTTGAGAAACATATAGCTTCCCTTCGCCATCGTCTCTAATATTTCTGTTCTAGATGGGAGCGACTCCTTATTTTGTTACAGAATATGCAGTTTATTCCTCGAGCTTCCCTTTGTTTAATTTCATTTTATGTCTTCTTTAAACTTTTTTTAATTTGTTTGTAAATTCCATAGTACATTAACCAGTTTACTGTTATTTACAGAGCTAAAATGAGTTTTACGTGATATTTTGTATTCATACTGTTTATATACACGTATATTCCATTCACTGGCTTATCTTTATCTACTTTGATTGCTTTGCATACCGGGACGAGTAGGGAGAGCGGGGAACTAGTTTTTCTTTGTTCTTTGATGTATTTTGTTAGTAATTATTTTTGAATAAAACTTACTTAATAAAAAAAAAACAGTCTCTCAACTTAGTAATTGCAAAAATTACAAAAAATTTATGGAGGATCCAACACTTGATTTTCAGAGCAAGTTACATCATTGTTTGGAGCGATCATTTAAATTACGTTATTTTACCAAATCAGAGCTGCAGTACCTCAGGTGTGAAACCCTGAAAGTGTTTATCTTTTACACCTTACCCAAGGTGCACAAGGCCCTCCAATATCCATCAAGTAGGCTTATTGTTTCTTCTGTTGGATCACTATGTGAAAATCTGTCCATTTTAATGGTAGATTTTTACAAGATATGGCAATTATTCTCCAATCATAACTTAGGGATACAATGATTGTGCTGGAGGCCTTTAGTAACTTCCAATGAGATGCTGGTTATTTGAGGCTCATGATATGAGATTACTTTACACTGGCATCCAACATCATTAGGGGTTAAGTGCTGTAAAGTATTTTATGGATAGGTTTGATACTACACATGTTTTGAATCCAGATTTTGTACAGATGCCTATTGAGATTATTCTTAATATGAATTATTTCATTTTTCTGACAAGCAGTTTTAACAACAAACATGTGGAATGGTGATGAGGTTGTCAATGGCACCATCCTACGTCAACCTGTTTATGGGTTGATGGGAGGAGGTGTACATCTATGACCCCAGTACTAACTCCTTTTGTCAGCAGATTGTATATTGGGGTTGTTTTATTGATGACATTATTGTTGTTTAGCAAGGCATTGAACAAGAGGCAACAGATTTCGTTCATTACATGAATGACAATGATTGGAATTTGAAGTTTACTCATATGTGGCATCCTAAAACTATTAAGTTTTTAGACATCATTTTACAGGGCACACCTGGGTGAGTGGCACAAACTGAAAATTATGGAAAAACAACTGCAGGGAATACATTACTCAGAGTGCATAGCTCTCATTTTGAGAATTCAGAGAAAGTGATGTGATGATTTTATATATTGTCAGTATGTTAGAGATTTTAAAAAGAGATTTTTAGACTGTGGCTATGAGAATGAGTTATTAGATCAGGCCCAGGCCTGAGCCAAAGATATGAACAGGGCAGATCCTATTGTACCTAAGCCCAAAAATATTATTGATCAAACACAGATTAGTTTGGTACTTGATTTTAATGCTACAGCCCCACTAGTGGCTGGCATAGTAAAAAACATTGGGGAGTTCTTTCAGCAGATGAGGATTTAAAGGCTACTGGGGGGGGGGGGCACATCCCAGGGTAGTGTACAGAAAGCATCCTAGTTTGAAGGACAATTTGGTGAGAAGCCATTTTGTTGATAGAAGTATCCTCCACAACAGTCCTCCACCAGGTTTTCCACCTCATCGGTTAGGATTTTACCATTGTGGAAATTGCGCTGCCTGCACTTATGCCAAGCAGGGACAGACATTTGTGAACCCACTTAATAGTTCTTCTTATGGGATAAGGCACCTTATTACTAGTCATTCTGAATATGTCATTTATGCATTATGGTGCTCCTGCCTGGTTTTATATGTGGGTAGGGCTACCAGACTGATGAAGGACAGGGTTTTGGAACATACTTGTTCTATCACTAGTAAGAGAGGGGTTATATCAGTGGGTTCACACTGGTTGATACATCATCAAGGGGATGTAAGCACATTATGCTGCATGGGTATTGATCAAATCCCACTGAAACAGAGACGTGGTGATAGACTTAATGAACTGTTGAAAAGAGAGTGTAGATTAATCTATAATCTATGATCTAGGAGCCCTTACCCCAATAGGATTAAGTGATACATGGGATATCACGCCTTTCTTACAATGAATTTAGACATGCATAATTGACTTATCTTTTTAAGTACAGGTCAGTATTTTTAATGGGTGATTTTTAAAGCCCATTCCATCTCTAGATATATATCTGCCTCCATTAGGTTGATTCCTTAATTTACTGCTTTAATTGTTTACTGTTTATTATATGGCCTTTGTTTGTTTATGACAGATTTTGGATCAACATTAACATTAACAAATGCCCCATCGGGGGGCTAACTTTTCAGTTCTCTTTTATTTTTCTCTAATGTATTTCACTACTTGGTTTGTTTTATGGTTTGTACTTTATTTATTTTTATTTTATTTATTTATTTATTTATTCTAGGATTACAAGTACCTTTGAGCCAAGGCTCTTTTACAAAGGTTCCATGTCAGAAATAACAAACAACAAGGAAGCAACAGTGAAATAACAGTAAACAATTAATGTACAACAGTGCTATTGAAAGGGGTCAATTACAGGAAGAGTAAGGTGTAGAGGAGGAGAAGTGTAGGTAGTTAACAGAGGCTGCTATAATAAAATGGTGAACACAGCTAGGACGCATGTGCCCACAAGGAATGGGTAGGGTCAGGCGCCCGGGGGTGGCAGAGAAACAGGGATGAGAGGAGAGGGGGAAGATGAAGATGCAGCCGGAGGCATTTGTCGAAAAATAAATGGGAAGGAGTGATAGAAGAGAAAAAGGGGGCAGGGTGAGCATGGTTGCTTCTGTTCTGATTGACAAATTGGGGTTCTGCACCTTTAATTATTCACTTGTATGGTGCAACCTCACCCTTGAGAAAGAATCAACGAGTTTGAAATGCCAGGGAGGTTGATGCCATGGTTTCTTTTATTTTCCAATAAACACTGCTTGCACCTGAAACTGTGACCAGCTATTTTTAAAGTACAGTTTTCATTGTGCTTTGGTTCTATGTTTTACTACTGTGGCTCTTCAGTGTGGCTTTGCTGTGCCGGGACCCCCTCTTCCTACATATTAATACAGTATACTAAAAAGACTTTTTTCTCAGTATAGTTGAAATGCATTATCAGTAGCTTGGTACATTGAAAGTGTATCAGTATGATGTAACCATGTTGATTTGATTCTGAGCTTTCATTTAAAACATTAAGGGCCAGATATTCAAACTTTGCACTGGGTGCAAACCATTTGCACCAGATTTGCGCCGGGTTTGTGCGGCTCCCCTATATTCAAAAGGCCAAATAGCACATGCAAACTGCATTAGCACTGGGCAAAGGTATAATGTATGCAATTTGCAAAGGGAGGGGGTGTGTACATGAATACAGGCACTATGCTATATTCACTGCATTAGGGCTGCGCAAAATGTGTTTGTGCAACTTTGCACAACACTTTACGTGATGCAAATTACCGCCCAGGAAAAGGTAGTCTTATCTCTGTGAAAACCAAGGATGGGGGTGTGTGTATGTACACAGCAGCAACAGGGAACAAGGCTGTATGCAGCCAATGAGGAGGCAGTGTGGGCGGTCGGCCACCCTGGGCCACTTCATATGCACAGACAGCCAAACTGTGGAATACAATGCAATAATATACAGTAGCTTAGAAGCCAACCATCCTGTCATTGATAGAACTGAGATGAAACAGCACCTGCAGCAGAAATGGTTTGCAATGTGACATTATGTTGTACATTGTGAATTGTGTGTTGTTGTTAATGGTATGTATTTAATGTACACTGTAACATCTCAGCCACATATGTAGTGCTCTGGGTGGTTACCCTCAGTACACATTGGCCCAGTGAGCTTACCCGGACAACAAGGTGATAAAATATAGAATAATGCATGGGAAACTGTGGTTAAGGAGGATTTTATGCACACCCGAGGTGTGTGTTGCCCAATAAATCCTGAGGGCAAAGCCCGAGAGGTGTATCTCTGGGCATCACACACCAAGGGTGTGCATAAAATCTGAGTTCCCAGACTTTCCCATGTTTTACTTTTTATATTTACTGGTGATTAGCACTGCGCAAAAGTGAGTTTGCGTGACTTTCACAGCTTTGTGTGACTTTGTGCAACTTTGCACGACATAGAACCATGGTTTATGGATCTCCGTAATTCACAAGTGTGAATTATGGAGTCGCAAGGGTCTGCCAGCGATGGTTTACTGACCCTAACCAATAAATATTAAACACAGAAAGAAACCAGACCTGGAAGAAACATACTACACACGGATGGCACCTCCTATGTTGCCATAATCTAGCACCATTCCAAACCATCCCAGGCATTATTGGGTGCCCCAGTGCCCAGTGAACACCATGGCAGTGTGCCCATAAAGCACACATCTCCAGTTCCCCCAGTCAGGTACGCCAACACAATCCAGCACACACATGCAGCACTGGGAGCATGGAGGGTGTTGAGGGGAGGGTGTACGGGTGACCAGGCAGCACCACATACTGGGTGCTGCCACAAGGCTGGGACCATACACGCAATGCAAATGGTCCAGTGTAGGGAATACTCCAACACCAGTGTGCCTGTCTAATGGTATGTGCTCCCCTGGCCACATACCGCACATCTGTACAGACACCACAGCACACACAGTCAACCATGTGTATGTCCCTGTGAGTTTCCCATGCCAGTGGTGCAGCATCTGTGGGTCACATGACTGCATGACAGTAATGTCCACTGTCACAACACACCTGCCAGATGGGCCTGTCACTGTGTGGAGTGCAGCAGTCATTTTTTCCCTACACACCATAGGCATTGCTGTGTCCCTCACACTTCTGGTCACCTTGTTACTGTAGCGTCTGCTATGCACTGTAGCAGGAACTACGGTTTTGGCTATTGCATGCAGCACCACCACCTGTGTCTGTGTTGTGTAGTCCCCTGGGGCACAGTAGTCTATACAGCTGTGTACAACCGTAGCCTGCAGCTACCACCATGCTCTTTCAGACTAACCTACAGGTGAAGCTGTGAGCAGACCCAGCCTGCCTCTGTACTTCCAGAATGACCTACTGGTGAAGCTGTTAGCAGACCCAGCCTGCCCCATACTTTCAAAGTGACCTACAGGTGGAGCCTTGGGACCCTGCAATAGTGCTGGGCAATCTATGTGTAAATCAGGCCACAATGAGATGCTAATATGGCTTTTTGCCCACAGACTGCTAAGTAGGCTCATTTGCATGTCACTTTTAAATATAGCAAATTTTTGCCCCTGGCAAATGTCCTAGTGCCAGGTAAACTTGTTAGCCCTGCGCAAACGTTGCACAAATGTATTTGCACTGCGCAGACCTGTCTGAACCATAACACAGTTCTGCAGTATTTAGCCTGCTCTGTTGTTTGCAGCTTTAGTGCATCCATTTCTTTGCTAGCACACACATTGACCATGTAGTTCACCTCTACCTTCCTCCACATCCATGTGCACTGGGCTGCTGTTGCATTTTGCACTTTCCAGATGCTATATTCAGAGCTGTCTTATTTGCCGGGCTATTATTGCACTGCACTCCCAGGCCTGTTTGCCCAACTTCAATTGCACTCTATATTCAGCTGCTTTAGCACTGGGGCTATTCCTTTGAATATAGCAAGCAAATGGTTCTGGGCTAATTTAGCACACCGCGCAGTGCTAATTTTGCACTGGGGCTAAGTTTTGAATATCTGGCCTAAAGTTTCTAGCCGTAACAGTCTTTGAAAATGATTAACTTTGGAACCATAAGGGCTAAGAACTTTTTTAAACTGTGATGTATTTAATATATGCTTTTGATTGGTTTGATTGATATTTGTGTTGTGATTGGTGTGGTTACATATTTGTGAAGTAAATTTTTGTTAAGTGTGTGTTTTGTGTGAGTGGTGGTGTGTGTTAAATTGGCTTTCAGGTGGTTTCATTATTGTTGTGGGTGGTTTTGTTTTGGGGGGTATTCTTGGATCTTAATTGCTCCATAATGTGTTGGTTGGGTGGTGGTCCCAGCTTTGTCTACTCCCCGAAGCAGCTGCATCTACTACATCCATTCCGGCTGACCAGTTTACCATACTGGCAGTGATCATTGATCACTGCAGGGAGTTGAGCGTCCTTCTGGGACATGGATACAGACAGCAGTTTGCTCATGTGGGAGTAGAGAAGGGTGGCATGATTGGGTGTGTGAGGTCCAGTAGGCACCCTGGATGAAGACCAGTCCAGGACAGAGAACCACCCTGTCTGGTATGGATCCCAAGGGCTGCCCAGACTATAGTGGGACAGGTAGTAAGAGAGCCAGCCATGTCTGCTAACCCAATTCGAGCAATTTTGTGTAATGCTGTGTAACACCAGGTCCTGAGGAATAAAACCATGGTAATGAAGTAAATTATCATGGATTTCTCAGTGGACCTGGTGTGCATCACCAAGACCTGGTTGGGGGATGACTCAGACCCTGCACTTGATGCATCCATCCCTTCAGATTTTTCTGTGGTGCTTTGCATGAGGCAGAGATGCTGGGGCGGCTTCTGATTTACATTCACCGTGGGATTGGTGGCATACCCTATGGTGACCACCTCATTTGAATGCATGGCCATTAAAGGGCTCTAGGTACAGGTTGCAAAAGCATTCTCATGTACTGTTCCCAAGAGCATGGAAGTTAATTTTTGCAGGAACTGGAGAGTTTAGTGGCTGACTTGGTCATGGACTCACCCAGTTTGTTAGTGCTGGGTGATTTCAGCGCCTGGGTCGATGATGATGACTCTCTGTTTGGGCAACAGTTCCTTCAGTTTATGTCTTCAGTGGGCCTAGTACAGCTTGTTACCACTGGAACCCACCAGAAAGGCCACACTAGATTTGATCTTTGCATCAGATTTTGACATTATTGATGTCAGGGTTGATCCTGTTGGGAGGTCGGATCATCATGCCATTCAGTTCCTGTGTGTAGCTCCCCATTTTCAAACCCCTCCTGTGGAGATGATCAGATATCATCCTTTGAGAAATCAGGGGCCACATGATCTCCTGGCATTTCTGGACATCTCGGGTATGGTATTGCCTTGGCCTGTGCCAAGGGGTGCAGAGAAAGCCACGGAGGGCTATGATACCCTATTACACCCTATTGTGTTTGCCCATTGGTATCCCACCTTAGGTTGTCCTGGTTCAATGCTGGTCTTAGGCAGTTGAAGACTAAGGGGTGGAGTCTGGAATGTTCATGGTGGAGATCTAGCTCTGAGGAGGACATGTTTGCACTGAATAATCACTGTGGTGACTATCAGTGGGTGATCATGGTGAAAAAGACAGCATACCTGTTATGCATGATTGCAAAAGGGAAGAAAAGACTGTCTTACCTCTTTAACACTGTAGACAATTTGTTAAATTCTCCCAGTTTGCAGTTGGGTAGAGTTAGCTCAGCAGAAAAATGTGATGAGTTTAATCAATTTATCCTGCACAAGGTGTCCTTTATCAGAGCCGGTATTTCCTCTGGTGGCATGTCATGGGCTGGCGGTGTTTATGTGGAAGGTGACGAGAATATTTAGTCTTTGTGGATTGAGTTTGACCTAGTCCACACTTAGGAAGTCTCCCAAGTGGTCCTGGGGCTGTGCCCTATGCACTGTATGTTGGACCCAGGGCCTACCACCTTCCTTTCTGGTTGCTGTATGACCGTGGTTCCAGTCATTGTTGAGATCATCAGGTGTTTACTTCCGTAGGGTGTTTTCCCCTCTGAATGGAATAAGGCAGTGGTGAAGCCCCTTTTGAAGAAATCACCTTTGGACACTGATGAGTTGGCAAATTATGGGTCTATATAGAACCTTAAATATTTAGGGAAGGTAATAGAGAAGGTCGTAGCAGCACAGTTGCAGGACCATTTGGAATATTTTGAGATCCTTGAGCCATTCCAGTAGGGGGTTAGGCCTCAGTACAGCATGGAAAACGCATTGGTTAGGGTGTTCAATGATCTTCTCCTGGCAAAAGAGAGAAGTCAGTGTTCCATCTTGGTACTGCTGGATGTCTCCTCAGCTTTTGACACTGTGGTTCACGGGATGCTATTGGCCCATTTGAGGAACTATGTGGGACTCACTGGCACACTGTAGTGCTAGTTCAAGTACTACTTGTCCGGCAGAGAGCAGTAGGTGACACTGGGTGATACCACTTCAAAGGCTGCTGCTCTCTGCTGTGGAGTGCCTTAAAAGTTGATTCTAGCCCATATTTTATTTGCCGTGTACATGTTGCCATTTGGAGAGATCATCAGGTGGTATGACATGGATTAGGGGTTGTGGTCTTCAACCACGTAAGGGCTTTATTATGATGTAAATTCGATCAGACTGGCTAAATCATGAGGCCTTTTTCTGCTGGCTATTGTTATATGTTGATATGTTTGTATAGCCTGGATATTTACTCCTACTGGGATGATAAACAGATCTACCTGTCATGTGCACCTGACAGGGTCAATGCAGTGGCTGCACTGGATGAATGCCTTGCAGAAATCCAGTACTGGGTGGCAACCAGCTGGCTTGGGGTGAACTCATCTAAGACTGAGTATTGGTGGGGGGACTGGGTCATGTGGGGGCAGTAATGAATGAGGATAGTGCCTTGTTGCCATCATTAAATGGCACTACCCTATAAGCTGTTAAGAAGGTAAGGAATCTGGGTGTCATTGTAGACAACAGATTGACCTTAGAACATCAAGAATCAGCTGTTGTCCACAGTGGCCTTTACCATCTTGCTGCCACCGACCTGGAAACTCTGGTGCAAGCTTTTGTTACTTCCTGTTTGGACTACTGTAACACCTTTTACCTAGGGGATCTGCAGGTCTGAGTTGTTGCTTGTAGATCGTGCAGCTGATTGCTGGGACCTCCCATTCAATGCATATCACGCTGGTTCTCCGGGAACTGCATAAGCTGCCAGTGAGGTGTCACATCAGCCTCAAGAAATGTTTGTTGACATACAAAGCCCTGCATGATTTGGGCCCTGAGTACCTGAAAGATCCCCAGACTATTTACGTGCCTATCAGATCCCTTCATTCCTCGGAGGCAGGACTCCTTGTGATTCCACTGTCCTGCTTAAAATCAGCTGGGGACAGGGAGTTTTGCATGGCTGCAGCCATTCTGTGGCACTCACTACCTGCAGAAATCAAAGGGGCTGCCATTTAACATGGCCGTTGGGATCACTTAGTCAGCTGCAAACATTTGAAGGTGATTTATTTTGATTTTTGTCACTCTTATTTCCTGACCTGTTTTATTATAGTTATCATATTTAACCAAAAAAAAGTATTCTTGTACAGTGCTTAGAGCCCTGGATGGGTGCCTAACAAATTTGCCTTACCTTGCCTAAATTAAATCTTAAAGTATCGTTATATTTTGTGGTGATTTGCGTATACAGCCTATGATGCTTTTCATTATGGGGGTATGTGTGATTTTGTATTTCTATAATACTGGAAATGCACGTTTACTCTAACAATATACTAATATGCTGTTTCAACTACAATATTTATTAATAATTTTTGCAGCCTTGTTTGCCATGGCCACCCCCTCTGGCTCCATCAGCCAGCTTTTCTGGGGCTTATCTTCCCTCCATTGTCCTCTGCCACTGAACTGTGGGGGGGCACCTGGTCATTGGTGTGGGGCCTGCAAGGGACTGGGCCTTCATCCTGTGGTCGGGAATTTTTCTGCCTTATTTTTGCCCTGAGCCCACCTTGCATGCAATGGGCATGATGTGCGAGCTGCACCTCCGAAGAGATACCCCTGGTGCCCTGCGTGTGGTGTCCCCCCCCATGTGGTCTCATTGTGCTGTAACCAGACACTTCCAAGTGGCAGATGAACAGCAGAACACATTCACCTCACCCCCTCGCCGAGGGACGAGAACTGTCCTAGGGATGCTCAAGTCTCCCTCCCTCCCCTGGGTGGCCTCAAGTGACCCACATCTGCTCCCGAACCCAGGTCACCGGTGTGGCAGGAGGTGACGGGCACAGCGCCTTGACCATCCATGCCACCGGGCCAGACCAACCAGAGTATTTTGACAGAGAGAAGTTGCTTTGGTATGTGGGTATAGTGGAAATATACATATATTATATTAGTATGCTATTAATACACTTACACTATAGCAATTTTATTTTAAATTTAGGACAATTTGTGAGCTCTTTCAGATTTTGTTATAATATCTACTGATATCAAATTATTTTCACATCTTGCACATATATCATACATACAGTACTGACATTTTAACAGTGGGAATTTAATTACATATTAAAAAACAAAGTGTGTTTATCGGCATATTTCACCTCAGAAGATACTAGTGCAACAAGGAGAACCACAGCACTGTCTAGTTTTAATGTTTTAAAGCTACATTGAATAAGCACTTTCACAATCTAAATGTCTGTAACTGCATTGGTTAAACATTGTTAATTGTATGTTGTATACATGATGTTATTTACACATCGATACTTTTATATATCAATTGCATGTAAATGTAATTAACTGTACTCAAGTATATACTGGGTCATGCCTGAAAGAGGTACTATGCCACCAGTCCAGGCAGATGGGACCTTGGTTTAACATCTCATCTGAAAGACAGCACCTCAGAAGTGCAGCACCCCTCTCATGCTGCACTACAGTGTCAGTACTGGGATATTAACCCAAGTGCCAGATGTGGGAACCGAACCCTCAGCTCTTTGATGTCCTGGCCTCAGAGGCGAGTGTGCTATCTACTGAGCCACTGACACTGATATACTGCGTCATGCCTGAAAAAGGTATTATGCCACCAGTGCACTTACCTGGATAACAACATAAAAACAAAATATAATAAAACGATTTTTTAACTGCAGAACAAAAGCTAAATAAAAGCCTCTCAATGTTATATATTATATTCATAACACCATAACATGACATTTTGGAGCATTTTTTCATTTCAGTTAAAACAAGGGGGTCCAAGAAAATGCATCACAGGGCAAGAAGTAATAGTGAGCAAAGCCTAGACACTTTAGATGCTGTCAGCTCCTGCCATGTCCATGCCTACTGAATTTCTACATGGGCAGAGCTCTAGTCATCACTGATGGAAGGGGTCACCTGCTGACTACTCTATATCAGAAGGTGGCAGGAGTCACATCCCATGGGTCTTCCCTTGGGAGCAGATTTCTTTCATGAGTTTGTGGTCCATCAACTGGAACGCAAAAAGTGAGCTTCTGCTAAATACCAGGATACACAGATAGCATAAGATCTTGCATTCAACTAATATTTCTCCCATGCCGCATTACCGACTAGGTGTTTGTCATCATCAGTCACATTCACTGCAGCTGACTTATAATTCAAGTGCACGAGGTGCATTGAGCAGACACGTTTATGATAATGCTGCTGGACCATTATTTGTAGCATCAGGGGAAAAGCAAAATAACAAGAGCCTGTGTGGCAGTGATATATGCCTTTGCCCAGGGGTAATTGGGCAAGAATCTACAGAAACTCAACCCCCCCTGCCTCTTATAAAATTGTATGAGGATTCTTGCACCTCTGTCATCTTTTTCCATTGAATACGATGGGAGAGTTCCACTAACTAGACAACAGTTCCTCACCTACAAATCTACTGGTGAGAATTCCCCCACCTAAACATTTCCAGTGTAACCATTGCTTAATGCCTGAGGAACAGAGTAGTAAATGTCCCATTTATGGTGAAGAAGGGTCATCAATGAAGGCATGTATATTATCCAGAATAGTGCTGTAGAAGGACTTTAGAGGCAGTGTGGTTTAATGGTTATAGCACTGCCTTGGGAACCAGGAAATTGCAGGTTCAAACCTCACTAGAGCCATTTTGTCACTGTGTGACCTTGGGCGAGGCACTTAAACCTCTCAGTGCTACCAGTCCACCCGGCTACAAAAATAGGGAGAAGCAGGACCCCACATGAAATCAAATGCTGCATCTCAGCTGGGCTATCCTGGGTAAATAAACTTCAAAACAAAAATAAAACATATTTTATTTTTGCTTTGAAGTTCATGTACTCAGGATAGCTCAAGTGAATTGCAGCATCACATGATTAGTGGATTCCTGCATCTTTCCCAGTTTTGTAAATGAGTGAACTGAAGCACTGGGTGACTTGCTCATGGTCACCCAGTGGATAAGTGTCTTTGATGGGATTTGAACTTAGGTCTCCTGGTCCCTAAGCCTGTGCTCAAACCATTACACCCTTTGCCTCCAGTAGGCACAGTAAATCTGACCTTCCCACCAGGTGGGGGCTGCCATGGGGAGAGCAGGTGCACAATGTATAGATAGAAAAAAAAAAAGATGCTGAAAAGGAAGTGTGTTTGTCATGCTGGAGCTGCACCAGTGAAACATGGCTTACTCATATAGTAATAACACCCAGACATGAGACAGTCTTTTCAGGATAACGCTTTAGGGTCCACATCACATTTAAGTTCTGAACTGTGTGAATGATTATGCTTTCTATGTACTAGCCCATAAGTGTGAAACTGTTCCTGTTGTCAGTTTCTACTTTGCTGTCCAGTCCTCTGTCCACAAGGGTTCCATGCTCCTGAGTTTTCTCAAATAAATGTTATCAAATGTAAAGAGTCTTTTTTTGGTGCTTGGGATACAGTTGTGCCTTAAACTAGCAAACAATAGTAATTGTCCATATATGCCAACACACATAAATGTTGTCAAAGTTTCAGATGTCTTGTTTACATATTAATGGGAAAAACACTTATGTTTTGGCCTTGTGACCTGGCTATGTTGAAGCAGATCAATAAGCTAAAACATAGTCACCTATTTTGCTGCCCGATGCATAAATGAAATGTTAGTTACTTCTTTTACACATTTGGTGCGCTGAAATATATAGTCCATCTGCTTGTAACTCCATAGAGTCTCAGCAATTAGTGAACATTTTCAGATCTAATCCCACAGAAAGGCACTGCTTGCAGATGAAATGTGTGGGATTTTCCTCTCCTGGTTTAATAGCTACCTGTCCTCCAGGTTTCAGTGCATACAAATCCACACCACCTTGTCCGACACTCATCCTGTCTGCTCCGGGGTGCCCCAGGGCTCCATACTGGGCCCTCTTATCTTCAGTCTCTACCTCAATACCCTACCCAGAAACTGCACTGGAAAACTCCTGCTATATGCAGATGATGCAGTCCTATTTGCCTCACACAAAAATGTTGCCTCCCTTCAGGCCTCACTCCAGTTGTCTTTCACCCAGGTTGAACAATGGTTCACAGACCACAGATTGGTCGTCAACCTGAAAAGAACTAAAGCTATGCTTTTCACTCATTACCATAGCAAGGCCCGAAACTCACCCCTCCAGATACTCCCCAATATGCAGCACCCACTTGAAAAGTGTCCTCTTACAAATACCTAGGTATTACCTTCGACACAGCCCTTACCTTCCACTCTCACATTAACGCTCTCTCCTCCACCACAAACACACGGATTGGCTTACTTTACTGCCACAAGGACTGTCTTCCCCTAGAGGCACTTCAGCTGGCCATCACCTCCTCGGTTTTGTCCCTTGTGGACTATGGCCTCCCGATTTATGCAGCAGCAGACAAGACTGCACTTAAAATATCCACCTAGCCATCAACAAGGCTTGCAGGCTATTGACTGGGGCGGGCAGGCTCACATACATCTGCACACTGTACTGCACCACCAATGTGTTTAACTTTGAGGAGAGACTCTGCTACCAGACTTGTCTTCTGACCAAAAAAGCACTCCTTGGCGTCTCCCCCCCAGGAGTGACATCCTCCCTCCGCCATACTGACACCACCATTGCCACACGCTGAGCTTGGAAGGACACTGTCCTAGTGCCTAGAGCCAGGCCAGCTCTTGCACAGAGGTCCTTCTGCCACAGAGCCCCATCCTGGCTCAACTCCCTCCCAACCACCATTACCAACATCCTCAAAATTGGACAATTCAAAGATGCTTTAAGAAACCACCTTCTCACCTCACTGTGCTGTAGGTGTGAATAATTTAGCCTGGCAACTGTTCTGTATTTCTGCGAATTCCTGTCCCTCCAGTTACCACTCAGGTCACAGTCAGACACAACTCCTGACAATGTCCCCAGGACTGCTAAGCCCCTCATTCACCACTTCTAATCTTTCTTTGGTCACACTATAGCTTTAGCTACTGAGTGTATAGGATTTGATAGCAGCTCATGCACTGTTACACTGTCATTACAACCTGTCTTGCAAACACTCTGTACTGCATAGGCCAATGACTCATCACTGGTATACCTGTGGCCCTATGTAATTCTGCCTCTGTAACCTTGCTAATGTAACTGAGTGCCTGCCTCTGCATACTTGCTGCGATGTAACCATGCAACAATGTATGCACTGTATCTTATAACTACATGCCTGTATATGTAATTTGTAACTCTTTTGTTGTCTCTATGTTACCTGACGAGGAGCCTTTGGAAATGAGTCTACGACTCAAATGATTGTAATTCCAATACGAGCAAATAAATAAATAAATACATTTTCATTATGGGCTGCTTAGTGAGAGGCTATTAGTCTGCAGATTTTCTGGAATGTTGTCACATATGATTGTCTAAGCAGTCAGAAACAAAAGCTGGGGTGGATCTTGAGTGCAGAACAGAATGCCAAAGGAGGTATCCTAAGTCCCTCCGATATGGGCTTGAAGAATGCACTAATTTCCTCCATAAATAGTCTTTCACCCCCATTAATGTTTGTTATATGCTCACATATTAGCTGATATTTCACTTTTTTTCCTCACTTTTTCACGGTTTCATCATACCACTGGTCACCTTGTTAAACACGGCTTACCACTGCCTCAATTGATTTCCAAGACTAGGTCAGGATTAAGCTTCATGAATTGTTTGAAGTGGTTCAAAAACAGTTTGATCCATACACTTTTGTCAGGAAGGCACAGGGAACAGTGAGCAGTTACTGATTTGTTCCTCCTGACATTTGAGAGTGGGTCTTTTGCCATCCTTATTACTGCATAATCAGTCATTTGTAGGTGTAGTCCTGTACTTTATGAACTGCACTGTGTTTTATTTTGTGAGGCATGAGCAGGCATGTGAATCTATTGCCTTTTTACAAGTCATCTTCTTTATTGCCATCTGATTATATCGGTGACCTCCCACTCCTCTATGTAGGCACCATTTTAGCACCCTCTGACATTCCCCTGTTAAGCAAATGCATTAATTACATGCCTTTGCAGCCTATGTTGTACAACCTTAACATCTCTATAGTATTTCATATATTTTGGGTGCCTGCAGCTTTAAGCAAGGAGTAGTTTAGGCACTGAGTCATAGCCTGCCCCTCCCAGCTGAGAAGAGGGATTCAGCCTTGAAGCACTGGGGTTGCTTGCATTCAGTGGGTGCTTCCAAATGTTTTATGATAAACTAAATGATTTGTAATTCTTCTAGTCTTGCATGGAGTGCACTCTTGAATTTAGAGGATGTCATTTGCCTGGTCCCTGTCCACCATCTGCATTACAGGGTTAAAAAGTCAGTCAAGTTTATTTGACATGACCTGCCCCTCATGGAACTGTGCTGATTCTTGGGGTAAGCTTATTTTCTTCTAGGAAGTCTACTATCTGCTCCATGATGATTGATTCCAGCAGCTTCACCACTTGCGATGTCAAGCATGCTGGGCTATAGTAACCCACTCTTTCATATGGGGAGGGGACCACATTTGTCATTCTCTGGACTTCAGGCACCTCTTCCATAGCCAATGACTCATTGAACTGGTCTGCCAAGGGTGCTGCCAGTACCTGGCTCAAATACTCCAGTTCCCTTGAGTGCAGCCCATCTGGCCCTGGAGACTTGGTCAGATTAAGTTCTTGCAGACCTTTCAGAATTCTTTGCCTAGTTACACACTTGGGATGATTTTCAAAGAGATCCAGCCAAGATACATCTACTGCTATTTTCAAAGCAGAAATGTGTCCACATCTGTTAGACTATCCATTAGATGGTCTAACATTGTCCAAAGTTTGTGTCCAAAACTGGATGCAGTTGCATCCAAAAATGGACACAATTGTACCTTCATCCATATTTTGGTGCAAATTGTGACCCTTTTTCGTAAACAGATGTAGTGTCTGAAAATAGCAACAGGGCTGCCTGGATATAAGGAAATGGATGCAAATGCAGACTTCATTTACATCTGTATCCAACTCTTTTGAAAATCCACCCCTATTTCCAGCCTATTAATACCACTATTCTGGAATCTAATCTTGCTGTCAGGCAGTGGTCCAGTATTTTCTGTTGCGAACACAGAAGTGAAGTCATCATTTAATATGTTTGCCTTTCTGCCTCCTCCTCCTTTATGTGTATTCCATCCTTCTGTAGTCTCGCTATGTTTTCCTTTGTTTTTTCCCTTTTGTATCCAAAGAAGGTCTTATCATTTTTTGCCTCTCCCTTAGCTATCTTCTTTATGGTGTCCTTGCTCTTGGCTAGTTTTCTTTGTATGCTGCCCCGTTGGTCTTGTTCTGTCTCCTCTTATATAGCCTAAAAGCTTTTGTCCCTCATTGCCTTACAAACATACAAACATATGACAGTGCCAGAAGATTTAGGCCACAGGGGTCTATCTCGTCTGCTTGAAAATGCAGCTCACAGTTCAGACAACTGCTGCTGCCTTCCCTTCCGCCAAAATTTATTTCCCTGAGTTCACCGTCCTGGTCAATTATCTCCCTACTTGTACCTTGTCCATGAACCCATCCCATCCCTTCTTAAAACTCCCCACTGAATCCAATGAGATCACCTCTTCAGGCAGCGTGTTACAAGCTATCACCACACTTTCTATGAAATAATTCTTCCTCAGCTCCCTCCTGAACCTCCCCCCACCAGTTTCAGGCTATGTCCCCTCATGGTCCCTTCCCCCTTCAATCTAAACATACCCTCAGTACTAACTTCGTTTATGCCCTTCAGGTTCTTAAAGGTCTCGATCATATCTCCTTTGTCACTTCTATCCTCCAGAGAGTACATATTGAGCTCTCTTAATCTCTCCCCATAGGGTTTCTCCCCCATTCATTGGATCATCTTGGACACCCGACACCCTCCTGTGGACTCTCTCCAGGAGCCTGATGTCCCTCTTTAAGTATGGGCCCCAGAACTGCACCCAGTACTCCAAGTGAGGCCTCACCAATGATTTGTACAGTAGCAGAATAACCTCCTCCCTCTTTGAAGTGATTCCCCTATCAATGCACCCCAGCATTCTGTTTGCCTTTGCCGCTGCCTTTCTACACTGTACTGAGTGACTCATATTCCCTGTGATCACTACACCCAGATCCTTTTCCTCCTCAGAGATGGATATCTGCTCCCCCAAGTGGTAACTGTGCCCTGGGTTCCTGGCCCTGAAATGCAGTACATTGCTTCCTAGCATTGTACCCCAGCTGTCATTTGTTTGACCACTGTCCAAGTCTTTCCAGATCCTCCTGGAGTACCCTCCTCCCTTCCTCACTGTCTACCACCGCACCTAACTTGGAGTCATTGGTGAACAGGCTCATCTTGCTCTTAACGCCACCTGCTATGTCCACTATGAAAGCATTAAACAGCAGTGGACCCAAAACCAATCTTTGTGGGACCCCACTGGTGATATTCCTGGGTGCTGAGAATTCCCCCACTACCACCACCACCACACTCTGCTGTCTGTTGCTCAGCCAGTTCCCTATCTACTGTATCAGCTTCACCCCTACCCCCAGGTTCCTCAGTTTGTCCATCAGTCTCCCATGTGGCACTGAGTCAAATGCCTTGCTGAAGTCCAGATACAGGACATCAACTGGTCAACCTCCATCTAGAGCTTTTGTTACCCAGTCAAAAAATTCGACCAAGTTAGTTTGATAAGATCTCCCCTGGACAAATCCATATTGCCAGATGTCCTGAAGGCCACTTACTTCCAGGAATGCCACCAACCTTTCCTTTAAGATGGTCTCCAGTAAATTTCTGACTATGGATGTAAGGCTGACTGGTCTGTAATTTCTCGGCTCATCCTTGGGTCCAAGCTTATGGCAGGGCACCACTAGCGCCATCCTCTAGTCCAGTGGTACATATCCTGATTGAAGGGAGGTGTTGAACAACTTTGACAGAGGTGCTGCCAGGACCTCTACCAATTCCTTCAGGACTCTGGAGTCAAAATCATTCAGCCCTGGTGTCTTGTCTGTCCACAAGGACTTAAGGCCTTCCCACACTTTCTTCGCTGGGATCTCGCCATCTGTTATTCTCCCCCCATCACCCCCCCATCTTACCGTTCCCCTGTGGAATTGGCCCTTCCTTTTCACTTGTGAAAACTGAACAGAAGTAATCATTTAGTACTTCTGCCTGCTTAGCTCACTCCTCTGCCCACCCACCATACCTCTTTATCCTGGTGATCTGGCCTCTATAATTTCTCCGCTCTCTGATGTACTTAAAAAATTCCTTCTCATGATCCTTGATCCCCTGTGCCAATCTTAGCTCTTTTAAGGCCGTGGCTACCCTTACCACCCTGCTCACCTCCCTCAATCTCTTAATGTACTCCTCCCTGTCTTCCCCCTTGCGGGTTCTGTTGTATTTTATGACAGCTAACCTTTTTTCCCTTACCCTCTACTGCACCTCCCTGGTCCACCAGTTGGGTTTTCTGGACCTTGCATTCTTACTGTAGATCTTTGTGCTGGCTTTTGTGGACTCTATCAGACCCAACTTCAAGATGGCCCATTTGCTTTCCATATCCATGTCCGGGCTGATCGTCCCTCTGTGTCCCTCAAGCACGGCTGCTATCCTTCTGAAGTCCACACCCTAAACTCCAATATCCTCATTTTGGTAAGATTTCCCTCCCTCTCCAGATCAATGGAGAACCACACCATACAGTGGTCACTGCCCACCAGTGGGTCCTCTACCACTACATCCCATACCTGGTCGCCATCTGCCAATACCAGGTCCAACATTTTCCCCTCTCTGGTTGGCTCTACCATCTGTTGTGTCAGGAATACATCCTGGAATCAATCCAGTATACATTGTTCCCTGGCACTGCAGAATTTATTGTTCTCCAGTCCACCCCTGGCAGGTTGAAGTCACCTACCACAACTATCCTGCCCCTGCCAGGTTGATACATTAGGTTAACCACCAGTTCCCTGTCAAGTTCCTTAGGCTGGGATGGTGGTCTGTAAACCACTCCCAGACTAACCCTCCTGACCTTTGCATCCTGTATGATAACCCACAACTTCTCCACATTTCCCTCCTCTCCTTCCTCCCTACTGCACTCTATCCCTTCCCTAATGAATAAAGCCACCCCTCCTCCCATTCCAATTTTTCTATACCTTCTATACAGTCTGTACCCTGGGATTATTAAGTCCCAGTTATGGTACTGGGTGGCTCATGTTTCCGTGATGGCAGCTATGTCCACCCCACCTTCCACAATCAATGTGTGATGCTCAAGTAACTTGTTAACTAGGCTCCTTGCATTTGTGGAGACCATTCTCCATCTGGCCCCCCGATCCCTCCTATCCATTCCTTGCCTCCCCTTTATCCCTCTGTGATTTCCTTACTTCTTCCAAATTTCCAGCTGGGGGGAGAGGCACAAGGCCTCCCAAACTTTGCATCCCTGCCTGCTGTGCATGTCTAAGCCCTCTCCCCCTCTTATTTTTAATCATACTTGTTAGCAATAAACTCTCCTAGTTTCCTCTTTAAGACTCCTGAATCCTCCTTGCTCAGATGAAGTCTACCCTTGACGTACAGATCTTTGTTATCCCATATTGCTCCTCATCCCCCCACCAGTCCAAACCTCATAGTTTTACTCCATTCCCCCAACTATTCATTAAAATCTCTTATCTTATGTTTTCTTTCTGTACTTGACCTTGGCACTGGCAGAACTTTGGAAAAAGCAACCATAATCCCTTGTGTTTTCATATCCTGGCCAGTTCCCTAAATCAAGCCTGTACCTCCTGCACACTATTTCCTTCCAAATCATTCATGCAGAGGTGCACCACTATGTGGGGGTTCTCCCCCGACCCCTCACTGTTGAGTGAACTATGTGTTTTGCTCTGTGCGCTGTCATGCCTGGCATGCATTCTACCCAGATGGAGCTCCTCCTCCTGTCCGCTTTCTCCCCGTCTGACACCTTTAAGTATGGAATCCTCTAGTATAACTTTGCTACCATCCCCATGCTGGCCCTCTTTGAGTCCTCCCCCCATCCGCTCTCTGTCCCGCTCACCCAACTCCATCCCCATGGCCCTGTCCCTCTCCTCATCTGGTTCCTCATGCCTTGCTCTTCCCACTGGGGCGTCATCTGTCCTCTTTGCAAATATCTTTTGCATCACCTCCTGACTACCATTTCCAATGTTTCTCCCAATTGGCCACATTTCCCCCCTCCCCCTTGGATTCCTGACCTTACATTTTTATTTCTAACCCTGTCCCTCTCCTTCCCCCTCTTCTTCCCTCTCTCCCCCCTGAAAGCCACCTCCAATATTTCCCCCAGTGGACCCCTTTTCCACATTTCCAGTACCTCCTTTATCATCTCTCGCTTTCTCCTTTCCTCTCAGACCCTCCAGTTCATCCCTATTACTGCCTCCCATCTCACTCTCTCTCCCCCCCCACAGTACTTACATGCCATGGCCCCTGCCCCCTCTTGATTTCTTGTATCCTGCATAGTTTCTAATGGTGTAGACCTATTTGACACATTAACCCCACCTCCAGTGAAAACCTTGTTTCCCATGCATGCCATTTCATTTGGTTTCTCTTTGTTCATTGTGCAGTTACACCATGCTCCCCCCTCCCCTCCTACTCACTGCCTCCTGCCCTTATACTCCTCCCTGCATTTCTCACACTCTGCCATCCCTGACCCAGCTATTCAAATCTCCAGTGCCGTTACCCCACCAATCAACTCCCACCATGCCCTGCCTCGCCGCCTCCATCCTCAGCCTATTTATTTCTGTTTTCAAGTGCACCATTCTTATGCATACTGGGCAATCACTGATTCTCCACAGTGTTTCCATGAATACCACTGCTGCACATCCGTTGCATCCCACTATTCTCTGAGATCCTCTTCTCTCCCCAAAAGTACTCTGCCCCGTCCTACCCTTCCCGCCCTCCCCTACTGCCATGATAACCCATCTCTGAATGTATGGCCTGCCTCTTTTTAGCTTTATGATTAGTTAAGTTTAAGCATTATTTAATATACTTATACTATATTGATCACTATCAGTACTAAACCCTTTATAACCTGTAGCAGTACTAGCCTACTTCAGGGTTATATCATTACAAAATAAATGAATTAAAGTATTATAAAAACTAGCTATTTTCTAAAGTAATAGATACACAAACATTAGCAGTCACTTTAGAAATGTGTAATCTTTCACTTCTTTAGCAGTCACGTTAACACCTTACTACCCCCACTCCTCAGACTGTATAATTATCAGAGCGTTCTAATCAGGTTGTGAGACTTCTGGTATATCAAGCATTTAATAGATGGTGGGTGTGGGTGTGGGTGGGAAGGAGAAAATCAGAGCAGCACAGTTCAGTTCCAAGATAAAATCCACACAGCAGCCCAGCTCAAATCCACCATTCTCCATGATCCATAGCCAAGCAGAAATGATCCTGTGCCACCGCAAAATGAAGTGTCCACAAGCAAGTGCTTTTAGCAGCAGTAGCGATCCCCTGCTAAATCCAAAGCCACAGAGACACACTTGATTCTGCACTCTGACTGTAAAATCCAATCTGTCACCACAGAGCTTCTCAGAGGCTGCTTTAGAATCTTAGAACTTCCAGATTGCTATTGTAGGACTACTATTTTAAATTAAATCAGAGCAGCACAATCCACAGCCAAGCGGAAATTATCCTCTGCCACAGCAAAATGAAGTGTTGACAAGCAAGTACTTTTAGCAGCAGTAGCGATCCCCTGCTAAATCCAAAGCCACAGCCTTGCTCATTTATTTCTTAAATCAAAGTGTCTTCTACAATACTTATTGGTCTTATTCACATTTTTTTTTACAGATTTGGGTGGCTCTCAGTATTGCCCCGCACCTGTTTACCACTTATTTTTGGCCCCTTGTGCTCATAATCCAGCAAAGCTGCTTGTCTTTGATTATTCTCTGTTTATTGAACTCTGCCTTCCTAAAGTCAGAGGCCACTATGCTGGATTAATTTAAATTGCATAGTTCCCGGTACAATTCCCAATTTAATGGAGTTGTGGTCAGTCTGATAGTACCAGGTCCAATAAAGAATCACCTCTAGTGGGGCTATGTATGCATTATGTGAGGAAGCTGTCCTGCACCATTTCTAGGAAACCCTGAATTCTTTGCCTTACTGCTGTAGAAGTGTTCCAGTCTATGTCTGGGAGACTGAAATATCCCATGAGTATGGTTCTTGCCTGGCTAGCCACTATTGTAATTTCCTTTCTTCCCAGCTTTTTTAATGTTTTTATGTCACGAGACTAAAGAAAATAAGCCAAAAGGCATAGGACATCAGTTTCTGAATAGCACAAACAAACTTTCTGAATTAAAAGCTTAATGAGTTTTTTCTTAAAGGGACAGTGTCTGTTTTGTAATAATAGAAGAAATGGTATTCTAAAAGGCAGAAGAAAGAGGGCCTTTAAAAATATAGGACAAAATCTTGATGCATCAATAGGGTTAAGAATGAAAAATAAGCTTATGTACATATGAACAAAGATGGATGATCAGAAAAGCATGCAATAGAGATATGCAATGAGCAAAAATGTACGAAATGTATGGAGATTCCTGAATAAATAGTGAAATAGAGTATTTTGGTAGAACAACACATCAGAGAAGAGATTATGATACATATTACACTAAGAAATGTGTTAATATATAGAGTTATAGTACTTTAAGAAAAAGAAAACACATTGCAGGGAATGACTTTATTTTTGTAATATGCTTCAGCGCAAGGTGATACAAGAATGAAAACTAGGCATGTGGCAGCCATAGAGGCAGAAGCCTGGATACAAAAGTAGGTAGCCTTTTGGGGACACTTGAATACTGTAAGGTAGTGGAACTAGCCAGCAACTCTGAATGTTAATATAAAGTGAACATAAATACAAAAAATATCATTTAAATTTATAGGATGTTATAGGAAGCTCACAGTGACTGTTAAGAGATGCCAGGAGCAAAAACAGAAGTAATTTTTCATATGAGAAATGATTGAGAAAAAGTGATTAAAATGTATATTAAAAATATGATTTATTTTATTTATTTTTGACCGGGTAAGTGCACTAGACAAATCCTGCCTATTTTCAGGCATGACCCGGGGGAGGGGGATACAGATGAATGCCTACTGACCTTGAACCAGATTAAGCTGTTGGTGATATTTTTAGTAAATGAGGGATATTTAGCCAGGACACCGGGGAAATTCCCCTACTGTTTTCGATAAGTGCCATGTGATCTTTAAAATCCACCTGAACTACCACCAATCCAGGCAGATGGGACCTCGGTTTAACATCTCATCTGAAAGACGGCACCTCAGAAGTGCAGCACCCCCTCTCATGCTGCACTACAGTGTCAGTACTGGGATATTAACCCAAGTGCCAGATGTGGGAACTGAACCCACAGCCCTCTGATCTCCCAGCCTCAGAGACGAGTGTGCTACCTACTGAGCCACTGACACTGCTTGATTACAGTTCCCCGAAGAAGCTGAATACAGTGAAACGTTGGGGCCATGTTATTTGAATAAAAGAAAAAAAGAACCTGAAAGAATAACTTTTGTGTGTTGGGCTATTTTTAGCCAGAGCGGTCGTACAAACATTTTTTTCCAGAACTTTTACCACTAATGATCAAGCTCCACCCCATACTATACTAAGAACATTTGTGATTACCCTCGGACCCTTTGCATTATGGCATGAGACATGGCAAAGGCATAGACTGCAGCCAGGCACCACCATCCACAGAGTTTTACAGTTAAGAACAGGACAGAGAATGAGAAATCAATGTCAAAATTATCACAGGAGGGAAGAGTGTAGTCAGAGCAACAGATGTGAGAGCCCTACCAGAAGCCAGTTAGAGGATTGACACATGGACCCTGTGGATGGCATTGTGGCTAATTAAGTAAATCCAGATACAGTGGGAGGAGGGGAGAAAAGTGGGTGTGTGAGAATGCATCAGTGCCTGCAGGCACCCGAGGGTGGGGGAAGGGGGACAACAATGTCACAGATTTGTTTTTGTGTTTGAGAGATGGAGTGGGGGGATTGCATTGTGAGTGTGTGCCAATCAACTTGGCCAGCATCAGATACAAATTTGGAATGTACAGTTCTGCTTCTACTTCCCTAGGGCTTACAAAATAGGAGTGTAACCATACTCAGAACTGGATATTCCTAAATGTCTGTTGGATGCACAATGGAACAAAATCTTCTGTTTCTGAGCAACTCTGTTGTCTACCACCCTAATTTGGTGGCCTATAGATTACTCCAGTTGCATATTTCTTTCTTCCATTGCCATTCTTCTGCAGCCAGAATGACTTGACTCCCTCGCCTATGTGACAGATTTATTCTCTATTACTCTTGTGCCTTTCTTTACAAATACTGTCCCCTCCCTTGGCCTTAACCTCTTTATGTAAGCCCTGGGAATCCTGTTGGTTCCTAGAATTTGATGCGGTTGCCTAATGGCACCACAGGGGATAAGGTTTAGGAGCTCTTGTTGCTATGTGGTCTTGTTTATGTGGACGGCGGGAGGTCTGGTGTGTTAGATGTCTGCTACACAAGGAAGCATAAGTCAGATTTAGGTGGATTTGGTTGGAGTTCTTAAATTTAGTCAGATCAGATTTTTGGGAGATTTGTAGCAGAACCATCTGAGCCAGAGTTGCAAAGGAGGGAGAGAGATACCCACATTTCATTCCTGTTACACTGCCCATTACCCAGCCTGTACTTTAGTCAAGTGGCAGAGGCCATTGGGATTCATCCAGCCACTGAGTGTCTACTCTGAAGGGTTGAACTACAGTTGTGGCTGTGATAATCTTGGACTTTTCTCTTCTGGAGTCTGGCAGGGTTGCTGCTGAAACACTGGACTATCTCTTTTAGCATGAGATTATTTGCTGCTTACTTCTGTCATTGTTTATCACCAGAGATGTAGAGTAACAGACTTGTTGATGCTAGAGAAATGCTAAAGTTCTTCCTAAGTTTGCTGCTGCAGGAACTGGGAACATAAATTAACTTTACTACAGCTGAACAGTATTCTACTAGAGTCAGAATTAAGTTTGCTTGTTGATTGTAATGCTATTTGAAAATGTTCTTGCATTTTCCTCACCAAGAGCTGTGTTTCATTATTTATCTCCAGCTTACACTGTTATTTAGATGGATGGTTCAGTTATGATGTGTTTATGGGGTACCACTGTGAGTATCAATGGCCACTGCATGGATGGTGTCAGGAGGGTTGTGTCACTAACTGGTAGGCTCTAATGCTCACTCACTCTCTGATTGGCATAGCAACCACATATTTCATTCCCCATGCACAGAAGTAGAGAAATTAGGTGTTAAATGTTGATGTCCAGGTAGGCCTGAACTATCCCTTCACATGCTCACAAGTATGGTGAGGTCACACAGCTGCTGCTGCTATTGGTTTGCTATATGCAGCTATTTCATTAACTAACTACAACTGTCAGACTCTGCTCAATAACTGTCAGGTATCTGAAGACCCCAATTTGAATGTCACATCATTAGTTATGTCATAGGATGTAATGAAAGTGATCCAAACTGTTTGTCAAACTGCCTTTCTGCCGCATGGTGTTTTCCCTGGGAGGTGACGAATTGCATGCCATCTAGGCAGTCACCCTCACTTAGGTAGAGTGATGACTTAACTGTGAGTGTTTGGGACTCTGTTATCAAAAACTCCTATTTCTGGATTCAAATGTACACAATGTCTTACGTCCACTTATATCTGTGAATGTTGTATGAATAAAGGAACATCTAGATTCTACTGACGGTGTGGACGTTTATGTTTGTACAGTAACTGTTATTGCAATTCATGGTGCCCAGTTCACTGTGGTTTCCAATCCTACCCCCCCAGATTCCATCTTCATAAAATATAAATGCATTCATGATGTGTCACCCCTCCTCAAGAGTGAAGTAACACCACTCAAGAGTCCCAAGAATTGGGGGTGAGGGGCAGATCTTACACTTATCCCTCCTAAACAGAGTGCAGCTAGAAACATTAAAGTCCCAACTGTTATTTTGGTCTGCTTATGTTTCTGTGATGGCAGTGAAGTACAAACCTTCTACTGCTGTTACAGCTTGCAGTTTGTTCATTGTGTTGCCTATGCTTCTTGAGTTGGGGCACGTAACCTCTCATCTATTTTTATTGTTTATTTCCTTTCTTTTTACAGTATGGATGCAGAACTTCTTGTTATTGATACCACAACCTTGTCCTGTTTTTATGTCCCTTGGGCCTATGTATAATGGGGGGAGCCTGCATGACTCACTTCATGTACTTAAGCATGACCTAGTAACCTTTATTTACCCTCCCCTCCCCCTTCACTGCGGTCATCTTGCTGCTCGATCCTGCATCCATGTAGACAGTCAGTGTACAGAGCTACTGTCCCAGTATTCAGCCATAACAGGACAGTGGACTGAGCAATAGGACTATATGCTAATCTCAGTTAACATTCTGACGCTAACCTACACTAAGGAACAATGGCAGGAGAAACCTTGTTTTACTTAGGTTTTTACTATACTAAGAAGATTGTTGGAGGCTGACAAATATATACAATTATTTACTCATGGTTATTTAATGCATACATTAAATGAAATGCATATAGTAAAACTGTTCTTTAGTCTGTGTCTGTTTATATGTTTTCAGAGTAATTCTGTGATAGTTTTTGTGTTCTCCCATGGTGTTTCCTGCAATATAAAAGCAATAATGGCATAGTGAGCTAGGTCAACAGGGGAATAACTCCACTTGGAAGCCAATTAACACCTCAGCCTCTGATCTTAGAGTTTTTTTTGGTATCCCAGTACTGTACAGTAAGTCCTCTGTAAACCCATCTCACTATAGCATTAGTGCTTAGTTACACTAAAAAATATCCCGGTCAGTCAATCAGATCACAGAGTTACTGTCCAATTATTTAAGCAATAAACCATGACAGGGTATGGGTTATGCTGGGATTTACCCACGCCTGCGGCCTCATGACTGAACCATGTCAGAAGTGGGTAAATCCCATTATAACCCATACCCTGGAGTGGTTTATTGTGATTATACAGTGACCCCCTTACTTTTTGTAACAAATAAAAATAAAGAAACACAGGTTATTTTGATAGTTTATGTATTATTTCTGTAATTTATTCTGATGCCATAAAAAAAATAGTTCCCTGGTGCTAAGAAGAATAGTGAGGAGACGCCCCCCTCCAACTGAGGTTATAGTAATAGCATGTTACTGTTTTTATTTATTTTTTGTTAACAGACTCCCCGTATACAGTATGTCTGCAGACACAACTACCTGACACAAAGGAATAGGCAACATGTCAGATTCGTTTACTCCATTCACTTCTATTGCAGGTGTCACTGGATTACAAGATGCTACTTTCTTTTCTTTCCTTTTAACTTTGGTACTCTGCTAGTAATTTATAACTTCTGTACTGTGACAGCAGTGATGAACTCTGGGTGGGGTTCATAAGGTCACTTGGGGGGTGGGGCGCATTGCCAGTAGTGAGTTAAGGAGAGAGAGAAAGAGAGAGAGAGAGAGAGAGACAGCAGGGTTCGGCAGGAGCACTTTTTAACTTTTATACTCTGGTACTATGACAGACCATGTTGCATTGAGCTACAGACAGAAATATAGAAAATGCTTGGATGTTTGTTTTTTGTTACTTTTTAAAAAGTCTGAGCTGGTGCAATTGTGACTTGTTAGTTCTACACTATTGCCCTTCTGCCTATGTGAGAGAGCCTGCTGTGAGCTTTAATGAGCTGCCCTGTCTCAGCGTCTGCTTCCCGGTCTAGTTTTGTCCTGAGTTTTGTGGTAAGGACAGTCTGACTCAGCCTTTTTTTTGTTTGTTTAATGTGAATGGGAAACTGGTGTGCTTAATTAAGGGCATTGGGGATGTTTAGTAACAGTGAAGGAAGAATCCCATGGTGTAGAGGTGAAAGTGAGCAGATGAGCTTACGGGGAATGCCGGGATGGAGCCGAGCCAGTATTGAACAAAAAAAAAATAAATGATCTGACAGGTAAGGTGGGTGCAAGCAAGTAGTTTTGTGTTTTGGAAAATGGCTTTGTGGTCTGTTTAATGAAGCTGCTTTTAATATTTTCAATAAAATTTGCAGTTGATTTTCTAGACTTTAGCATCACAGTTTAGTGGTGAATCAACATGGCAGCTTTTTTGTGTTGATTTTGAGGGGTCGGAGTGCTTTAAAAATGGGTTGATTGTACATTCGGCTGACTGGCACCTTTTCCCGTGAGTTCTGCCAGGATTTGCCATGGATAAAAAGTGCGAGTCAGCCAATCAGATTAAAGAATTCTTGAACCCCCTTGTATAATCTGTAATAACTGGACAAAAGACTCCATAATGGGACTATATGATATCCTCTGTGTTCTTAATGGCTAAGATTAGTGCTAAAGTGTGTTTTCTCACAGATGTGCTGTAGTGCTAGTTAGAGAGTAATTTTGGTACTGTGTTTTAAAACTCCTTTCTGTTTTTTTTTTTCTCAGTATAATAGCCACAATGGTTTAGTAGCAGGGTTTCATTTAGTTATAACCAGACCGAGGTGTTAATAAACACATTGGTCCTCGTCCCCAGTGTTTGTTCACCCTGATTCAGTTATTACCTCATAAACCCCAACCACTATTCCATTATCACTGTAATAACTAGAGACCAGACACATATTTATAACAGAAATTGCTTATATATATACACAGCAAACATTTGGATTCCTGCATTATATGTTGAATCTTTTAATCATTTTGGGGTCTGGAGCCCTAGTAGTGTATGTCCCAGTACTTCTAATCACCTTAAACTGTGATCTAACCTCTATATAAACCAAAAGGAAGTGACTCATGAAACCCTCATTTGCTACTAAAGTACTACACATACATTCACTGTTAATATTTACATTAAATATATATTTGTTGTATTTATTTACACATTTTAGGTATTTCAATTTACACATTTGACTATGCATAATTTCTTTGATGCAAGTTCTGGTGGCACTGCCATGTAAGTTGCTGTTATTTTATGCAGTGCTTAATTTATTCATATTCAGTCTTGCCTTTACCAATGACAAATTTGCATGTTTTTGAGAGTGCAACATATTCCTTCCTGAGGCACAATTAAGTGATGACATACGGTATCTCTTTACTTGTAGTTGCTTTCCTGGTTTATAGGTTCTCATTCAAATCCTGTATAGTGCTTCAAGGTGTTAGAAGCCACCTTGAAGAAGCTGACACTACTGAAAACAGGACAGCTAGAACTCTTCTAAATAATAATTACCATAGCAGAATGCACTACATGTCTAGGGAACTCAGCTAGGTCATACTGGAATACTCATTTAAAATGTGCCTATCAGGGCTCATGTACAAATGAAACAATGATTTCCTTATTTACTGATTAACTGTCAAATCCCCCAAAAAGCAATATAATCTAGGTGAAATAAATCCTTAGTCTTATGAAGGAGTTACCCTGTAGAATTCACTAAAGCTGGAGATCAGTCAGACCAGCAGTGCCCATATATAGAAGACTAGATGCAAACAGAACACTACTAACCAGAAATAGCTTAAAAGCTTTAAACATTAGTCTTCAGTAACTACTGTAGCCATTATCCATGTGCTGTACAAATATATTGCTCTCAGAATGTTTTGAAAACAGTGTAGCCTAGTGGAGTACAGAATAGAAAATGAACTCTGGTCAGAGCCACTGTGGCTGCAGAACAATATTTTACAGGGATTAAGAGCCATCTGCAAAGTGATTGATCCAGTATGTCCCTGAGTTGTTTACGCCCTGTCCCTATTCTGTTTTAAGCTTTGTCCCTGATGCAATATCTCCACTTCAGTGGTGTCCTGGTTTTACACATTGTTAGACAGTAATTACCCAGGATAGGGTAGCTGAGAGGCAATATTTAATTTTCAGTGGGCTCCCACATTTTGACTCCAAATTTCCAATGGTGTTTTTATGGCCTGATGTTATAATCAAGGCAAGTGTTTTTCTTAATCCCATCAGAAAGGTGATTTTTCTGTGCCAATGTGGAAATCAGTTTTGGAGAGGAAATGAAAAATGACACCTGCCATGTTCAGGAGCCGGGGTAACACAAGAGATATGTTTAACATTAGGGGTCAACATCTGCAAAAATAAAGTTGTGGATAAACATTGGAGCAATTCAACATCTTCTCATAACTTAGCTGTTTTTTTCACATTTTTGCCCCACATTTTCAACATAGTCTTTTTATGACCACTCCTTCTAAACATGACAGGTGTCATTTATAAAGTAGTGGCCAAAATATAATTTTGCACCACAAGTGTGAAAACACATTTTGGCTAGGATTTGAGAAATGACAGCTGTCACATTCATGAGGTGGTGTGAAAAAAATGACTATGTTAAACATCTGGTGACAAAATAATGAAAATGACCATAGTTACAAGCGTGTGTGGAAAAATGTCAATGTATACTCATAGCTTTGTTGTTTAGCAATATTACTGCTCCATATTTTCAACATAGTCTTCTTATGACCCCACATAGCCTTGTTATGACCCCACCCCATGAACAAGGGGGGAGAAAATTTTCAAATTGTGGCCGGAAGGTGATTTCTCACCACAAGCGTGGAAACACATTTTGACCTGGATTTGAAGTCACATTCATGAGGTGGTGTGAAAAAATGGCTATGTTGAAAATGTGGGGTCAAAATATTGACAATTACTGAAGTTATGAGTATACATTCTTAAATTTCAATGTAGGCTCATAACATTGTTGTTTTTTAATATTTCTACCCCAGATTTTCAACATAGTCCTCTTATGACCCTACCTCATGAGCAAGGGTGGAAAAAAATTCCAATCCTGCCCAAAAGGTAATTTTGTGCAGTGACCATGAAATCACTTTTCAGAATCGATTTGCATAATTTTACTGCCATTGTTCATGAGGCCGGGTCCCAAAAAAAGCCATGTTGAAAATTTGGGGAAAACATTGTCAAAAATAAACAAGTTATGACAATGAGTTAAACACCCCATTGAAATACATTGAACCGCATACCTGATTTCCTCAATTTGCAGTCCAGCGTTGAAGCGTGAAGATGTGTATCTGGTCCAGAGAGGATTATGGCATTGGACCCCCAGTTGGTAGGTAAGAACTTGGGTGGGGGTGGGGGTGGATTGGTTTCTGAGTGGGCGGGTCAGTTAGGCAGACAGCAACAATGGCAATGACAACAGACATCGATGGCTAGTTTTCCTTTTTATAGGGTATATGTTTAAAAAGCCTACAAGGGACAGTTTTCTTTATGTCAGGTAACAGCACTGGGGATTGGACACCCCAGTGCCCGTGTTATGTTTGGCAGCACCAGTGGTGGGCTCCTTGGTGTTGCAGCATGAAAGTGATTTTTGTTGGGGGGCTTCTACATGAACTCCAGCAGCTGGGGCATGCAAGAAAATAGTGCAGCAGGGAAGGGAGGGAGGGGAGGGAGGGAGGTGAGGGATGAAGCAGCCACACCAACTGAAGGGAGAAGACATGGAGAGCTGTGATTAAAGTCCACTCCTTGGAAGGAGACAGGTGATGCTGCATTCACAAACATTCCAGGCATTCCAAAGACCCCTTTCTTTATTGATGTAATCACAGTATATCAGCATAGCTCCACTATGCAGCCATTAAAAGGAGACCTAGGTCAGAGGCAGTATAACATAGTGGTTAAAAGCACTGAGCTGCAAAACATAGATAACTGGTTTTGAATCCAACAGCCACCACTTGCATATTGTGTGACCTTGAGCAATTCACTTAACTTCCCTGTGCTCCCAGGATGCACCTGGAAACAAGCATCAGCTTAGTGTGTCTTTCCTGGCCAAAAAAAAAAAAAAAAAAAAAAAACTTTCCACCAAAATTATTTATTCCCAAGGTGGGGGGGGGACTGAAAAGAGTCAGTTGCTGGAGGCAATACACTTTTTCTTTAAATTTATCAAGGATAGCCCAACTGAGCTGCAGCATCTCATTTCCAGTTAGGTCCTGCTTTTTACCCATTTGTAAAAGGGTCTGGTGTGACGTCCCGTCTGTTTATTGCCCGACAGTCTATAACCCGACTTAAAGTTCCTGCAATGCAATTTCCCGATCAGTAGCAGTTGCCAAAAATATTAAATCCTGCAGCACCATTTACCGACATGTAAACAGACTTGCAATAAATGATCTCGCTTCAAATAGAACACAGAGCTTGAAATGAATAAATTCTGTAAACAGACTTGCAGTAAATGGTCTCGCTTCAAATAGAACACAGAGCTTGTAATGAATAAATTTAGTATACAGACTTACAGTAAATGGTCTCGCTTCAAACAGAACACAGAGCTTGAAACCCAGATGTCGCAAAACATAATGAACACACAGCTTGCTTCAACACCAAAAACGAAGGAACACACAGCTTGCTTCAACTCCACACTGAAAGGGGATGTTGCGATTCGTTAATGGACAGTGAGGCACTAATTGAAATCTATTAATATTTCATTCCCCAGCCCTACCCAGCCCTATCCATCCCTACCCTGATTGTTTGCCTCAAACTCTGCAGCTATGGCTGAGGTGGTCATTTGTGAGGTGATTCCGTCTCAGCATGGACAGGACAAAATTGCAACCGGAGGTAACCTTTATGTTAAAGAAAGATGTAGTGGGGACTTATATTACTAGTGCTGCCAAAGTAGAAAAAGCTTGAATTGTCATGGGCGTGCATCGACAATCCTTTTTGGGGGGCAGCATCACCTCAGGAAACTTAGAGAGCATAACCACTCACCTGAGGCAAGTGATGCACCAGTCATTGTTGCTGTGGCAGCATTGAAAGTGAGTGCTATAACACTTACTGCAACTCCTGCTCAGTTAATCCAAACACAAGTTGCACATTTATCTGAGGAGTTGAAGCAGAGCCTGCCAAATAAGCAAGCTCTACAACAAATTGTTAAAAGAGTAAGACGGCATAATGCACCACCGGAGCCCCAAATTTTAGATGCCATTGACATTCCACAAAGCTTGAGAACAGTAAATGGTTCTACTTTTCTAGCTAAAGAGTAATTAGTTGGTGAGGATAAACTTCTGATATTCACCACTTAAAAAAATCTTGAACATTTAGCAGTGGCTCCATTCTGGATTATGGATGGTACATTTAAAACTGTGCCTGCATTATTCCGGCAGCTGTATTCGATACATGGCCCTGTGAGAACTTCTCTCAATTCAAGAATTGTCCCTCTACTGTACTGCCTAATGTCCAGCAAATCTCAGGAATGCTATATAAGGCTATTTCAGGACTTAAATGATTTGGCTGACGATAACGACTTGCATTTGGAACCAAATATCATATTAACTGATTTTGAACAGGCTGCCATAAACACATGTAAAACTGAATTCCCAAATGCACAGAGCAAAGATTGTCTGTTTCACCTTGGCCAAATTGTGTGGTGAAAAATAAAAAGTGTTGGGCTAGCCACACAATATGGTCAGGATATGGAATTCAGCTTAAAATTGAGGCACATAGTTGCACTTGCTTTCTTGCCACCTGATGAAATTGAACAATCTTTTGCTGAGCTCAAGGAGGAGACGCCACAGCCCTGTGCTCCGATTATGGAGTTAGGGTGAGTAAGGAGACGAATGATAAATAATACAGTGGTTCAAAGCCCGCCACTGTTTCCTTCTGAATTCTGGTCAGTGAATGCCCAGATGGAACTTGGATACCCATGCACTCAGAACAACGTTGAGGCTTGGCACAGGAGACTGGGGGCACTCGTTAGCTCCACACATGTGGGCATCTTTAGATTTGTCTCCGTACTACACAAGGAGCAATGTAACACCGAAACATTGATAGAGAAAATCAATTGTGGCCTTCCCAAATCTCCACTAAAAAAACGGTACGCTAAGAGAGAAGAGAAAATGCAGAACATCACTACAGACAGAGCTGCTCATTCTGCAATGCAATATATATGAGGAATAGTTCACAACCTGCGATTGTGACATTGCATTGAGACTGTGAGACTGTGAGATTTTAAAATGTTTTTAATATTTACTAACATGCACGGATTAAATAAAGCTGTATGTTGGGGTTAAATAGCTGAACACTTTTTCGTTTTTTGGACCTGGGTTTTATGGAGTTGGAGTTGGAGGAAAGTTGAACAAGCAGGAACAGGTAAGAAAAATCTCAGTTATTTATGTTGAAGCATGCGCTTTGTTTTAATGCTCTGTTCTGCTCATTTTGGGACATTACCACCAACTAGCTGGCCTGCATAAAGCTGAATAAGTGTGTTTCTGAAGCTGCATGTTGAGTGATATGCTCTGTTCTGCTCGTTTTGGGACATGAAGCTGTGAGTTCTGCAAGCATCTGGTGGGTCGGGCAGTAGTCAGTTTAAATAAGTGTATTTCTGTTCTGCTCATTGCAATGTCGGTAAATGGTGCTGCAAGAGTTAATTTTTCTGTAAATTAACCATTTCGGGAAATCAAGTTCAGGAAGATTATTGTCGGAAAGTCGACAGTTGGGAAGTAGTAAGGATCCCTTTGTGAAATGTATTTACCCAGAATATTCCCACTGAAATGCAATATTTCATTTTCACTGAGGGCTTGCTTTTACCTGTTGTTATAGGGTCTTTACCCCTGATAGCCAAGCTGAGATGCCACATCTCGTTTCCAGTGTGGTTATGCTTCCTCCCATTTCCTCAGCTGGGTGACATGGAGCACTGGGAGCTTAAGTGAGTTGCTCAGGGTCACACAGTGCGTGTTTAGTAAGGAAGGTCTATCCAATGATATCCAACAGCTGCTGTACAGTAGAGTGCCTGCTCATCCCCAAATTATATTCTTTAAATGTGCAAATTCACTTAATTTAATTCTTCTCTACTACGAGACATTACAAAACTAAAAGCTTTATGTGAATCATGAATTTGTATACTCTAATCATCTTCAGGTATTAAATGAGATTGGAAATAGTATTTGCTGCTGTTCTTTTGTTGTAATAAACACGATGAAAATAACAGTTACATAAGAACTTACTGTAAGAGTAGATCTTCGAGAGGATCCAAGTCATCAGGTCTCACCATGGAAATGTCACGATCAGTGAAGCCAGATCCACATGGAAGGTTTTCAGCAGTACAACTGGTGCCACCCATGCTGTCAATGTCCATCGATGTCACCAACCCTATAAAGGCGTGGGTGACCCCGCTCCCTTCTCAGTTATTTCCCCCAGACACAAAAGGAGCATAGCTCTAGCCTTGGGGGACTGAGGAGAGAGAGAGAGAGAGGTGCCCAGACCTACATTAAAGGCTGGATATACCAGACAGCCAGTTCCTAGACAAGAGCCCCAACAGGGGGGTGGTGGGAGGGAAAGCAGATCTGATGACTGAGATCCCCTCGAAGATCCACTGTTATGGTAAGTTCTTATGTAACTGTTCCATCTTCTTCAAGGGTATTTCAGTCATTAGGTCATACTGTAGGAATGAGTCCCAAGCAGTTACAGGTGCAAACAGACAGTCTGGGAGGAAGGCCAACCATAAACTTAATATAGGAGGCCCTGCATCACAGCCCTGCCAAAAACTGCACGGGCTCTTGGGGCAATGTCCAGAGTGTAGTTCTTGGTGATAGTATGGATGGTGCTCCAGGTGGCAGCTGCACAGATGTCAGTGGCTGAGACCCCCTCGGAAACAAGCCACAAAGATAGCCATGCCTGTTGTGGAATGAGCTTTAACCACTCCAGGCAATTCTTTGCTGTACTTGTAGCAAAACACAATACAATTTGCCAACCATTTGGATAAACATTGGTTATAAACCAAAGCACCCTCTCTACCTGGGGTGAAGGAAACAAACAACTGCTTTGACTTTCTGCATTCCTTAGAGCGAAGCAGGTAGTACTTTAATACTCTGCACATGTCCAACATATGGAACAGTGCTTCCCCTGAATTGGCACGCTCAGGGAAAATAAACAGGAAGGTGGATAGACTGGTTGAGAGTAAACTCAGAAATCACCTTAGGGAGAAACTTAGGATTTGTGCTCAAAGACATCCTGTCTTTGTGAAAAATCAAATAAGGCTTCTCGCACCAGAGGGCCTGAAGCTCTGAAATTCTTAGAGCAGAAGTAATGACAACTAAAAATATTGCTGTCCGAAACAGAAAGTGTAGCTCATAAGTCATGATTGTCTCAAAAGGAGACAGGGTCAACTTCTCCAAGACAAAATGTAAATCCAATGCTGGGATGGGAGAACAGATTGGGGGTTTCAGATGCAAGATCCCCTTAAAAAGATGTGGAAGACATCCAGCTGAGCAATCATGTGGTCACCCATGGACTCCTGAAAGGCAGAAATGGCCAAAAAGTGCACCTTGAGGGAGGAGTACTGGAGACCTGAGTCAGACAGAGAGATCAGGTAGTCCAGGATGTGGTTCACTGGACAGGTGAAAGAGTCCAGATTATCTCTGGCAGCCCAGATGGCAAACTGCTTCCACTTCATGGTGTATGTGGCTCAAGTGGAAGGCTTCCAGATGGCCAGCAGAACATTTGCTCACACTGTTAGAGACCACAGATCTGGTGATGGCTACGTCCTCAGGAGCCAAGCATGCAGATGGAGGGACCTGAGGTTAGGATGGACCAGGGTCCTCTGATCCTGGGTCAGCAGATTCCAGCAGAGGGGCAGAGGGACCAGAAGTTCCTCTACCAGCTGCTGCAGTAGAAGAAACCATATCTGCTGAGGCCAGAATGGAGCTACCAGAATCATGCTTGCCCCCTCCATCTGCAGTTTAATCAGCACCCTCTGCATGACAGGAAATGGGGGGAAGGTGTAAGAGAACCTTCCACTCCAGGAGAGGGACAACTCGTTTTACCAGAGAACTCCAGGCCCTGGATCTAGCAAGCTAAAATTGGGCAGTTTTGCATTGAGAGGGTATGCGAAAAGGTCAAACTCTGGACGACCCCATCAGGGGAGTAACCAACCTTTAAAAAAGTGTATGCACAATTTATGAACTTAATTAATAGGCTGGGGGTCTACATTCTGGTGCATTCTGGGGTCAGTAGTGGGAGTATTCAGTGCCCTACTAGCTGCTCTGCTACCTCTTGGTGGAAGATTTTTGAGGATTTAATTTTTAAGCAGCCAGCAGGATGGGGATGGAGATGAAAAAAGCAGCCAGCAATGGACAGGAACTCTTGGTAGGAAGGGATTGGGAAGGAAATAAAAAGCCCATGAGCCCATGCCAACAGGACCTACTGCAGCAGGAGGTGATCAAGGCTTGTTGGGCAGCAATGGCATCATAGAGGCAGAGCCAAGGAAGGCCATGGCATGATGTGAAACTAAGGACATGATCTTTGGTGCAGTAGGGGATTAATCAAAAAGCCAAACACCCATGACTCATCATGACCCCTCATTTGCCATTTGGTAGTGAGCCTGCATGCACCGAGTGCTGCATCTTGGTTCATGACTGCTGCAAGCCTACACAAAAGAGGAGAGACTGTGGAGAGCCTCCATTTATATACCTACCACCCACCCACACCACTCCCTCCCAGTCCATCCCATCACAACACACATTTCTTATGAAGAAAGGTTTTCCACTTACTGGATTAATTTCATAGAAGTCTTGTGTTAATTGTTCATTTTGAAGAATTCCCATTTAATTTTGTTCTGCTTATTTTTTAAGGCAAAACAAACTGTGTAATAAAATGACTGGTCTGGAATACAACCTATGCTCCCATCATGAAGAACAACTATAGTTTCTACAGGCAACAGATAAAACAGAGGAATCATTAAATCATCTACTGCAATGAGGGACTAAGGGCTATGTATTGTAATCAATACATTGCTCTGTGTCCCGTCATATAAGTTCAGAACTAATGTGGTGACAGATTTCCTTAATAAACACACAAACTGCTACAATGATTAGGAGGGGATCCCAGGCTGTAAGTTATAATGCGATTTAAACCACGAGTCAGGACATTCTGATTCAGACGAGCCAGCCATAAGAGTAAAAGTTTCATTTGGGCAAAATGCTCTTTGTAATTGGTACACCAGTGCCTTCCATTTCAAGTATCTGATGTCTGTTTTCCTGGCCTCCCCATGGCACACGAACTAACTCCTCTACATTTGGAGCCTAGCTTGGGCAAAGGAAGCAGCTTTGCCTGGAATAGGTCACGAAGCCAGCAAACCAACTCCTGATGATTCATACCAATCCTGCTTGCCCCAACCAAAAGCAGTCCCAATTAAAAGGAATTACATCAATTACATGGCATCAAGAGTTACTCTAAACCCTGGCTCATCCCAAACCGAACAAAGGCAGTCAAAACAGAACAGCAGTGGCAGGACAGTTTGCAGCTAAATTAGAGAGTTAGCCTGCTGGCCAGCCAGAGATTATTGGCACTTGATGGCTGATGATATGACGACCCTAAAAAAAAAATTTTGAAAATGGTACCTGACCAGTGACCAAGTCTGACCTCCTCCCAGTCCCTGATGATTTCTTCTGCAGAGACAGTCCTGTCTTTTACTGCTCTTTCTCAAGTTGAGTCGGCCCTCTTCTCTTCTTGCTCTGCTGCTGGGAGCTGTTCCTGGATGGGTGTTGCTGCTCTATCAGGGCCCGGCTTCTGGTGCTAGAATTTAGTGTCATAGTGGCATGGTGGTCAACTCTTGACTGGGCCTGGTGACTTGTCAGTCTGCTCGGTGGGTGCGGGTGGGCAGCAAACAGGAGGGGGGGTGGAGGGCAACAGGGCAGGGCACAGTGAGGCAGGCTCAGGCGGCACCTCTTTCTTCTTATTTCCATTCCCACCAACAGTCAGCACTCAGCAGACAACATAAGCTCTTTTGAGTCCTTCTCCTCTCAATGGTACTCACTCTGGGCTGGCTCTCGCTGCACAATACTGGCGCACTTGCAGTCACTCACACACAGGAAGAAGAAGTGTGTGTGTGAGTGGCATGGCGGCAGGAAAATCAGATGACTTGGTTGGTGGAGCAAGAAAAGTATCTGTCCAATCTGCTTTTCGCAAATGCCATACAGTTCATTTACCTTTTATGCCTGCACGTCTCTGGGAAGCTGGGTTGGAGGAGAAGCGAGAGCCCCCCCCAACGGCACCAACTGCCAGCCCAGACTGATATGATTCCTGTTATTTTTTAATTAACTACTCAAAAATAAAAGTGAAAGTGACATTTTTTCTGTATGCACATGTATACAGGAAGTATGCCTGGTTACGCCATTGGACCCCATCTGTTGAACAACTCTGCTGCGATAGAGGAGAAAAGCTGGACTGAGTCTGGCTGAGGTTGTCCACCAGAGTGTTTAACATGCCTGGCACATGGACCGGCGAGAGTGTCAGACCTTGGTCCAATGCCCAGTACCACACTGTCATGGCCTCCCTGCATAGGGGGTATGAGTGAGCGCCACTCTGCTTGTTGATGGTTCCACATCAAGATAGCAAGTTTTCAATGGCAAGGACCGAAAATGGCACACACATTACAGCGCAACCACATTTGGTGACCTCTGTTTTTTGCAGGAGGCTTTGCTCCCTGCACCCCTTATTAAACATACTAACTCCAGGAGGGATGCAGCTCGGGGAAGGGGAACCTCCGGTCCCCAACATGGCACTCACAGTTTTCTTGTGCTGTTTTTCCTGTCACCGTTAAAAACTTGTTATCTTGATGGGATACCCTTGTTGATGTAGTACACTACACTAAGATTGTCTGACTGCATCAGCAGCTGACCCAAAGCAAGGTGATCCTGAAAGGCCTCCATGGCATACAGAACCACCCTCATTTCCAGGACATTGATATGCAGGGAGAAATCTACCTGGGACTATGAGCCCTGGGTTTGAAAGGTGCCCAGGTACGCTCCCCAGCCCAGACCAGGTGCATCCATGGTAAGGATCTGTTGTGGGGAATAGATCTGGAATGTGATGCCTTGCAAGAGATTGAAGGGGTCCATCCACCATTGAGCACCCTGTGGACTGGGGAACAGGCCAGGACTGGGCAATCTAACTCTTTCATGCGCTGGTCCCACTGAACCCTGAGGGTCCATTGGAGAATGTACAAATGGAGCCTGGCCAGTGGAACAGTGGGTATGGCAGTTGAGATAAGGTCCAGTAGCCTCAGGTACACACTGACAGGAACATAGCGGCTTTGAATGACTTCCTGAGCCTGGGTTATAAGGCACTCCTCCCTATTCTGGGGCAGGAAGGCCTTCCCAGTGCTGATTCTAGAACCACCCCTATGTACTGCAGCCTTTGGGAGGCACTAGAACTGACTTGGGCAGATTGACAGTGATGCCCAGGGAGCAAAATAACTGGAGAATCCTCTCCAGAGTCAGCAGAAGCTGTTCACTGGACAGGGCCTTTAGAAGCCAATCGTCCAAATAAGGGAAATTTTTCAATCACTCCCTCCTGAGAGCTGCTGCCACTGCTGCTAAGCACTTGGTAAAAATCAGCAGCGCAGAGGACAAGCCAAAGGGTAGCACTTTGAATTGATAATGCTCACCCTGGAATGCAAAACTGAGAAACATCCTGTGGGGAGGAAAGACCGATATGTGCAGGTAAAGCATCCTGCATACCCAGGGAACACAGCCAATCTCCCATCTTGAGGAGGGGCAGCAGGCCTGGCAATGTTACCATCCGGAACATCTTGTATTGGACATACAGATTGAGGTCCTTTAGATCCAGAAGTCTCAAATCCCCGGTCTTTTTGGGGGCGAGGAAGAACCTGGAATAAAACCCCTTGTTTCTTTGATACCTTGGTACTGGCTCTATGGCCTGATTGTGCAGAAGGGACTATACCTCCCTCCGGAGAACAGACAAGTGAGTAACTGGAGGGAGGGGGAGGGGTCTCTGAAGGCTGCTCAGTGAACTTCAGGGTATGACCCCCTTTCTATGATCTGCAAAACCCAGGCATCTGAAGTTATGGTTCTCCATTGATTCAGCTGGAGGGAGAACTGACCTCCGACTACCCCCTTTTGGTTGGGAACCAGAAGAGGGGCATCTGGAAAAGAGTCAAGCAGAGGCAGGTCCAACTGCAGGGGCTGGTCCATCACTTCTGGGATGCTTGGATGCAGCTCTAGCATTGGAGGGGGTTGGAAAGGCAGCCAGGGCTCTGTGCTTCCCTTGGGGGCTGCACCAGGTCTATTGATTGCTTTGTGATAGGGAGAGCACTGTCTACCTCTCAGCTGAGTATGGTCAAGAGAGTGGACAGACTTGACTGCTCTGCCTGAGGCTTGCATCATTAATAATATCCTGAACATCCGTATCAAACAGTTTAGTGCCACTGAAAGGGGCATTAAGTACCTTCTGCTGAACATCAGCAACAAAACCTGACACCTTCAACTAGGAATGCCTATGTAGGCTTATGTCCATGGCAGGATCCCTGCCAATAGTGTCAGCCATGTCATAGAAGGCCCTGAGGAGATGCTTGCTAACATCCTCAGCTGTCTGAAAGCACTGGAGGAGCTCCTGCTTCTGAGTGCCATCTGGGAGGGCCTGGGAAACCACCTTGCCCTTATTCCAGTTAGTGTTTTGGTACTTCACCATATGAGACAGGTAGTTTGCAATCCTCAAACCCAGGGTGGAGGAAGCCTAGGCCCTTTTACCCCAGAGATCAATTCTATGAAATTCCTTATCCCGGGGGGAGGGAACTAAGGTGCTTAGGCACCTTAGACCTGTTGTGGACTACTTTAATGACCATTGAGTCCATTTTGGGTTGGGCAGCATAGCAGGGAAACCCCTGGGAGCTTGGTAAAGTTTATCTGCCTTGTGGGGCATAGCTGGCACTATGTCTTGTCTGTGGCAGGCTGCTGTGGCTGCATTCCTCAAGGCAGGCAGGATTGAAGGAATGATCTTCGGGGGAGACTCTGGGATCTCCAGGAAGTCCACCAGCTCTTTCCTGATGACATCCTCTTCCTCAGTGTGGAAGCCCATAGCTGAGGACAGCTACTTCATCACATTGAAAAATGTGGAGTCTTCAGGAGGAGACCTAGGAGTATGCTTAACTGAGTCCTTACTGACAGAAGAAGCTGTGAACCTGTCAGAGACCAGGATCTCTTCTTCTTCTTCCTTATCATCATCAGGAAGAATTAGGTCTGGATAGTACTTTGCCTCGAGCTCTTCCAAATCTAGATCTGGCATCGGATGTGCCAATGACAGCTTGCAAGGAGCTTCCTGTGGCTGATGAGTAGGCATCAGTGATGAAGCTGCTATCAATGGCATCAGCAAGGTGGGCCTGTATGCACCCAGCTGCAGCACAATCACCAAAGTGAATTTTGTCAAAATGTCATTTAAGTCAATGACATTTGCCAATGGATGGGGGGTTGATGGTGCAGGAACCAACAACACACCTGCTGGGCCTTGTGAACCTGAAGAGCCTGTAGCCCTGCAGGGAGAAGGATCAGGCTCGAACGGGGGTCCATTGATGACGAGCTCATTGTCAACAAAGGAGGGGCTGATGACCCAGAGGTCGACAGCCTACCACCCTGAGAATCGGGTGCTGTAGGTATGGGTCTGGAGGGCACAGATGCCTGGAGAGTGGTTTTGTGTGTCGGTGCAGCAGCAGCCAATGAGGATCCCCCAGATGAAGGAGAAGAGGCCATCGGGGAATGAGATCATCACAGGGGAGCGGTCACGATCTTGTTTTTTTTTTTATGACTTTTCCCAGAGGACTTATCTCAGGCCTTAGAGGCCTGGGAATTTGATGACCCCATCAGGGACTGAGAGGCTGGGGCCCCGGAGGACCCCTGTCCAGAACTGGCTACCTGCTGAGCAATTAGGAAATTTTTAAGAGCCTTTCTGCATCTCCTAAGGGTTGTTTGGTTAAACTTGCTCACAGTCAGAAACTTCGTGTTCAGGCCCAGGACAGCAGACACAGAGAGAATATTCGTCTGTGGAGACAATCTTCTTTTCGCAGCAGCAGCAAAGGAAGAGAGAAGTCAAAGGATTAACTCTCAACATAAACAAGTTGAAGGAATTTCTTAAATAAAAGAGAGTCTGAAAAATATCAGAAGAAAAAGCCAGAGGTGAAAAAGGTGTGAATACTGAATTGGAGCTTCTGCAGAGATCCATGCAAGTGAGCTGATGGTGGGAAAGAACAGAGGAGGAAGCGTGGCTCCCCACACCTTTATAGGGTTGGTGACATCGACGGATGTCAACGGCATGGACAGCCCCAGTTGTACTGCTGAAAATCTTCTGTTTGGATCCTGCTTCACTGATGGTGAAGTTCCTACAGTGTGACCCGATGACTGGGATACCCCCGAAGAAGATCAACAAAGTCCTGTCTGTGTCATTTTTTCTTGTTTTTGATGGAGTATAAAGTATTTCAATCTGAGTTACATGCCTGCAGAACTGCCATTACATTAAAGAATCCTGACTCCTTGACGGTAGATAAGGACTGCTTGGTCCACCTAGTCTGCCCATTTTTCCTGCCTATTTCATACACCGCAGATCCTAAATGATCTGCGGCCTACCATCTCTTTCCCATCACTAGAGTTCCTTCATGTCTGTCCCACCCACTTTTGAATTGCCCTACTGTTTTGGACCCCACAACCTCTGCAGGGAGGCTGTTCCGTGCATCTAATACCCTTTCCACGAAAAAATACTTTCTCACATTACTCCTGAGTCTACTCCCCTCAGTTATCAAATTTTATTTATTTATTTAGTTTTTGTTGACCAGGTAAGTGCACTAGACAAATTCTGCCTATTTTCAGGCATGACCCGGGGGGGAGGGGGATACAAATGAATGCCAACTGACCTTGAACCAGATTAAGCTGTTGGTGGTAATTTTAGTGAAAGAGGGAAGTTTGGCCAGGGCACCGGGGAAATTCTCCTACTCTGCCAGTAGGGGGAACCTCTGGTCATCTTCTCCCAAGATGGCTGCTCCTTTGGAGCCTGGAGGTGGTGGAGAGCTTGTTGAGAGACAGGGGAGCTAGCCTCCTCTCCGGTCCCTATTTCCTTAGAGGCTACTAAGTTTGATTTGCAAGAAATGGAAAATGTGGATTTACCTGATGATACTTTTGATATGGACTTCAATCTGTCTCAAGAAATGTCTGCTCTGGTGAGTAATGCTGATGTGAATCGCTCACAGTGAGTTGAAAGTAAAGAAAATAAAGAAAAATAAATTAAAATGCTATTGGCAAAAGAAGCTGAGCTAAAGCGGCTTAGAATAGCACTTCAAGCGGAACTGACAGATGATTCTCGCTGCCAGAACTCTAAACCTTTGAATGACTCAGCACTGAACACTCAGCTTAGGGATGACACAGTCACAATCAACGTTGCAGGGTTGTTCCCTCAGGAGGGAAACTCTGGGTTTGAACGTATGGCTGGCAGCTTACTTCATCAGTCGGCTGAATGCCAAAAGCCATGTGACAGCAAGAAAATTATCGGAGCAGCTGATAAACAAAACTGTAGACTTGGAATGGGTCGACAAGTTCAGGCTCCACCCGAGGGGCCACTGCTAAAAACCTGCATAACAGACAAAATCTTGCCTATAGAAACTGTACAAACTCCTAACATCGGAATTCCAGCTAATGTTGCATGGTCTCCAGCTTGCGCATTACAGAATGTTAGCTGGTGTCGAGAATCAGATGGGTCTTGGATGCCAGACCCAAATGATATGGATGTGCGGTGCTATCATGAAGATTTAAATTCATCACAAGTAGCTACCACCTCGACTTCTGAACACATGGACACTAGGCCTACCACAATGACTGAATCTGCAGGTATGGGCCCCACCTAGAATAGCGCTACAGATAGTTCTGAAATAAGAACTGTGCTTAATAATATTAGTGATGATAATATGCAAAATGTTAGAATGGGCATGGCTGAAGAAGTTCTACAGAATCCCTCTAAGAGAGCTTGGCTCAACCCTATGTTTAAACTTTCAGATCTTTTCCACAGCCCTGAGCCAGTCTCGGAGGAACGCTGTAAGGTTAATTTTTTAAAAGAGACCTAGAATCTCCTTCCAATAGAATTCACATAGCCAAACAGTTTTTGAAAGGATCAATGCATTTTTTCTCTTCCGAAATTTGTGCTTTAATTCACTTGGGTAACAGAAACTATGATATTAGTTTCAAGACTGTATCTAGCTTAGATAGATTCTGGGCCCAGTACAAGACTGTTAAGAACTCCCCTTTGTGGATCCCTTATTTGGCTATTCTGCTTACTAAACCTGCGGTCAAATTAATTATGGTTGTGTTCCATAATGAGGGGGTCCACATTGAGGATATCCTTTTCTGGCTCAGGCGAAGGTGTGAGATCCTGGATAAACCCTCCCTGATCCTGGACAGTAAACAAATCTGGAATGGGGGCTGGAAACTGAAGGTTAAGTTATTTACTACAAACAGTGGTCCTGTGCATTTGCCTAGCTCATTTTTATAGGAAAAGATGGGAGGGGGGTTATTTTACACAGGCCAACCCAAATCTTGTTTCAAATGTGGTGCTCGTACTCATCTAAGTTCTGCCTGTGACATGCCTCATTGCAGCCATTGCCTAGACTACAGACATTCTTCTTAAATTCTGTTGACCTTTTTAAATGCAACCTTTGTGAGCATACAGGGCTTGGGTATGGCAAATGTCCGTGGGCTTCCTATAATCAGGAAGATTGCCCCCTCAATATGGTCTAATAAATAGAGTTCAGCAGCTACAAGCTAAAAAATCAACTACGGTAGCTCCTTCTACTTCTGTGGTTTCGAATCCTCAGTCTCCACCCCCCCAACCCCGTCCAACAGATCAAGATGTGAGTATTCCCTCTGGGTACATGAGCTCCTTTGTGGAAGGTATAGACCCTGAACCCAAAATAGATGCCCCTATTCCTGCAATTCCCCTTAATACCCAGATGGTTTCTAGTGCAGCAGCAGACCCCCCCCCCCCAACTCCTGTTGCCGAACCCAGGAAAGCATCTGCCAAAAAATGTAACAGATCAGGAAAATCTCTTAGGAAAAGTGATACTTTGGAGACTACTTCACAAAGAGAAACTAGCAAGGGTGGCTGGAAGGTAGGGAACAAGTTTTCAGCATTGGTAACTGACCAGTCAAACGAGGAGTCAGGGGGCGCAGTCTCAGACTCCTCTTCTAAAACTTCTGCATATGTTCCCTCAGACTCAGAACATGGTGGGGATCTAAACATATTTCACAACGTACTAGGCGTAGGAGATGTAATAAAACCCTGTGAAATAAAGTATGTCTCCCTACTTTTTTCTTTCTTTCTTTCATTGTGAGCTCTATTAGGATCTCCATGTTGAATGTGAACAGTATCAAGAATCATTCCAGAATGATTACTGTTTTAGGCTCTCTGACACAAGTCCATTCAGACATTATTTGTATCCAAGACGCTAGACTGAAAACCATGTATGAAATACAGCAAGCCTCTAAAACATGGACCAAGGGCCCCTCCTTCTGGTCTATTGGTCAGGAGACCTGTGATGGAGTAGGGATCTTATTTAATAAACCTGGAATTAAAGTATCTAGACTGGGTGATATAAATCCAGGAAGAGCATTATTACTTGATTTTGTTTATGATTGTGAACGGTTTAGGCCTATATCCATTTATGCTGCTCAATCTAAGGCCCTCCGTACAGCCCTGTTCAGGCAAATCCAGCCATTTTTGTACACTTCCAGATTAGTTATCTGGGCCAGCGACTTTAACTGTGGGCTGGATCGATGTGACAGGGGAGCATGGACAGAGAAGTTATTTATTGATACAGTAGCCCTTCAGCAAATTATTTCTAGTGCAAAATTGAAAGACTCTTATAGGTGCCAGGCCCCTTCTGGAGGTAACACTTATTTTAGGGGCTCCATCTGAACCAGGATCGATTTTATTTTCCTCTCAAATATCTTAGATATTAGTTATGCTAAAACAGAGGCTTGGGAGTTTATGGATCATAGATCCATTACAGTTAAATTAGATTGGCATTTAGCTCCCCGTTGGAAAAATATGTGGTGACTAAATAGTTCAATTTTAGTGGAAGAAAGCATTCAAAGGGCTTGGAGACGAGAATGGCAGGCTAGACTCTCAGTTGTAGAATTTTATGATTGCATAGCAACATGGTAGGAAGATACAAAAAAATCTTGGAGAGATTTTTTTCAGTCTCATTCCAGATCAAATGCCTCCAATACATATAATGAATATTTGAGGTTAAGGGGGCAGTTACAGAATTTGATTTCCCTTACAGAACTGCATAGAAAAGACTATGGGCTTCAGATAAAGGAGCTAAAACTGCAGATGTTTAAATTACAATATGACAGGGCTAAATCCTTGGAGCAAGAACTTTGCTTTGGTGTTTCTCTGTCTAAAGGTTCCTTAGACCCCTTTAAAGAATGCTCCAAGAGAGTAGATAACAGAAATTTAGTTCAAATCCTAGATTCAACTGGTCAGGTAATTACGGCTCCAGAAGAAATTCTAAAACATGTTGACCAGCACTTTAGGAATATGTTTGAAACTGAATTTCTTCCCTTATCAGATGAATTTTTTCAAGGACAGATCCTGTAGATCTCTGATACTGATAAAACTCTTTCTGAGACACAGATTAATAGTAGGGAAGTTAAGCTAGCCATTCAAGGGTTAAAAGTAGACTCAGCTCCTGGAATGGATGGGATGGGTGCTGCTTTTTATAAAACCTTTCAGGATAATTTGGCTCCAGCTTTAGAGATAGTGTTTAATGAATTACTTAAGGATGGGGCATTATCTAAATCCATGAATCAGGCCTCTTTAATTCTTCTGTTTAAGAAAGGGGAACGGGAGGATCTCAAAAACTGGAGACCTCTTAGTCTTTTAAATACTGACCTTAAAATCCTTAGTAAAATTTTATTGAATAGATTAGTCTCCATTGCTGACAATGTCATTTTTCCCTTTTAGACATGTATCATACCAAATAGGCAACAATATGATAATTTGATTTTGCTAAGGGAAATATTTTTTCAAGCTGAACAGTCAGATTTACCAGGATTTTTTATATGCATCGACCAGAAGAAAGCTCTTGATAAAATTTCCCATCAATTTTTATATAAAGCTTTGAGAGCCTATGGCATTCCAGATTTGTTTATCTCTTGGATCCAAATAATGTATAGCAGGGGCTCTCTTACTCCCAACACTAATGGTTGGATTGTTAGTGAGATTTCTGTTAAGAGAGGGGTAAGACAGGGATGCCCACTCAGTCCCTTGCTTTACGTATTTTCTATAGATATATTTTTACATTGTATTGATCAGAGTACTGAGGTAAAGGGCTTACAGTTAAGTCCATCAGTTCCCCCAGTTAAAGCCCTGGCATATACAGATGACTTGGTTCTGTGTTTACATCAAGATAATCAGGAACAAATTCTGATTAGAATTTTTCAGGCCTATTCCAGTTGGTCTGATTCTCTAATCAATTGCACCAAAAGTCTGGGAGTTGCCTTAGGTGGTACCCAGATCCCTGATGATCTTACATTTGCAGGAATTAAGCTAGTAAAAGGATGTATTAGCATACTGGGTTTAAGTTTTGGAGGTGAGGATATGGCCACTAGGAACTAGGAACTGGGCCTACAAAAAGCCTCCAGGTTAGTGAATTCTTGGAAGGGCCAACAATTGTCCAAAAAAAGAGCATTGTCCTGATTAAGTCCCTGTTAGTTCCTATTTTTTATATGTTAGTTATGTTTTCTCCCCTACCCAGACCATTTTTACTCTCTTATATAGTATGTTCTTTCGGGCATTATGGGGGAGTCGTCTTAACCCTATTAAAATAGAGGTTACTTACAGACCCTTACATGAAGGAAGTCTTAATATGATTCATCCCATTGCCTTTTTTTGCAGCATTTTTTTTTTACACGTTATTTCTACACTCCCTACCTCCAGACTCTCTCCAGCATGGACAACTCGGTCATCGGTGTCTCCCATCCTATCTGAAGTGTGGCCACACAGTTCAGGTCGGGGACTATCCCCCCTGTCTCTCACACGGCTTACCTGAACCCCCCGGGTCTATATCCTCCAGGGAAGGACCGCCATCTCCTCCTGTGCCCTATCTACAGACTTGGTGGGGCAGCCTGTGTGGAGGGGGGATCCGGAGCCTGAGACCTTACACCCGACGCTGGACGTGGGGCCAATGCCACTGGCCCTGCCTTCACCTACTGGAGGGGGAGAGGTATTTTCTACTTTATTTCCCCCCCAATGAGGGCAGTGCAATGTCACCCAGCCCATAACGTGCATGTTCCCACACACGTTCAGAGACTGACCGCCCAACATTGTAACCCTTACGTTGGGTCCCGAGGCTGTAGTACCCCCAGCTGTCACTGGGTGTCACTACATGCACAAGACTGTCCCCATGCCCCATCTCAGGAGAGGAGAGCAGTCTATGGATGCTCGATCCTCTCCTCCCTGCCGACCCCCAGTGATCGGGGCTCATTCCCGAACCCGGGTTGCTGGTGTGGCGCGAGGTGTGATGTTCAGTGCCTCAACCCTCAGCGCCACCAGGCCGGACCATTTTGCAGCATTTTTATGCTTACAATTTTGGGGGTGCATTGAAACCTGGGGCTAAAACATGGAAGGAGGCTGTTTTGAGCTGGCTCTCCCTGTGCTTACCAGCTTGGACTACTGGAGACCCTAATGCCCGTCGCTCACTGAAAAATCTTTCAGGTGTTTTGATGATGCATTTTAAACACATGATGAAATGAGGGATTTCTGATAATTTTATTCAGGTTAAAACTAGGAAAGCGATATACTCTCATATCATTCTTCAAGAGCAAAGAGAGGCCATTTCACTAGCTGATTGTCCTTTGGAGGCCATCTCATTTAACTTAGATATGTTAACCTCCAAAAGGTTATCATTTTTGGTTGGGTATATTGTTTGGCTTACAGCACATGGAAAATTAAATGTTCGGAACAATAATAAACACAAGCAATTGGATGACAGATACTGTTTAAGAGAAAGATGCTTCGGGATCCTGGAAACTCAGGAACATTTTTTTTTAGATTGTCACTTTGCTAAATTATTTTGGCAATTTCTGGCACAGGAATGTAAAGAACCATTACTCAAATCAATACCCTATTCAGTCCTTGTACATGGTCACCCTGTAGGGAGATGGGGGAAGTATCATAACAAGACTATTTTAACAGTGTTTGCCATTATAAGGTATTATCTGTGGCAGGCCAGATGTGTATGGATTACGCAGCAAAAAATGGTTTCTTATTTTGAAATTTTTTGGGATATTGTTATTTCCCTCAATAAAGTATGGGAACTAGATTGTAAAATGTATACAGAAGCAAAATGTAAGATGCTCTGGATTAATTGTGAATCTTGGCATAAACCTCCTTAGATAAGATCATTTTTCTTTTTTTCTTTTTGTATAAGCTTTGTATTAGTTTTTGTATATGATTGTTGTTTTTTATTGATTCATTTTGTGTTATTATGACTATGTATTTCTTTTCTGTTTGAAGTCCTTTTTCAATAAAAATTCCCCTACTCTTTTCGAGAAGTGCCATGGGATCTTTAACATCCACCTGAACAGGCAGATGGGACCTCAGTTTAATGTCTTATCCGAAAGATGGCACCTCAGGAGTGCAGCACCCCCCTCATGCTGCACTACAGTGTCAGTATTGGGATAGAACCCACAGCCTTCTGATCTTCTGGCCTCAGAGGCGAATGTGCTACCTGCTGAGCCACTGACACTGTAAGCTGAGCCACTGACACTGTCACATATGACACATATCATGGCCCCTTGTTCTTGAACATCTTTTATGAAGGATGCTACCCTCTTGTACCTTATTTACACCCTTGAGGTATCTGAAGGTCTCCATCATATCCCCCCTCTCTCTCTCTCCTCTCTTCCATGGAATACATACTGAGATCCTCTAGTCTCCCCTCATATGACTTCTGCTGCAGCCCCTGCACCATTTTTATCACCCATCTCTGAACTGCTTCTATTCTGTCAATGTCCTTCCAGAGATGCAACCTCCAGAACTGGACACAATACTCTAGATGAGGTCTCACCAATGTTATGTACAGTAGCATCACCACCTCCTTCCTTCTGATGGAGATACCTTTCCCTATGCACCCTAGCATTCCACTGGCTCTCCTCACAACCTTCTCACATTGTTTGGTAATCTTTAGGTCATCAGATATGATTATTCTCAGGTCCGTTCCCTGTATGGTGGCCGTCAGTACCTACCCCATCATGTACTCCTCCCCCACATTTCAGTACCCCAAGTGCATGATCTTTCACTTCATTGCACTGAGTCTCAGCTGCCATACCCTTGGCCACTCCTCAGGCTTGCTAAGGTCCCTTCTCATTTTCTCTACCCCTCCTGGAGTGTCAACCCTGTTGCAGATCTTTGTGTCATCTTCAAAGAGACATACCTTCCCTTCCAGCCCTTTTTGCAATGTCGCTTATGAATACATTACAGCGGACTGGTCCAAACACTGATCCCTGTATGACCCCACTGGTCACCCCTCTCTTTTTGGACTGAACTCCATTCACAACCACCTTCTGCATCCAATTACTAAGCCATTTTGTGAGCCAGTTTACCACCCTCTGACTCACTCCCAGGCTGTACAGCCTGTTTACAAGCCTCCTATGTGGGATGGTGTTGAAAGCCTTGCTAAAATCCAGGTAGGAATGTCTTGTGTATCTTACTGATTAATTACCTCGATTGTGTCTGTCAGATTATGTGGTTATAACTGTAAATGGATAGGTGTCTTTTTTTTATTGTAGATAATGATCATTAGATGAGCTGCATGTAAGGTATTGATGCCTTTCTAAAGAAAAAAACAGTGATGAACAGTTATTGCATTATGCTGAGTAGCAGCACTCTGAGACAGTTCAGAATAGAATGGCAGTTGTGCAGTATTCAATAATGTGAAACTGTAGTTTTCTTCCCATAGATTTATGCTTATTTTATGAATATTAATTGTACTTATTATCAGAGGTATAACTCACTCATGACACTCACAGTGAACTCACCCAGCCAACCCCCTCTCCCCCCAAAAAAGTTTCTCACTTGTGCTCACATTGTCATTTAGTAAGTGAGTTGAATTTTTCAAATTGAAAGATAAACTTAAATACTAAAAATGTATCATTCTGAACGGCCCCATTGAAATGTAAATATTTGTAAACATGGTATGGTTGTAATGTGCCCAGTCCTCTGACAATTGAGAGTTCAGTCTTGCACAGTTGTTGTTTTTATTTAAAAAATAAGTTGAGGGGCACGATTCACAAAAAAAAGCAAAGTGCAGCACAAAGTTTTGCACTGAGCCTTGCAATTGTGCATGTTCCAAAATCTGCTATTCACAGTTGGATAGTGCGTCGCGCTAGCTGACTGAATAGGAGCCAGGTTGAGCCAGCACTGACTCCTGAAGTGCTGCCCATGCCTGTATCCAGGAATACCACTCTGTAATGGATAGCACTGCTATGCTATCATGCAATTCACAAAGCCAGCCATGCAAATGAGCTCATTCGGCATGCAAGGGGCTAGTAGGCTATTTGCATGCTCATTATGGGCAAATTTGCACAGGCTGCGGGGACTAAGAGCACCCTCCCAGCCCAGGGCTGACATGCAGTTGCAGTCCATGGTGGTCAGCACCTCACCATTGCTGATGGCTATCCAGTAATACCATAATATTATCCCTGACAGTCTAGTGGTTCTCTCCCCCCCCTCCCCGTCCTCGATCACTGTCCTGTAAATTTACAAATATTCCTTGGTAGTCTAGAAGTGCCCTCCCCCCCATCCTCCAATCACTGTCCAGTATATTTAAACATATTCCCTGGTAGTCTAGGGTCCCTCCTCCCGATTGCCAACCCTGTAATAAAACATAACCCAAAGGGGAGAGGAATAGTTGCATTTTGGTGGAGGCTATGTCAGGAATGACAGCAGAAAGGGTGGGACAATCTGTTCTAAAATATGCTAGAAGAGGTAGGGACAAGCCTCATTTAATTATACATTTGGGGATGAACGACCTGGCTGACAAGACAGTAGATATAATCCAGAGGAGGTTTGGGGAACTAGGACAATTATGTGAGGGGGGCAGGAAGATCAATAACTTTCTCAGAGAAACTTCCAGTGCCCAGGGCAAGTGCAGCAAGAAAGTTGAGAATAGAGGAATTTAATGGATGGCTGAGAACCTGGTGTCATGCTAAAGGGAATGGGTTGGTTGGGGGGGTGTAGAGGGACCTGGGTGGACAGTAGTCTCTATGCCAGGAATAGACAATACTTAAGCAAGCAGGGAAAGAAAGTGTTGAAACAGAGGATGGAGAAGCACATATAGAAAGTTGAGAATTTAAACTAGGAGGGCGGGTGGCAAGTGGGCAAGGGACTTGCAGAGACCACAGGTTGGGAAGCCATATGAGCTTACCCCCTATAACAGTGAAAAAGGACAAAGGGCAAGTACTATTGGTGATGCTAGTAAAGGAGGGCAGGATGGGGAGGGAGGGGTGGAAGGTGGTCACACTGAATGCTAGGAGCCTTGAGAAGAAAACTGCAGAGCTACAGACTCTCATGGCAGAGGGGGAGGTGGAAATTGTAGCCATCACAGAAACATGGGCCACCCAATACAATGACTGGGACCTGTTGATATCAGGGTACAGGTTATTTCGTAGGGATAGAGTGATTGGGAAAGGGGGCAGTGACACTATATGTGAGGGAAGGACTGAAATGCATATGGAAGGAAGGGGAGGAGGGTAGTAAGAAGTCACTATGAATGCAAATCCAGGATTCCAAGACTAGGACTCTCAGGATGGGAGTGGTGTACAGGCCACCCTGCTAGAAAGAGCAGTTAGACAGGGAACTAGCAGGACAGATCAGGAGGACCTGCGAGAAGGGTAGTGTGGTGACTCTGGGGGACTTCAACATGCCAGGAGTGGACTGGAGTACCCCAACTACCAGGAACTGAAGGGAGCAGGTGCTGCTGGATGCCTTCCAGGACAGCTTCCTGATGCAAATGGTCAGTGGACCAACCAGGTTAGGGAACACTCTTGACCTTGTGCTAGCAAATGGGGAGTTTGTGAGGGAACTTAGGGTGGAAGAACCACTGGTGGGGAGTAACCACCACTCAGTATGGCTCACACTGGATATGGGTAAGGAAGAAGTGGAATCTGGCACAAGGGTGCTGGACTTCAGGAGGGCCAATTTCAGGAGGATGTGGGAGGGGTAAAAGGGTACCTGGCAAGAATTCAACCCAGTATGGGCACTAACCAGAGGTGGGAGCTCATAAAGCTGGGGATAGTGGAGACAACCAAAACCTGCAGCAAGGCCTAGAGCAAGAAGGCTAGGACAAAGAAACCTAGTTGGGTGAGCAAGGAGGTCATGGAAAAGGTAAGGAGGAAAAGAGCTGCCTTTAGGGGGTACAAGAAAATGGGCATGCGTGAAGACAGGGAGGAGTACCTGAAGGAATCAAAGGAGGTGACAAGGGCAGTAAGAGCAGGCAAGGCGTCTATGCAGCTCAGGCTGGCGCAGGGCATTAAGAAGGGGAAAAAGACATCTTCAGGTACATCAGGGAGAAAAGGAACTGTAAGGACCATATAGTAAGGATTAGGAAGGAGGGGGTAGGCTGGAAGCAGGGGGGTGATAGGGCAGAAGCACTAAATGATTACTTCTGCTCGGTATTTACTAAGGAGAAGGGGGGGTGATACTCGAGGGGGGGCAGAAATGGGGGGAGGGGACAGGGTGACAGATGGGGAACTCATGGAGGGCAGTGTTCTGGAGGGTTTAAGGGCACTGAGGGTGGACAAGGCACCAGGCCCAGATGGCAGCCACCCCAGAGTACTGAAGGAGCTGGTCCTGGTGGGACCTTTGGCAGACCTATTTAATTCCTCACTACACTCAGGATGTGTACCTCAGGATTGGAGGATGGCTCATGTGGTACCCTTCCACAAGAGCGGCCCCAAGGATGAATTGGGTAACTACAGACCGGTGAGCCTCATATCCATCGTGGGTAAGCTGATGGAGACTATCCTGAAGGAGAGGCTGGTGACCCTCCTGGAGGCCAAAGGACTACAGGACAGCAGACAACATGGCTTCAGACATGGCAGATCCTGCCAAGCCAACCTGGTGGAGTTCTATGACTGGGTAACTAGGCAATTGGATGGTGCCCATGCAGTGGATGTCCTGTACCTGGACTTCAGTAAGGCAATCAACTCAGTGCCACATGGGAAGCTGGGAAGTAGGTTAGAAGACACAGGGGCTGGTGCAAAGCTGGTGAGATGGGTAGGGAACTGGCTTCAGGGAAGGGAACAGAGGGTGGTGGAGGGTGGGGGCTCTCATCCCAAGGTAGTGACAGCAATGTTCCAGGAGGAGCGAATGTTGAGACCAGTGTTGTTTGGGATATCTCATTGCAGGCTTATCATTGGACATCAAGAGCAAGATCAGTCTGTTTCCTGATGACACTAACATGGGAGCAGTGGTGGACGACCTAGGCGGTTGGCAAAAGTACAAGGTGCTACATTCTGGGGTGAAAAACCCAAAGAGGAGTTACCAGCTGGGGGGAATGCAGCTAGCAGAGACAGAGGAGGAGAAGGATCTGGGGGTGCTCATTACGGGGTCACTGTAAAACTTGGCACAATGTAGGATGGCAGCTGCAAAGGCCAACCAAATGCTGGGTTGCATTGCGAGGGGTATATCCTCGAGGAGGGGGGAGGTGATTCTGCCACTGTATAGATCATTAGTTAGATCACACCTGGAGTACTGCATGCAGTTCTGGTGCCCATATCTGAAGAGGGACATTAACTTACTGGAGAGGATGCAGCGCAGGGCGGCAAAGATGATCAAGGGGCTGGGGGACTTACCATACAAAAGGAGGCTGAGGGAGTTGAACTTGTACTCGCTGGAGGACAGGAGGGACAAGGGGGATATGATTGAAACCTTCAAGTACATGAAAGGAATAAACAAGACAGGTACGGAGGGGCTGTTCAAAGTAAGCAAGGGGAGGGACACTTGGAGCCATGATATGAGACTGGAGGGAGGGAGGAAGGTTCAGGAGGGAGATGAGGAGACACATTTTTACGAAGAGGGTGTAGGCTGGGTGAAATGCATTACTGGCAGAAGTGGTATCCAGTAGAACAGTGAATTGCTTCAAAAGGGGCTGGGACAGGGCAAGGGGGAGTGTCACGGGAGGGGAAGGGTGGGAGGGAGGGGCAGCTGCAGAATAAGGGGTGCTAGCTTCACGTTCGAGCTGTCTTGATTGACCTCTAGACCTTTATCTGCTGGCAAATGTCATATGTTCATATGTTTGTAACAAGTAAATGCTGTTTTTAACAGAACAGAATACATTCTAAACAGAAAACTCAGTAGTACTTTAGTAAACTTTTTTTTTCAACTTTTTTTAAACTGCAAATTGAGAAAACATTATAGAAACTTATTTTTGATTTGACACTACTGCTGAGGTTAGTGCCAATTCTGAGTTACAAAGAAAGGTGGCTAAACCTTTGGAACTGCTTTAAAACATTTAACTTTGAACTTTTAACTGAACTGATTTGATTTTTTAGTCCCCAACACAGTGCTCAATATGACAGGGACCACTTCTGTGAGCCGTCAGAGACTGCTGCAAACCGTTAATGGTAAGTGGGCTTCAGTAGTGGTCTTGAGAGAGCGACTGCCACTCGCAAACACAGCTGCAGGGAAACTGCTGTCAGAGAGCCGTAATAACTGGGTAACCCAGTTATTATGGCATTTGAAACATGACTCTAGTCTGTGTATTACAGGGGGGTCACCAGTAATTATATCAAATTAACAGAAAGTAGATCATCCATCTTGAGCCTTGAGGAACACATTAACAGTTACTTGAGCCCTGCCAGGCCACTTTAAAGCCGACAGCACCAGGTGGTTTACACACTGAATCACATTGCAGCTGTTAAATAAACTAACTACCCCAGCCTGCTCTGTAACCTCCACCAGCTTGTTTCTAGGCAGCACCACAGTTAATTGAACTCCCATACCACACCTGCCCACCCATCAACTTTTAGTCTGGCCATACTGACTCACATTTTGAGTCGTAACACAGCTGTTTCTTGGACTCCCCAAAACAGCACCCACTGTACTTTTACTAAACTGTGTACATATTGCCAGTATAGAATGCAGAGAGTATATTTAGTGCACCTTGTGAGAGAGAAGAGTATTGGAGGTTGGATGTGGTAAAATCCATGGCAATGGTGGGTAATCATGGTGGTTGTACCTTTTGATACAAGCAGTTAGCTAATGTTTGTCTATCTAATTTATTTCGCTTTCACATGCAATAATATTATCAGTGAATAAAAAGATGTGCAATAGTAGAAAAAAAATTAGAGCACATGTAGAACCAAGATCTACCATTGCTTAGTTGTGACATGTATTGTAGTATTGGAAGCTGTTTTGGCATACAAAATACTTCATAATTCTTACAGAATATATTGGCAAAATAATGTATACAGTTTATCAGCATTGTATGGCATTTCCGTCATACAGTTCAGCTAAATAGTATCTGGAAGAAACTCCATTCTGTTGAATTCTGTTGAACAGGAGGAAAGCTATTAAGGTGCTTAGTCAGGGGTTTAACATTAAATACCCCACCCAACCCTAACTATACTGGCTCTACCGCACCACTATAATACTGTTATGTATTTGTATTTATTTAAGTATTGAGTAGAATTGGAATTACAATTCTTTGCGTCAGAGACTCATTTGCAAAGGCTCCATGTCAAGAAACTAAAAAATACAGGGTAACATACAGGCAAACTATATATACAGGTATCACAAGTTGTACAATTGCAATGTAATACTACAAGATCCAAGTAATTTAGGATTTAGTATAAAAAGAATTACATTACATTACATTACATCAACAGGGAGCACATGAAAGCCTGTGCCAGGGTTAAGACAGGATACAATATCATAGGATCCTTAGGGATCCCGAGCCTTAATATACAGGCAATGGGAGACATAGGGGAGGAGGCTGGCATTAGTCTAACCATTCCCTATTGGATAGTGTTCTGGGTGTATGTAGATGTGTATCTGTACATAAATATATTAACAGCTTCACTTCCATTCAACAGAACTGCACAAAAGTTTGCATGTGCAGTTTGCAGAGTAAGGTGTCTTGATTTTCCAAGGTTTGTTGCAGTTGGATGTACGGATTATATAATTCGGATAGTGCATTTTTAGGAACAATCTGCTTTTTTTTTGTTGTTTTTTAGTCAACACCTACAGCCCAGATGGTTTGGAATTTTAGTCTAAAATTTTCAGAGTAGGAAGGGCTTGCTCCAGAATGATGCCTTTCATTAGTTTGATGAAAAAATGTTAATCTGTTCCCAAATTGTGAGGATTTGAAATTTTAGTTCTGAGCATGCTCAGTAGGGTATCAAATGCCTATCCAAAAGACCCTACTATGCATGGTCAGAACCAAACTTTCAAATCCTTGTAACTTGAGAACAAATTGATATGTTTTCACCAAACCAAGAAAAGCACTATTCTGGGGCAAGTCCTTACTACCCTTAAAATTTCAGACCAAAATTCCAAACCATCTGGGCTGCATGTGAGGACAAAAAAAACAAAACAGCAAAAAGCCAAGATTTTTCCTAAAAATGCACTATCCAGATTTCAGAATCCACAAGTCTGACTGGAATGAAACTAAGCAAATCAAGACAGCTTGCCCACCAGACTGCACATGCAAAATTTCATGCAATTCCATTGAACCGGGGTAAGGCTATTAAGGTTCAAATTTAGGGGTTTAACATTAAACAGCCTACTGAACCCTAACTACTGTATAGTGGTGCTATCACACCACTATCATACTGTATGTAGACATACATACGGTACATAAGTATATTGACAGCTTCATACCTGTTCAACAGAATTGCATGACATTTTGCATTCGTGATCTGGGGGACAAGGTATCTTAATTTGCCAAGTTTCATTGCAGTCAGATGTGTGGATTCCAAGATCCAGAGAATGCGTTTTTAGAAAAAATCATATTTGTTTGCTCTTTTTTCAAAAATACATTTGGTGGACACTCCAGGGTGACTGATCATTGTGAATATCTGGAGTCTCACAGAACCCATTTCAAAGTTTGTTGACTTTTCTCTTAAACCACTGGTAACTAAGCTTCCATCTTTTGTGAGGAACTCTACTAGTATTTTGCAATCTTTGGAAAAGAACAAGTTAGCTCCTGACTCATTCTTGGTGACCCTCGATGTGGAATAACTTTATACTAGTATTTCACATGAGGGTGGGCTAAACTGTAGCTTTTACCTGGACTGGAAGAGGAGGTACAGGGCTCTGGGGAGAGAGCTGGAGAGGGTGGGGGCTGGGAACACTGGGTCTTTAATGTCCATGAGACATTATGCTACATGTAAAATCATGCTGTCAATACAGTGATATTGCCATATGGCATAATTAATTTTCTGTAGGGGCACTGCCCCCACCCCGATAAGGGGCACTCCACCTCTGGACCCCCCACTAAAGATTCTCAACTCTGGTGGGGGTCCAACTCAGGGAGAGCACAAATTGTGAAGAAAAATAAAATGTCTGGGACCGGGAATCAAACCCGGTCCCAGGCACAGCGCCTGGGTTCCTGCTGCTGTGGCTCAGTCCAGTAAGCCACGGCAGCTTCTCAGCAGAACCCACTCTCAGCAGAGGTCTTTCCTCTGCCTGAGACTGTGTGAATGGTGTAATACTGCATACAGCAGTATATGTGGTATTGCACCATTTGCTGTCCTGGACAGCGCTCTTTTGGGTTAGGTATAATGTCGTATGCTATTAAGTGTACCACATTATGACCTGGTAGAGGGCTGGAGCAGGAGGGACCTCGGAGAGGAGTAGCTGGGAGAAGCAGAGGAGGAACAGCAGGGCTAAATCCTGTGAGGATGTATGGAGGGAGGATGGGGGTAAGGAGAACAGAGGGGCAGTAAGTGGAGGGAAGGCTCAGGGCAGGGGGAAGGAGGAGATGGGCACCATTGTGGGGGGTTGCAAGTAAAAGATTTGCAGTGTTGGCATTGGAGGTGGTAAGAGAGGTGTCGGAGATTGGTGGGGGAGGAAGGGTAGTGAAGGCCCAGGAGTCAGGAGTCAGGCTGGGAAAGAAAGAAGGGGGAAGGGAACAGCAGGGTAGAGGCTGAGGGAGAGGGGAAAATGGAGGGGAGATGTAGGAGTCACAAATGGTGCAGATAGAGATAATAAAGAGCAGGGCAGTGTGGACTCTGGAAATGTGGACAGTGAAAACAGGAGGAGTGGGGGTGTGAGAGAAGTTGATGGGGATACTAATGCTGGGGGATTCTATACTGAAAGGGGTTAGATGAGGCGGAAGGGGAGAAAGGCACAGTTGTAAGGGATTGGTCAATACCAGCAGGAACATCTGCCAGAACTAGACACATGGTGGATTCCCTGCAGGGGGAGGGCCTCAAGCAACTGGTACAACAATCCACAAGAGACAGGACTATCCTAGATCTAGTACTGACAAACAAGGAAGGGATTACAGATCTCCAGGTGCAAGGTCACCTGGGGGCCAGTGACCATCACATGGTATGGTTCAATTTGGCCACTACATCTAAATCATCCCATTCCAAGGCAAAAATATGGGACTTCAGTGGAGATGACTTGGATAAGATGGCCAACAGAGTTAAGCTAGCCCTGGCAAAAAGAAACACAGGTGAGGGGGTACAGGCTAAGTGGGCAAGCATTAAGGATGCAATACTTGAAGCAACATCCCTTTGTGTTAGACAGAAAAGGAAGTGCAAAAGAAGGAGGAAACCACTTTGGTTCTCAAATACAGTAGCAGAAAAGCTCAGAGCCAAAAGGCTGGCCTTCAGGAAATATAAGGGAACACAGCAGGATGAAGATGAGGAGGCATACCAAACTGCCCTAAGGAAGCAGGAGGCAGTAAGGCAGGCAGAGTCCCAAACTGAGGAAACACTAGCACGGACAGTAAAAGAAGGTGACAAGACTTTCTATAGATACATTAGTGAAAGGAGAAAGTCCAGAGGGGGTATTGCTAAGCTCAAAGGAGAAAAGGGGGCATGTGAGGAGGAGGACCCTGTAAAAGCACCTATACTAAATAGATACTTTTGCTCAGTATTTACTGAAGAGAAGGTAGGGCAGGGCCCACAGCTCAGCACCATGGACACAGGGGGGAAGGAGGTGACCACTACTCCCTTCACAAAAGAAAGGGTCCTACAAGAACTCACTAAGCTCAGGGTGAACAAGGCAATGGGACCTGATGGCATACATCCCAGGGTACTTGAGCTAAGGGTGGAACTAGCAGAGCCATTAGCAGAACTGTTTAGTGAGTCTCTGAGCACAGGAGGTCCCAGAAGACTGGAGAAGGGCTCATGTGATCCCACTCCACAACAGTGGTAGCAGGAGGAGGCAGGGAACTACAGATGAGTCAGTCTTACCTCAGTAGTGGGCAAGCTATGGAGGCACTCCTTAAGGAAAGGATAGTGCAACACCTGGAATCCATAGGCACAGGATCCAAGACAGCATGGGTTTACAAAAGGAAGGTCCTGTCAAACTAATCTCATAGATTTCTTTGATTGGGTAACCAGAGTGGTGGACCAAGGGGGAGCAGTTGATGTCACCTACCTTGACTTCAGCAAAGCTTTCGACACTGTTCCACATAGAAGATTGATAAATAAGCTGGGTAGGCTCGGGGTGGGTCAAAAGTTGGTCAACTGGGTGGCAAACTGGTTGATGGGCAGAAAACAGAGAGTGGTGGTAAATGGTATACAGTCAGAAGAGATGCAAGTCATAAGTGGGGTACAAGCGGGAGCAGCTGCATGAGGGAAGGAACTGGATGTCATTGTCCACCTAGGGACGAATGACCTGGCTGTAAATGGGATCAGAGCAAGAGGAGTTTGTGGAGTTGGGGAGGGGCCTTAGACAAGTAGCATGTACGGTAACCTTCTCGGAGGTGCTGCCTGTCTTTGGCAAGGATGATGCTAGGGTATTCCGCACCATGGGATTCAATGAATGGTTGAAAAATTGGTGTGGAGCTCAGGGTTTTGGCTTCATTGGGGACTGGGGAGCCACCTGGAGGGATACAGGCTTATACTGGTGCGATGGTCTGCATCTGTCCAGAGGAGGATCCAGGATCCTAGGTGACAGGTTTAAATGCTTCATTGGCTAGCATTTAAACTAGCCAAGGGGGGAGGAACTGAAAAGGAGCAGGAAATCAATCCTCCCCACAAAGCGCAGTAGTTAGAGAGGTAAACACCAAGGCAGAGAAGTCAGTAGGGAGCAGGACAGGATAAATGCAGAAAAGGTGTTAAGGACAGGGATGGGCTAAAGAGGTAAGGCCATAAAAAATAAATGGAAGGTGATGAGTACCAATGCCGTGGTCTGTGCAACAAGCTCCTGAACTAGTGGCCTTAATGGAAGAGGATGCCTGGATATTGTGGCAGTCACTGAAACATGGTACACAGAGAACCATAAGTGGGAAGTCAACATACCAGGATACACAGTCTACAGGAGGGACAGGGTGGGTAAAAGAAGAGGAGGAGTAGCTCTCTATATAAGGGAAGGGATTAAAGCAACAGAACTAAAGAGTAAACAGGAAGTTGATGAGTCACTATGGGTCACCCTGGAGACAGGAAATGGCACCACAATCTGCATGGGGGTTGTGTACAGACCCCCATCTCAGGGGGAGGAAATGGACAAGGAAATGATAGAAGGCATCCTTAAAATGGCAGAAAAAGGGGAGATATTGTTGATGGGGGACCTGAATATGCCAGATGTTAACTAGAGTACCTTTGCTTCAAGCACATCCAAGAGCAGGGTCATTCTTGATGCCCTACAGGGGGCATGCCTCAGACAGCTAGTGTTGGAACCCACTCAGGAGGGAGCAATCTTAGACCTGGTACTCTCAAATGGAGAAGGAGAAAGGATCTCAGATTTAGAAGTGGGTAACCATCTGGGAACAAGTGACCACCAAATAGTGTGGTTCACAATAAACACAGCCATAGAGTCAAGCCATACAAAAACAAGAGTATTGGACTTTAGGAAGGCTGACTTTGGGAAAATGAGAGCGTGCCTTGAAAGCACTAGCAAATGGGCAAGAAGGAGGGTGGAGAAACAATGGGGAATAATCAAAATAGCCATCCAGAGGCAACAAGCCTTGTTGTGAAGCAAATCAATAAAACAAAACAAGGAAAAACCACTATGGTTCTCAAAAGAGGTGGCAGGGATAGTTAAGAAGAAAAGGATAGCATTCAGAAAATATAAGGAAACACAGAAGGAGCAGGACAGAGAACTTCATCAGTTAAAGCAGAAGGAAGCAGGGAAGGCAGTCAGAATAACAAAGGCACAAACTGAAGAAAAGATAGCCAACTCAGTTAAGAAGGGGATATAACCTTTTATAGGTACATTAGGAGTGAAAGAAAAACCCAGGAGGGATACAGAGACTTAATAAAGGGGAGGGAATGTGGGCAGAGGTGACAGTGAAAAAGCAGGGATATTGAATGAATATTTCTGCTCAGTATTCACAACAGATGAGGGAGGTGCCTAAACCAAACAAGGGAGAAACTCTGAATAGGGGGGTCTATACCAGTCCATTCACAGAAAAAAGGGTTTTTAAAGAACTCTTGAAACTGAGGGTGGACAAAGCAATGGGGCCTGATGAGATTCACCCAAGAATACTAAAAGAACTAAGGGTAGAACTAGTAACACCACTGACTACTCTCTTTAATAAATCATGGGAGGATGAAGTGGTACTTGAGGACTGGAGGAGGGCAAATGTGTTTTCACTTCACAAAAGTGGGAGCAGGGCAGAGGCAGGAAACTATAGACCAGTTAGTTTGACTTCAGTGGTAGGGAAAATGATGGAATCACTTCTGAAGGAAATAATTGTTGAGTACCTAGAGGCCAGTGGGGCACAGAACCCAAGGCAGCATGGTTTTACAGCAGGAAGGTCATGTCAGACTAACCTAATAGATTTCTTTGACTGGGTGACCAAAGTAGTAGACCAGGGAGGGGCCGTGGATATGGCCTACCTAGATTTTAGCAAGGCATTCGACACAGTCTAACACAAAAAATTAATATACAAGTTAGCCAGCCTTGGAGTGGGTCCCAAGGTGGTAGCCTGGGAAAAAAACTGGCTGGACAACAGGACGCAAAAGGTAATAGTAAACGGAGTCCACAGTGAAGAAAGGAGAGTAACTAGCGGGGTACCACAGGGTTCGGTACTGGGACCGGTCCTCTTTAATATCTTTATAAGTGACATTGGAGAGCACCTGGAAGGAAAGGTATGCCTCTTTGCAGATGACACAAAGATCTGCAACAGGGTTGATACACAAAGTGGGGTGGAAAGAATGAAAAGGGACTTGGCAAGGTTGGAGGAATGGTCAAATATTTTTTTTTTTTTCCATTAAGATTTTATTAACAGTTTTTATACAGAGAATGTATCCGTTAAAACACAAAACCTCCATATGAAATGTACATTCTTGCACAAAACAATTAAGATATGGTACATCCTCTGCCCCAAACACCCCCTCCCTTGCCCCACACAAGGCTCTGAGGTGCCTACCAAACTCTGTAAACAGAAAATCCATCCCTATATTGAGTAGCAAGTGTGAGGGGCCCCAGATTTTATTAAACCTAGGGAGTTTATTTTGAAGAATGGCAATCATTCTCTAATTCTGAGATTGGCTAGAAGTTCCTCTAACCATTCTGTATAATTGATCACAACAAAATCCTTCCAGTGTCTGAGAACCACTTTCTTGAGGGATGCGAGATTAGAGATATATGAAACCTCCTATTTTTAAATGGAATAGAAGCTACATCTCCCAACAGGCAAATTTCCTGGGTAAAAGGTCACCAACCCTAACAACAGGTCTACCCATTCTTGATACTTGTCCAGAGTGGCACTATCTTTGGACAGTTCAAAATATATGCAACAAATCTCCACCCCTTGCTGACACCTCACACAGACGAGCTGTGGTTATCCTCAAACTCGCCAGCTTCTGAGGGGAATAATAAATATTATGGAGTATTTTAAACTGAATCAATCTCAGCTGATCCTGGGAGATCAATTTATGACAGCTATGCCACAATGCTGTCAATCCAGTTCCCTACTGGGAAAACAGAGGCCCAATAAGAGGATGGGGCTAAATTCTGGGAGTAGGCCAGTTAAATAACATAGTATAGAGGCTTGAGACACCATGTGGTAGACCTGCCAGAGGCCGTAATGTCTCGGAGAATTCTATTTTCGAATCTGTATGCCCTGTTACCCAGTTTACTAACTAAGAGATGACAGAGCTGGTAAGCCTGAAAAATCGCCCGAAGTTGGCAACAAATTTGCTCATAATCTCAGATGCAGGAAGCACATTCCATCTACTGAGATTAAATCCTTATACAACACTCTCCCCTCGCCAACCAGGTAGCCTTCATGAGTCTACCTTCAAACTGGGGATTACCCTTATGGGCTGAGATGGATCGGTAACATGAGAATATTTCAGGAAACCGCAGAGCTGCGTGTGAGCCCTCACGAAACCCCAATCGGGGATTCCTGAGAGCCACTGGTAGGAGATTGGGATTAATATACAACAGAGCCTCAGGAACAAGACCTGCACCTTTAATGAGGGCTAATTCAATCTGTAACCATAAAGGAGTATACGGAGTCTCCATACCTACCCACCTCAGATACTTGTTAGCTATGACCGCCCAATAGTAGAGTCCCAGGTGCGGTAATCTAAGTCCACCCAGTGGTTTGGGGGCTGCCAGCTTATGATAGGCCATTCTTGCCTTCTTATACCCCCACACAAAGTTGGCAATGAGCCCATGAATCTTTTTGAACCATGAAAGTGGGAGCGAAATGTTCAAAGCACTAAGGGGATAAAACAGCCTAGGAAACACGTTCATTTTAACCAAATTTATCCTCCCCCACAGCGAGATTGGAAGTTTTGCCCACCTTTTTAAATCTAAATCAATTGTATGAATGAAAGAGTCCAGATTTAGCTGCCGTAATCGCCTCGCATTCCTAGATAAAGTAAGACCCAAATACTTGATGGCTTCCGAATTCCACGTCAGACCCAGCTCTATTATCTCCTGTTTAAATACCTTCCTATTAAGGGGGGTACACCACAGTTTCCCAAATTTAACTTATAATTAGCCAAATGACTATACTCTTGTATACGTTTCAATAGGGCAGGTATAGAGGCACACGGGTACGAGATATATACCAGGAGATCGTCCGTATATGCTGTTACCTTGACAACACTTTCCTGAATCTTAATACCATTTATTTCGTGATTACAAAGTATACTTTTAATAAGGGGTTCAAGATATAAATTAAACAGAAGGGGGGACAGCGGGCATCCCTGACGAGTGCCAACATATAATTTGAAAGGGTCCGACGTCACTCCATTGCATGAGACCCTTGCTGTGGGATTAAGGTAAAGAGATCCAATCCATTGCAGAAATAGATCCAGAAAACCAAATTTTCTCATTGTAGTTATTAAGTACCGCCAGTGGACCCTATCAAATGCCTTCTCGGCGTCCAACGAGACCAGAACCATCGCGTCACTGTTCTCCTCGGACGCCGAGAAGACATGCGCCACTGTTCTCAAATGATCACTTATTGCCCTTCCCTGCATAAATCCAACCTGCTCTATGCCAATCAGATCAGGTAAAACCTTATTTAAACGGTCTGCTAACACCTTTGCCAGAATTTTTATATCATAATTAAGCAGAGAAATGGGCCTATAACTGGCAAGTTGCTCAAGAGGTTTATCTGGTTTGAGTTAAAACAGTAAGTGCCTCGGATGAGGATTGATCTACCACCTGACCACTAAGAATATACTGAAACAAGGACACCAGGAGTGGTGACAGCTGTTTGGAAATACCTTATAAAGTTAGGCGAAAAACCGTCCGGCCCGGTGTTTTGTCCAAGGGAGCCCTTGATAACCTTCTCAACCTCGTCCTGGGAAACACCAGTGGTAAGAGCCACCTGTTGATGCTCTGCAAGAAGAAGAAGGTTTAAATCCTCAAGAGGACAATATTTCCTCCTCTGGGGGGTTTCGACATTGGACTATAAAGGATTCAAAATAACATCTAAATTCCTCTGCTATCTCTTTTGGGGAGGTCTTAATCCGACCATCTTTTTCGGACTGGACCGCCTGAATTATACAGGAGGCCTCAAGCTGTTTGATACGCCTTGCCAGAAGCTTACCCGCCTTTTCCCCCTGGTCTAAACAGCTAGCTTTAGTTTTGATTAATGCTAATTCAGCTTGTTCCCCTAATAATGTAAGATAAAGATCCTTCAATTTAATCAATTCTTGTTTATCTTTCTCTGAGGGATAGTGGGGCAGGTTAATCTCCTAAGTCGTATCCGGGCCAGTAAATCCGACATGAATCGCTCTTTTTCTCTTTTCCTTTTAACTGTCTGCCCTATCAGAATCCCCCTTATAAAAGCTTTAAACGCCCCCCAAACCATGTCTGGACTAGTGTCTTTTTTCACATTATTTAGGACAAACTCGTCTATTTGAGAGGAGATATATTTAACTATATTGTGGTTTCTCAAGATTTGATTGTTAATTTTCCATCTGTTACTACCCTTAGGTAGGGAAGCAAGGTTACCGATGCGATACTGCATGGTCAGAGGGGCCCTGATTGTATTTCAGAGCCCAATACCCCAGAAAGAAAATGCGAGAAAGCAGAATGTAGTCGATACGGGAGGCTGTGCCGTGAGCGGAAGATATAAAAGTATATTCGCGGTCTCTGGGGTGGAGAACCCTCCACACATCCGATAAACCAAATTGATCCACCCAGTCCCGCATGGCTCTTTGAGCCGGTGAAAGTCCTAATTTTGTGGGCTTGGACCTATCCAATAAAGGATCCACCACCAAGTTAAGATCCCCACCAATAATAATAGGGACATTGACAAAAGGTGCCAAAACTTCCGCTAACTGCACAAAAAAGTTCTGAGTATCCGAATTGGGACCGTAAACCGAACCAATCAGAATCTCTAAAGTCTGTAATTTCCCAAGAACCAATATATATCTACCCGCCATATCCTGCATTATCTGAAGGGGAGTAAAGGGCACGGCCCTGTGAACTAAAACCATAACCCCTCTGCTTTGGGAGCTTCCTTGTGAAGCGAAAACTTGTCCAACCTGAAGGCGCCTCGTGTTATTACACTCGGCATTTAATAGATGTGTCTCTTGCAAGAACACTATATCTGCTCCTAAGGCATTTAAATGCTTCAGAATTTTGTATTGCTTGGGTTTCTGTCTTGCCCCTAACATTCCAACTTAAAATTTAAAAACTTTATGAGATGCCATAAGCCCAAACAATAAGCCAGAATCAGCCTTAACATACTTCAGCCACTTTCCCCACCTACTACCTCAGAGCCTTGTGTTAACCACCCCCACCCACCCCACCACACACCCCAAACCAAGAAACTAAACCCCCATACCCAAAACAACCCCCCATTAGACCCTCCCACTACATCGCGGTCCATGATGACAGCTCGCTCCAACCTCATCTGCTGCCCTCCCACCCCTAGCCCAATATCAAACTAAACCATACCAAGAACCACTCACCCACAAAGTTTCAGATCCAGATACCTGGGTGAACCTTTCCTACACCTATCAATATTTTACCCAATTATAGACCGTCCAGCCTTACTCCCCACACTATATTAACAGCCCTGGTCCCAAAAACTATCCGAAACAGTTAATTTGGTTCACCCTAAAATCCCAAAAGAGAAAGACCTGCAAAATTCTGCATGACCAAACTGCCCTCTGATAGTCCCCCCTTCACCAGAACCCTATTTAAGTTACTCGAGTGCAGGAAAATAAAAAGGGAAGAAAGACCTCACGTTCCCTTCCAACTGGAAAAGCCTGGAAATAATATAACCAAAATATGCATGGCCTCCTGCACCCCTTAGAAATATAACCCAGGAATACCTAGGTAAACTCGGTGCTTTATTTTAGCCACTAAGTACCACACTGTCCCATTCCAGTTGCCAGACTAAAGTACCCAAAAAAAGAAAAAAAAAACATGCTAACAAGACCCATCGATCAGTCCATCTTCAAAAGTGTCCAGCATCTTCCGTGAGCATCTCCCTTCGGGTCACTAAATTCTCTCACATCTCCCAATAGGGAGTTGCAGGACCAATCAGTCCCCCTAATCGATCCGCTTCCTTCATCCGGTCTCACAAACACCCAACGTGTCCTTGGGCATAAAATCTCCTGGGTTGCAGCATAAACAAGCAAAACGTCTGGCAAATGTTCCAGTGATCCCTTAAAACAAATCTCCACAAAATTAGGCAGGCATTCTGAGAGGATCCACACCCCCTCAAACAACAAGTCGCACCAACTTTTCCACTCAAATCACAACCAGATAGCTCCTTTCACATGGAGGGACGCTCATTTAGGTTTGAGCAAGTTAGGAAGGACCCTCTGGAGCGCGTCTAGGGCTGATTCCACATCCTCAAAAGCCTTCCAGGTGTTGTCTACGAGGACATGCAATTTTGCTGGGTAAGTCATTCTAAACTTGATGCCCGCCGCAATTAATTTGGAGACCAGCGGGTGGAAGGTCGCCCTCCGTTGCCGGACCGACAATGGCAGATCCTGTGTCACCCTAAGATTCGCACCCTCCCACTGCAGCGTCTTGACTTCCTTGACCTTCTGAAGGAACAACTGCCTTTCTTGGTAGCTCAGGAACTTAGCCAGAAAAATGCGGGGGGGTGCTCCTGGAGGCGGAGTGGGTCGCAGAGCGATGTGCTCTTTCAATATTGTAACAGGAACTGAAGGGCGATGGGCCTACGATCTTTTCCACGAACCGCTGGAAAAACTTGATTGGGTCCCCTTCTTCCTCTCTCTCAGGTAGGCCAATTAAAACTATATTATTGCGCCGGCTTTGGCCTTCCAAGTCCTCGGTCTTCATATCCAATTTGGTAATGCGTTGATTGATATGTGTAAGGGCCCCGTCGACCTTATCTGCTCTGCTCTCCAGCGATTTCACCCGGGCCTCATTATCTGTGGTTCTCATAGACAGATCGTTCAGGGCACTCGTGATATTTTTAATTTCTGAAGCGATCTCCGCTATCTCCGCTTTAAAGGGACAGAATTCTTCCAGGAAGCGTAACACCGTCAGCGGTTCCTCCCCTCCATAGCCTGGGCTACAGGGCTGGGAGAGTTGTAACGACAGGGCCCGCGACTTCTTCGCGGCCTTCTCGGGAGTTGCGGGTGGTGTGCGCGTCAGCAAAGCCTTCGGCATCTCTTCCTCCGTCAGCAAACCCAACAGCTGCTTCCTGATGTCCACAACCTCAGCAGGTTAATCCAGGTACTGTTTTTCGATAAAGTGAGCAAAATAAACTAAAATTAGGCAGGGGTTAGGCAGAGCATACAGCGAGTGCAGCTAGCAAGGAAACAGCATCACGTGACTCCGGAATGGTCAAATATGTGGCAGCTCAGATTCAATGCAAAGAAGTGCAAGGTAATGCTTCTGGGAAAAAAAACCCAGGGGAAGAGTACACAATGGAGGGGTGAGTTACTAACAACAACAAAAATTGAAAGAGACCTAGGAGTAATTATATCAGATGACCTAAAGGTGGGCAAGCAATGTGAGAAGACAGTAAGGAGGGCTGGGGGATAATGGGATGCAAAGGGAGAGGCATCAACAGTAGAAAACAGGAAGTTGTTATCCCTCTCTACAGATAGTTATTGAGACCCCATCTGGAGTACTGCATGCAATTCTGGAGACCCCATCTCCGCAAAGACATAGACACAGTGGAGGCTGTTCAGAGGAGGGCAACCAAAATGGTGCAAGGTCTGCACCAGAAGACATACGAGGAGAGACTAAAGCAGCTTAATATGTATACCCTTGAGGAAAGGAGGGAGAGGGGGGACATGATAGAAACTTTCAAGTATCTCAAGGAATTAACAAGGTACAAGAGGGTAGTATCTTTCAGAAGAAGAGATGTGCAAGAACAAGGGGCACAAATTGAAGATAGAGGGCAGCTCAGAGGTAATGTTAGAAAGTATTTTTTCACAGAGAGTTGTGGATGCATGGAACAGCCTTCCTGAGGAGGTTGTGGAGTCAGGAACAGTGGGAGAATTCAAGAATGCATGGGACAGGCATAAGGCAATTCTAGTGGGGGGCAGGAGGAAGTTAGCTGTTGATTAACTAGAATCTGCAGCTTATCCGTCAGGTAGGGAAATGGGCAGACTGGGTGGGCCAAGCGGTCCATATCTGCCATCAAATTCTGTTTCTATGTTTCTGTGTTCCTTAGGGATCAGTCCTGGGGCCAGTGCTCTTCAATATCTTCATTAGTGACATTGTAGATGGACTAGAGGGTGAGGCTTGTCTGTTTGCAGATGACACCAAGATCTGCAACAGAGTAGATGATCCAGATGGGGTGGGCAGAATGAGAAGAGATCTGGATAAACTATCAAAATGGTCAGAAGAGTGGCAACTGGGATTTAATGCAAAGAAGTGCAAGATCATTCACATAGGGAAGAGAAACCCTGAAGCCACCTATAGGCTGGGAGGGGAGTTGCTGGCAGTCACAAAGGAAGAAAGAGACTTGGGCATCATCTTCGCTGATGACCTGAAATCATCTGAGCAGACCTCTAAAGCAGTAGGTAAGGCTGGGGGGGATGTTAGGGTGTATTAGTAGGGGTATCATAAGTTGTAAGAGGGAGGTAACAATCCCTCTTTACAAGACACTGGTTAGGCCCCAACTGGAGTACTGCGTGCAGTACTGGAGGCCACACCTTCACAAGGACATTAACCAAAGTGAGGCAGTCCAGAGAAGGGCAACCAAAATGGTGCAGGGACTGCATCAGAAGACATATGAGGACAGATTAACAGAGCTCAATATGTATACCCTTGAGCAAAGGAGGGAGAGAGGTGATATGATCGAAACATTCAAACACCTTAAGGGAATTAACAAGGTGAAAGAGTCTAACATGTTTAAATATAAGAAAAATAGCAGGACAAGAGGACACAGCATGAGATTAGAGGGAGGCCGATTAAGGGGGAATGTGAGGAAATTATTTTTCACAGAAGGTGTGGTGGATGCATGAAATGGCCTACTTCAGGAAGTGGTGGCTATGAATACAGTGCAGGGCTTCAAACAGGCATGGGATAGGCATAAGGAGCAATACAGATGAGTATGAATAGATAGGCCACTGACAGAACAAAGTCCGATGGCACATTTATAAGGTAGAAAAAAAAATGGGCAGACTGGATGGGCCTTGCGGTCCTTATCTGCCGTCAATCTCTATGTTTCTATGTTTCTGTGTATCTGGATCGAGGCTATTCCGGGATTGACCACAGGCAGGGCTGGGCAGGCACTTCTCAAGTGTGCATGGAAGGGGAGGAAGAAACCTCACATAGTGATGCACATGGGTACAAATGACTTGGCAGGGGAGATGGTAGAGGTGGTAAAGGGGAGGGTCAAGGATTTAGGTAGGCAGTGTGAGGAGGTGGGAGGGTCAGTGGTGTTCTTTGAGGTACTCCCAGTACCATGTGTGAGTACAGTGAAGAAAAAAGGATAGAAGAGTTCAATGAGTGGCTGAGGGATTGGTGTCATATCAAGGATTACAGATTAGTGTCAGACTGGGGTAGGACCTGGGGCAATAGTGACCTATATGCAGGGAACAGGTTACATTTGAGCAGGGAGGGGAAGGGAGTACTAAAATGTGGAAATAGAGGGGTATATATCAGCAAAGGTGGATTTAAACTGGGGGGTGGCGAGGGGACTGCTGATGGGAAAAGGGTCTGGAAAGGGGAGCGTAGTGAGCTCACTCCACTAGTTATGGGTAAAGGCAGTGGGGAAGCAGCACAGGGAGAGATAAAGGGGGGGAGAATAGGGGTAGGGAAAGGGAGAAGACAGGCTAGAGGGTGATCTCACTGAAGCCTAAGGAATAGAAGAGTGGAGTTACAGGCTCTCTTGGCAGTGGAGGGGATGGACATTGTGGCCATCACGGAAATGTGGGCCACTCAGTACCAGGACTGGGATATGATGATCCCGGGGTTCAGGTTATTCAGAAAGGATAGGGCTACGGGGAATGGAGGAGGGGGAGTGGCATTCTATGTAAAGGGAGGGGATAAAGTGCATAATGGGGGAAGGGGAGGAGGGGTGGACAGAAGCACTATGGATGCAGTTCCAAGATGAAAAAGATAGGACGCTGAGGATGAGGGTGGTATACAGGCCACCAGCTCAGGGGAGTGACCTGGATAGGGAATTAGCTGAACAAATTAGTAAGGTCTGCAGGAAGGGGAGCACAGTGGCGGTGGTGGACTTCAACCTACCGGGGGTGGAGTGGGGCACCCCATCCACCATGAGTGCAACGGAGCGGGTCCTGTTAGAAGCATTTCAAGACAGCTTCCTGACACAGCTGGTCCAGGGGATGACTCAGTTAAAAAGGACTCTGTACCTTGTACTGGATAAAGGGGAAGCTGTAGGGAATCTGAAAGTGGAGAGCGATCACTATTCGGTGTGGTTCACGCTCAACATGGGGAGGGAAACAGGGACCACGGGTACAAGGGTGATTGAGTTCAGGGGGCAAACTTTAAGAAGATGGGGGACATTTTGGGCAGGCACCTGAGAGGTATGCAACCACGCATGGATGCAGACCAGAAATGAGACATCATAAAGGAAGGGCTGGCGGAGGCTATGGAGTCTTGCACTAGGAAGAAAAGCAAGAAGGGAAGGGCAAAGAAACCCAATTGGCTGACACAGGAGGTTATGGAAGGGGGAGGGCCAAGAGGGCAGCATTTCAAAAGTACAGGAAATCAGGGAAGGGTGAAGATAAGGATACATACATGGAGAAGTCCAAGGAGGTTACCAGACTGGTCAGGGCGGCCAAGGCATCTAGGGAGCTGAGACTGGTGCAGGGAATCAAAAGTGGAGAAAAAGACTTCTTCTGCTACATTGGAGAGAGAAGAAGGAGCAAGGATCAGATGGTGAGGAATAAGAAGGATGGGGGTGGGTAGAGAAAAGGATGGAGCAGGCAGAGGCACTGAGCAAATACTTCTGCTCTGTATTCACACAGGAGAGGGGCAGATACCCCAGGTGAGAGGGGGTGGGTGGGGGGGACGACAGCTGTAGGGATTACTGAGAGCAGGGTACTAGATGGGTTGAGGGAATTAAGGGTGGACAAAGCACCTGGACCTGATGGCATTCACCCTAGGGTACTATGGGAGTTGGCAGAGGTCCTGGCGGGGCCACTGTCCAACCTGTTCAATACCTCCCTGTACACGTGATGTGTACCACAGGACTGGAGAATGGCACATGTGGTACTCATCCACAAAAGTGGCCCAAAGGATGAACCAAGAAGCTATAGGCCAGTGAGCTTCACATCAATCATGGGAAAGCTCATGGAGACCATCCTAAAAGAGAGGCTAGTGAGCTTCTTGGAGGAAAATGGTCTCCAGAATGGTCAACAGCATGGGTTTGTAGTGGGTCGATCCTGCCAAACAAACCTTGTAGAGTACTATAACTGGGTGATGCCAGAACTGGACAAAGGCCATACAGTGAATGTCCTGTACTTAGACTTCAGCAAGGCCTTTGATTCAGTGCCACATAGGAGATTGGGGGGAACTGGAATATGTGGGGACAGGACCAAAAATGGTGAAATGGATCACAAACTGGCTAAAGGAAAGGCATTAAAGGGTGGTGGTGGGGGGCCTCTCGTCACCGAGAGTGGTGATGAGTGGGGTACCACGGGGATCGGTACTGGGACTGGTGCTGTTTATGATTTTTATTGCAGATGTCTCACATGGCTTCTGGAGCAGGATCAATCTGTTCGCAGATGATACCAAGATGGGAGCTGTGGTTGATGATGCAGAGGTGTGGAAGGGGTTTCAGGAGGACCTGACTAAGCTGCAGAAGTGGGCAGAAACATAGCAGTTGGGATTCAATGCCAAGAAGTGCAAGGTTCTGCACTTTGGAGCCAGTTAACCAGGGGGGGATTATCACTTGAAAGGGGTACAGTTGGGGAGCTCAACAGAAGAGAAGGACCTTTTTAACATCCGAGGAATATCGCCCAGATTAAGCACCTTGTTCCACCTGGTGAACTTCCTACTCTGATCCATGCTTTTGTGACATCCAGCCTTGACTACTGTAATTCCCTGTGCCTAGGGTTACCTGGGGTTGATATCCACCTCTTGCAGCTGGTGCAGAATGCGGCAGCCAGGCTGTTGACGGGGCTACCTCATTCAGATAATGTCACGCCTGTGCTCTGTGGCCTGCACTGGCTTTCACTTCAGTGACAGATCAGCTTTAAGGCTGGTTTGTTGACCTTCAAGGCCCTACACGGACAGGGGCCGAGTTACCTGCAAGAGCTCCTCTGTCCCTACTGCCACTGCTGACCACTCTGCTCCACTGACGAGAGATTGCTAGAGGTTCCCAGGGTTCAGTTGAAGACATCCAGGGCCCAAGCCTTTTCATTTGTGGCCCCTGCCCTGTGGAACTCTCTACTTCATCGGATACATGAGTGCCTGACCATGGAGAGCTTTAAAATTGCTTTAAAAATGCACATGTTTGACCTGGCTTTTCCAGACTATTGACTTTGCTGTAGGATGGCTGGATGAATTGTATTTTTAATAAGATATTTATTGAGTTTTTATTGTTACCGCTATGAGCAATGCGAATAGCACTCTAAATAAAATTGAATTGAATTGAATTACAGGCAGCATGGACAACTCTGATCAGTGCAGGAAGGCGGCAGCAAAAGCCAGCAAAATGCTGGGTGTATTGCAAGAGGGATCTCTTCCAGAAGGAGAGAGGTTATCCTGCCCCTGTATAGGTCATTGGTCAGGCCGCACCTGGAGTACTGCATGTAGTACTAGCACCCATTCCTGAAGAAGGACATCAGATTGTTGGAGGGGATGCAGTGAAGAGCCACAAAGATGATCCAGGGATTAGAGAGCAAACCCTATGAGGACAGGTTGGGAGAGCTGAATATGTATTCGCTGGAGGAGAAGAGGGTTGAGGGGATATGATTGAGACCTTTAAGTATCTGAAGGGGATAAACAAGGCCAACACAAAGGGATTTTCCAGATTAGAAGAGGGAAGGACACAAGAGAGCATGGACTGAGATTGGAGGGGGGAAGATTCAGGAGGGAGATGAGGAGACATTTTTTCACTGAAAGAGTGGCGGACAAATGGAACACCTTACCAGACAAGATGGTGTCCTGTAAGATGGTGGGCAGTTTCAAGAGGATGGGACAGGGTCAGGGTAAGGGATACTGGAAGGGTGGGTGGGAGGGGCAGCTGTGAGATGAGGTGCTAGCTGCACTCGAGCAGACTCGATAGACCATGAGGCCTGTTTCTGCTGGCAATTTCATATGTTCGTATGGTCTTTATTAGATTCCTTGTCAAATGTTTTGAAGTGGTGCTGAAAAATAATCATTTTATTTCTCTGGGGAAATATTTATTGTAACTAATTGGCACAGCGATGAGAGGCACATTTGCTCTCAGCTATGCAAATTTGTATATGGGCCTATGGGAGTTAACTTCTGTACAGGACCCAGATCTAAACCCATACTACAGATATATAGAAATGTATGGAAGATTAATAGATGATTTGTTTATGATATGGAAAGGCCCTGAAGTACAACTTTATGAATTTGTTGATTTTATGCACTGTTCCAACCCCCATTTGTGGTTCTCAGTGAAGTACAGTATAGTCAGGAATGCATTAACTATTTATATCTGATTATCTGTAAGGATGTTGATGACATCATTTCTATAGCTTTGTTTCAGAAAAAAACTGACCCCAGTTCTATTTTACAGGTGTCTAGATGTCATTCTGTGCAGTTGGTGAGAAATATTCCACAGGCACAATTTTTACGTATTCATAGACATTGCAGCTCCGATGAACAGTTTGAAGAAAGGGCAGCAGAAATGTCTGTAAGATTTAAACAAAGGGGTTATAGGGAAAATTATTTTGTTCCAGCACGTAATTGGGCAGCTACACAGGAATGAAACTCTGTTGACACCCAGAGAGAGAGTTGGTGGAGATGAAGACAATAACTGTTTAAAAAATATCTCTACTTACACTAAAAGATTAAATGAAGTACAGGAAATTATTCAAAAAATTGGCACATTGTACAAACATATCCAGTGTGTAATCAATTCACTCAGGATCTACTGAAATTTGTTTACAAGAGGGCAAAATATTACTGTGACTTATTAGTCAGTTCTCTGCAACCTTTACCCACATAAGATTCCCATTTAGCTAGACAGATTTGTGGATGTTTACCTTGTTGAAAATGCAAGTTTTGCATAAATATTAAGAGATGCAAAACTTTTAAGAACTACACAACAGGACAGGACTTTCAGATAAAACTACTGATCACCTGTGATACTGTAGGAGCAATCTATAGAGCACAATGTAGGTGCAATGCAAACAATGTTGGTAAAACAACTAAAGCCTTGAAATTATGAGTCAGTGAGCATATTAGAGATGTAGATAATGCCACAAATGAGAATGTTTTGGAATCCCATCTTGATTTAAGTAAGAAGAAAAATGAACATAAATGGTACTTTCATGGGATTGAGCAAGGGACTCTAGGGGCCGGATTCCAAGAAGTATGGTGCAACCTGCTGGCGTATGCAAGTTGCACCATATGCTGCTACGCTGGGGACCCTGTGCCAGATTCCAGGACAGGCAGGATCCCTGGCACCTATGCCCTGTGACTTGCGGCATCACCAGGGTTGCACCACAGGAAGGGCATACCTGACCTAGGTGCCGCAAGTTGCCGACAAGCCCGATGACAGGGCGCAGCCCCCCCAAACCCCAAGACATACATGCAAGCCCCTGTAGGCCATAGTGGGGGTGTTGGCAGAGTGGTACTAGCCCCGGGGGGGTGGCATCGGCACATCGTGGACCCAGGTGCCGGCGGGTGGAACCCTGATATTGCCAGGGGGTGGGTTGCTCTGTGGTGGAGGGGTCTGTGTGGCATGGCAGTGTGCAGGTTGGGGCACTATGGGGGGGCAACAGGCAGTTGGCCAGGATGGAAGTGCTTTATGCCAGTTCATAGCTGGTCTAACTCCACAGTGCCGCAGGGCCTCTTGGAACGGGGTTGCAGGGTTATGGCAGCTGCCCTTTCAGAACAGGACACAGCTGCTTCTGTAACCCCCCCTTCCACCATGCTGTAGGGGTCTTGGGAGGTGTACATCCCTCATGGTGCAGGCAACTTATGCCATATGTGTTGGCACAAGTCGCACTGCATCACGGCAGACCCGTCTTGGAATCAGGCCCTAGGAGTATGTGGGGCAGATTTGGACGCAGCACTTTTACAGTGAGAAACTTTTTGGGTGTTACAACTAGACATCCTTAAAATTCCTGGTTTAAATGAACGCTTTGAATTATCAAACTTCCTATAAAATGATGTGACTTGTGTTAATCTGTACTGCTTATAATATTTTGCATTAATATCTGTTATTTTGGTTATTTTATTAGTACCCTGTGATGCATATGCTGCTGTTGCTGCTGCTGCTGCCTATGTCAATACTGGAGCCAGTGTTCAAGCTTCTGACAAGGTGTTGGATACATGGGATCAAACTACAAGTGAAGAACTGACATAAGGACTCTGTTATAGTATTCTTGTTCAAATTCCACCACATAGGACAAGCTGCTATGAATCTCTACAAAAATATTTTCTGTACTGCTCTATATGTATATGGAACATAGGCTTTTAATAGTGTTGTTTGCATTTAGTGAATGTTGGTGTTTTTCATATTATTCTATTTGGGAGGGTTAATAATGTTTTCACACGTTGCACCTGTTATGACATAATGAATTGCACTATTTAAACAGCACGTTTCTGAAATGAAAGTACCCTTGACAAAGTGCCAGGTTAGGTCACGGAACGCCATCTGGTTTCTCAGGCTGTGGGACACTGTCATTTTTCTTGCTCCTTTTATATGGAATTGTGTGCGTGCTAATAAATATTCCCTGTAGAATACCTGTAGAATCCTGTGCTACTTTTAAGGAAGGCTTACTGGGCCCACTGGGATAAGTTTTGACAGAAGTGTGCCACAAGGGCATCTTACACCCATCTATGCATACAGCCCGGAGTTCCTTGATACCCATGGTAGACTTTTGTGAAACTGTTAGCCATCTGAGTTGGGATAGTTATCCCTGGGTTAGTGAACAAAGATCAGGTGGCTTTTGTTCCTAGATGTGGGGCTCTGATAACCCAAGATGATTAGTGAATCTGATCTGGCATGCATTCCATCCTCCTCCCTGGCAGTGCTTCCATCACTAGATGTTGAGAAGGATTTGACCGGGTGAAGTGGAAGTATGTATTTCATATCCTGCAGACCTTTGGCTTTGGGTCCACCTTCATAAGTTGGGTCAAAACTTCATATAATGGAGCCTCAGCCATGGTCTCCACTAATGGGTTGTTGTCCCCTTGCCTTCGCACTGGCTGGGGAAACCAGGCAAGATTGCCCCCTCTACCCACTACTCTTTATTCTAGCCCTGGAGCCTTTGCTACAAGCAGTAAGGGAGCACCCAGATGTTCAGGGCATAGACATGGAGATGACATCATGCTGATCCTTATGAGGCTGGAAGTTTCTGTACCTGCCATACTCTCTGTCCTATGGGAAACTTTCAGGTTACAAGGCAAATGTCTCCAAGTCACTCATTCTTTCTTCTAGGCAGTCCAGTTGTAACCTGTTGTGTTTCCCTTGGGGTCTTACTCCACAGCAGGAAGACCTCAAATACCCAGGCATCAGGTTTGCTTGGGCCACCATAAAGATGGAAAAGCTGAACCTTGAGCCTGTTAACAGGTCTGGAAAATGTCTTGGCAAAGTAGAGCAGACTGAATGTGTCTCACTGGGGAAGGGCACATGCCTTTGAAATGATGGCAAACTCCAAAATACAATATTGTCTAGGTAATGTGCCAATTCCAACCAGCCTGCAGGCTATAAAGAGACTTCAAAGGGAAATGCTAAAGTTCCTATGGGGTATGGTGTCAAGATGACTTGACCAATAGAAATTGATATAGGACTATGCTAGGAGAGGCCTCAAACTCCCAGACTTCCACATCTAGAAGGTGGCACAGTCCATACTACAGATGCTGCAATCCTCAGTCCATTGCCCTCTGGATAACCAACCCAACTGTGTTAGATGTGAGGCAGCCTTAGTAAAAAGGGGCATGAGTGACACAGTTCAGTTTGGCACTGTCCCCTCTCACCTGAAGGAGCAACCAATCCTTAGTGCCATCACTAAGTTCTGGCCTTTTTGTGCAAGAACCTGGGGATGGGCCCCAAAAAGGTTACCTGACTTCCCCCTGTGGTGAAATAACTCCTTGATAGGAGGCAAGACACTGTATTGGCAGGACTGGGCACAGGTGGGACTCAGTCACCTAAAAGACCTCATGGACCCCACCTCTGAAGTCATGAAATCCTTTCTTCAGCTGCAAAAAAAGTTCCATCTTCATAAGCAACACCACTGAAAGTATCTGCAATTGAGGCATGCCCTTAAACCACTGCTTGAATTGAAATGTAAGCCTCAAGGCCTGACTCCTCTGGCTGAGCTGTTAACCCTTCGAGAGGGGATGAGTTTCAGTAGCATTAAGAGCAAGCATGTATACCAGAGAATTTTGGACAGGTTGCCAGACCCAACCAAGGCAGTGGTCAGACAATGGGGCACTAAGCTGGGCTGTGAGGTTCCCCCTTCTATTAGACAGCTTGCTGCTGTGCTCTCAATAGGTCCAGTAGAGGTACCCCAAATTGGTATACACAATTCAAATTAGTGCACCGGTGGCACAGAACTTCTGAGAAACTGCATGCCTGGGAGCTACTGGACACAGACTCCTGTTGGGGATGTCAGCAAGTGGGGAGGGGGTGTGACAATCATCCATCTCATGTGGTTATAACTGTCCTTAATGACCTATTGGGATTAAATGCAGCAGGTCTGTAGTGTAGTGACAAACTCCAAGTTGGCGCTTCCCCCTCCTTAGTAATGTTGGGACTGGAGCACCCAGCAGCAGGGACTGTCCACCTGATGTCACAGGCTAGGAGTTGGCTGCACAGTACACTAGTCGCAGGTAAGAAGATATAGTGCTTAGGCATCGGAGGGAGCAGAATCCTCCATAACCCCAGGAGTGGTTAGCAGAATTAGGGAAAATGGTCAACTGCAATGTGAATGGGTGAAATACAAGGCAAGGTGCAAGTTGAAGGTTTTCAGGGATATATGGGGCTGTTTCCTTATATCCCCTTTTTGCATTATTCTTTTTCCAAGGTGATCACTTTTCCCTTCAGAATCAAAGTTAAGTTGGAAAACAAATACTTAATAAAAAGTAAATGGGTCTCTGAAGATGTCTCTTGGCTAACTAAAAGCATCCCACCTGTTAAGTATCCAGAATCATTCAGATTTGCTTCTTAGTTCTCAAACCCTAAGTAGCCATGAGGTGATGCTCTCGATTAGCCAAAATACATCTTCTGAGTGCTATTATATTATAAAGCATGTCTGAAATATTTTATTTACATAAGACAAATCACTTCCTTTGGGCCCTTCAGTACTTTTTATGCTTTTATGTTAATTTTCTCTAGATTATTATTACCTTTTGTGTGAAATGGCCATGCATCAGTTGTGAGATCTGTGTAGTTGTGCAGTCAATGGACTGTTGTACTGCTTGTAACATTTTCTTACACAGTTGCACAGCATGGCACTAGAGCGCATGTTCAAAACACAACTGAGAGTCCATGACAGGCTCCTTTCTGTTTCACTCTCAGCTGCTTGCCATGTTGCTCACACTCATTTTCTTCATCAATAAAGCTACCAGTGCAACTTTCTGGTGGTGGTGGTGGTGATGGTGGTGGTGGGGTGTTATCACCTAGGAAAAGTACTCACAGCTGTGACCAGCCATATATTTTCAGGGAGTCACTGCAGCTGGTGGCAACATTGAAAAAGGCCCTCTGTGGCAGGGAGCCATTGCTGCCAGTGGAAATATCAAAACAGCCCTCCAGGAGCAGGCGATACCATTGCATATTACAACACTGATAAAGCCCCCTTTGGGCAAAGCACTGCCACTGTAAGCTATATTGTGCAGAGTGTGTGTGTGTGTGTGTGTGTGTGTGTGTGTGTGTAAGCATTTGTGTGAGTGTGGGTGTTTAAGGATGTACTGTCATTTAAACCTTGGCATTGCCCAACATTGTCATCTGAATCTTTGCCATGCAGTTAAACATTCTTGGTCTGCTAATTCCTTCTCTTTCTTTCTTTCTTTCTTTCTTTCTTTCTTTCTTTCTTTCTTTCTTTCTTTCTTTCTTTCTATCTTTCTTTCTTTCTTTTCCAACCACAACATTTATTAATAGATAAATAGTTAAATATATCATCTGTATCAGTAGAGCCATTGAGGCTCTTGGTAATATATCTCCAATCAACATATTTTGGTTTTGTCGCGGTCAGGAATGTATTTTTCTAGTCTTATAAATTTTTTCAGGCAGTATAGTCTGCTGTGTAACAGGGCCTTTTTCTCTGAAAGCAGGCTAAAAATACTTGGAAACAAAGACAAATCTGAGGACCACTTTTCTTATTTACTGCACTGTAACTTGACCAGCACACCCTTTAACTTTGTTCAGACTGTCAGTAAGAGCATTGTGTTTCTGGGAACTGATGTTGTAGCAGTCTCCAAAGAAGCTTTCCTAATGTTTCCATCCTCCAATTTAATGCCTATTTAATTCATTTCAGTCCACACGGAAGACAAAAATTCCCTGAAACTAATTCCAAGACGTTATGCCATCTACTAGTCCTTCGGAAAGTAATTCTTCTCTGTGTCATTCATCATTAAAATGACTCAGTAATTTGATTTACCAACAAAAAGTAAGACTCAGACTTCTTATACTACATTTTGTAAAGACACTGGCCAATTTACTAAAACAATCTGAAGGAGTTTAACATATTATTTAAAAATTATATATATATGTGTGTGTGTGTGTAATACCAGTGGGTATAAAAAAGTTGCAAAGAAATGCATTTATTTTCATGGGCAGGGGAGTGAGAGTGAAAATAAATAATTTTTTTCCACTCTCGCTCAGACAACAATAGATATTTCCACTCCAGCTTTATAATGTCCTGAGCATAATCTTCCTTTATATCTAACATTCTGTCAAGGCCTATTGGTAAAAAATATAACAAAAATGTCCCTGTCATTATATAAATGGCACATGCCATGGGCTGCATGAACATAAATGATTTATTCTGAATGGTTGCATATGATCTCTATAGATCTCACTTGTGGCTTTGCCACTTGTGAGGTCAATAGAGGTTATAACCAGCCATTCAAAATAAATCATTTATTCTCAAGTAGCCCATGGCATGTGCCATATTGATAGATAGCTAGATAGCTAGATAGATAGATAGAAAGATAGATAAAACTCAAATAAATCGTTATTTATTTATTTCAGTTTTGGATTAAATACCTTTGAGCCAGGACTCATTTACAAAGGTTCCATGTTAGGATGAGTACAGTACAGTAAAACAATACAAATGTTACAGGTTCAACAGATAAGACAAAATATACAGTAGATATATAGGAAGCAGGAGGTTACATGGTTCCTGTTGCAGAGTATAAGTGCGAGTAATAACAACACTTCATGAGTGCGGTACAGCACTTTGCAGAATTCAGAGTACAGAACTTAGGACGATATAATCAATGGGTTAAGTAGGAAGTAATGTAGTGATATAGGCAGCCAAAGGTGGCTTTGTCAGTGGCATAGCAGGAAGATGGGGTTTAAGAGGGGAGTGGGGCAGGGGGCTGAGTGCATGGGGGAAATTCAAGGGAAGGGGAAAGGGGCAGTAGGCAAGGGAGAGAGTGAGCCAGGTGGTGTTGGTGGGACAGCAGGAGGCCCAAAATTGAGGTCTAGGTAAGATACCATTCTTTCCAGGGTTATCCAGGTTTACATAGGGCAACTGCAGAATATTCTTAGATCTTGTATTCTTTTAATTGTGAGAGCTGGGGCTGGGTAGGGAAAATAAATTATTTATTTTATTTGTTACAATGGAGGTGGGGGAGATATACTAAGAGGCAGTCCTAGTGCTTGGATTAGAAGTGGTCAGGGCACTCGTAGATTGTTCATAAAGGGGTTAGGTCATGTTTGGGCACTCACATACACAGGTGAGTGCGAACAGCTTTAAATTTGCTGACCTTGCTAAATAAATAATAGATACAGACAGATAGATAGATAGATAGATAGATATGTATTGACACTGGCTGGTGCAGATAAATAACTTATATGTCCAAAAATGTATGATAAATGAAGAAAAGTTAAGATAAATGATTTATAGTGTATGGTGAGGGCTTGTTCAGAATGGAAATCCATCCTAGCTAAAATGTTGTACCGTAGTTCAAAGGTCATTGAACATGGTTATATCACACTGTGGTACAACAATGTTTCAGCTTGTTTTGAAAGGGCACAAGCCGCGCTGTTCAATGGAACAGCTGCGGCAACAGAAATGGCAGGATCAGCCAGATAGTAGGGGCAGCAGCAACAACAATGAGCACACAACTTCAGCAAGCTCAACCAGATAATTAAAAATGCAGTATCAACCAGATATTTCAAGCTATAACTCAAAAATACACCCACAGGATCAACCAGATATTTTAAAATAACTTGCATGAAGGAAAGCGATTCCCCTGACTCAGTCCTCTCGCTTAGCGAGAGATACCACTGCCATGTTTTTTTTTATTCCACCAACATGAAACTTTCAACCAATAGCAGCCCATGCTACATATATGTAGGGACATCTGGACCCTAGCAACCACACCACTGACCCCAGCAACCAACGTAGAAAATGGGAATGAAATGCAGGAGAAAAAAAATACCTTTTGGTTCTAAAAAACATTTACGGGCACCATACACTATAAAAAATAGTGGATGGGCAACTATATGCCCAACCAGAGTGTTGTGCCATCTTAGGGTTCTGATTCCCATGGACCTCTCGAACTTTGCTCTCGAGGTCACTTGGAATCAGAACCCCTCAGTGGCTCAACGCACTGGTTGTGAATAGTTGCCCATCCACTATTCTCTATATCTTCACTTTTCTTTAATTGTCACACTTAGAATGCTGCTGTTAATCACACTGCTTGCTGAACTGCATTCCTTCACATTCTGATTTCAAAACCACCACCAGTTGCACCATATACCTTCAGTTTCATTCTTTCCGTCTCACTCCACAGAGCAGAACACTTCCCCCTAGTTTACTCCCACTCACTAACAATACTGTTACTCCCCCTCAAAACAAATACAAATACAAACACACAAACACAAGCACACATGCACATGCACACACATGTAGCAATCTTCTTTCCTCCAAAAAGTACAAAAATGCAGTCTATTTTTCCTCCTGTGTCTTTATTTAACTATGAAGAGTCTTGGGAGTTTCTATATCCATAGCTCCATATGTATCTCCAACTCTGCCTCTAACACAGAAACTCTGTGTTACTGCCTATGACAAAGAGAACATGATATATATATATGTGTATATATTTATATGTATATACGTACACGTGTATATATATATATATATATATATATATTCTCTGCAAAAAAATTCATTAATGCACCATTAGGGTTCCAGTGTGACAAAAGTTGGACAATGCAGTCTTAGGGTTTCTAACCCTAACACCCTACCCCCCACCCTGAAAGCAATAACAGGTGTGGCATGTGCCATGGGGTTGTCAACCCTAATGCTCACCCCATTCCATGTGTATGTAATCTGAGATGGGTACAGTGTATGAGAATGGGGTGAGCATTAGGGTTGACAACCCCATGGCACACCCCACACATATTCCTTCCTGCAGGGTGGGGGTGGTATGTTAGGATTGGGGGGGTGAGGTGGTGTTAGGGTTGGAAACCTTAAGATTGCATTTCCCAACTTTTGTCACTGGAACCCTAATGGTGCATTAACAAAGTTTTTTGCAGAGAATATCCTTACCTTTTCAGATAGATTGTACTTGTATCCTTATTTCCCTCTGGGAGTGCAGGGCCCTTTGGGCTGGGTCCTGCACTTACATTACTCCATAATCTTATGCGTATTTGCATGTGAGTCATCACTCCCCAAAATGCCAACTTTGCGCATACATACTCAGAAAACAAATCGGAGCCAATATCCACCCAAACCAGAAATCTCCACAATCTCTTGGCTGGAAAGAGCAAAATGGAGCAGTCCAGAAAGAGGGTACAACCTCACGCCAAAGAGGATGTACATTCCTGGAAGGCAATGGTTGCAAATACTAGGAGCCTAACTAACAAACTTTCTGAATGAACAGCCATTTTGGAAACAGAAAGGTTGGACTGGGTGGCTGTAACAGAAATGTGGTTCATGGAAAACCATGGATGGGATACGGCCATTCCTTGTTACAGTCTGATTAGGAAAGATAGGCAGGGCAAAAAAAGAGGGTGGGGGTGTAGCCATTTACGTTCAGGAGGAAATAATAGCCACAGAAGTAAAAAGGAAACCTGGGGACTTCGAGTCACTGTGGCTAACAGTAGACACAGGCAAGGGAAAACCTTTCAGAATCGGTGTCGTGTACAGGCCCCCAAATCAAGGAAATAAATGAGACAAAGACCTAATAGAAGAAATCCACAAAATGTCTGATAAAGGTGAAGTAATACTGGTAGGGGACTTCAACCTACCAGATATTAACTAGAGCAGACTAACAGCAACAACAACAAGAAGCAGGGACTTCTTACTGTTACTACAAGGTGTGTGACTGTGCCAACTTGTTAAAAACCCTACAAGGGGAGATGCCATTCTCAATCTTGTCATCACAAACTTGGAATAGATCAAGGACATTGAAGTGGGCTGTCATATGGGCAACAGCAACCATCGCATGGTAAGCTTTAAGGTAAACATAACACAGGACACCAGCTACTCAAAGATAAAGGTGCTAGATTTCAGGAAGGCTGACTTCCAAAAAATGAGGAACAACATAAGTAGCCAGTTAATGGAAACAGAGGTTCAGGAGGTGAAGGTCATTTGGGGGAGACTCAAGAGAGCAATAAAGACTGCCACAGATCAATGTACCAGATGGGTCAGCAAAGCAAAAAGAAAAATAAATCCTCTATGGTTTTCCAATGAAGCAGCTACCATAGTCAAAGAAAAAAAGAAGGTGTACAGCATATACCAGGAAACCAAAACTGAGAAAGACTGGGAGTCGTACAAGGAAAGAATGAGAGAGTCAAAAAAAGAAATTAGAAAGACAAAAGTCCAGACAGAGGAAAAGATAGCAGAAGGGGCAAAGAGAGGAGACAAATCATTTTTAGATACATTAGTGAATGTAGGAAGACAAAAGGGGGGATAGTAAAGATTGCTACTGAAGAAGGGAAATGCACCAAACATGACCCAGAGAAAGCCAAAATCCTCAGCAAATACTTCTGCTCAGTGTTTACCAAACAGGACCCAGGGGATGGCCCAGCCCTGCAAAAACACAACACCCCAGGACCAGGGTAGACAAGAGTCCCTTTACAGAAGCTGAAGTACGGGAGGTGCTAAATAAACTAAAAGCAGACAAAGCCGTGGGACCAGATGAGATGCACCCCAGAATCCTTAAGGAACTGGGAGCAGAATTAACAGACCCTCTGGCACTTCTATTGGCAAAATCCTTGAAAAGCAGTGTGGTACCTGAAGATTGGAAAAAGGCAATAGTGGTTCCACTTCACAAATCAGGCAGTTGCAAAGAAGCTAGTAATTACAGACCGGTGAGCCTCACGTCTATAGTAGGGAAACTAATGGAGACACTACTCAAACAGAGGATCATAGCACTCCTCAAAACTAGCGGCTGACAAGACCCTACACAGCACAGTTTCACAGCAGGTAGATCATGCCAGGCAAATCTGCTTGAGTTTTTGGACTATGCTACAAATATCGTGGATGACAGTGGGGCAGTGGCTGTGGTCTACCTAGACTTTGTTAAGGCCTTTGACTCGGTTCCACACAAAAGGCTGGTAAAGAAGCTTGACCACACAGGGGTTGGTCCAGAAGTAGTCAGATGGGTACAAAACTGGTTACAAGACCGAACCCAGAGGGTACAGGTTAATAGAGCACAATCGACGGAAGGCAGGGTGACTAGCGGGGTGCCCCAGGGCTCAGTGCTAGGGCCTGTGCTCTTCAATGTTTTTATAGTAGACATCACTGATGGACTGGAAGGGAAGGTGTCTCTGTTCACAGATGACACCAAGATATGTAGCAGGGTGGACACCCCAGAAGGAGTGAGCAAGATGGAAGCTGACCTCAAGAAACTAGAAGAATGGTCTGGAGTTTGGCAGCTGAGATTTAATGCCAAAAAGTGCAAGATCATGCACATAGGAAAGAAAAATCCAAGAAAGGAATATTACCTAGGAGGCACAAGACTGGCAATCTCACACAAGGAATAGAGAGCTTGGAATCATAATCTCAGATGACTTGAAGGTTAGTAAGCAGTGTGAGAAGGCAATAATGAAGGCCAACAGAATGCTGGGCTGCACTGGGAAGGGAATCACAAGCAGAAAGAGAGAGGTAGTACTACTATCACTGTATAGATTGCTGGTCAGGCCTCACCTTGAATACGGAGTCCAATTCTGGAGGCCTCACCTCAGGAAGGACATTGATCAAGTGGAAACAGTACAGAGAAATGCAACATAAATGATTCCAGGTCTGCAGTACATGTCCTACAAGGAAGACTTGGGGAACTGAATATGTACTAACTGGAGCAGAGAAGAGAGAGAGGGGACATGATTGAAACATTCAAGTACATAAAAGGCATTAACAAGGTACAGACACAGGAACTTTTTCACTTCACGAAGAACTCCAGGACCAGAGAACATGACCTCAGGCTGCAAGAAGGGAGGTGCTCTACCAACACCAGGAAGTTTTTCTTCACAGAAAGAGTGGTGGACACTTGGCACAGCTTGACCCAAGAGGTTGTGGGGGTCACCACTGTGGGGGGGATTCAAGAATGCATGAGATAGATACATGAGAGCCCTGACTACAAAGGGCAACTAGAGTGTCAAAATGGGTCATAAGCAAATGGCAGACTAGATGGACCTAGTGGTCTCCTTCTGCTGTCAACCTCTATGTTTGTATGTTTCTATGCGGGAGCACAGGGCCCTCTGGGTCCTGTGCTGCCATGTATGCATAAGGCTTGTGCTCCAATCACTCCATAATGGTATTCATATTTGCATGTGGGAACACAGAGTGCCATCCATCCAGCCATAATATCTGAGACATTGCAATGGTATTCCTATTTTCTTGTGGGACTGCAGGGCCCTCTGGGCTCTGCACTCCCATTCGTGCATAATTTTTGAGACAGTATAGTGCTGCCCTTCTTTACCTGTGGGAACTCTGGGCCCTGCACTCCCACCCTGTAGTGTGCACACCGAAAGAAACACCTGGCATTGCAATGTACTCTTAAAACCAGCAAAACATACATTGGTGGGTCAACCCCTTGGTACCCTTAAAATTTCTGAACAAAATTGCAAACCGTTTTTTCTCAGTGGAGTGACAAAGAAATTACTGTGTACACCTCCCAATACCATGTTATCCTATGGGAAACAAATCAAAATTTAACCCCACAGAACTCCAGAGAAAAGTAATATATTTTCACCACACCAGCAAAAGGCACATCTGTGGGGCAACCCCTTTCTACCCTGAGCATTTTAGACCAAAATAACAAACCATTTTGTAACTGTGCAGTGACAAAGATACAACTGTCTTAAAAATACTTTTTCATAAACTGTGAAAAAGAAGCCTTTTCTGTGGTTCCTTTTTTTGCAATTTACAGAAAAAGAAAATCCTTTTTCACAAATTGCAAAAAACAAATCTTTTCCGTAATTCTTTTTCAAAATTTGTGGCAAAAGAAAATCCTTTATCGTAAATTGCAGAAAAAGATCCTGTTTTGCAGTACTTGTTTTCCATGATTTGCAAAAAAGGATTTCTGCGAGCAAAAAAAATCATATTTCTAAGTCACTTATGAAAAGCTAACCCCAGAATCTGATTCTATGTCTTCGATTAGGTAACATAACTGTTGGTGTTTAGTAAACCCCTCAATTTCTTTAGTAGTTTAATTTTGTTGTCATCACTAACTGAAAACAAGATGACAGCAGCACAAAAAAGATTATGCATTTGCAGCAAAAGATCGCACGTTTGTGAAAAATGATTCCGCATTTGCAGTAAAGAATCCTTTTTTGAGTGGGACATCTAACTGTTCTCATAGAAAACAATGGGAAACATTAAAATGTAATAATTTTGGAATGGATTAATATTTTTTCACCAAACCTTCAAAAGGTACATCTGTGACCCAAGACCTATGCACAGTACAACTTTCAGACCAAAATTCCAAACCATTTTTGTGCAGTGGTGTGACAATGAATTTCACCCAAAACAGTAATGTTTAACGAATCCAACTGGAATGAAACTTGCCACATCAAGAGATCTTTGGTTCCTGATGGTGCCTGCAAAATTTCATGCAAATTGGTTGAATATTTGTGACGTTATTTAAGTCCAACATTTTCAGTTTAACATAGAAGTGAAGACTGAACCCTAATATAGGGAAGGGAAGGGGAAAGTGTTTACCAGGAAAGGCACACTAAGCCGAAGCTTGTTTCCAGGTGTGACCTGGGAGCACAAGGAAGTTAAGTGACTTGCTTAGTGTCACAGAGTATGTAAGTGGGGGCTGTGTGATTTAAACTCAAGTCTCCAGATTTGCAGCTCAGAGCCCTAAACCACTGTGCTATACTGCCTTATCCGACCACACCCCTATAATATATATTCTTTGCAAAAAACTTTGTTACTGCACTAGTTAGGGTTAAAGTGACAAAAGTGGGGAAATATAGTGTTAGGGTTTTCAATCCTAACACCCCACCGTCACCCTTCAGGCAGCTGCAGACATGCGCTCCCACAAGCAAATAAGAATACGATTCATCTTTCTCAACAAGTAAGGAAATTCTTTGCAAAAAAATTCATTAATGCACTAGTTAAGATTAAAGTGACAAAAGTAGAGAAATGTGGTGTTAGGGTTTTCAACCCTAACACCACACCTCCACCCTACAGGCAGCAGCAGGCATGGGGTGTGCCTTGCCATTGTCAGCCCTAACGCTCACCCCATTCCATGAGTAAGTAAGCTGAGATGGGTACAGTATCACGAGAATCGTTGAGTGTTAGGGCTGACAATGGCAAGGCACACCCCATGCCTGCTGCTGCCTACAGGGTAGGGGTGTGTGAGTGGTTGAAACCCTAACACTACATTACCTACTTTTGTCACTTTAACTCTAACTAGTGCATTAATGAAGTTTTTTTGCAAACAATTTCCTTACTTTTTGAGAAAGCGGAAATGTATTCTTATTTGCTTGTGGGAGAGCAGGGCCCAGTCCTTAATAGTATTCTGCACTCCCATCCATGCATAATTTTTCAGATACAGTAGTGGTATCCTTATTTGCCTGTGGGAGTGCAGGGCTCTCTGGGCCATGCGCACCCATCCCATAGTGTATAGCATTAAAAAACACCTCATATTGCAATCTTATCCTATAGAAAACATAGCAAAATTTGAAAGCTGTGTAACTTGATACAAAATTACTATATTTTCTCAAAACTACCAAAAGGCACATTGGTACCACAGGCCCTTTCTACCCTTAAAAGTTCAGGGCAAAATTGCAAAGAAACAGCTGTGTAAACCTCCCAGTACAAAGTTATCCTATGGGAAATCAACCAAAATTAAAATCTGCAGAACTCCAAGCCAAAGTAATATATTTTCACCAAACCAGAAAAAGGTACATCTGTGGAGCAATCCCTTTCTACCCTGAAAATATCAGTCCGAAATTCTAAACCATTTCTTTGCTATGAGGTGACAAAGAAACAGCAATATAAAATGTCTTTTTTTTTTGCAAATTGCAATCAAGAATCCGGTTTCACAATCAAGAATCCTGTTTCGTGATAAAAAAAAATCCTGTTTTAAGCCTCACATCTAAATTTTCCCACAGGAAATAATAGGAAACTCTGAAATGTAATAACTTTGGAACAAATTAATATGTTGTCACCAAACCTTCAAAAGGCACATCTGTGACCCATGACCTATATAACCTGAAAATTTCAGAACAAAATCCCAAGCCAACTTTATGCAGTGGCATGACAGTGAATTTGACAATAAGTGGTAATTTTCACTTTTCTTGACACTCCATATCTCCGCACCTATGCATCCAACCGGAAAAAAAACTTGCCACTTCCAGAGATCTTTTGTCCCTGATGGACCATGCAAATGGTCATATAAATCGGTTGAAAGCTGTGAAGTTATTTAAGTGCAAAATTTTCAGTTTAACATAGAAGTGACCATTGAACCCCACTATTAAGGTCGTGACTGTGCCTATAATATATATATATATATATATATATATATATATATATATATATAAGGCAAAAACTCCATTTAATGCATTAGTTAGGGTAGTTCCACAGTGACAAAGTGAAGAAATTTGGTGTTAGGGTTGAAAGCCCCTTGGACCCCCAGCCCACCCCAACCAGCATTAGGAGTGCGCATTAGGGTCATCGTTCTACTCTCACCCCATCACATGTGTAAAGAAGCAGAGGTATAGGAAAGTGGGTGAGAGTTGGACCAATGACCCCAACATGCACCCCGATGGCCTAACACCGAATTTCCTCGCTTTTGTCACTGTGGAACAACCCTAACAAATGCATTAAATGGAGTTTTCTTGCCTCTAATTTCCTTTCTTTTTGAGAATGATGATGAGAAATAGTGAATGTAATGCCACATGATGTCTTGTGACATAGTAACAGGAACAGCAACGCAAACAGAAGTGCAAACAGTGGCGCACATGGTAACGGAAACATAAATGGTAAAGGGAACGTTAATAGAAACTCAAGCACAAAGCGAAGAGTGACGCAAATGGACATTGAAGTGTGTACGAAAACACAACTGGTAACATGAACAGTGATGGCAGTGGTATTTTAAATGCAAATGTTAAGTGTCACAGCAAAAAGAACGCGAAAGGGAACAGAAATGGAAATGCGAATGCAAGTGCACACGTAAATGCAAACCATAATACACACAGGCATGATACCACAATTGTAAATGCAAATGGTAAAGTTAACATAAAGAATAATGCCAAAGGAAAGAGAAACAGAAATGGGAACAGAAGCACATGCGGAAACGCAAACCAAAACGCGCACGGGCACAGTACAGCAATTGTAAACGCAAATGGTAATGGTAACAGAAACAATAACAGCAAAGGAAACAGAAGCACAAAAGGCATAAGCACATATGGAAGCACAAACCCATGTCGCCTGCGGGCACAGTAGCATAATTGCAAACGCAATGGTAACGCGTAGCCAGCAAGGAAGACGCAAAATGAAAGAGAAACGAAACACAAACGAAAGGGCTGCCGGAAACGCAAATGGCAATGCGCACGGTGATGCAAACAGAAACAGTAGTGGAAGTGCAAATGGTAACAATAACGAATATGCAAATGCAAATGACAACGCAAAGGGTAACACACACGGTGGCGTGCAGAGCGGTAATGCAAAGGGACATAAGAAGAAGTGAAACAGTAACTTTAACAGTAACGGAAGTGCATACCCTGTTTTTGCCAAACAGGTGCATACAGAAATACAGTGTGTACAAAGAATGTATGCATTGTAATGGGGATCGAAGCTGAAAATGAGCATTGGAAGTACTTAATTGTTAATATCTCAGCAACCGCACGATGTAGAAAAAAAATTTAAATTTTGCAAAAATCTTTGATTTTCCTGGCTAGGTTTTTTTCCTTACAACAAAAAATCTGTAACTCGTATCGTTTTCGAGACATGAGCCCTGAAAGGCGTGGCGTACGCTACCATGTTAGTCTATGGGAAAAAACATCAACTTTGGAATACTGTAACTTGCCATCCGTGCAAATTTTTTTCACCAAGCCACCAAAAGGTACATCTGTGAGATGTTGGCTGCCTTCCCTTCAAATTTGAGCCCAAAAGACCAAACCGTTGTTTTGCAGCAGGGTGACAAAGAAGTCCTATCATTTTGGCCATTGTCTGGAAAAGTAGTGTCGCAATTTGTGAAAGCTTTCGCAAAATTTTGCGAAAGTGTCACAAGTGTGACACTACTTTGCAACACTACTTTTTCCAGAAACTTGAAAAACATATTTCTAGGGTGTTTAAACCCAACATAAAGACATGGTTAGCATCCTGAGGATCCGACTAGGTGAACAGAAACATAATTGTGTGCCTGGAGGGTCCCAATTTTAAATGCCAAGCATTTTTCTGATCACCAACTGAAAACAAAATGGCAGATTTGCGACACTACCAGGGTCATTTGCGACTCTAAAAAGTGCATTTGCAAAAGTGTTGAACTTTTTGTTAACTTTTCCCATTGACTCATAATGGGAACTTGTTTTTTTAACAACTTTTGAACCATTCAATATTTTTTCACAAAATCTTCGAAAGGCACATTGGGGACCCCAGCTGCACATTCCCTGAAGTTTTTGTACTGGTCGTGCAAACCATGCAACCTGTAGGTGAGAGCAAAGAATTCTCAAAAAAGCGTAATTACTCACTTCGTTGTCACTTAATAACTCCGCAGCTGTATAACCGACCAGTACAAAACTTGACAGATCCCAAGACTTACCATGCCCCATCATGTATAGCAAATTTCAGGCAAATCCTTTGAACAGTGGCAAAGTTATTAAGGTGCAAAATTTGACCCTTTAACCTTAAAAAAGTACTACTCAACCCTAACTATGGTAGCACTACTGTGCTACCATAGTCGCACCACTACAGTTAGGGTTCAGCGGTCACTTACATACTAAAGTCAAAGTTTGGGCATTAATAACTTTGGACCTGTTCAATGGATTTGCCTGAAATCTGGAATGCGTGGTGGGGCATGGTAGATCTCTTGATCTGCCAAATTGCGTTTTGGTCGGACTTATGGTGTTTGCGTACGAAATAGCTGGAAAATGCAAAATTATCCATTTTTGGAGGCAGCTTTTGGGATTTTGGATGTGGCCTTCCACGGCTGTTATGTAGTGTGCCACTCTGCAAGACTGCTCGTTTGAAAGAGCTTTGGTGGCCAAATATGACGCTTTTTGTTTGGTGAAAAAATATTAAGGCATTCAAAAGTTATGCCACTTTTAAGTTCCCATTATAAGACAATGGGAAAATTTATATGTGTGTTTTGTGAACAAAGAATGGGGTTCTGGCCATCTCATCCCGCCTGGCGATCAAAGAATTTTCAGCCTCTCAGTTCAAGAATCTTTGTCCCCGAGGATTTTTAAAATTCTTTGATCGTGAGGTCCGCCATCTTGTTTTCGATTTTCTGATCGGAAAAACACAAATTTCTCAGGTCAGGGGTCACTTCTGAAGTAAAACTTGGATGGGTTTTACTCAGGGGACCCCGATCTATCGAGCCATGCCTTTGGTTTGATCGAAATCGGTCTAAAAATAGAGTTCTGAGCTTTTGAAATCTTCGTTCACGGCTCGCTAACGATCTTTGATCGCAAGCCTGCAATTTCTTTGATCGCGAGATTCTTTGATCGGAATCGTGTATCGCGCGCGAGGGAAGAGATGGACAGATTTTAAAGTTGATTTTCTTAGCCCAGGGGTAGCCTAGAAACTTAAATGAGGGTGGGTTTTGCTCAGGGGGCTTCATTCTGCCCCATCTGAATAAAAAAAAATATCTTTTAAATATCCCTGGTAGTCTAGCGCCCCCCATCATAATAAATACATAACAATCCCTAGTAGCCCCCCCAATGTCTATGTCATAAATAGTTTTTTTTAATATCCCTGGTAGTCTAGTGCCTCCCCGATCTGCATAAAATAATAATTGTAATTCACATCCCCGGTAGTCTAGCAGCCCCCCCCTCCATTATAATAAAATATATTACCTTCTGCAATTGTCTGGTAGTCTAGTGGCCCCTTCAATGTGAATTTGATATAAATTGATTTTTTATGTCCCTGGTAGTCCAGTGTCCCCCATCTGTATTAAATGATATTTACTGTTCATATCCCTGGTAGTCTAGTGGCCCCCCTCCATCATAATAAAATAAATAAGTTTGTCTGCTTTCCTGGTAGTCTAGTGATAAATTCCGCAAATTCTTTGATCGCGAGCCTGCAATGTTTAACATTGAATATCTTGGAAATGGTTTGGTCTTTTTACTTGAAATTTGGAGGGTGTTTATGGCATGCCCTGTGCATGTAAATTACATGATTATGTGTCGGGAAAATTTTTTTTGGCGGAGATATGGCGTGCCGCAGTTTACGTTCTGCAGACAGTGTTTTGCTTGTGGTGGTGCCTTGAAATTGATAGGATACCTAGTCTTAGTGTCATGGATGTAGTTTCCAATTGGTGTGTGTGTTAAATGTCAGCAGGTGTGGAACTTTGCAAGTCTGACGAATGAAATTTCAAAGTGTGACATGTTATATCTCGAAGACAGTTTGGTCTTTTCACTTGAAACTTGGAGAGTGTTGACGGGATGTCCTGTAGATGTGAATTGCAGTGTTTATGTGTCACACAATTTATTTTTTGTGGAGAGATTGCGTGACTCAATTAATGTTTTGCGGACAGCATTTTCTATTGTTCTACTACATTAATATTTGTTTAGTGGCTGGTTGTGCTGTTGTCACTGTACTTTTTAGTCATCAGTTGTGTAATGTGGTCCAACACTTACAAGTTGGAGGGAGCTTGGGGCCCAAAGCCCTATACTCCCAACTACACAACTTTCTACTTTTTATTCTTTCTTAAAAAGTAAGAGAATTCTGTGCAAAAAACTTTGTTAATGTATCAGTTAGGGTTATTCTACAGTGAAAAAAGTGAGAAAATTCGACATTAGGGTTCCCACTCCTTGCACCCCACCCCCACCTTGGCCTAATCAACAGGCATTGGGCTGTGCATTGGGGTCATCGGCCCTAATTCCCACCTCATTCTCCTATACTGCACCACCTCAGCTTGTTTCCATATGAGATGGGATGAGAGTTAGGGCTGACGACACCAATGCACAGCTTGATGCCTGTTGAGGCCAGGGTGAGGGTGGGGTGCGAGGGGTGGGAACCTAATGTTGAATTTCTCATTTTTCACTGTGAATAACCTAACTGATCATTAGTGAAAGATTGCATAGAACATATACATATATATATATATATATATATATATATATATATATATATATAAAACTTCAGTGAAAAACAACTTAGTTAATGCACCAGTTAGGGTTAAAGTGACAAAAGTAAGAAAATGTGGTATTAGGGTTCCCCCACGCTACAGACACCAACAGGAAAAACCATTACAGTCTCACCTCTCCTAAGTCTTTGCAAATCAGGTGTGGCCTGTACCTTGGCATTGTCAACCCTACTCCTCACCCCATTCCATCAGTAAATAAGTTGAGATGTGTAGAGTATAGAAACATAGAAACATAGAATTTGACGGTAGATAAGGACCGCTTGGCCCACCCAGTCTGCCCATTTCCCTACCTACTGGATAAGCTGCAGATCCTAGTTAACCAGCAGCCTACTTCTTTCTACCCCCAACCCCCAGAATTGCCTTATGACTATCCCATGCATTCTTGAATTCCACCACTGATTTTGACTCCACAACCTCCTCTGGAAGGCCATTCCATGCATCCACAACCCTCTCTGTGAAAAAATACTTCCTAAATTACCTCTGAGCCGCCCCCTATCTTCAAATTGTGCCCTCTTGTTCTTGCACACCTCTTTTTGAAAGATGCTACCCTCTTGGACTTTGTTGATTCCTTGAGGTACTTGAAGTTTCTATCATGTCCCCCCTCTCCCTCCTTTCCTCGAGGCTATACATATTAAGCTCCTTAAGTGTCTCTTCATATGTCCTCTGGTGCAGACCCTGCACCATTTTAGTTGCCTTCCTCTGGACAGCTTCCATCCTGTCTATGTCTTTGCGGAGATTGGGTCTCCAGAACTGCACACAGTACTCCAGATGGGGTCTCACCAGTATATGAGAATGGAGTGAGCATTAGGGCTGGTAATGCCTTGGCACAGCCCATACCTGATTTGCAAAGACTCAGGGGAGGTGAAACCATAATGGTTTTCCTCTGTGTGCCTCCAGGATGGAGGTGGGGTGTAAGGGTTGGGAACCCAAATGCCACATTTCCCTACTTTTGTCACTTTAACCCCAACTGGTGCATTAACAATGTTTTTTTGCAATGAATTTCCTCACTTTTTGAGATAGCATAATGGTATTGTAATATTTGCATAAGGGCTCTGCACTTCCATCCCTCCATAGATGCATACATCCATGTTGGTGGGGAATGCTGGGCCACCTGGGCCCTGCACTTCCATTTCTGTCAAAAAGCAATTTATTTGCTTGGTTGTATGGCTTGGTAAACTTCCAATGTTATCCTATGGAAATTTTGATATTTTAATTTCTTGTGGTGTTTTATAAGCTCCCTAAATTGTTGGTGGGGTATTGTGTGTTATTGTTGTAGTACTCATTAAGACTTTTGCTTTGATATATAGATTGTTCCTTAACTGTAAATACAGAGGTAATTATACCTTGCTGAAGGTGCAATATGGGGAAAAACTAAGTTTAAATCCTTTTTTTGCATGAAGGGATCCTTTTTTTGCATGAACCAAAAAGCCATACGAAAAAGGATTCCTTCATACGAAAAAAGAATCTGGAGAAAACTAAGTCCAAAAACCTTTTTCATATGAGGGCATCCTTTTTCATATAAGTGAAAAAAACATACGGAAAAGGATCCCTTCACAGTAAAAAAGAATTTGGACTTTGTTATTTTACAATTCTTTTTTCACATGAAAGGATCTTTTTCCATATTTTTTTTTCATTCATATGAAAAAGGGTGCCGTCATATAAAAATAGAATTTGTACTTATTTTTCGGACTCTTTTTTAGCATGAAGGCACCCTTTTTCGCATGGGGCTTTCATTCATATGAAAAAGGATGCACTCATATGAAAAAACAATTGGGGGAAAAAACTAAGTCCAAATTCTTTTTTCTTATGAAGGGATCCTTATGACTGAATTCTATTTTCATATGGCCACATGACAAGATGAAACATAATTTTTCAAATCTGAAAAAAAGACAAATTTCTGGGTCATTTGGCCAAACATTATCCAGAATCCACCTAACAGGGTCCTGATTAGCAAGATATATGTCTTGGTGTGTGTGTAGGATGTCACTTATGTGGGATTTGAAAAAAAGTTAAAAAAAAAAAAAAGGAATCGAGATGGTGGCCATATGGAAAAGGATTTCTTCCTCACAAAAAAGGATTTCCACCATATGAAAAGGGATTATTTTTGATATGGATCAAATTCTTTTTTTGTTCCAAGCAACTACCCACAAGACCATACTGAGCAAGCTCAGAACCAAAATTTCTAAATTTAATAACTTTGGAATGGATTAAAATGTTCACCAAACCAGTGAAAGGCACCACTGTGTCCCAAGCCCTTTCTAGCCTGAAAATGTCAGGCCAAAAGTCCAAACTATCTGGGCGATGACAAATTTCTGTATCTCAGAATCTGCACCTCCAACGAGAACAAAAGTTGGCATGTCAAGAGATCTACTGCCTGAAACCACGCATGCATAAGTTCATGCAACACCGTTGAACAGTTGTGAAGCTATTAAAGTGCAAAAATTGATGTTTAGCGTAGAAACCCACTACTGTAATATATTCTTTGCAAAAAACTGCATGAATGCACCAGTTAGGGTTAAAGTTATTGTCACAAATGTAGGGAAATGTGGCATTAGGGATCCTAACCCTAACTCATGACCCCTATCCCCCGAAGCAGCAAAAGGAAAAAAAAATACCCTTTGGGTCTCCAGAGTCTTGGTGAATCAGTGGTGGGATTTTCCTTGGGATTGTCAATCCTAATGCCCACCCCATTCCCTGAGCAAACATGGTCAGACATGATCTCCTTTCTTCATGCTGTGCCTTGTGAATAAAATAAACAGATTGTTTTGGCAACATGTGACAAGACATATTTCCCTACCTTTGAAGAGTGTCTCACTATGAGGCACTGGTTTGGAGCTGTACCTTATGCTTCAGACAGGAGGCTATGGGCTGGGGGAGAGATGAGCAATTGAGTTGACAACCACAAGGAAGACCCCACCCCTGATTTGTCAGGACTCTGGAGACTGAAAACCTTAATGTTTTGCCCTTTTCCTATTTGGGGGGTGGGGTGGGAAGTTGGGGTTGGAAACCCTAATGCCACTTTTCCTTGCCTTTGTGGCATTAACTTGGACCATAACTGGTGCATTAACGCCTGTTTTTTTTTGCAAAGAATTTCCTTTCTTTTTGAGATAGTGGAATCGTATCCTCAGTCACACAGGTCACTTTGGGACCTGCATGAATACATGCAGATATGCAGGGCCATCTGGGCTCTGTACCTGGGGAAGCCGCCATCCATCTAAGGAAGTGCAGTGAGGGATGCCAAGAATTCATGGGGCTGTCTGGGCCCTCTGGTCCCTGCAGTTCCTTGTGGCCACAGATACAGATGCACAGGGCAAACAGTCCATCTGTCAGCCAATGCAGAGTGCCCTCTGCCACCCCTGGGTGCTGAGATGCAGGGCCCTATGCCTGAAGAAGAGTTTTATTCACTATATGGTACCTGGCCTATGAGGGCAATCTTGCAGCTTTCATTCTCTGGCCGGGGGGGGTAACAGCACTGTCCAGAAACAAAAGTGAACACAGTGCTCTCAGGTGCAGATAGGGTGCTGACTAAAGGCTTGGCTAGCCCTAATCCAATACAAAAAGAAACAAGCTGCAGTCACACTCCAGAGGCAGTGTGTCAAATCAGTAAAGGGTACTTGCAACCATGGATATGTTTTAAATATTTATTGTGTAGAACACATCAAGAAGTAGTACAGTAGATCCATCACACAGGACATCAGCTAGGGAACCATTACCCAGATGCCTCAGTGCTCCACTCGCAAGAGCTTCATCAGGAGGCAACCATCTGGGGACAAGGGACCCTTTAAATAACCACCAATTGTGACATCAATTAATACATTACCAAACTGAAAGAAACAGGATCTATACACCATAATATGATACAAATAAATTACATTGAAAAAATTAAACAAGAAATTGAACAAAATGCAGAACTTCAATATCAGCTTTGTACACTTGTAAAAGTTAGAAAAAAAAGTGTAATTCAGATAGAAGGAGTAAAGCAAAGCAGAGCCAGAGTTGATAGCTTTTTTGTAAGAGTCACTGAATACAGGAAGGTCCTCCTCTCGCCACACCTCCTAGCTGCAAAAAAAGAAAGCAAACAAACAATCAATTGTTTAATACATTCATTGCATATAATGCTAAATTGGCAAAAAACAGAAAAACAATTTACTATTAATTTCATGTCATATCATATAATGACAATTATGAATTCCAAAGAGCAATTGTTAATGCTCTACAAAGTAACCATAAGCTGGGTATGGGGGGGCAATTTTATCAGGGAGGTGGACAAAGCACAACATCCTACAGAGTAAGTACTCTTGTGTTATCATAAAAAAATTGCAAAATTTGAATTAAATTCAAAAACAACCATAATGGCAAGTGGGATGGGGGAGGGGAGAGAAGAGTAGAGTAAGCGAGAATATCTGTGGGGTTATTCCCTTTTTGGGCCACTAAGGACATTTTAACTTTAAATAAGTTTAAAAAGAGCAAATCCAGGAGGTGGGGAATTTTTAAATCATATGTATAATGTACATGCCCTATACCAATACCTCAGCAACAAATGATAAACTTAAGGTAAGGCCTGTAATCAATTTCCAAGTTCAGTCAAACTGGTTGCAATGCTCCTTATGTAAATATCCAAAATGTCTCTCACTGCAGCAATCTTTGTAACCCCCTCCGTAACCAACTCTCACTTGCTCAAGACCCATAAATCTAAGTAGTCAGTTGTGCTGGTAGAAAAAATGCTCAGATATGGGACTATCCATGTATAGATTCTTGATGTCTCAGACATGTTTTTGTATTCTGAGTTTTAATTGTCACACAGTGCATCCAACGTAAATACGATTGCAGGGGCACCATAATGCATAAACAACAAATATTACACATGAAATAAACTGCCATATAGTGACACTGCAAGGGCAATTAGGTATTTGAAACAAAAACCCCTGAACACACCTTATACAGGAAATGCAATTACTACAACTGAACATCCCAATGTGGTTTTGTTGGAATCCATGTACTTCTCAAATTAGTAGTATTGGTCAGCTGACTTTTCACAAGCCTGTTATTTAGATTGCCCCCCTTCCAGAATGTTATCTGGGGTTTATTCCCAATAATGTTAGCAAGTACCTGATCCTCAGAGAGAATAGGCCAATTTCTCATTATGATATTTTCTATATGTCCTGCTATGTGATTGTAGTTAGGTGTTAAACAACTGGGTTCATTCCCCTTGGGATCTCTGGTCTTGGGTTGAAATAAGATACTCCTGTCATGATTTTTTGCCTTATTTAGTGCTGAGTCCAGAAGTCTTGAACTGTAACCTCAATCAATAAACATATTTTTTAATTCTTCTGCCTGTGCCAAAAATTCTTCCATTTTGGAGCAATTATGTCTGAGCCTTTGAAATTGACTCTACGGGATAAATTCCTTTAATGCTCAGGGGTGTACACTAGTTGCTAAAAAAAAATTATTAGTGGCTGTGGGTTTCCTAAATCCTTTTGTAACAACCTTATGCAGATTGTCAATAGAAAAAGTTACATCCAAAAAATCTATCGTGTTCAGATGGAAATTATGGGAGAATAGCAAATTCTTATTGTTATAATTTAGTCAATCAAAAAACTGACCTGCATCATTTTCTGAGCCCCTCTACATGCACAATACGTCATCTATAAAATTGATACCACAGTATCATTTGACCATGGTATGGATTGACATTAGGGTCAAACATGTAATACTCCTCTCATTTTCACAAAAACAAGTTTGCAATGGATGGCACCATAAACACCCCCATTGTCATCCCACAACATTGCAGCTAATATTCCTGATCAAATTCAAAATAATTGTGAAAAAGTACAAGCTTCCACCTCTCAGTGATCAAGTCCAAGGGCATTAATTCTTCCAGTGGATCACTTGATAAAAAATTTGTGCATTTGACCCATCATGATGTCTAATAGGTTTATACAGGGCTTCAACATCAGTTGTTAGCCATTTGAACTTATCCTGCAAAGTAAAATCTGCAATTCGGCTTCGGACATCCATAGTTTTCCTAATATGCGATTTCAGGCAAGTTACACTTCTTTGTAAAAAGAAGTTTAACAAGTGGCATAAATTATTGGTGAGAGATCCCAAACCCAATATGATAGGTCTACTGAGATATTTGTGGAATTTTTATGGACCTTAGGGAGAATGTACAAGGTTGGTATAATAGGTGTTTTCAGCAATAAATATTCCTATTCAGTTTCAGTTATTTCACCCTTCATTTTTGCCCAATTAAATAACTGCATTAGTTCTGTTTCAAAGAAGAAAATAGAGTTAGATGTTAATTTTACATAATTATTAGCATCAGACAATAATTCAAAAACTTTTCTTTGTAAAACTCATGAGTCATCACCACTAAATTTCCACCCTTATCAGCTGGTTTGAGTACATTATAATGCATATCCAGTAAATGTCTCAGTGCTGTCTTCTCCTCCCTATTCAAGTTGTTATGTTTAGGTTCTGTATTTTTTTCTAACAAAGCCATTACCGCTCATGAAACAGTCTTTTTTTAGGTACTAATAACTGAATTGTTTGTACTTGGCCAAAACTGTGACTTAGGAAAAAAAAGATGTTTACGTAATTTAAGAAAATCTCTCTTGTTTACTTCATATAGGTCTATGATAAAGTTCATACCTGTCACGTCTGAGTTATTTTCCCTGAACAATAACTCTAAGTATGTAAAATGTTGCCAGTCCAAGTATGACCATTCATTAACATCATGTAATAGTTTTCTGTCCATGGGAGAGTCCCTTGTAGATGCTTCTGTATCCCTCGGTGGACCAGCCATTAGTTCACCTTCAAATAAACCACCACCCATTGTATCATGTCCATGGACTGGATTTTTGATAAAAAATATATCCTTCAATGTTAATTTTCGAAAGAATTTCTCCAAATCTATAGTGATTTGAAATGTACCCAGTTTGGGGGTGGGAACAAAAGTAAGTCCTTTTCTGAGCATGCTAATTTGGACTTCAGTGAATACCATATCCATTAAATTGACTATTTGCCACTCCTGGTTAGCAGTTTGTTTCTGCTTGACTTTCCAGCCCACTCCTTTTTTTCTTCTGGTTTTTTTTTTCCTTTTCTAGCGTTTACTTGTGTTGCTTGTTTTTCCTTTGCTCTGTTGCCTGGGGTTTGGTCCAAAAAAGACACAATATGGGAGGTAGTGGGAGTTTGTCCATCAGTAGAAGCAGGATCTGTGGTGTCACTGCTTGTATTTTGAGATTTCTATCTATCAGCAGTATTTGATTTTGTTCTCCATGAACAACCACAGCATCTACCTCATTAATTAGATCTGTCATGCTGATCAAATCTAGATCACTGGAATATTTGACCTAGTTGATAGTCCATTTTATCCCTCTCCAGCTTTTTTTGTTTACCATTTATAAGTTCTTGCTCATGGTTTTCAGGTTTCTCATGGAGAGTTTTATCTGCTTTTAGGAACTCAGTATGTTTCATATACTTCTTTAGAGCACTCCTGGTTTCAGTAATACCTTTGGTAAATTCTATTTGAATTACACATTTTTTGTTACTTTTACAAGTCTACAGAGCTGATATTGAAGTTCTGCATTTTGTTTAATTCCTTGTTTAATTTTTTCAGTGTAATTTATGTGTATCATGTTATGGTGTATGGATCCTGTTTCATTCAGTTTGATAATGTATTAATTGATGATGTCACAATTGATGGTTATTTTAAGGGTCCCTTGTCCCCAAGATGGTTGCCTCCTGATGAAGCTCTAGTGAGTGAAGCGCTGAGGCATCTGGGTAATGGTTCCCTAGCTGATGTCCTGTGTGGTGGATCTACTACTTCTTGGTGTGTTCTACACAATAAATGTTTAAAACTTATCCATGGTTGCAAGTACCATTTATTGATTTGCCACACTGCTTCTGGAGTGCGACTGCTGCTTGTTTCTTTCTGTATTGCATTAGGGCTGGCCAAGCCCTTAGTCAACACTCCACCTGCACTGGAGAGCACTGTGTTCACTATTGTTTCTGGTTCATACCTGCTTTTTCACAGTGACCTGGGCATCAGCTCGCAGCTGGTATTGTGGTGAAGGAAGTGGATTACTGTTTACACAGAGCCTACGTTGGTTTGGTTTTCATCAGTTGGGTTGTATTGCAGACCATTTACCAGGACTCCCAAAGATCTATTTAAAATGAGTGAAAACAATGATTCAGGAGAAAGAAATAATGAGTAGTCTCCTTTGGTCCTCCTAACTGTTACAGATGTTCTCACAAAACGCAAATAGTCAGCAAAATTGATACTCAGTGCAGGTATGAACACTGCATTGGACCCAGAAGTAAGTGAGCTGAAAACTTTGTTTGAATCACTGGAGAAGCTACTATTTAAAGAATTAAATATAACATATAATATTTATAGCTTGGAACAATATTTGGAGCTTGTCATAGTGCCAAGAGGTCTTAGAATAACTGTTACACGCTCTGGAGGTTTCGACGATTTCAAGAATAAGGAGGAATGGGAATGGGCAGCACTTGATTGTGCTAAAACCTTTATCAAAATTCTCATTAAAAAGGATACAGCTACCCATCAGTGCCTTACCAAAGACATTACTGAATCCAAGAGTGCTCTACAGAAGTACATGAAACATACTGAGTTCCTAACAGCAGATACAACTCTCCACGAGATACTTGAAAAACATGAGCAAGAACTTATAAGTCATAAACAAAAAAAAAACTGGAGAGAGATAAAATGGACTATCAACTGGGAAAAATATTCCTGTGGTCTAGATTTGGTAAGCATGACAGATCTAATTTATGAGGTAGATCCCGTGGCCTTTCACAGTGAACATAAGCACTGCTAATAGAAACCTTAAAATACTAGCAGTGACATCACCGATCCTGCTTCTACTGATGGACAGACTCCCATTACCTCCTGTACTGTGTCTTTTTCTGACCAAACCCCAGGCTACAGAACAAAGGAAAAACAAGCAACACAAGTAAATGCTATAAAAAGAAAAAAAAAACACAACAGGGAAAAGAAGGGTCTGGAAAGTCAAGCAGAAACAAACCCATAATCAAGAGCTGCAAATAGTCAACTTAATGGACATGATATTCACTGAAGTCCAAATTAGCATGCTCAGAAATTGACTTATTTTTGTTCCCAACCCCAAACTGGACACATTTCAAATCACTATAGATTTGGAAAAATTCTTTAGAAAATTAACATTGAAGGATATTTTTTTATCAAAAATCCAGTCCATGGACATGATACAATGGGTGGCAATTCATTTGAAGGAGAACTAATGGCTGGCCCACTGAGAGATATGGATGCATCTACAGGGGACTTTCCCATGGACACGGAACTTTTACCTGATGTTAATGAATGGTCAGACTTGGATTCACAAAATTTTGCATACTTAGAATCATTGTTCAGGGAAAATAACTCAGATGTGACAGGTATGAACTTTAACATAGATATGTATGATGTAAACAAAAGTGATTTTCTTAAATTATATAAATATCTTTTTTCTCCCAATTCACAGCTTTGGCCAAGTATAAACAATTCAGTTATTAGTGCCTTTAAAAGGACCATTTCATGAGAAATAATGGCTTTGTTAGAAAAAGATAAGGACTTCAACATAACAACTTGAATAGGGAGGAGAGGACAGCATTGAGGGATTTACAGGGTATGCATGATACTGTATTCAAACCAGCTGATAATGGTGGGAATTTAGTGGTGATGAATCATGATTTTTACAAAGAAAAGGTGTTGGAATTATTGGCTGATGCTAATAATTATGTAAAATTAACATCTAACCCTATTTCCATCTTTAAAGCAGAACTAATGCAGTTACTGAATAATGCAAAATGAAGGGTGAAATAACCAAAACTAATTCAGATATTTATTGTCACAAACACCTATTATACCAACCAAGTACATTCTCCCTAAGGTCCATAAAAATTCCACAAATCCCCTGGGTAGACCTATCATATCGGGTGTGGGTTCTCTCACCAATAATTTATGCCATTTTTAGACTTCTTTTTACAAAGAAGTGTAACTTGCCTGAAATCACATATTAGGGGTACTATGGATCTCTGAAACAAAAATGCAGATTTTACTTGGCAGGGTGAGTTAAAATGGCTAACAACTGATTCTGAAACCCTATATACATCCATTAGACATCAGGATGAAATTGAAGCATGCACACATTTTTTTAATCAAATGATCCATTAAAATAATTAATGCCCTTGGATTGATCATTGAGGGGTTGCAGTTTGTATTATCTCACAGGTATTTTGAATTCAGTCAGGAATATTAACTGCAATATTTTGGGATGGTGATGGCGTGTCTATGGTGCCATCAATCACAAATTTATTTTTGGGCAAATGGGAGGAGGATTACATATTTGACCCTGATGTCAGTCCATACCATGGTCAAATTATACTGTGGTATTGATTTAAAGATGACAAATTGCGCATGCGGAAGGGCTCAGAGAATGAGGCAGGTCAGTTTTTTTGATTGGCTTAATGATAACAATAATAATTTGCGATTCTCCCATAATTTCTATCCGAACACCATAGATTTTATGGACGTAGCTTTTTCTATAGACAATCTGCATAAGTTTTTTACAAAAAGATTTAGGAAACTCATGGCCACTAATAATTTTGTATTAGCAACTAGTGCACACTCCTGAGCATTAAACACATCAATCCTGTACAGTCAAATTCTAAGGCTCGGATGTAATTGCTCCGAAACTGAAGAAGTTTTGGCACAGGCAGAAGGGTTAAAAATATATTTATTGATCGAGGCTACAGTTCAGACTTCTGGACTTAGCACTAAATAAGGCAAAAAAATCATGATAGGAGTACTTCACTTCAACCCAAGACCAGAGATCCCCAGGGGAATGAGCCCAGTTGTTTCTCAACAAACTACAATCATGTAGCAGGACAAATAGGAAGTATCACCATGAGATATTGCCCTATACTTTTTGGGGATCAGGTACTTGCTAACATTATTGGGAATAAATCCTAGATAACATTCTGGGGGAGGGGGAGAGGAGCAGTCTAAAAGATAGGCCTGTGAAAAGTCAGCTGACCAATATCACTAATTTGAGCAGTATATGGATTCCAACAAAACCACATGGGATAGTCAAATGTTGTAACTGCATTTTCCTGTATAATGTGTGTTCAGTGGTCTTTGTTTCAAATACTGTACCTAATTGCCCTTGCAGTGTCACCATATGACAGTTTATTTTATGTGTAACAACATTTGTTGTTTATGCATTATGTTGCCCCTGCAGTCATATTTATGTGGGACACACAGTGAGACAATTAAAACTCAGAATACAGGAACATGTCCGGAACATCAAGAATCTGTACATAGTCGGTCCTGTATTTGAGCATTTTTTCTACCAGCACAACAGTAATGCCTGACTACTTAGACTTATTGGTCTTGAGCAGGTGAGAGTTGGTGGGGGAGCAGGTTGCAAAGATTGGTGCAGAGAGACATTTTGGATATTTACATTAGGAGCTTTATCACTGGTTGGGTTGAACTTGGAAACTGATTACAGATCACACCTTTAGTTTATCATTTGTTGCTGAAGTATTGATATGGAGAGTGTGCATTTTACATAGTGTGTACATTATACATATTATACATATGATTTAAGAATTCTGAACCCCTTCACCACTGCCTGGGTTTGCTCCTTTTAAACTTATTTAAAGTTGAAATGTCCTTATTGGCACAAAAGGAAATAACCCATAGGTATTATCCTTACTGTTCTCTCCCCCACCCCATCCCATTTGTTGTTATGGTTGTTTTTATACCTAATTCAAGTTTTGCAGTTTTTTATGATAACACAGGGGTACTTACTCTGTAGGATGCTGTGCTTTGTCCTTGTCCCTTATAAAATTGCCCCATACCTGTCTTATGGTTACTTTGTAGGGTGGTAACAATTGCTCTTTGGAATTCATAATTGTCACAATATGTTATGATATGATGTGATATGATATGATATGATATGATGTGATATGAAATTAATAGTAAATTGTTTTTCTTTTTTTTTTCCGGTTTAGCATTATATGCAATGAATTTATTAGACAATTGATTGTCTACTTTCTTTCTTTGCAGCTAGGAGGTGTGGCCAGCACAGGACCTTCCTGTTTTCAGTGACTCCCACACAAAAGCTCCCGACTCTGGCTGTGCTTTGCTTTACTCCTTCTATCTGAATTATACATTTTTTGTTACTTTTACAAGTGTACAAAGCTGATATTGAAGTTCTGCTTATCGTTCAGTTCCTTGTTTAATTTTTTTCAATGTGATTTATGTGTATCATATTATGGTGTATGGATCCTGTTTCATTCAGTTTGGTAATGTATTACTTGATGAAGTCACAATTGGTGGTTATTTTAAGGATCCCTTGTCCCCCAGATGGTTGCCTCCTGACAAAGCTTTAGTGAGCGAAGCACCGAGGCATCTTGGTAATGATTCCCTAGCTGATGTTCTGTGTGGTGGATCTCCTACTTCTTGGTGTGTTCTGCACAATAAATATTTTAAATTTATTCATGGTTGCAAGTGCCAATTATTGATTTGCCATACTACCTCTGGAGTGCAATAACAGCACCGTCCCCCTACCTGCACCCCAACCAGCTGGGTCACTGAGCTGATCCATGAACTCAGCTCATCAGCACAGTATCACAAAGCATACCTGTCACATTGTTGAGCTGGCATAAAAAATGGCTATGTTTAAAGTGTGGCAAAAAATATTGAAAACTAGTGAAGTTATGAGTGAATATTGAACTATTTCAATGCTCACTCATTACTTGGTCATCTTGCCATGTTTGTACACCAAATTTTAAGTATAGCCTTCTTATTACAAGCCCAGCTCTTTCTTTATTACTGCTAACAGGTCACATGACTTATCACATGACCTACCTCTCTGTTTTCTAAGTGCCCACTTTTCCATTTGCAGCTTATACTCTGTGACCATTAGGAGTCACTGCAGAGCCCTTCCTAGTCCCTGTTTCCCTACCTGTTGCCACTCTGTTAACCCTCTTTGCACTCTGCTCCTCCCTGCCCTCCAATACACATACCCCACTTCTAGCCCTAATTATTTCTATATTTTCTCTAGTGTCTCTCTGCTGGTCTCAACCCCTGGACCCTCTGCACCAAAATCAGCAAAACTACCACTGAGCCAATGGGTCAGGCTAATTACACCCTGCTTGTTAATGATCTTAAACTCTCTGTTGCCCCCCACTCCCATACCCAGTAATCCGCCATGATCCCTTCCACCGGTGCCACTCTTGCCTACTGGCTTGCACCACTAATCCTAGCCACCCTTGTTCCATTAGGTCAAGCACCACTTGCACACCACTTTGGTGAGCCATGCCCTTTCACCACTGGGCCTCTCACCCCAGCCCCCCCGTGTCCACCATGGTAACACTTGATACAATTATCCTGCTGACCATGCCCTCCCCCCAAATCTACTCTCATTGGCGTTGCCATGGTATCTCAATGGTCCTACTTTGCTTTTCCTTTCCCTCCCTAAGGCAGGTGCCCACCCCCCACCACTATGCACCATTCTCCCTCCTCCCTGCTAGTACCTAAGCTGGTGCAGAAATGGCTAAAATTAGCCTCCTTTGCATATCCTCCTGCTCCTTCTCCTTCTCTCAGGTGGCATTCGCCCTAACCCGGATCCTGACCACCCCCCTCACCCAAGCTTTCTGCCCCTAAAGATCTCGTAATAGTCTCCATAAACATATGCAGCCTCCTCAACAAATTTGACAGATTTTAGGGCTGGGTTGCCCAGCACCACCCTGATGTCATTTCGACTGTTGAAACATGGCTTAATGACTGTACCCCTGACTCTGCAGTCTCTCTTCCCAGGTTCACATTATACCACGCTGACAGGACCTCCAGAAAAGGTGGGGGCTGTGCACTATACATCTGGGACTCGCTACAACGTATTGCTTTCCCTCCTTCAACCCTCGAACACAGTGCCCAGGCCCTTAGCCTGAAAATCACAATCACCCCAAACAGAGCTCCCCTGTTCCTTTCCTCAGTATACATTCCCCCAGAATCAAAAGGGTGCCTTGACTGAGTTGTGTGAAGTGAATCGTTATGTGTGCAGTTAGCTAGGTGTAGAAGGAAACTGTGAATCAGGGGCAGTGGCTTAGGCAGAAGGAAGCCAGGTGTTTTGGATTTAAAAATTGCCCTAGATAGCTTTTGGCAGAAAACAGCAAAAGGAAGGAGGTGCTGTTACAACTGTACTACTCTACTGGGACTATATAGCCCTTCCTCCTTCCCCTCCACCCCCCACCCATAGCCAGTTCTACTTTTATAGGCACAGGATTTGACTGACAACAGGAACTTCCTGTTTAGGAGCAGGAAGGGAGTGATCACAGAGGCACAAAAGACTCACCATCCTAGAAGGGAAAGAGTAGCTCTTCATCTCCCCCCCACCAGTCGCTGGAGGTATGACTCTGAGCAAGTAAGAAGGAGACTACTGAGGAATATATGAACTCTTTGTCCCAGAACAGGAAGATCAGGAGCTTTAAGGGCATGGAGGCAGTAGGAAAGTAGGGAGAAAAAAAAAAAAAGAAAATAAATAGAGAGAGGAAAGCTTAAGTATACAAAACAACAGTTAAGAGGCCACAAATAAGACATAATGGGAGTGGTGCAGTGCAGTGGCTGTGGAGAAGCAGTCTTCTGGGAGACATTTTGGAGGATGCAGTGTTGTCCCATCTGCAGGTACCTCACTGAGGCTGAGGGAGGAGGTTGCTCATCTCCATACTGAGTTGGCCAGGATTCAGGGGGCCCCCTCTGCCACCCAGGGACCACCAGGGCCACCACCGCTGCCTCAGAGGTTGCCAAGAAGGGGATCACATGATGCCACTGACAGGTTAGCTGCTTAGAAGACTGGCTTCCACCTCGACTCTCATTTTACAGTATAATTCTATGATCTACCTTTATTAATCATGTATGTCTACTTATCTGTCAACTTCTGATAGTCTACTGGATCACCTGAGGTGAAGTTGAGCATGATTTAAGGCATCTTTTAGGTGGAACGGACAGTTCACTCCTTGAGGCCTACTTGCGGCATTGAAGCAGAAATGTGCCAGTCACCACCCCTACACACCCCACTGCAGACGCCTGAAAAAAAACCGAAACGCTCCAGAGGCCAACCCAGCATCACTTCTAAAGCAACTACATCCTCAATAACTTCACAAGCTCCAGCTCTCCTTACCGAACAAAGATTCAGGGAGGAACTGCAGCCATGTCATTTAGCTCTCCAAGATCTTACCTCAGAGCTCAAATCGATGCGAGGGCATCTGACTAACGCCACCAGAGCGATCAAAGATGTGGCGGCCAGGACATCATCGCTGGAGTGCTGGAAAGCCTCAATCAAACTGGAGCTTTCTGCACTAAGACAAAAACTACACTGCATGGAAGCTAAGTTGGAGGACCTGGAAGGCCGAAGTCGCCGCAATAACATTCTCATTTTTGGCCTTCCAGAAGACACTGAAGAAGCTTCACCGATTACATTTCTGCAGAAAATGCTTTCTAAAATAGCTGAGCCCTCTCCTAACAATACTACATATGTAATAGAGAGGGCCCACTGTTCACTTAGATACAAGCCAGCTGCAGGGAAACCACCAAGACCCTTGATACTTAAATTCCTCAACTACCTGGATAAGATATAGATCTTGGGACAAGTCAGGGAAAAGTAGAAACATAGATTTTGATGGCAGATAAGGACCACTTGGCCCACCCAGTCTGTCCATTTCCCTACCTAATGGATAAGCTGCAGATCCTAGTTAACCAGCAGCCTACTTCTTCCTACCCCCACCCCCTAGAATTGCCTTATGACTGTCCCATGCATGCTTGAATTCCACCACTGTTTTTGACTCCACAACCTCCTCTGGAAGGCCATTCCATGCATCCAACCCTCTCTGTGAAAAAATACTTCCTTAAGTTACCTCTGAGCCACCCCTTCTATCTTCAAATTGTGCCCCCTTGTTCTTGCACACCTCTTTTTTTTTTTTTTTTACTTTCTCTTTATGCCCCCTTCCTCACTGCGCTGAGTTCCTTTTCTGGAACTCCTAGGCTGTAGTTCCCGTAGTCCCACTCCAGGTACCTCCCTCCAGGTGCTTGGCTAGCTTTCCCCATCATGCCACAGTTTGCCCCCTGGGCGGGGAGGAGGGGGAACCCCCGGATAGTCCCCCTCTCACACCTAGAGACGTAGCCGGAAGACCTCGCAGAGCCCTGGCTGTGGGCCTGGTTAAGGTTTTCGGGACAGCCCGGGTCCCGGCTACAGGACCCCAAGCGCGGGAGCTTTCGTTTTTCTTCCAGCCCATGAGACATCTGCACGCTAGGGAAGCCAAGAAGTGAACCGTCACGGTGCTTGACGCTCCAGCCTCCGGCAGATGTCCTTCCTCACTTCTTCTGTGTGTCGTCTCACTGCACCTCCACCTGTTGTCACCCAGGTGGCGGTATTGCAGCGGGACTTGCACCCCACCCACCCTGAGGAGGAGAGCAGCCACTGGGCGCTCAATCCTCCTCCCCCGGCCGGCTCTCCAGCTACCTGAGTCCGTTCCCTAACCAAGTGGTAGCCCTACCGCTGTGCCGGTGGGCCGGCTCACACCTCTTTTCTTGAAAGATGCTACCCTCTTGGACTTTGTTGATTCCCTTGAGGTACTTGAAAGTTTCTATCATGTACCCCCTCTCCCTCCTTTCCTCGAGGCTATACATATTTAGTTCCTTAAGTCTTTCTTCATATGTCTTCCGGTGCACACCTTGCACCATTTTAGTTGCCCTCCTCAGACAGCTTCCATCCTGTCTATGTCTTTGTGGAGATTGGGTCTCCAGAACTGCACGAGTACTCCAGATGGGGTCTCACCAACTGTCTGTACAGAGGATAATAACTTCCTGTTTTCTACTGGTGATGCCTGTCCCTATGCATCCCAGTATCCCCCCAGCCCTCCTTGCTGCCCTCTCACATTGCTTGCCCACCTTTAGGTCATCTGATATGACTACCCCCGGGGAGCTCCAGGAAATTTTATGGGAAGGCCAACAGTTACGGTTGACCCAGGATCTTCCAGCAGCCATTCGACAGCGGAGGGCAGTATACTACCTGCTAGTCACAAAACTGATTGCTACCAGCATTAAATATAAAGTGCAGTACCCATCAAGGCTCTCCATCTACTATAAAAATACCTGGCACAACTTTGACACGTCTGAACAAGCCCTTCCTGAACTGCAGGCCTTGATCCCTGATCTGTTCAGTGCACACTGAGATCCGGGGCTAGGTTTCAGTTAACTGGATAATCAGCATGAATGTGTGAAGTAGTTCCTTGAGCTTTCCACAACTTTTTCAATCTTCTGGATCACCACACAAGGGCAGTAGAGCATCGTGTTTGAACAATGGTTCTTGCTTCAGGCTCATGGAATAATATACAGTCTTTTTCTTTTTTTTTTTCACAGTCACTCATGGCACCAGCTCCAAAATGCTATGACATTATACCAAGGTTCCAGCCCTGGTCTGGCATTTAATTACCCCATTACCTGAACCAGGTTACCTAAGCACTGGACTTTTCTTTCCTTTTTCTAACCTTTCCTTTTTTTTTTGTGTCGTCAAGGACTGGATAATAGCCTCTAAACTCTGGAGACCTAGTTTGAACACCCATTTAAAGAGGAGTCTTTTTACCTAGCGTTATTACAACACAACTGCTTTTCACTGTTAGTTGCAAGTGTAGGCAATTACAATGCCATTGTTTCAGCATTCTAATGTTATCATGAGAGCAGGGGTGGGGAATGGCAGGCTGAATTCTGCAACCTCAGAACAGAGTTACAAGCTAGAGTAAGGGGAGGGGGGCACGCCCAGCTCTTTACTTTGCACTCTCTTGGACAATCTTTAGGTGCAGTTGTTTTCCTCATGCGCTGCAGTCAGGCAACCTGAGCCATAGGACAACCCTTAATGGGACTGTTTAAAATTGCTGTGAATGTAGGGACTTGGGGGATAGGCTGGGGAGACAGGAGGAAAAGGGGGGTAACTGAGGGATGAGAGAGGGTTGATAGGGGTCAGGTACACAGTGTGATAGGGTTTTTTCCTTTTTTTTTTCCTGGGAAATTTCTATATGTTTGTTCTCAGTGTCTTGCAGGGTTACCAGTTAAATCCTAGCAAAAAATTTCAATATGATGGCTAACTATAAAGTGTGTTCTTGGAATGTGAAGGGTGCCCAGTCTCCGAATAAGCGTGCCAAGATACTGCTACATTTCCGCAAGTTAGACACAGATGTAACGATTCTTCAGGAAACTCATCTGCCCCCCTTCCAGATTCTTCAGTTCAGAAGGTCCTGGGTGGGCCAAGCACTAGGGGTTGGACCTGACACTTGTAAAGGGGGGTGTGGCAATTCTTATAGCACGACAGGTACCCTTCCATCTACTGGATACCATTGTAGACCTCCAGAATAGATATATCTTGATTAGGGCCTTACTGGACCATTCTATATATGGCCCAAATACAGAGGATCCTCCATTTTTTATCTCCCTTATGAACAATTTGATCCTATGGTCCTCTCCCCCCATTGTACTAAGGGGCGATTAGAACTTGGTTTACTGCAACATTCTAGATTGTTCGAGAAGTTATCTCTCGAATCTCTCTCCCCAGCACAATTGGCCATCAGAGAAATGATGGATTCAGTGGGACTAATAGACCCTTGTATGGCTCTTTTTCCCCTTCAGAGGGAATATTCTTTTCATTCTATTCCCACAATTTGTTTTCCCGAATTGATTATTTTCTTCTGGATACTGGCCATCTCTCCTCTGTATCATCCTGCAATTACCTACCCAAGGTGATATCAGATCACCATCCCACTTTATTATGCTGGAGTCCTGGCCCACCTCTTTCCAAGGTTAAGGTATGGAGACTCAACAGTCAACTATTTAGATCAGATTACCTGGAATCCCAACTCACAGATCTTATTACCAACTTTCTCAATATCAAAACCATCACTATGCCCAAGCTAGATATTTCATGAGGAGCTCTTAAATGTGCACTGCAGGGTAAAATTATCTGCATGGCCAGAATCAAGAAAAAGATCACCTCCCAGGTAACCTCTGCCCTTCTACAAGAAATTAGGAGATTGGAGTTATCACTCTCCACTTGTCCCATATCAGAAGAGCTTAATGCTTTAGAAATCCTCAGAGCCAGCTACAATTCAATTCTGACTGAAAAGGCTAAACATCTCCTTATATACTCCAAAATTCACTATTTTAATCATGGGGACAAGGCAGAAAAGCTTCTGGCTCTGTGTCTCAAGGGACAGGCCTCCGATATAATAGTCCCATGTATCCAAAATTCCAGAGGATCAATTGTTTCCTCCCCCAGAGAAATAGTGTACTGCTTCCAGGAGTACTGCAAAACTTTATATTCTTCCCCCATCCTCCCACTTTAACCCATCAGCATTACATCATTTCTTACAGATAGTCCAGCTTCCTCAACTAGATGCTAACCAATCAGCCTCGCTTAAGGCGCCTATCTCCACTGGCGAAATAAGATCAGCTATTGACTCCCTTCCATTAGACAAGACCCGGGGACCAGATGGATATACCATAGAATTCTATAGAATCTTCAAAGCTCAATTGGTACAGGTTCTCCTAGACACTTATAATTATATGTTCAATCATGGTATTTCAGATTACTCTCTATTGGAAGCCACAATTGTGGTCCTCCCCAAACCAGACAGGGACCCACTCCAAGTAATTAACTAGCACCCTATTTCCCTAATTAATGTGGATATGAAGATACTTTCTAAGCTCCTGGCCACCAGGCTGACCAACGTCTGGCAAGGTCTTATAAGTAGGGAACAAGTTGGTTTTGTGGTGGGTAGGGTATCCTCTGACCATATGTGGAAACTGTCTTATTTGATCTCTGCGTCCAGGGACTCCCAAATTCCATCTGCCTTGGTCTTTCTGGACACAGAGAAAGCATTCGATAGGGTCTCCTGAGACTATCTATTCCATTTACTACCCCGCTTCAACATACCATCACAGTACATCAAGTGGATAAAGATTCTTTATACACAACCCTCTGCACGGGTACTTTGTAACGGACAGCTATGGCAACCTTTTATCTTGCAGCAAGGTACCAGACAGGGGTGTCCACTCTCTCCCTTTCTGTTTGATCTATATCAGGAACCACTTATCAGATGCATCAACATCTCTCCCAAGATTTCGGGCATATCTATTGGTCCCCACCAATATAAACTTTCGGTATATGCCGATGGCATACTGCTGCATGTCTCATATCCTTCTACATCAATCACCACCACACTTTAACTTATTATGGAGTTTGGTAAATTCTCTAATTATAAACTTAATATATCCAAGACGGAACTAATGCCTCTGAACGCTTACAAATTTTCAGCAGACGTCTCTCACCTAGGACTCCACTGGGATAAGGATAAATTAAAATGTTTGGGGATACATCTTTCCTGCTCCAATATCAAGATGAAACAATATAATTTAGATGAAATCCTTTCTCAAATCAAAATAGATCTCTCCCGCTGGACCATACTCCCACTGTCTATCTGGGGATGAATAAATGTGGTGAAAATGAATGTCCTCCCCCGGATATTGTACCCCTTACAGATGACAGTTCTCTTCTTATCTAAAAATTGGTTTACACAAGCACACAGACTCATATCTAACTTTATATGGGATGGCAAGATGCCTTGGAGGGCCCTCTATAAACTACAGAGGAGCAGAGAGAAGGGAGGCCTACAGCTACCAGATCTTCTATTTTATCATTTCTCCATTACATGTTCAGTCCTCACACACTGGCAGATGGCCATGACATGTGCCAATCAGGCACAATATTACCCCCTGTGGTTTCAAATAGAAAGGTTCCTTGGCTCTTTACATGGTATAGCTCTTAATACTCTCATATATACTCTCTTTAAGAATTTACCCAAAAGTCTCCGTGACTTACCTATTGGGACCACACTTCAAGTGCACGCTCAACTCTGTACCACTTTTCAGCTATACATAGTAAGAGATATTTCTCAACCCAACTTCTGCAACCTCAACTTCAAGATAGTGGGTTCTCCTCTCCCATATAACTTTTGGCTAGGGAATACCCAATTTAAGGTCACAAATTTGCTACAAGAACACATACTGATTTCCTTCCAAACAGCATGTGCACAATTTAATCTCCCCACATCTTTCTGCTTCAAATACATCCGACTACAACACATGTTACTACAACACTTTGGGTCAGGGCCATGGAAACAGGACTTAGCAGGCCCACTTCTTCCAGTCATTTCTAACTTACCCTCATCTCATCTCATTTTTCTACCGCCTCCTAAGGGATGGCATAGAGGAACTGTGAGGAACACCACACTATTTCTGGGATCAGGTGCTGCCCTCAGACTCCTCAACAACTTGACCATGGTCCAAACTCTGGTCACAACTATATCAAGATGTGAAGTGGGTCAGATACCGCATCCTACAGTTTTATGTTCTCCATGGCATGTACTATACCCCAGTCAGGCTTTACAAAATGGAGAGATTTCCCTCTAACCTCTGTTCAAGGTGTAAGGAATGCCCTGGTACACTATTGCATATTCTCTGGGATTGTAGTAAAGCTATGCCCCTATGATCCACCATCAAATCCAAATTTGACCCTCTTCTAGGCCTCCCGGAAGCTTTTAAACCAGAAATTTGCATAATGGGGACTAAGGGGAACTTTTGATTGGCAACAAATGTAAACACATGGCACTAATATATTTATGTGCCAAGAAAGTAATCATGCAGCACTGGTTGGACCAGAACATTCCCACTTACACAGAGTGGTTAACAGAGATATTCTTCGCCTTACAGGCAAAAAACACCATCACTCATAAGGCCAAAAGACCACATTACTACCAGAAAGTATAGGTTTCTTTACATGCTTTACTAACCATCTAATGAATATAGCTCAGATCACACCAAATCTTTAGGCAGTTATTACAATAAAAGTCAATACTACCCTCAGGCCCTTCCCAACAATCACATCCAGGGCTAGTAAACCTAAAATCACTTCCACTGCATACCGGGGGTGGAGGGAATGGGTAGTAAAATCAATAGGGGAATAGGAAGTTAAATAACTTCATGTTTCTTATTGTTTGGAGAGATCTGTATAGAGATGTATAATCATATCTAAAAACTACTAGATTCATATGTGAACATATGTTACTATGGAGGCTCTCCACTCTACTCATTCATGTAGTATAAAAATGGGACATGTAACAATGTTTTCTTTATGTCTGTAACAAATGATATGATAATCCTTCCTAACAATAAAGCATATTCATTGGAAAAAAAAGAGGTTGCGAAGAAAGAGGAGTGGTTAGCCACAGTGGTTGGAGGGAGGGTGAGGGTGGTGGAACAGAGATGCATCCCTCCAGTTGTACCTCTCCACAATTCATATGATTCATATGCCATTCTAGCAGAGTGTGGTTCCTCAAAGAAGGCATCCTTAGTAGAGACCAAGGAGGATGCTGGGAACCTCCACAAAGGAGACCCACAGGAGCATGACATGGGACCCCACAGGGGAAGGAAACAACTCCTGGTGGGGGACTCCATTGTTAGGAAGGTAGAACTGGGGGAGTGAGGGGAGAGGGAGGTAAGGTGCCTGCCTGGTGCCATGGCTTGGAGGGACAGGAAGCGAATCCTCAGGATCGTGGGAGCAGCTGCATGGGGGAGTGAGCTGGATGTCATTGCCCACCTAGGGACAAATGACCTGGCTGGGAAAGGGATCAGAACAGTGGAGGAGGAGTTTGTGGAGTTGGGGAAGGGCCTTAGACAAGTAGCATGCATGGTAACCTTCTTAGAGGTGCTGCCTGTCTATGGCATGGGTGAGGCTAGGGTGCTCCACACCATGGGAATCAATCAATTGTTGAAAAACTGGTGCAGAGCTCAGGGTTTTGTCTTGATTGGGGACTGTGGGTCCACCTGGAGGGATGCAGGCCTATACTGGCACAATGGTCTGCATCTGTCCAGGAGGGGAACCAGGATCCTTGATGATAGGTTTAAATGCTTCATTGGCAATCCTTTAAACTAGCAAAGGGGGGAGGCACTGAAAAGGAGCAGGGAAATCCTAGCTCCTCCCAAAAATCAGGGTAGTTAGTGAGGTAAACACCAAGATAGAGACATCAATAAGGAGAAGGGCTGGGATAAATGGAGAAAAAGACAAAGGCAGTAAGGACAGAGATGGGGCAAAAAGGGGTAAGGCCATCAAGAAATTGAAGGTAATGAGTATCAATGCCCATAGTCTAGGTAACAAGCTCCCTGAATTGGTAGCCTTGATGGAAGAGGAATGCCTGGATATCGTGGCAGTCACAGAAACATGGTACACAGAGAACCATAACTGGGATGTTAACATACCAGGGTACACAATCTACAGGAGGGACAGGAAGGGTAGAAAAGGAGGAGGAGTAGCTCTCTCTGTAAGGGAAGGAATCAAAGCAATGGAACAAAAGGTAAACAGGGAGGAGAAGAGGCACTGTGGGTCACCCTGGAGACTGGAAATGGCACCACAATCCACACAGGGGTTGTATACAGACCCCCATCTTAGGGGGAGGACATGGACAAGGAAATGGCAGAGAAAGGGGAGATATTGTTGATACAGGGCCTGAATATGCCAGATGTTAACTGGAGTACCTTTGCTGCAGCCACATCCAAGAGCAAGGCTATTCTCAATGCCCTACAAGGGGCATGCCTCAGACAGCTAGTGTTGGAACCCACTCGGGAGGGAGCAGTCTTAGACCTGGTAATCTCAAACGGGGATGGCGAGAGGATCTCAGATCTAGAAGTGGGTAGCCATCTGGGGTCAAGTGACCACCAAACAGTGTGATTCATGATAAACTCAGCTGCAGAGTTAAGCCATACAAAAGTGAGGGTACTGGACTTCAGGAGGGATGGCTTTGTTAAAAACGGGAGAATGTCTCAGAAAAGCACTAGCAAACAGGCAAGAAATAGGGGTGGAGCAACAATGGGGAAACATCAAAACTGCCATCACAGAGGCAACAAGCCTTTGTGTGAAGCAAATAAACAAATCAAAACAAAAGAAAAAAACACTATGTTTCTCAAAAGAGGTGGCAGGGATGGTTAGGGAGAAAAAGATAATATTTAGGAAGTATAAGGAAACACAGAAGGAGCAGGACAGAGAACTATACCAGTTAAAGCAGAAGGAAGTGGGGAAGGCAGTCATAATAGCAAAGGCCCAAACTGAATAAAAGATAGCCAACTCAGTTAAGAAGGGGGATAAAAACCTTTTATAGGTACATTAGGGAGTGAAGAAAGACAAAGGGAGGGACAGTGAGGCTAAATAAAGGGGACGGTGGGTGGGCAGAGAAGGACAGTGAAAAAGCAGGGATACTGAATGAATACTTTTGCTCAGTATTCACAAAAGAAGAAGAGGGGAGGTACCTAATCCAATCAACTGAAGCACACTGAATAGGGGTGTCAATCCCAGTCCTTTCACAGAAGAAAGGGTTCTAAAAGAACTCCTAAAACTGAAGGTGAACAAAGCAATGAAGCCTGATGGGATTCACCCCAAAATTCTAAGAGAACTGAGTGGAGAACTAGTGATGCCATTGACTAATCTTTTTAACAAATCATGGGAGGATGATGTGGTAGCTAAGGACTGGAGGAAGGTGGATGTGATTCCCCTTCACAAAAGTGGGAGCAAGACAGAGGCAGGAAACTGCAGACCGGTCAGTTTGACCTTAGTGGTAGGGAAAATGATGGAATCACTTATGAAGGAAAGAATTGGTGAGTACCTATAGGCCAGTGGGGCACAGGACCCAAGGCAGCATGGATTCACAGTGGGAAGGTCATGTCAGACGAACCTAATTGATTTCTTTGACTGGGTGACCAAAGTAGTAGAACAGGGAGGGTCTGTGGACATGGCCTACTTAGACTTCAGAAAAGAATTTGACACAGTCCCACACAAAAGACTAATAAACAAATTAGCCAGCCTAGGAGTGGGTCCCAAGGTGGTAGCCTGGGTAAAACATTGACTGGACAACAGGACACAGAGTATAATAGTAAACAGAATCCACTCTGAAGAAAGGGGGGTTACTAGTGGGGTACCGCAGGGTTCAGTACTTGGTCCAGTCCTTTTTAATGTCTTTATAAGTGACATTGCAGAGGGACTGGAAGGAAAAACATGCCTCTTTGCAGATGACACAAAGATCTGCAACAGGATTGATACACTGTGGGGAGTGAAAAGGATGAGAAGGGACTTGGCAAGGTCAGAAGTATGGCAGCTTGGATTCAATGCAAAGAAGTGCAAAGTAATGCACCTGGGAAACAAAAACCCTGGGGCAGAGTACATGATGGGGGAAGGGTAGTAACAACAATAAAAATGGAAAGGAACCTAGGGGTAATCGTATCAGATGACCTAAAGGTTATCAAGCAATGTGAGAAGGCAGTAAGGAGGGCTGGAGGGATACTGGGGTGCATAGGGACAGGCATCACCAGTAGAAAACAGGAAGTTGTTATCCCTCTGTACAGACAGTTGGTGAGACCCCACCTGGAGTACTGCATCCAATTCTGGAGACCCATCTCTGCAAAGACATAGACAGGATGAAGGCAGTCCAGAGGATGACAACTGAAATGGTGCAGGGTCTGCAACAGAAGCCATAGGAGGAGAGACTAAAGGAGCTTAATATGTTTTCCCTTGAGGAGGGGGGGGGGACATGATAGAACATTTCCAAGTACCTTAAGGGAATCAATAAAGGGACATGATAGAAAATTTCAAGTACCTCAAGGGAATCAATAAAGTCCAAGAGGGTAGCATCTTTCAGAAAAAGAGATGTGCAAGAACAAGGAGACACAATTTGAAGATAGAGGGGGGACGGCTCAGGGGCAATGTGAGGAAGTATTTTTTCACAGAGAGGGTGGTGGATGCATGAAATGGCCTTCCTGAGGAGGTCATGGGGTCAAAAACTGTGGGGGAATTCAAGAATGCATGGGACAGACATAAGGCAATTCTTGTGGGGGACAGGAAGAAATAGGCTGTTGGTTAATTAGGATCTGCTGCTTATCCAGTAGGTAGGGAAATGGGCAGACTAGGTGGGCCAAGTGGTCCACATCTGCTGTCAAAGTCTATGTTTCTATGTTATGTGTGTGTGTGTGGGGGTGGGGTGGGAGTGTGCTGAGTGGCTTGTCAAAGTGGGGTGGGTTGGGTCCAGTTTAGCGAGGGACCACTGTCTTTTTTACAGATAAAAAATTAAATGAAGGATGGTTTTCTTTATTTTAGGGGGACTTGACACTGGAGATTGGGCACCCCAGTGTCAGGCTACTGTCCAGTGGCACTGGGGGTTGGCACCCTGCTGCCACCATGTGTATAATGGGAAGTGAGGTGGGTGACCTGGAGGGGAGGGGAAGGGAGTTAAGTGAAGTAGTACTGGGGTGGGCACCCAAGTCTGCTTATAAAGCATAACATTAAATATGGGAAATGGGGGCACACGACCTGGAGAGGCATGGGGAAGTGGTAACGGGGTGGGCACCGCGGTCTGCTAATATTATAACCATAGATAGATAGATAGATGGATGGCTAGACAGATAGACAGACAGGAAGGCAGACAGACAGGCAGACAGATAGGGAGACAGAGATGGAGAGAACAGGGGATCGTTGGGTCAGTGCTTCAACTAAAGCCAGCAGCATGACTCCAGCTGTGGCTTCAGAATTCGAGAAAGTCTTGCTGTTCTAATACTAAGAACTAGGGTGTGCATGGGCTGAATAGTATTTTCTGAACACCACGAATAGTAGCTTCCCGAATATTCGGATGTGTTTTCCGAATAGTTCACTATTTGGCCACTATTCGGGAACTACTATTCAGTGAGATGCCTAAGTCTCGCAGAGCTTTGTTGGCCAATCAAAAAACATTTCTTGAGCCCAAAAGCAAGCACACCATGTGACTTCTTCACTCTGAGCTGGTAGAAGACAGGAGACAGTGGTTTCTGAGAGCTGCTCTGCAGTACATTTGAGACCTTAAACTTGCTAAAAAAGAAATAGTTTTTTGTGCCACAGGCTTTTTTGGGGTCAGTATAATTTGTTTGATCAATGTCAGAAAAGCTATGTTTTGGCTTTCTGACAGGTATTTTTGTCCTTATTGTTGTACTTAGTTACAGGAACTAGGAGGGCTGTCTGCTAACACCCCTTCTCTGCTGCTCTCTGACATAGTGCCAAAATGATTTTTTTGGGGGTGAAGCACATTTTATTATTATGTTTTGTTTTTTTAGCTGTTGTATGGTTCCAGGCTTAGTTCCCTGCATGACTGATGAGGATGTCTGTGAAATCCCTCTTCTGCAGGTCACTGCTCATGATTTTCTGTATACATGCATAATATTTGATTTTGTGAGGCTTTGCCCTGCATGTGCATGCTTAATATATTTTTTTCATGAGGCTGGGCCCACGTATGCGCACACAGATTTTGAAATAAACTTCTTCAGTTCTAAGCCAGTCAGGCTTGACTCACTGAATTATTATTGTTAGTCATCTGATTCCAGGCTTGAATCCCTGTACACATGAGGAGTGTGTTGGCTGACTCCCCACCCCCCACTTCCACAGCCCACTGCACACAATTAACCTGTGTTTGTGAAATATATCCCCCTGAGTCTGTGCTTTGTGTGTGCACAGCTGTGCATGCATTTTGTTTGTTTGTTGTTGTTTTGTTAATTAAACCATTGTACTTAGTGGGCAGGCCTGTCTCACTGAGTTGACTATATTTATTTATTTAGCATTTGTTGACCGGTAAGTGCACTAGACAAATCCTGCCTATTTTCAGGCACGACCGGGGAAGGGATACAGATGAATGCCAACTGATCTTGAACCAGATTAAGCTGTTGGTGGTATTTTAGTGAATGAGGAAATTTGGCCAGGACACCGGGGAAATTCCCCTACTCTTTTCGATAAGTGCCATGGGATCTTTAACATCTACCTGAACTACCACCAATCCAGGCAGATGGGACCTCGGTTTAATGTCTCATCCAAGAGACGGCACCTCAGAAGTGCAGCACCCCTCTCATGCTGCACTACAGTGTCAGTATTGGGATATTAACCCAAGTGCCAGATGTGGGAACTGAACCCACAGCCCTCTGATCTCCCAGCCTCAGAGGCGAGTGTGCTACCTACTGAGCCACTGACACTGCTGTATGTCATCTGTCAGTTCCTCGTTCGGTTCCATGTTTGACTAAAAAGGTTGTGCTTTTCTCCCCCCTTCTTAGTAGGAGTGTTTTTATTTGCTGCTACTTTTTTGTGGTACAGTATAAATGGTAAGGTCCATGTTTTTCTGTAGTTCCACAAGCACTAAGTAAAGCATCACACACACACACACACACACACACACACACACACACACACACACACAGGTACTACGTAGTAATATTTTGTGTTTTACACAGTAACCACTAGTGATCTGATCCACTTTTGTCTTTAGCAACCTTGCAAACATGCTTGGTCCAGCCCCAGCAAAGCATCTGCACTGCTGGCCCCAAGTGGTGAGGGACAGGATGACCCACAAACGTACAGCACGTTCAGGAAATTACTGCTGGTGTTGTCCCTGGGCTGCCAACCCCCCAAACAATCTATGCAGAACAAAGGAAGCACGGGGGGGGTGCAGTAACAAAATACAGTTAAGAGCAGTGAAGCATAAAGTTGCCAACACATTTACTTGTGCTAAGGCTGCAGGATGCCAAAAGAGCCCTGGTGCTTTGACCAGAACCTGGTTTTTGTCGGGGGTATGTTGAGAACATATAAACACACTATGAATACACAACCCTTAAAGAAACACACACCATAAATAAGTGAAGTTAAAATAAATGAGAATGAGATGCCCTTGTAACAAAACAATCCACAACTAACCTGCCCAAGGATAAAACACTGCATCAAGATTATAAAACATAGTTCATACAGTGGCACCAGACAGTATGCAATGTAGTATCTTGCAAAATTATTGCAAAATGCTGCAGTATGCTTCAAGAAGCAATGTAATTTAATGACAATTAACCCTCTAGTCATCCAATATTGTGTGACATGTCATTTACTGCAAACTGCTGAACTGCATCTTGGCTTGCTCCACTGTATATTATTGATACATAATACAATTTCAGAGATGGCGGTCAGATAGACAACATAGACTACAACAGACAGGTGTCTGTCTTTATTCAGTGGGCTCAAATATTTTTCCTCCCTAAACAAGCCTTTTAGTTCTTGTAACATCATAAATAGTAGTACTACTACTAATACCACTAGCAGTACTACTACTACTACTAGTGTCACCACCTGTTCCATCTGTTTGTTCACTGTCACATCCTTTTGTGCAGTAGTAGGGGGTCATTAGAGCATAGTTGCTTTGTACAGGAAGCAGCAAAGACCACCACCAGTGTCCCCACTACTACCACTATGGCTGCTACATCCACAGCCAGTGTGCTTCCCACCACCACCAGTGCCATTCTTGCACCAACCACCCTTTCAGCTGTCACCACTATGGCAGCCACTGCTACCACTATTCCTATGCCCATGGCCAACGCACCTTCTACCCCGTGTCTGTGACCATGAACACCCTCTAGTGCTGACCTACTGCAATGCTTGATATCATTTTCAGAGTGCTACAGTATGTGTATGATGTGGTGTGGAGTGGTGGATTGAGTGTGCCACATGAAGCTTGTGTTGCATTAGTGAGAGCTCTACATTGGTGGTTGAAGTGTCATTGAAGTGTATATGGTACACCAGGTTCAGCGGGTGATTAATGGTGTCGTTGAAGTGCTTTTTTTAAGTTTCCTTAAAAAACACCTTTTCTGGCTGAATACCGAATACTGAATAACGAATACCGAATAATTGGGACCCGAATACAGAATATTCATCCAAAATTCAGGAAAAGGTATTCGCACAGCCTACTAAGAACATGGGTAAATGGCTTCTCTCACTAAACTGGGCACCACTTCAAAAAACTAACACTGGAATCTAGATAAGCTGATTTCATTTACCTAGGTTCAGTTATCTGTGTTCTGAAAATATGTCATTTTAATAGTTTTTTTTAATTTTTTTGTAAAAATCAAAAATGAACTGGTGACCATACAAAGGAAGAATTTTGGCTCATGAAGGAAGGAACTCAACTCATGAAAGATGATTTTTCTGTTGTGAGCTGAAAATTCTTCTTTCATACCAAAAATATAAATGAAACACTCCACTGAGCATGCTCTGAGATGACATTTCAAATTTTTATAACTCTGGAATGGATTAATATTTTTTTTTATCAAACCAAGAAAAGGCACTAATCTAGGGCAAGCCCCTTCTACCCTGAACATTTCAGAACAAAATTCCAAACCATATGGGCTGTAGGTAAGAGAAGAAAACCCAGCAAACAACCCTGATTTTTTCACTTTTTGCCCTATCCGAATCTTGGAATCCAGACTTGTGACTGCCACAAAACATACCAAATAAAGAGAACTTGCCACCCAGACTGCACTTGCAAAATATTTGGCAATTCCATTGAATGGGGGCAAAGCTATTAGGGTGCAAAATTAGGGGTTTAACATTAAAATTCCCTATTGAACCCTAACTATAGTGGTGCTACCACACCCTAAGATAGATAGATAGATAGATAGATAGATATATATAATTTATAAGAACCTCCTGCTTATAACAATTTCTGTTTAATGTATTGCTTTGTTGATCTGATAACATATGCTCATCTCCTTATCGGCTGATTTGCCCTACCTGAACTGGTCTCTCCAGCCCTGTCACCTGACATCTCTGGGTCTTTCCTGAACTCTGGATGTTCTCTGCTACAGGACCAGTCAGAAGTGCCCCATTGCCTTTGTGGGGCCTGCAGGGGAGGGGGGAATCATCTAGCCATGGTGGGAGGTTTTTCCTCCATTTTCTGCCATGGAGCAATACACATGCAAAGATGCAATGTGCATCTGCTTCCACAGAGATGTCCCTAGCACCTGGTTCTGGGATCCTTTCCCTGCATGTGGTCCCACTGCACTGTCACCAGGCAGCCGACTAGTGGGACACGTTGCCCCCCCCCGTTTCCTGGCAAAGGAGAGCTGTATAAGGGATGCTCAATCCTTCCTGCCTTGGCCTGCTGCCCAAGTAACTCTTGTCCAATCCTAAACCCAGGTCATCAATTTAGTGAGCAGTTGCACTACCTCAGCTAATAAAAAAGTGTTTCAAATGTGATACTGTTAGAACTGGTATAGCTTGTAAAATCGGATAGTCCTATTTAAACCTTCAAATTGTTTCCAATATTAAAGATGTGATTTCTGTGCAACATTACTCTCTGATAGTAAGTTTTGGATTGCTGATGAAGCACATTGATCCATATATCAGTATAATTAAAAGAACTGTATAATTTTTTTGTTTTGTGGTATGGCCTCTTGGTCAGACTGCATCCCATGTCTTTGCTGCTGCTTGTTACTCTTTGCCTTATTGTAGATCCATTAACAGAAAAGCTGTTCAGTCCATGTTTATTTATGCTTTTGCAGATCATCAAAACCTCAGATAACAGATATCTCACACAAACACATTACTTAAAAATTCCACTTTCAATATATGAAATAATACTCATACAATTTAGGAAAAGGTGCAAAAACACAATTGAAAAATCCTTCATAATTCAATACCAAGCTGAATACAACCTGATTCTTATCTGCATAGCCTAATGAATGCAAATGGCAGTAGCTCTTGCTATTGTTCCATTACTGTCATCAAATACAGTAAGTATGAAACCATTGAGATTTTGGATCTAGGTATTTTCTAGATAATATATCCCTCAGAAATGTTAACCCGAGAGGAGAATATTATGGACAAACAAGAAGAAAATGGTGGACATCCTCAATGTCCGTATTGTTAGAAGGACATGTACATAATGATGGCTCCATGTCGCCGTAGCGACAGGAAATTTGTCGACCATCACTACAGTGACGGCACAACACTACCAATTGGCATTGTGCCATTGATGTACAAAAATATATTTTTTGCAGGAGGGCTTCCTAGTTGGAGTTGGTTCAGAGGAGGGGCAATCTCACCAGAGACAGCAGCATCAGGAAACCAAAAGACCATCACAGAAAGCTGTTGAGTTTGTCACTGTGATGGCCTTCGCTGTGTTCCTGTCACTGTGGGAGTGGTATACCCATAAGGATAAAGGGATTTTGGATATCTGCAACAGCCAATCACTTAATTGAGTGTCAGCAAGTTCTGTTATAAAACTTAAACATTTGTCTTACTACTAGAAATGGGCTACCCTTAAAAACTTGCTATGGTTTTTGTTTTATTTCAAGTTAACTTAATCATTTTACATTTATTATTATTGTTTTAATGAAGCCCTCTTATAAAACATACACTGTACCTGCTACAGTATAAGAACATTACTACTTGCCATTTAAGGGTATTCTTGTTACATGTCTCCAACTGGGTGAAAACACACACACACACACACACACACACACACACACACACACACACACACACACACAAGGGTTGTATAGTTATATTAAAAACACACTGAAAATAAGGTTAGAATGGATGTTTTGACTATTAGGTCTTTAGTAGGGATTTTTTTTAAAGAATGCTTGCTAATGTTTTCTTTACAGATCATGCTTGAAGGAGACCTAATGGCTGAAATGTCAGTTCTAACTTTTTTATATAAATGTATAAAATTGCTGAACAGTGAATGATCTAATGGTTATAAAAATTATAACTAATTTAATTTCTGATCATAATTCCATGGCTGTGGGACTTCCAACCCAACTGAGGAAAACAATGCATCTGAAATGTTTTCCTCTACTTTTACTTGTGTCATTTTATAAATGCAATAAGCCACTTCAGGGATGCATAATTATGGCCAGTGATCACCCTTTGTGTGCATTTAAAGGCTCCTGATGTCACTTCATGCCTAACAACACCTCTGAGATGTGCAACTACTGTCTCATAATTACATATCTTTTTATGTCTTATATATTATATGACATGGATCGTCCCCTCCCCTTAGGAAAAACATGATGTATTTCCTCATATACCTACCCAATTAAGTGCTAAATGCCTATCCTGTTAACTACTATCACTTAATTAGCAACCTATGAACATACTGTAATAACACATTAATAGCTGACAAACATGCTATGAAATACCTTATTGCAACCTTAATAATAATGTAATGATCAACATCCCTAATTAAGATATTTAAAAACACAACTTTAACCAATTAAAGATCAATTGCAGTGTTTTTAAAATGCTTTTAATATATTGTATTTGCTCACCATGAAAACAATCACTCTATATATATTGCAAGTAATGTTCAGGAATGGTCATTTCTCATGTTCAGATGCTATTTTACTGCCTGTCTTTTTTGAAGCTTTCACAGAAAATCCCTCAGCCATTTTCAGGCCAGCTGGCAGAATTTTGTGTGAGAGATCATTCAATTCAAGCAACACTCACATAAGTTCCCTTAAGTTCCTGGTATTGAGCTGCCAGGACCTTGAGAAAAATGATGTAATTGTTGCTTGAATGGAATGAGCACTCACACAAGGTTCCACTAGCTGGTCAAAAAATGTCTGAGAGATTTTCTGTGAAACATCAAATAGGAGAGCATTAAAATAGTATCTGAACATGACAAATGGCAATTTCTTCATTTCACATGTAATAAATAAGGTCTGGTTGTCCTTATGTTAGGGGAAAGGAGTACATTTTGTAATATGTTTATAATATAGCTGCAGCTGATCTTTAAGCTCTAAATAAACTAAAACACTTAAAAACAAATGCCACCAAAGTATAATATTGACAATGTAAACACCTGGACATCTCCAAGCTACAGCACAGTCATCTGCTCTAAGTGCTCCCAAACACACAGCATCACATACAAACATTACCTAACAGACCACAGCTATCATACCCCCTAAACAGTAAACCCACAAAGTGCACAGTAAGAAATTAATCAACACACCCTTTATATAGTAGGAAGGTCAAACTGCTACACCTCAGAGCAAATAAAATTAAAAGTCTACATAAATAAACTAAAACAAAAAATATTCATTAAACATACTCACAAAGCCAAACTCACTATGCTGTTCACATGCTGTTCTTGAATATGACTCCAACACTCAGTCTAAAGGACCACCCTTAGCTCCTCCTTCCCTTTTTATGGCTGTGGGCAGAGCCTACAGCCATCCTGCTTTCACTTGAAAAAAGGTTTTTCCGTGGAACACATCTTTTAGGAGTTTTCAGTGTATCCTTCCATTCTGCAAATCTCCATGTCAGTTAAAGAAATACTCCTTTCTTTCTGTTTATTTAGAATGATGGACACAGAACTCCAAGCTGCTTTTCTCTGAGAGCAATTGTGCATACCTTCCAAACAAATCTAAATATCTTTAAAACTATTGAAGGTGCACAAAAACAACCAGCTTGAAAGTTGTTCAAGGCAAAAAAGACCTTTCTCATGAGGGTAGTCACTAATCTGAATTCTTTATATTTTGTAAAATATGGTCTTTCAAACAACCTCATTTTTTTCCTGTCTCTCTGAGTGAACACAGTAGGAGTCATGCCAAACAAATATAAGTATCTCAGAAAGCATACAAGTTGCCAATATATAACCAACATGAAAGTTGTTCAGGAAAAAATGCCTTTTCAAATGACAGTAGTCACTAATCTGAATTCATTAGAATACAGCCATCCGAAAGGTGAAAATTGTGATGAAAAATGAAAATTCATGTAATCAGATGGCCATAGTTTAAAAATATAATTAATGCAACTTAATGAATAGGCTCATTTGAAAGGTCATTTTGTCCCTAACATCTTTCATTCTGATGGTTTATGCATAACTCGTATACTTTTAGAGTTATTTATATTTGTTTGACATAAATCCTACGAAAAAATGAAAATTGAGGTAATCAGATGGCCATAGTTAAAATAATATAATCCATGCAGCTTAACGAATAGGTTCATTTGAAAGGTCCTGTTGTCCTGAACAACTTTCATATAGGTTTATTATCTGTAAGTTGTATGCTTTTGCAGATATTTACATTTGTTTAGCATAACTCCTATTGTACTTCTAAACAGCCTCAGCTTTGCAAATTACTTCACCAAGACAGAATTAGTTCCATCAAAAGAAAGCTATCCCAAGGTAAAATTTCATTGACTTGAAAGTTCACTCCCTGACTCAAGCTATAAACTAACTGAAACTTCATTTCAAAACCCTCTGTGTGTGTCTGTGCTAGCATTAGAAAATGACAATGATAAAAAACACAAGGAAAAATAAGCCCAAAGAGCAGCTGACACCTTCAAGAGAACTTTAACAAAACATAATATTTTGATAAAGTTCAGCTTGTGTTTCACATTAGTTCTTTATTCCTCCTCTCCATTATTTATTGCTAAGGTCATTTTCATGAAAACAGGCCTTTTTGCTCATGAAGAGTTCATCTATTTCTGTTGTTGTCTCCCTACCTGAGGTCATAATGCACTGTTTATGACATAATAGTTACTCTCATGGCAACAGATTGTGATGTCACAACAGAGCATTATGACTTGAAGTAGGGAGTAAGCTATAGAGGCAGATTGACTTTAAAGTAACTGCAAGAGATAAAAATCATGTATTCATGCACATTTTCTCAGTAACAACTAATGGGGAGGAGAAATCTAGAATATATATGGAATACAAGCAGAATTTTACCTAATTATTATGTTTTCCAAAGTTTTCTTTGTGGCATCAGTAGCTATTTAAGCAATACATAGTAAATAATGTTAAAAGTCTTATAAATATGAAAATATATATGTGTTAAGTAAAACAATAGGTTAGAAGACAACCTGTCCTACTGTAAGTTAAGCATTCACCAGTTGTTTCACACAGTGGTGTCAATCAAATTTTACACAGTGTGCAGTTCAGATACATTTTTCTTAAACTCTGTGTATAATAAGTCCATATTACTCATGAATAGTCAAACTTATACTATCTTAAACATGATAAATCCGCAATTCTGTAACAAGTGACTAGTGTATGTGCAAATTCAAAACCCAAACCTAACACAGACCCCCTTGTAATTGAGATACTGTTATCCTAATATGTCCATGTATCAACATGTGCCCATATGTACCTAGTCTGCTGTTGTATTAAATAACAGTTCTATAAATCTAAAACCAAAACAAAACACCTTCAGCTTTTATTCAGGCACAGTTAAAATAATGATCCTTTAAAGGTATGAATCCCTCCTCCAGAATCCCCCCAACTGCCCTTCTGAAAACCAGAATGCTCCTCCACAACCTCCGTTTTAATGGTACTCCCCCTCTAGCTGTTCCTAGGGTATCCACCAACATGGGTAGCAGAACTTGGTCTGCAGCTGCCCCCTTGCAGTGGAACAAACTGCCAGCTGAACTCCGTTCCATTGACACACACTCCAGTTTCAAGTCCCGCCTTAAAGTCTGGTTCCTGGCAAACTCATCCTGCTGCTGCTCCCTGGGGTCTGACACCAACCCACACTAGTCAACTCCCCAGCCCAGGGGTTACCCACCTACCCACACTAGTCAACTCCCCTGCCTACAACTGTTATATTGTATTTTTCACAGTGATATTTGATTTTCTTGCCTGTACATATTGCACTGTATATATATTTTTTACTGAGTATTCTGTGTATTACTTGCTCACTGGGTGATGCAGTCACATATTGTACACTGTGCCTGTGATTTGTTTGTTTTGTACCAAATCTCCTCATGTCTGATATTGAAACCTTGTATTCCCTGTTCTCAAATGGACCTATGCATCAAACCTGTATATTGTGCTTACTATTGTTGCTTGTATCAGATCTGTTTCATGTGTATTACTGTTGCCTTGTACTCCACTGTCACCCTGCGCCATGTGTTATGGCCTGGGTCGTGCCTGAAAACGGTCCCTGGGATCAGTGCACTCACCCGGTTATCAAAGTCATAAATAAATAAAATAAATAAATGAATATAATTTATAAAAATAGAGACATTTTAAGCTACTGCACATAAGTAATCAATTCCTGTCCCCTTTAACTCAAGGGGTCATTTCTAAAATGTGCAGATGAGCATGGGGACCACTTTTTTTCAGAGCATGCCACCACTGGCAGCTACCACTTCAAGACTGCTACTACCTTCCCCTAATACAATCAGGGGAAAACCAGAAGTAGTCTACCAGCACTAAGATCAATATGGTTATGGCACATTTACTAGAAATTACTGCTTAGAAAAGAATGAGAAAATGACTGTGATGATGAGCAAATCTGAGACCAGATCTCTAGTTTGTTAATAGTCTCCTCCAGAGTCTGATTTTTACAATTGTGTGGACCAAGCTCCATAGATGTTATGCCATTATCAGATTTGTAAAAGAGCACTGTGGAAGCATGTAACCAGACCGCTGTCTGATGTTCTGCCCCAGTGCTCCAGCATAGCTTCCAGTGATTCTGTTTATGGAGCTCTTCCCCTCTGCGGACTGCATAAACACACCCACTTCCTGGTTCCTTTCTGCAAGTGCAGATGTGATGGCCGCCGTGTGCAACATGGTGGCACAGACTTAAACTGTGCATGCACGAGTATCATGCATATGTAGGTAACCCCCACATCACCTTTGGCTAGCTGGCAACCCCCTTAAAAGAACTGCTGACAACTACATGGCATAGAATTTTCTTTTGGCAGAGCTACACTCATGGTACTACCCCTAGTGTTGGCGTGTATACCAGGCTCATTATCTAGAGGATGTGTGGGGGGGTACATACTAAAATTGACCTTTTTATTTACAACCAGGTCCAGGGGAGAGGATGCTAGGCATATGCTAGACCTAACTGCTGAGGAGCCCCAATAACCTTCACACTAGAAGCAATAAGTGAAATGTCCAAAGCAGTAACTGGGATTTGGCAGTATGGCTTTATTCACAGATGTTACTTAAAGCAAGGGTGGTCCCCCAAATGTTTATCATTGCAATACAGGCACACTCTTTTTTGCATGACACTTTGCTAGGCAGTACTGTTTTCCACAAAATCATCTCTATCTCTCTTCCAAAGTGTATATCTATGGGTTGTGTCACACACTTTAAACATTTTCCACACATTTCCATTTCCAAAGTGTATATTTGTGGGATGTGCCACACACTTTAAACATTTTCCGCACATTTCCATTTCCAAAGTGTATATCTGTGGGATGTGCCACACACTTTAAACATTTTCCACCCATTTCTGTTTCCAAAGTGTATATCTGTGGGATGTGCCACACACTTTAAAATCCTCCTGGTGCATGGTTGTTGCCCAGGGAACACTGGTGCCCATTCATGAACCACTTAGCCCTGCCTGAAACTCCAGATGGCATTCCTCACCCTTTACCCCAAACAGCCTCTGCCATTCTTTCAGAGTTACCCCAAATGAGTCTCCAATCCCCAATGAATTGCTAAAGACTCCCAACTTTAACTTTAAATTCAGCACAGTTGTGTTGAAAGGGGTCCTGACTGGCATGATCTAGCCTTATCTAGTGCACACACACCTCAGATAACTCCTTCAGAGAACAGTCTCAAATTCTGTACTCACAGATTAGTTGTTCCTTCCTTCTAGTCATGGAAAGAACAAAAGGCACCTTTCTTTCTCTGGTAGCTGCCAGATTCTACTCATTGTTCTTCCTTAAGGTAGCTGTAGACTTCAGGAACTTCAGGAGAATGACCCTTGGATCCACAAGAACTGCATTCCCTCTCACTCCCCCTGGAGTGAAACTAAAGAGTCTTGCAGGCAAACGGAAGATTTTACCAAACTAGGGTGAGAAACACCAGGGCTCCCTTTGACAGAGCCCCAATGGCAGACCTCCTACCAGTCTAACTGACACACTTGAACTTACTGATGAACATTCTAAGCTCCCCAAGAGCAGCTGACTCTAAAATGGTTGTGCTGCTGTGAGAGTTCTAAATGACAAAATCATCCTTCTTTCAGGCTAGCTGAGTAAACGATGTCATTAGGTAGAAAGCCCTTAATGACCATTCTACCAGCTGCCTTTTCCTACCTGCCTAAGACTAGTACTAATGGGATTCTAGTAACCCAAGGGGACTGGGTTGTTACATGTAGTTGTGTCAGCACCACTATGTTGCACAAGGCTGACTCCAGGGCAAACTGCACATGGGCGAGTATAATGCATGCACAGTACTGTAATCGCTGCAGTATTACGGCTGATTCCTGTGCAGTGAGAGCACAGCGTATTCTGTTTGCTGCTCTTACCACTCCTAAAAGATCTCAACAGCTATATTGGCTGGGCTCTGACCAGACCTTGTTACACTACAGTTGCTGATGTCCTCTACAGGGTTTGCACAGATGGTAGCATGCACGTGCCCATGCACACACAGATGCACATGCTCATGCCCACATGGTTGCATGTACAATAGCAAGCACAGACCCCCGCATGTGTGCCCCATACATTTTCCCATGCATGAAGCATAAGAGATTGGGATTATAATCAAAACGGACAGCCTACACAAAATGTCACTGTCCTAATGTATTATATGAAATAAATACTGGCAAAGTGTGCTGTACTCTTAAAATAATACCATCTCGGAGCTAATAGCTAACAAGCACTTTACAATCATACAGTATGTTGCATTTAATAATTAAAACTGGATGCAATATAGAAACATGGAATCTGACCACAGAAGGAGACTGAGGGTCAATCAAGTTTGCCCCTGCTGTACAACATTTTATTCAAAGCGTTTACTTACAGTTGTTTATATAAGGTGACCAGTGATGTACTCAAAAGATCTGAGACATTTCTGGCAAGCAAAAATAAGTTGTTAAAGAGTAGAACATTTATGAACCCACTCCTGGGCTACACTAAGCAGAATCAGCACTGGTCCTTATGATCAAGGTTCTCTATATGAACCTTCTTACGGGGCCAAATAGCAGGTGTGGGAAGTCCAAGCAATATCGAAATCAGTTGCTTCCTCATGCTGCCTACTTACTTTCCCAGTGAGTATGGCCCTTCTTGAACTCTCCCCAAATTAATATGTTTGTTCTAAGGGGTGTGGAGGTACACTGAACAGCTGTTTAGAAAACTGGACATGCAGAAAACCAGGAAGAAGGGAGGTCAGCTGGACAACTGAGGCTTCTTGTTGGCCCCTCAGATCTGGGAGCCCTATGTAACTGCACGTCACACTACAGTACAACTGACTCTGATCAAAGTTAGGGATCTGCAAGGTATCAGTCAAATGGGGAGATTAAAAACACAGCAGATTATGCCCTAGAGAGGGTGAGAGAGGCATTAACTTTTCATTGTCTGATAGTGTGAGGGTGGAAATTGATCAAACTGTTCAGATTTGATACTCTTTTGATTTGTTTCACTCTTTTGACAGCTCTGTTTTCTTACAGTGAGAAAGAGAAGAATACTATATAGATTCTTCAAACCATCCATTGTACTGGCAGTGACAAGAGGAGAGCTGTAGGAAGGAAATAGCAGGTATTCAAATATATATGTGGTGAAAGTCAAGTAGCTTTTCATTTATCTGGATCCTTCTTTCTCAGAGCCCATGTTTTCAAGGAACACAAATGGCATGCAAGTCCAAGAATCATTTGAATGTGTAATTCCTTTCAGACAAGTGGGTGTAACCCCTGTGGGGGCTTACCTGATTTTACTCTTCAGGGGTTGCCCTGGTCTCCTGTTTTTATTTTCCCCACTCCATCCACTGCCTCTCCAGCCCCACATTGTTCCCTGTAGTAAAAGGGGCTGCAGGAGCAAAGTCATGGGACTGTTGCACTGCCAGCACAATGAATGTGTGAGCAGCGGTCTGTGCATATACACTAGCACATTTCTGTTTTCTCGCAGGAATCATGGGAAACCTAAAGCCTCTCTGGTGCTCCCGACCCCCAGGTTAAGCTATTTGGGGGTCAGAGACACTGAGGAGGCCGCCAAGAAGTAGAAAGATGTTTTAGTTTAAGAGCACCAATGGGCACTATGGGAACTAGCCTCATGAATGCTAATGAGAATTTTATAAATATTAATGAGCTGCCTGCCTGTGGCTGAGGGCTAAAAAAATCAGAGCTTGTAACAGGCAGGGGAAAACCCTCTTAGTGTACAATTTTTCAAATGGATGATAGAGGGGAGAGGCTGCTACAGTTCTGTAGAGGCAATTAATAAATATAAAATATTTATTCTGGCTGCACTAGGACTTAAATGTTGGGACACTATATGGACTGTATGTACTTTGTTTTGTTGGCAGCCATGTTTGCAGCCTTGTGACCTCAGCCCAGCCAATCAGAATGCCAGAATTTGTCAAAGGGACTTCTGGGACTGTGAAGTGGACCTATGGGGAAAAACACAGGGGCAGTTCTTGGTGCTCATTTAAAGAACCAAACATGCATCAAAGGAGCCTGATGAATATAACTTTTTCAGTGAAACAATTGTTTCAGCCAATCAGGAGCTGCCTAGTGCTCCCAAAACCCAAGGGACATTTGATACTGGGTTCAGTTCAGTGGGAGCCTCTCCACAGGCAGGGGGGCTCTGGGCCTTTGTTAAGACAAATGTGGCTGCAAGGCTTAAAAGTGGCTTGCCTGGGGGTTGCCAGCTACCTGTCCCCCAGGGCCTGCATGTACCTTTCCACATTCAGAAGAATTTGCCTGTGGAATCCTGACTTGTGACTTCAGCTATTAGAGAGCTGCAAGAATCCTGCCTGCAGCTGTGAGAGAGCTGCAAGGACCTGCAACACTCAGCTGTGAGAGTGTAGTGGAAAAACTGCACCTCAGTGGTGAGATTGCTGCCTAAAATATTTCTGAGTAATAAAGCCTACTGTGAAGTTCTAGTAAGAGGGAGACCTGCTTGGGGGCTGAGTAGCCACTAGTTCCAGGAGGTGCTCAGTTCTACCTGATAACCTGCATTGACTCAGTATCAGAGAGGGGTGGACATTTGTCTGAAAGAATGACCGTGGATGGTCCTGGTTCACATAAAATGGTATGGGGGTTTCCCTGAGGAAAGAAGCTTGTCAGTGATTGCCTATGAGAAGCTTGAGCCATGCCAGCCAAGAGGAGGTGTTTGCCTGTGTTTCAGTGTATGGAAGCTAAAGCGAAAGTGAATTTGCTACTGAATGAGAAGCATTTAGTTTGGTCAGCAGACTTGCCTTGATCTCCGGTGTTTATCTTCAAAAGTGAGAAGAGAAGCCCTCTTCTGGTTGTAAACACCTGCAGGGTGAGGAAACTGATGTCCAGTATCATGGGACTGTTCAAGTAAAACGTGTTTGCTTTCAGTGCCAGATTCAGAGTTTTTTCTGTGGAGCCCATCCTATGTGCCTGAGTTTCAATGAGTCTGTGTCTCCAGGGAAAATTCAGAGACTGTGTCCTGCTTTGAAAAGGCCATGGCTGCTATGCTGGCAGTGTGGTTAAAGATGCCAATAGTATCCAGATGTGTCTAAACTTCCAGAAAAAGGAAGAAAGAGAAAGAGAAAGAGTCTTCTATCAAGGTCAGCACTGGGAATCAGCCTGGTAGTGTCACCAGCTAGGCACTGCCGTTGCACCTCCCCTGAGGAGTCATGCCTAGACGTGGGGATCTGAGGCGTGCCGGCCCAGGTCCCTGTGCTGATCTGTTCTAGATATGTCATCAGCCTTAACAAGATGCCTATCTGCTATGGGAGCTGAGAGAAGTTCTAGCCTGCTAGAGCTGCAAGACCCTGCCGCAAGAAAGGAAGCACAGTGCAAGCCCTTACTGTCAGTCTCAGCCAGGTCAAGCTGACTAATTGGTCTACCTCAGATCTACTGTCTTCAGGCCTTTTGCTGCACTTGCAAGAGACTGATTGTAAAACCGTGAGTAAAGCAGGAATTGCCCTGCACCCAAGAAACTAAACAGTTGCTATCAGGTTTCTGCCAAGTTCAGTAGCTAAATTCTGAAGATGCAAATGTGTGAAGTTCACCTGCCTGCGTACAATATCAAGCTTAGCATGTAGCTAATATAACCAAAAGGAAAGGTCCAGGTTAAATTTAATGTGATATAAGTGCACCAATGCCAGCCAACCAGCTGCACCCATAACAGGTCTGCAACATTTAATGCCGGGTACCCAGAGATAGAATTGCAGGGTTTTTATCTGGACGGGGGACTGGTACCAGTTTGGAGGTCTGTCCATTCATATGGTTATAGCAGCTAGCTAGCTAGAAAGGTCAGTAAAATCCAGTCCAAGGTTGGTGGGTGGTCAGCATTGTTAGATGCTTGAAACTGAAAGTGAAATGATTGTTTCTGATGCAATGCCACAGATGTGATTGTTGTTTAACCTCTGCTTCCAGTTTCCCTTTTCTAACTCTCCCCTTTGTGAATAAATTGTTGATGAACCGTTTTTACAAACTTTGACTCATGAACATATTATTTGTACCCCATGTCAGCATATTATTAGCTTAAGTCAATAATTTAAAGTGTTGAAAATCTGGTTTATGGTAATCCATGTGTGAGGTGACTATATGGGGAAGTGGGTTGGTACAGCATCCCAGGGGGCTGTACTGCTAAAAATCAGATCCACTTATAATTTTTACTCTGGGTGGAGGCTCTGCACTATTTATTGTACTATCTTGGGAAAGAACCCTGAATATATCAAAATGTGATGTAAATGGATAACATTACAAGCCTTATGAGGAGAGAGTGAGGGACCTCAATTTGTACATGTTGGAATGAAGAAGGGAGGGAGAAAGGTGATGTGAGAGAAAAGTTTAAAATTCCTTAAGGGCATTTAGAAGGTGGAAGGGGACAACATATTCCAGATTAATAGTAGTGCCAGGATAAGAGGACACGACATGAGACTGAGGGTTGGCCACATAAGGAGAAATGTCAGGAAGTTCTTTTTTTACGAAAGGGTGGTGGACGCATGGAATAGCCTGACTCAGGAGGTGGTGGCAGCCTGTACAGTGGCAAACTTCAAACATGCATGGGACAGAAACAAAGGAATAATAGAAATAGGAAGAAAAAGCTAAAGCCGATGACCAGATAGGGTCACTGGATGCTTCTTTAGGCAACTTAAATGGGAAGACTGGATGGGCCTAGTGGTCCTTATCTGCCGACAGCATCTATGTACCTATGTATCAGGCCCCTCAACCTTGGTTAGACCTACAAGGCAGGGGTAGTAGCCTGCTGGCATATGGTGTCCCCAGCTTACATGGGGTTAAAATGTTCTGCACTAACAAGTTACCCCTGCAGGAATTTTCAACTCTTTTGCAAGTCTGAGCTGTTTACTGTATAGCTAGAGTGTATTTTGTGTCCCGTGAAAGCAATGTGGGGACACAATGTTCCGTGTTCTATACTTTTGCAAAAGCAAGTAAACAAGAACTCTAAGGTTGGAGGTGCACTGGTAAGGCCATGGGAAGTACAAAAAGAAGCCCAGGAAAGTAGAAGGGTGGTTTCAAGAGGAGAGAGTTAGGAAAGGGTGAAGCAGAGCCAAAATCAATGGGCCCCGGACTGAGCACCTAATGGGTGAGTTAAGTACGTTCAGTAAAAGCCAAATGGGATTGTAAGTTATATTTTAAAATGATCTGTAACACAAGGAGGTGGTCTAACTAGGGCCATGGCACTGCCGTTAATATTTGGAGATTGAAACCAAGAGGGTTATCAGAAAGAGGGGATTGTGCAGGTTATTTTCCTATGCAGGATTAGAACAGCTTCATTCTGGACTTGATGGGGCAGAGGGGACCAGTTGTCATGGAAGTATGTAACCCATGTAATGTAGGTCAGGAAGGTCTAATGCAACCTGCCATGCTGAGTGTGATCTAAAAAGTAATGAAAGTAATGAGGGGTTTGATCTATTACACTTGGGAAAGTGAAAATTACAGTATGGCCTTGTTTGTGTCTCGGAGTGAAAGATCCAGTGGAGGTTGTAGCTCCAGTGGTGATGGACTGCAATCTTAAAATTACCTGCTTACAGAGGTACACAAGTACTACATGTTAATTCAGGAGACATAAGACAGGCTAGAGTTGCCTTGCGGCCCCCTTAAGACCCTGAATGAGTGAGGTGCCAGTGAGGTAACACACCACATTGCCAGGGTAACCATGCAGCAGGTACACACTCTAAGGGCATGGAAAGTGCCCACGTGGTAAATACCCATTGTGTAATATTGACTCCTAGCAGAAAATCTATAGTGTGAAGAGCGTAAAGGCTCAAGCCCCACTATTGAGATAAAGCAATTTCTAAGCAGCCAAAAGCACACAGCATGTAAACCGGGAAGAATGGAGGTACCAGGTGCTATTAATGCCACATAAAGGTACTCCAGAGTCAGTGATGGGTTTTCTTAGTCACAGGCAGCTATGAGTACAAAGAACAAGAGTAAAGGTTCTGTGTTTGGACCGTTGCACTAAAAGGTGTCCTGAGTCCCTGAAAGACTTAAGGTTGGTGCATTTTCCAGTCTCATGGTTTCAGACAAATATAACCACAACAGTATCAGTTGTAATAAAGGTACAGAATGGCTCTATAAGAGTATCCCGGTTCAAGTACTGCCAAGGGCTTCTGGTTTTGCCACTGAAGCTGCAAGCTACAGTATATCCCTTAATAGGGATAATCATGTTTCGTTTCCCTATATAGGCACACAGAGGGTAAGGTTTCTATGTACACCCCAAGCAAGAGGTAGAGAGATGCTTGGCCAGAGTTTCTCCTTGAGGCTCTAAAGGGATATCTGCAGTCACTACTGAAAGTGTGAGTCATTGCCCCTAGTAGGCAGTGGTGACTCACAGGTCTGTGGCTAGCCAAATGCTCCTTAAATAGAGAGGGTACCCCAAATATCATCAGATATGTTAAATGTATAAAATCTGAATAGTGACTGTATCTGTAGGCATGTGTTCACAATGCAAAAAAACAGTTCTCGATTCATTGCAACCCAAAGTATGTTTGGTCTGTTTAACTAAGTCTAATGCTACAAACAGAGAGTTGATGGTGCTAAGGGATGCACCAAAGATCTTATGGTAAACTGGGAACTATTGTAAAGCCAGCCACTGTTAGAGAGAGCCAGCCATGTACAACACTGCAGTTTACAAGTGTAATAGGGACCCTACCCAAAAGAATACAATGACAAGGACTACTGTACTGCACATAAAGTTCATTTCCCAGTGGGCAGCACCTCAGGATCATTTCTATGAAAGGAGCCGCTTTGGGGGGAGGCACCATTTAAAGCAAAAAAGTATCAAATCCAGGACCCCATAGCCTCTTGACCAATAGCAAATCAGCGAAGTCCCTCATAATAGATATTGTGCCAGGGCTTAGACCCATTCCCCGTGGATAAGGGGTGCAACACATGTGTTTAAGTTCATCTGTTTTTTTTCCATATTCAAACTCTTTTTGTAAATGTGCTTTGTAATTCTGGTGGCATGAAACAAGACAAGCCTTTTTAACCAAAGGATAACAAAACAATCCAGAAACGCTACTACTCATGATGCCAGTGACCTGGGTTTGATAGTGAGCATGAGTCATCAGAGGCCAATGGAGGGGGGGACTGAATGTTTCAGAAGATGTTGTCCTCCTCCGGGGCAAGAGGGCTGTGCACTCTGCTGTAGCATCACCACCTAGATGACCATAGGTGGAGACGCAGTGGAGCAGTGGATTGGAGGAGGATGCTCTCCAACGGAAGATGTAAGCATGCTCAGCATGCACACGTCATATCAGCTCTGCAGAGCATCCAAGGGTCAGGGTGAAAACAGCAGGAAAGAGCACTGACTGTGGCAGGATGGTGCTCATGGCTTCCCGTAGAACCCACACCACCTACAAGGTCCACAGGACCCATCAACTCAAGAATTAACATCTGGAAGGGATTTGGGGTACCCCCCCGACAGACCCACCACAGGGGTAAGCTGTGAGAGAATAGATGGATCCTGCAGGTATGCCTACGAGATGGTGGGTGATGGGGTTGGGGGAGCAGCAGAGCTGAATGGGGCCAGCCAGGTGCGGGGGAAGGGGGAATCCAGAAACAGAGAAATGCTATTTGTAGAATAAGGCTCAAGCCAGTCATTGCAGTAGTCCTCCATCAGTTTCTTGCTCAGTTGAAACATATCCAAAAATGTGTACCCTGGTCTCAACAAATGATATGCAACAAAAAGTGTTTTTTGGCATTGGGATGAATTCGAAGCATATATTCACATTGTAGTTCACATGTCAGGAGGAAGAAATGGACAAGGATATGATGGAAGGCATTCTTAGAATGGCAGAGAAAGGAGAGATACTGTTGATGGGAGACCTGAATATGCCAGATGTTAACTGGAGCACATTTGCTGCAGCCACATCCAAGAGCAGGGCCATTCTTGACGCCCTACAGGTGGCAGGCATTAGACAGCTAGTTTGGAACCCACTCGTGAGGGGAGCAATCTTAGACCTTGTACTCTCAAGCAGGGGCAGTGAGAGGATCTCAGATCTAGAAGTGGGTTGCCATCTGGGGACAAGTGACCATCAAACAGTGTGGTTCACATTAAACTCAGCTACAGAGTCAAGCCATACAAAAGTGAGGGTACTGGACTTTAGAGGGCTGACTTTGGCAAAGATGGGAGAGTGCCTCAGAAAATCACTAGCAAACAGGCTAGAAGGAGGTGTGGAGCAACAATGGGAATTATCAAAACTGCCATCACAAAGGCAACAAGCCTTTGTGAAAACATAAAACAAATCAAAATGAAAGAAAAAGCCACTATGGTTCTCAAGAGAGGGTGGCTGTGAAAGTCAGGAAGAAAAAGATAGCATTCGGAAGTATAAGGAAACACAGAAGGAGCAGGACAGAGAGCTGTACCAGTTAAGGCAGAAAGAAGCAGGAGGGAAGTCAGAATAGCAAAGGCCCAAACTGAGGAAAAGATGGCCAACTCAGTTAAGAAGGGGATAAAACCTTTTATAGGTACATCAGCGTAGAAAGACAAAGGAGGATAGTGAGGCTGAATAGAATGAACGGTGGGTGGGCAGAGGGGACAGTGAAAGCAGGAATACTGAACGAATATTTCTGCTCAGTATTCACAAAAAGAGGAGGTGGAAGTGCCTAATCCAATTAACAGAAGCACTCTTGATAGGGGTCGATCCCAGTCCTTTCACAGAAGAAAGATTCTGCAAGAACTCCTAAAACTGAAGGTGGACAAAGCAATGGGTCCTGATGGAATTCACCCCAGAATTCTAAAAGAATTAAGGAAGAAACTAGTGAAACCACTGGCTACTCTTTTAATAAATCATGGGAGGATGGTGTGGTACCGAGGACTGGAGGAAGGCGGATGTGATTCCCTTCACAAAAGTGGGACCAAGACAGAGGCAGGAAACTACAGACCTGTCAGTCTGACCTCTGTGGTAGGAAAGTGATGGAGTCACTCTGAAGGAAAGAATAATTGAGTACCTAGAGGTCAGTGGAGCACAGGATCCAAGGCAGCATGGGTTCACAGTGGGAAGGTCATGTCAGACAGATCTAATAGATTTCTTTGACTGGGTGACCAAGTAGTAGACCAGGGAGGGGCTGTGGACATGGCCTACCTAGACTTTAGCAAGGCATTTGACACAGTCCCACACAAAAGATTATTAGTCAAATTAACCAGCCTGGGAGTGGGTCCCAGGGTGGTAGCCTGGGTAAAACATTGGCTGGACAACAGGACACAGAAGGTAATTGTAAATGGAGTCCACTCTGAAGAAAGGGCGGTTACCAGTGGGGTACCGCAGGGTTCAGTATTGGGTCCAGTACTTTTTAATGTCTTCATCAGTGACATTGCAGAGGGACTGGAAGGAAAAGTATGCCTTTTTGCAGATGACACAAAGATCTGCAACAGGGTTGATACACAAGGAGGCGTGGAAAGGATGAAAAGGACTTGGCAAGGTTGGAGGAATGGTCAGGACTTTATAGGCTAGGATTCAATGCAAAAGTACAAAATAATGCACCTGGGAAACAAGAACCCAGGGAAGAATACACAATGGGTGGGGAGGCAGTAACAACAACAAAAAGGAAAGGGACCTGGGGTAATCATATCAGATGACCTAGGTTAGCAAGCAATGTGAGAAGGCAGTAGGGAGGGCCGGGGTATACTGGGATGTATAGGAGAGGCATCAGCAGTAGAAAACAGGAAGTTGTTATCCCTCTGTACAGACAGTTGGTGAGACCCCATCTGGAATACTGTGTCCAGTTCTGGAGACCCCATCTCCGCAAGGACATAGACAGGATAGAGGCAGTCCAGAGGAGGGCAACTAAAATGGTGCAGGGTCTGCAAGAGAAGCCGTATGAGGAGAGACTAAAGGAGCTTAATATGTATACCCTTGAGGAAAGAAGGGAGAGGGGGGACATGATAGAAACTTTCAAGTACCTCAAGGGAATCAACAAAGTCCAAGAGGGTAGCATCTTTCAGAAAAAGAGACTTGCAAGAACAAGGGGACACAATTTAAAGATAGAAGGAGGGTGGTTCAGGGGCAATGTGAGGAAGTATTATTTCACAGAGAGGGTAGTGGATGCATGGAACCACCTTCCTGAGGAAGTTGTGGGGTCTAAAACTGTGGGAGAATTCAAGAATGCATGGGACAGACATAAGGCAATTCTTGTGGGGGGCAGGAAGATATATGCTGTTGGTTAACTAGGATCTGCGGCCTATCCTGTAGGTAGGGAAATGGGCAGACTAGATGGGCCTAGCGGTCCTTATCTGCCGTCAAAGTCTATGTTTCTATGTTACTCTCCAAAAAACAGAACTGTCAGCCTGATTAAATTCTCCACAGCCTGATACTGTATACATGTGGCAGGAACAGAGACACAAAACACAGCAGATTTACTTACAATTGCATGTGTTTGGCCTGCAAATTACGTGACCACTTCTTCCGAAACCATAGACAGTGAGAGTTTACTCTTGCAAGGCCCTGTCTAACTCAAATCTGCTAAACCCAGGAGTGGCATGTGCAGTATTCCCTTCACTAGCAGTGGCAGGTCACCCAGCTCTGCAGGGATCCCTGTAATTTACAGGTAAAATGGAGAAGCTCCGTGGTAAGTGCTGGTACCATAGACTTCTTTTGCTTATTCAGGAAAACAGAACAACTCAGGTATAGAATAATGTACTTTACAGGAAAATAAACTGCAGCAGTCCCACCAATGATTCAGCAAAAATGTCAGACACATCTGGATGCCATTTTTATAGAGGGTACCTGTTCATCTTTGTATGTGCTAAACAAAAAAACAAAAACTTTGGTTGCTGTCTGCATTCTTGTGTCTCAAGAGACTAAGGGCCAGATATTCAAAACTTTGCCCCCGGGCAAAATTAGCACTGCCCGGCAGGCAAACTTAGCCCGGAGCACAGAGCAAGCTATATTCAAAAGGAATAGCCCAAGGCAAACAGCTTCTGAATATAGCATGGGAATGAGGCCGGGCAAACTGGGCTGGGAGTGCAGGGCAAGCTTTGCCCTGGAATAAGACAGCTCTGAATATGGCAACCAGAAGTGCAAACCACAACAGCAGCACAGTGCACAGCGATGTGAAGGTAGGTAGAGATGAACTATGTGCATGTGTGTGCCAGCAAATGCATGGACCCAGTACAGCTGCGGCAGCAGCATATGTGTAATACAGTGTGCAAAACTGTAAAATATTCCCGAACTGATGGCATGGCTAACACGTTCTTGGCGGGTTTAAGCGCGAGGCTAAACCTTTAGCCCGGAGCAACACGCTGTCTCGAGCTAACCTTTTGCCATATTCAAAGTGACATGCAAATGAGCCTACTTAGGTAGTCTGTGGGCAAACATCCAGATTAGCATCTCATTATGACCTGATTTGCATGCAGTTTGCACCGGCCAACTGTTTAGCCCTGCACTAAACCAGGCAAATGTGTTAGCGCTAGCCAAACAGCTTGGGAATATTATACAGTTTGAACACTACTTTACATCTTGCTGCCTGCAGCTGTACTGGGACAATACAGCATAGGCACAGATGGTGGTGGTGCTGCATGCAACTGTCACATTGTAGGTCATGCTACAGTGCTCAGCAGAAACTACAGTAGCAAGGGGGCCAGTAGTGTGTGGACACAGCATTGCCTCTGGTGTGTAGGGCAGTGATGTTGACTGCACTATACACAGTGAGAGGCCCAACCTGAAGGTGTTTACCGACAGTGGACATTACTGTTACGCTGTTGTGTGACCCACAGATGCTGTACCTGTGGCATGGGATGCTCAAAGTGACATGTACATTTCTGGCTTTGTGTGCTGTGACAGTTGTACAGCTGTGCGGTATGTGGCCGGAGGGGGCATATATTATCCGAAAGGCACACTGGTGTTGGGGTATTTCCAATACTGGCCCATGTGCACTGCATGATGTGTCCCAGCCTTGTGGCCACATCTGGTCTGTGGCACAGCCTCGCCACCCATACATACTCCCCTCAACATCCTCCATGCCCACAGTGCTGCATGTGTGAGCTGGCATCTGTTGGTGTCCACAGAGTGTGGTCCCAGTGTGTGCTGTATGGCCACACTGCCATACTGTCCATTGGCAGCAGGGTCACCATTTACTGCCTGGCATGGCTGGGACTGATGGCAGATGATGGCATCATTGTGATGCCATCAGTTAGCAGCATGCTTCCTCTATGTTTGGCTTTATCTATGTGTCATATTTCTTTGTTGGGGTTACGCCACTCACGTTAAACCTGTGAAACACGCGCAAAGCCATAGTGTCGTGCAAGCTGGTTGCCCAGGGTTAAGACAAGCTTTTCTGGCAGAATGTACACCACGCTTAATTGTCACGCTAGGTCGCAAGAAACCACTACGCGGGCGCTAGTCGCTGAATATAGCATTGCTCCTGTATTCATGTCAGTTTGCCCCTTGCATACATTATAATTTTGCCCAGCGCTAATGCAGTTTGCCCGCACTATTTGGCCTTTTGAATATAGCAGACCCGCGCTAATCCCGCGCTAAACCTGCGCAAACGGTTTTTGCCCGGGGCAAAGTTTTGAATATCTGGCCCTGATTGTTATAAAATGAAAAGATCCAATACCTCCCTCAAATAAAGGCCAACTTATAATATGAGGAAAATGGCTACCAGTGAATGCCTCTGCTATTTAGTCATATACAAGATACAACTATTCAAGTCTATTTGGTGTTCTTTCTTACTACGCTACCTGAATCCAAATATCTGAACTTTAGAAACTGTAGCTCAACCCGACCCAAGAAATATAATGGCTAGTAAACCTTCTGCACTCAATAAGGCCTTTTTTATGTTGAATTGTTCTAAATGAAAATATTTACTTTGTGTTATTCTGTGTTGTGTACTGTTACAACTTCAAATGCACATGTTATGCACTATGATTTACTGCATGAAATTTTCATTCGTACGTAATTAACTATTTTAAACCTACTATTATTATGTTGAAAAAACTTGTTTGGGAGCCCTAGGTTGGGGAAGCTGATTCTTATACATCCATGCAAATTTCAAACCTCTCTTGAACTTGACAGGCTATAAGTTTGAACCAAATCAAGTCCTCTCCCAAACAGTCATTTAGAAATGGTTCAAAATACAAAAAAAAAATGTATGAAAATCTCCACAATACCCCCTCGGGTTTGAACTCTGACTCCAGAAATTTTCTCCAGTGATCTAATCTTATTGCTTGGGGGATTCAGTCTAAGAAAAGAACAACTGTGCCCACTCTGTCTGATAAAACCAGTGATTCAGATTTAACACTTTCAGCTCTGCTTACTGCAGCCTTGAAAGGATTGGGGATGCTATTTTAGACAGACTGATCACCTATCAAAGTCAATGCTTGCTTCAGTTCCTGCCTGATATGTAAAAATACACATGTAGAAATGCTATTTTGTTTTTTTGTAAATTGGTTTAAAGAATTTCTTCTATTTATAATCAAGTTGCAGCAGATCTTTTGATTGACAGAGGAATCTCCTACTCCCAAGTAGAAGGTTTGCAATACTTTAGTGTTACAAAGATAGGATTAATGACTTCTAATCACATTATTCAGATTGGTGATTCTGCCTTTTAGAGTAGTTTCAGTCTTGGAGGGGGACTTTTTATAGCGGTATGCACAGAAGGTCTCCATACTTTGCATTATTTGTAAGTAGAATAACTTGAAGTGTGGCTATGGTCCACTATAGTTTGGGGATGTAATATTTTTCATAAAGAGGTTTGCAAGTTTTAAGCATTAGAAATTTTGTAAAAGGAGTTACATTTTTGCAGAGAAAAAATGTAAAAGTGCCTTTAAAGAATTCACATTAGACATATACTGCACTTTTACATTTGTCGGGCTCCAAGGGGCATATGGTACACTAGTGGAGAACATGGAAGAACCTTGGTGACAGCCAGGACAAAGAGGGATTTAAGAAGAAGATAGGCAAGGGTAGAAACTCTGCAAAACTTTCCATTCCACACAAACTAGAGCATGTTCACATAGGCAGGAGGTTGTGGGGTGGGGGCAGTTGGTCATCTATTGGGGTCTGGGGTAGGAAGTCTTCCAGAGGGTGTTCAGGGAGGTTGGTATAAGTTCAGTTTTTAGGAGGCTCATGGCCCTCAGTGCAGAATTAGCTATACTCAGGGCTGAAATGCAGTACCTGAGGAGCAACTCAACATGAGGTCTACTAGGGTCTGCAGTCCAATTACCTCAGCTGGTACCAAGAATCAGAAATGGAGGATGGACTGAAGTGGGGAGGGCAGGTGGGGGAAGGGAAGAAGTGGAACTAGAATGGGTGGGACTACAGGGGTGAAAACCCAGAATCATTTTACGCCACTGATGGAATCATTCCAGGATGATTGCTTCATCAAGGAAGCAGTAGTTGTGACCCCAGAGGGCATGACTTCATCTAGTATGGATGCACCAGTGGAGAAGTAAAAAGAGAGCACGAAACATCAGGTGGAGAAAGATGTGCATCTTAGTCATGGGAGACTCCATAGTTAGAGGGACAGAGAGGCTGGTGAGCAACTCTAACTGGGAGGAGAGATCTGTTCTGTGTCTTCCAGGGGCGACCATGGAAAGGGTAATTCCCCAGTTGGAGAGGCTGACTAGAGCTGGTGTGGGGGCAGGAGGCAGACTTTGTGATACAGCTAGGTACCAATGACCTGAAAGTCACAGTGCAGAAGAGGTTAAGGGCAGTTTTTAGGAACCAGGCAGTAAGCTTTGGTCAGCTGCAGATGCAGTTGCCTTGTTGAGTAGTATGATGGTGCCAGGTTCAGGAGAGTGCAAAAAGGATAAAATAACAGAATTTAACATGTGATTAAGGGGTTGGTGAGAAGAGGAGCTGTTCCACTACTAAAGGGACTGGGAATTCTTCAGAGATGATAGCAGACTGTTCACAAAGGAGGGCCTGCATCTGAGCAGGGAGAACCAGTGCATTAGGGAAAAAAGCTAGATGCAACTGTTATCAAGTTTTTGAACTTGGTAATGATGAGGGCAGTGATGGAGCACAGGAACATGCACAAACACACAAAGGAAGACAAGCTCCCACCCACAGCACCCAAACACACAGGACATAGGAAAAAGGGAAGAAGACATGAGAAATGTAGAAATTACAGATTTTCAAAAGGGTGGGAAGTCTAGACTGGAAGTCTATATTAGAGAGAAAGGGCACAAGGAAAGTAAATTATATAGTTAAATATCTCAGGATGGATTTGCGAAATTCCAGTGACATTGGCCATGAGGTGGAGTCCCCAAAAGGCCATGTTGAAAATTTGGTGTCCAAATATGCAAAAATGGCCAAGGTATGCATCAAAGTTGAACCCCCCCCCACTAAAGTATGTGCATTTTGCTTAGTTTCTCATATTGATTGCCGGTTCCAGCAGCAAGATGTATCTTCAATCAGAGACTGGATCTTCACCCTGTCAGCTGTCCAGGTGAGTGAGGGTGTGTTGGGGTGCACTGGAGGGTGGTGGGTGCTGAGTCGGATGTGGGGGTGGAGGGGTGAGATCACAGAGGGACCGTTTTCTTTTTTACAGGGGTTAAAAATATCAAGAGACAGTTTTCTTTATTTCAGGTCAGGATGACTTTTGGTGGGTGCCACTAGACACCAGGGAAAGAGAAAAAACATGATGGGGATGATGACTGGAGGGTGGGGGGTGGAGGTGCCACTAGACACCAGGGAATGAATTTACTGTGTGTTTCCAGGGATGGCGATTGAAGATAATCATTAAAGTACATTATCTTTAAATAGGCAAACACAGTACTTTATTTCGATCACAAGATGCAGAACTTTTACAGCAAAAAGCTTGGGCTTTAGACATAAGTAGTTTTTCCTCCAGGAAACCCAACCATTTCGAAAGAGGGACACTATCGATGAGTCGGTGAAAAAGACTACCCCCATATTTTACCATCCAGGTTTTTAGCCCAGTTTATAAAAAAATGCAGATGATGGAGTTATTCAGCGTAGTTTTTGTGATATTCAAATTTTTGTTGAATGCCAAAAGAGGTGAAAGAGCAGAAAGATGTGGAAACGAACTGGTAACATCTAAACGTTAAAATGCTGATGAAAAAGGGAAGCTATCCATGCATATATGCCGAACTTTCAATTGAAAGTTAAAACTTGAGATAAATCTGTGAACAGGGCTCAAATGATGATGTTCCCTTGCAGATAGGAATTAATGTCAGTGTATATGATGGTATGTGGCTTTTTTTCTTTTCGGTACTAGGAAGCAACAGAGCTATCATGCAGTAGCAAACTGAAAGCAGGTCGTAATATATGAAGATATAAACTCTTTTTATGGGGGTTCATGGCAAGCCTGCACTGATTAGAGGATATTTTAGTAGACTCGTACTGTAAATAAAAAACACCAAAAAAGGAGGGGGTCACGTAATGTGTCTGAGGGGGTGAACTGCATTTCTCTCAGCTCTGCTCCTTGTCTCATCTCCACAGCATAAAAAACAGTAATTTTGGGCTAATCTTACCAGTGCTCTCATTGATTATGGTTGATTTGGTGCTCTGCTGCCCTCAATCAGCATTTCAATCTCCAACTCAGCCAGTATCTTGCACAGCAGATGGAAGCTGAAATGCGGCCTGTGGGCCTGACACATACTCCACCATCCACACCGGAAAAAGCAGAGGCCGCCAAGAAATCTAAAACTCAGGTGGCAGTGGTTACTAAGCCAAACCCAGCACTAACTTCTTTAACAGAAGAGAAGTTCTGCAAGAACACTCCCTGATCAAAGAAGCCCTGCTGAATATAACCAGCCATCCGGCAACCTTGCAAAAATCCTCGGAGTCCCTCTCTCACAGGGTGGATGATGTGGATGTGGAGATGTGGAAACAAGAACCAGCTCAACTGAGGACTGGAGAATTCTCCAGGACTCAGACTCTGCAGCTCTCCATCGAAGAGTTTCTAAATTGGAGGATAAGATAGAAGATTTGGAGGGGCACAGCAGGCAAACTAATCTTTTGCTGATTGGGCTTCCTGAAGGCTCAGAAGGCCAGAACCTGATTCTATTTTTACAAAAGTTCTGCGAAAAGGTAGCTGGCCCTTCCCTTAATGGCCTCGACTACATAATCAAGAGGGCTCACAGGACACTGAGGCCCATACCTCCACTGAACAGCCCACACCACCCTCTGATCTTTAAGCTTTTAAGCTTTCTCGATAAGACCCACATCCTTGGCAAGTTGAGGGATACTAAAGATCTTTTATGAGATGGAAATAAACTAAGGCTAACGCAAGACCTCCTTCACTCAGTGCGGCTTAAAAGAGCTGAATTTAATCCCTTTGTCTCCAAAATGCTGGCTGCAGGGATACGATTTAGGATGCTGTACCCAGCCAGGTCACAGATGAACCACCAAGGAACAATGAAGAGCTTTGAAATGGAAAGCCAGGCTAAACGAAAACTCCCCAATCTGTTCCCGGATCTTTTTCAAGACCCCAAGTGACTTATCCAAGGAATAATATGGTTATAATTTTGCATTTTTGGGATGTGTTACCGTTTTTGAGGATGTGATGAAATGACTTGGACCTCTGTTCAGACCACAATGTGACTTTCTTTTTCTTCTGTTGCGTTTCTCTGGTTATTTAGTAGAGGTAGAGGGGTCAGCATTTTATCAATCCTGGGTAAGTACACCTTAGATAGTATGAACTTTCACTTGACCCGGTGGACTCTGAAGGACACTGAACTGCTACATCCCATGTAGAGGATCCACCCTTATGAGATATAACAGAATGGGGTGGTTATTGTGGGAAGGAATACTCCCTATGGCTGTGTGTGTTGGGTCCCTTGGAAGCAAAGTCGAAATGCACTGGGTGGACAGCTAAGTGGGCCACTTAAACAGACATGTTCTGGCGTCCCTTTGGCTCACCACTGGCACACCAAAGGTAGGTCTGAGGCCTTGTTACTAACAGTGTTTGGGAGGTCAAAAGGAAGCACTGGGGTGCTTCCTCCGGCAATTCTGGTGAGACTTAGAGTGTTCCAACCATAAAGTGGAAGGATAGGTTGCCTTTTATCCTGGATCTTCATGCGGGGCCCACATCATATGAACATACGAACATACAAATGTGCCAGCAGAAACAGACCTCCTGGTCTATCAACATCTGCTTGAGTGTGCAGCTAGCTCCCCTAAGTTGCAGCTGCCCCACCCCTCTCCCATTTTGTCTGCCCTCGGTCGTTCTCAGCCTCACCCACCTGTACTCTTCCCTGTTCTCTGTCCCATGCCCTTTTAAAGTTACCTACAGTTTTGCATGATATAACACTGTCTGGTAGGGCATTCCACTTTGACACCACTCTCTCTCTGTGAAGTAATGCCTCATCATCTCCCTCCTAAATCTTCCCCCCTCTATTCTTAGCCCATGCCCTCTAGTGTCCCTTCCCTTCTTCAGATTAAAAACCCTGTCAGCTCCATCCCTGTTGATTCCCCTCAGATACTTGAAAGTTCTGATCATGTCCCCCTATCTGCTCTCTCCTCCAGGGTGTACATATTCAGTTCTCCCAGCCTGTTCTCATAGTCTCTCTCCTCCATTCCCTGTATCATCCTCATTGCCCTCCACTGCACTCCCTCCAGTAGCTTGATAGCCCGCCTCAGGTATGGCCTTCAGAACTGCACACAGTACTACAAGTGTCACCTGACCAGTGACCTGTAGAGGGGCAAGATCACCTCTCTCTGCCTGGATGAGAATCCCCTCGCTATACACCCCAGTATCTTGTTTGCCTTCACTGCCGCTTTCCTGAATTGGGCAGAATTGTTCATGCTCCCTATTACCATCACCCCTAGGTCCTTCTCCTCCTCCTCCTCCTCAGTGATCCCCAGCATCACCCCCCCAACCAGTATTCTCTCCTTGGGTTCTTTGCCCCAAAGTGCATAACCTTACACTTGTTTGCATTGAACCCCAGCTGTCACCTCTCTGACCACTCCTCCAGTTTGGTTAGGCCCCCCCTGCAGTTGCTTCCATCCCTCCTCCTCGTCCACTACTGCACCCATTTTGGTATAGCCTGTGAACAGACTTACCCTGCTCACCACTCTGTGCGTGATGTCAGAGATGAGGAGCCCAAATAGCACCGGGACCAGCACCGAGCCCTGTGGCACCTCGCTCATCACTGGCCTAGGTGTTGAGAATCCCCCCACCACCACCCATTGTAGTCTCCCATGCAGCCAGTTTGTAATCCAGTTTACCATCTTCACCCCCTCTCCCACACCAGTTAGCTTGCCCCCAAACTGCCCATGATGCACTGAATCGAAGGCCTTGCTGAAATCCAGGTAGAGGACATCCATTGCATGGCCCCTAGCCAGCTCTCTTGTTACCCAATCGTAATATTGTATTACGTTAGTTTGAGAGGACTTCCCTGATACGAACTCATGCTGTCTCACATCCTGAAGGTAATTGTCCTCTAGAAATGACATCAGCCTCTCCTTTAGTATCATCTCCATAAGCTTGCCCACTATGGAAGTGAGACTGACTGGCTGATAATTGCCCAGTTCATCTCTTGGGCCGCTCTTGTGTATCGGCACCACATGGGCCATCTTCCAGTCCTGAGGCACACATCCTGTGTCCAGGGAGGTGCTGAACAGATCTGCCAGTGGTTCCTCCAGCACCTCTGCTATCTCCCTCAGCACCCTGGGGTGGATATCACTTTAAGTGCCCCAGACCCTCTAATACTCTACTTCTCTCAATCATTATATCCATCACCCCCCCCTCCCAGTTCAAGGTGGTAGTGGTCCCCCCTTCTTCTGCATGAACACTGAGCAAAAGTATTCATTTTGTGCTTCCACTTGTTCCTCTTCCTTTTCTGCCCACTCCCTACCCCTCTTTATCCTCACTATGTTATCCCTGCACTTCCTTTTCTCTCTGACATATCTAAAAAATCCTTTCTCTCCCCACCTTAATTTCCTGTGCTAACCTTAGCTCCCTTGAGGCCTTAGCTTCCATCACTGTCTTGGTCACTTCCTTGGACCATCTTGCATATTTCTCCCTGTCCTCCTCCTTCCCAGTCCTTCTGAACCCCTGGTACACAGCTCTTTTTGGCCTCATCCCCTCCCTCACCTCACTGTTCAACCAGCATGGTTTCCTTGCTCTGCGCCTCGTACTCTGTACTCCGTAACTTAGTGTAAGCTTCTGTTGCCTCTTTAATCCCCTGTTTAATAATGTCCCACTTCTGCTCCGCTTCCATCCCTGGTCCTATGCCCTCAAGTTTCCCTTTCAGTTTCTCCTGCATCCTCCTGAAGTCTGCCCTCCTGAAGTCTGCCACCTTTGTTAGTGAGCCCCCTGACTCCCTGCTCATCATGATAGTAAACCACACCGTTTGGTGATTGCTATCAGCTAGTGGGTCCTCCATCCTTAATTCCCTCACTGCCTCGTTATTCGACAATACCAGATCTAGCGTGTTACTTTGCTTAGTAGGTCCAGTGACCAGCTGTGTCAGGAGTCCCTCCTGAATTGTGTCCAGCAGCACCTGCTCGCTAGCACTGGAGATGACCAGAATGCTCCAGTCAGTCCCCGGTGGATGGAAGTCCCCCACGATGACAACGTTCCCCTTCCTACATACCCTCCTGATTTGTTCTGCTAACTCCCTGTACAGCTCCTCTGCCTGGGATGGCAGCCTGTACACCATGCCAAACCTCAGCTTCCTACCCTTGGAGTCTAGGAACTGCATCCAAGTTACCTCCGTTCTCCTTTCCTCCCCTCTTCCCTTGTATATTTGATACCATCCCTCACATAGATTGCCACCCCACACCTCCTCCCCACCCCACAATCCTTCCTGTACAATTTATACCCTATGATTGCCAGATCCCAGTCCTGGTACTCGGTGGCCCACATTCCGTGATGGTCGCAATATCCACCCTGCTCACTGCCAAGAGCGCCTGTAACTCAGCTGATTTGTTACCTAAGCTTCTTTCATTCAGTGAGAACACCCTCCATCCTGTCCCCTCTCCTTCCTTTCCATGCTTCTCCTCCCTCCTAGTCCCCATACAACTTCCCCGAATCCTTCCCTGCTAGCTTGGAGGCTCTTTACTCCTCTCTTGGAATCCTGCCTACCAGCTGTTCCTCACCACCACCCACCTAGTTTAAATCCACTTTTGTCACTATATATCCCTTTAACTTCTACTTTAATACCCCTTCCCCTCCTCCACTCAAGTGTAGCCTATCCCCTGCATACGGATCATTATTATCCCAGGTTCTGCCCAATCCACCCAGTAGGGTTGTCAGAACCCTCTGAAGTTCTGGGTTCTAGTTCTAGTCTAGAACGTTTGAAAAAGTTCTAGGGTTCTAATCTTTTTTAGAACTTTTTAGAACTCGAACCCTATTTTTTTATTGTGTTGCCAGTAATGAAGATAGTAATAAAATACATGTAAAGGAAAAACTGTTCAATATAAGGGGAGAAATTATCATGTGTGACATTGATAGGAATACAACTAGGTTTATCTATGGTTTCTTCTGTTTGTAAAGCCAGCAACTAATACATAACAAGTCCCACCCACCCATATGTTAAAAGTTTTCCTGCTGTGAAGCGCATCATCGTTCCTTAGTGAAAGAAAGAGGCACATTAGCCATTTATGTACTCAGTTATATATACTCATCGTCATAAATTATGGAAAAATAACTGATATTACCTAATCTCAGCTATTTGCTGCTTTCTGTTTTAAATGAGTAAATCAAAGTTGCTATGTTTAAAAGAGCTTTTATAACAAAGTCAAGCCAGTACTACAGCAGTAGCATGTGGAAATGTTGCCAAAACATATTATGTCATAACGTAGTCAGTCAAGACATTTGAATAAAGAAAATATGCCAGTCATTGTTGCTGGCAAAAATGCTACAATTTTCTAAGATAATGCATACATATACCAACATTTTTGTTGGCAAATTGAAGTAATACATACAACTTTCTAAGATGATGCATTTGTGCAGCTGATACTTCAATAAAATCTGTATTTCAGTCACATAAATAAAAAAAGTGGTTTCCTCACCACGTACTAACTTAAGGAACATTTAATGTAGCTGCAGCAGTTGGCATGTGATGTTTAAGGGACAGCATCTGTCAACCCCATTATGTATCAAATTATCACTACTTGTAAAACAAAAACAATTTATGATAGGTCACATTCTGTGAAAACTGCTGATGCAGATTTTCTTTTATTTCTGATTCCTTTATTCTTTTTTTAAAGGGGACAGGACAATTGTGCTAGGTGGCAGCAGTTTGCAATGTATTTAATAAGAAAAAAATATATATATATATTATATGTGCACAGTAGGTTCGGTCTGTCATCATTTTTTTCCTCACCATCCCCAGCCGATCACGAATCTGTAAATGAAAGGACTAAAACAACACCCACCTTTCACCCCATCACCCATTCCACTTTTCTTCCACCACCCTCATCTGTACAGTAGCCCATACCACCCTTACACCATGTTAAAAACCAACCCACAACCCTCACCCATGTACTAGCATCCATTTTTGGTTTATGGCTAACATTTCTGTAATTGAAAATAATAAACAGCTACCAATTAGAACTCATGTTTTGTCCTCTTTAAAATTGAAAAATAGACCGCCCCGGTCCAAGCATACTGATGCACCACAAAGTCACAGAAGGTAAATCCAAAATATATGTTTGCACTTTAACTATAAATAATATGATACAGAAAGGACTGATGTGACAGTGTCCTTTTATGCCAAATTGGGCCTGTTCCACTGATGTTAAAATTGCCCTGTATATAAAACTTGTTGACTTTAGTTTAGACCCTAGCACACAAGCAGTTTGCCATGAAATGGTGAAAGTTTTGGGGGTATATAGTCCAAGGTAGTAGATCAAGAAAGAGAGACAACCAAAAGTCATCACAGTCTGTAAAAGTTTCCTTTTGGTGCAGAGACTCTGTCCCACACAATATTTACCAGCCACCACCATCTGAGTTGTCATCACCATCAACATCCACAACATCAATCACTTCAGGATCAGTTTGTATACTCTTGTAGGGATACGAAAATCTTGACTTATTAACTTTAATAAAGTTAACGTGTGTACATTTCTGGCAGCAACCTATTTCTGGTGTCTGTCACAATATTGCCAGCTGTACTAAACATCGTTCTGAAGAGACACTTGTTGCAGGTCAACAAGATATTTACAGGCTTCATCATACAGCTCTGTCCAAATTGACTTTTTGATCTCCAGTATTCAAAGGCATGCATCAATAGGAATAGGCAGTTCTTGCAGGTAACTGTCTACCATGATGGACAGAGACCGCTCAGAAGAGGAATCAGCAGAAGCTGGTATGGCAGCAATTTGGGAAAGGTTTTACCTCAGTTTAGCTTGCTACTAAGGGTTGAAGAAGTGGCAGTTGTGGAACAACTACTGTTAATGTTTGGTGACTTTTCCGTTCTGTATCCCTTTGTGAAGATGAACCTGCATGTTGTGGTGATGACAACCTGAGGGTACTGTGCGTGTCTGTGTTTGACTCCTGTGAGTGCTGCAGCTCATCTAGCAACAGACATTTGTACTGCTCTATATCATTTGTTTTGGAAGATGTATAGCCTTGAACCTGGGATCTAGAGAGTTGCAAGGATGTAGTGTTTTGATTTCGTCATTGCAACTAATTTGTCATTGGTTTTGAGGCGGCCATTCTCTTTACTAGATTCCCATGATACAGGCGACATGTTGTCTGCGCTTCAGATCTGTCTTTTTCTATTTCTAGATTTAGAACACTAAGATGATGTGAAATGAGCATTATGAGTGGGATAACCTAACTCACAGATGTGACTTCAGAAGACATGTCCCTTGTAGCTGTCTCAAAAGGAGCTAGGATGCAGCACACTGTCTCCATTAATTTCCACTGCAGCACAGACAGCATAATGCCATCTCCAATAATGTAACTGGAGCAATACTCATGTACAGCTTGCTTTTGCTCCAGAGAGCGTGCAGCATATAAAGCGTTGAGTTCCAACAAGTGGAAACATTTTGAATCAGCTTTTGCTGGGGCAGCTTGTGTTTTTTTTGCAGTTTGGACAATGTCCGTATAGCCTTGGTTGAATGTGAAAAGTGATTCACAATTTTTTTGCAAACAGCAATCATACCATCCACTTGTGTTTCATTGCTGAGAAATCCCATGACTATTAAATGTAAGCAATGTGCAAAGCAAGAAGCATGCAGAAATCCTCCATCCTGTAGTGCTTTCAAGATGTTGGCTCCATTGTCACTTACTATAAAGCCACATTTTAGACCGTGAGAATAAACCCATTCGTCAAGGAGGTCATTTAGTTCCTGCAAGATGTTTGCAGCAGTATGACTTACTTAATCTTCTTTATACTGTAGCGCCATCTTTTGGGGTGTCTTTGTTTTGAAGAAGCACAAAAAGCGTGACCCAGTGGTGATAAGGGACATGTAATCTACTGTATGTTTTGAGTGCTGGTCCACATATCTGTTGTGACATGAATAACCCCACCCTCCGCAGTTTTAAGTGCAAGCATCACTGTCGCTTTTAAAGCCTGATAAATGTTTGGTATTTCAACATAGGAAAAAGTACCTTCGATGAGGAACATTGTATGAGGCTCTGCTAATGTCATGAGCTCCTAAAATCCTCATGATCTACCAAAGAGTATGGGAGAAGGGCTTGGCTAACAGTTCACCAATTCTGTGATTAAGATGAAGGGTCTTTGGATGATTTCTAGTAAAGGTATTCTTCCTTTCAAATGCCTGAGACAGTGTTAGCTGTTTACAACATGTCCCTGCTGGTTTATTATACACCGTGCTTGATGGGCAGATGGGCCTGAGATGATGGACTAGGACTTATACATTCAGTGCCATCACTGGATGTGCAACTGGTACTAATGGTGCTGGCATTGGTGGTAACAGTGATCCTAGGGCTGGCAGTGGTTCTGCCCGCATCAAGTTCAGACAATTCAGTATCCATTTCAGATTCCTGACCCTTCTCACATGCCGTCTGGAATATGGAGGACATGGGTTTTGGATGATCAAGCAAAACTGAATGATTTTTGAGATGGCGTTTAAGAGCTGTAGTGCCAAGGCATGACACAACTTTACCACGGCTTACACTCTGTTTACACAAGGAACAAACTGCTCTGCATAGATCAGTTTTACTGACAGAGAAATAATTCCACACCTCAGATGTGACAGATTTTGTTCAAGTGCTAGGAAGATAGCTAAAGACTGTTTGTGTCTTTTCACCTGTCCTAACAGAACCCGGGACATGCTCCTTGGTGCTAGAAGAGTGGGCAGAAGACTCTGATGGATTTTCATTGCTGGCCAACACAGAAGTGGTGGATTCAATGGATATGTCTTTTCATTGCCAACAGTGCTGGATGTATTGCACGTGCACTACCTGATTCATTGTCAGCAGACTTGCTCATTTCACTTTGTTGAGGAAGTAATGATTCATCGCGAGACACAACAGTGTCAGACTGAGACAAAGAGCTACTGTCTGAGTCAGAGAGGTACTCACTGTCACTTGCATTATTGCTGCTAGTCACAGGGATCTTAACAGCATGAATGGCATACCTTATGGTGCCTCTCCGTGTGACCCCAGCAGCTGTACAGGTTTTCTTAAAAGGTCCCCCTTTACCACACTTCACTGTTGCTCTTTTGCTGTTTCTTGAATTTTTATCACATGAAACATTTTGGTTATTTCTGCTAGCACCAGGATTACCACTACCACCAACACCTACTCCAACACTATCACCAGATGCTTCATCTATGTTGGTGTCAGCCATAACAGTACCAGTATACTGCAGTGAACACACCCACACCCAAACAATTCCTGTGTAAGAAAGCAATGTGATCTGTGATCGCTGGCTACAACTCCAACATTTTATTTTGGTTGTGTGACACTGTGATGCAGTTGATTGAAAGTAATTAAAGAATATGATGGTTTGCAACTAAAGGATCCCAGGTTCAAGGCTTACAGAATGATTGGGCTGCTGGGCATAGGCATACACATAGCAGTCAAGGGGCACACAGCAGCAGGGTGATGGGCTGACCACAGGAGACAGAGTCTCATACGCAACTCAGGGAATGAGAATTATATTTCTACATTTCTGTCATGTAAGGTTAATGCCACCACACAACTGGCCACTGGGCTTCTCTCTGTAACACACACTGGGTAGGGTACAGTGCAGTCAAGGGGCACACAGCAGCAGGGTGATGGGCTGACCACAGGAGATGGAGTCACATACACAACCCAGGGAATGAGAATTATATTTCTACGTTTCTGTCATGTAAGGTTAATGCCACCACACAACTGGCCACTGGGCTTCTCTCTGTAACACACACTGGGTAGGGTAGGGTACAGTGCAGTCAAGGGGCACACAGCAGCAGGGTGACGGGCTGACCACAGGAGACGGAGTCACATACATAACACACAACTCAGGGAATGAGAATTATATTTCTACATTTCTGTCATGTAAGGTTAATGCCACCACACAACTGGCCACTGGGCTTCTCTCTGTAACACACACTGGGTAGGGTACAGTGCAGTTAAGGGGCACACAGCAGCAGGGTGATGGGCTGACCACAGGAGATGGAGTCACATACACAACCCAGGGAATGAGAATTATATTTCTATGTTTCTGTCATGTAAGGTTAATGCCACCACACAACTGGCCACTGGGCTTCTCTGTAACACACACTGGGTAGGGTACAGTGCAGTCAAGGGCACACAGCAGCAGGGTGATGGGCTGACCACAGGAGATGGAGTCAATACATAGCACACAACTCAGGAAATGAGAATTATATTTCTACGCTTCTGTCATGTAAGGTTAATGCCACCACACAACTGGCCACTGGGCTTCTCTCTGTAACACACACTGGGTACTAGGGTAGGGTACAGTGCAGTCAAGTGGCACACAGCAGCAGAGTGATGGGCTGACCACAGGAGACGGAGTCACATACACAACCCAGGGAATGAGAATTATATTTCTACGTTTCTGTCATGTAAGGTTAATGCCACCACACAACTGGCCACTGGGCTTCTCTCTGTGACGCACACTGGGTAGGGTACAGATTTATTTGCCTTTTTTTGTGCCCCTTGTTATATGCTTGTTGCTGGCAGCTGCTGAGTGTGCACCACTGTGCAGTGCTGCAGTTTCAATCACAATCACATTTCACAAAGGTTCTTTTTATTCTCTCTCCTGAGTCCTGATATTGATTGATCTCAGTCTCGATCCCTATTCCCCAATCCCTTCCCAATTCTTGATTAATCCCTCCACCTGAACCTCCCCCTAGTCCCACTCCCACACCCGACCGTTAATTTATTGAGCCTTTTTTTTAGCCTTTCTCTCGGTCTCGGTCTCTCAGGCCTGCTTAGCCCTTTTTCACAGGAAAATGGATGATGGAATTTTTTAAATAATTCAATAGCACTGCAGCAACTAGCAAGTGCTGCAGTCCGATTGCGGCCACACCGACCTGGGCCCTGGCCTAGTAAGTAGTATCAGGCAAGAATACTGGCTGCGGTAGTAGCGGTACGCTACAGTTAAGTAGGGTGCTGCTGCTGCCTCCTGAAATCCTCAGCAAATGGCGCTCTGTCTCGGCTTGCATCTGCCTAAATAAATAGTACCCCCACAGATTCCGTGGCTCACGCAGCTTACTCGACCCCCACCTGACCACATAGTATTGGTCAGGTGGTGGGGAGTATGACTTCACTTGAGCGTACGTACGTAAGTACGTTACACAAGCGCAAACTGAGACAACTCGCGGTGGATCTGGCAAGACTGGCAATGGCAACCCCAACAACACTGCTGCGGCTGCTGCTGCTGCTGCTGCACCCCCCCCACCACATCGGGGCTGCCACTTGCCTGCTGCTGCTGGGACATGCCTCCTCCAGTCCCCACACATACCCCTACACCCCCCTCCCACATCGGGGCTGCCTGCTGGGACATGCCTCCTCTGCCCTCCTCTCCACACACACAAGTCATCAGCTGGGACTCAGATTTGAACCCTTTTGCGAACCTTTTAGTGTTCGAGTTCTAAGTTAGAACTCGAACACCAGGGTTCGAGGAGGGTTCAAATCTTTGACAAACTAGTTCTGACAACCCCACCCAGTCCCATGTACCCCTTAGATTGACACCACTCCCCCAACCATGTGTTGAACTCCCCAATCTTCCCTTTCCTTGCCATACTCGCACAGGGTACTGGGAGTACCTCTGAGAAGGCCACTGACTTCCCTATCGCCTCACACAGCCTTCCCATAACACCCTCAAACCTCTCCATCACTACCTCCACCATCTTCCCCGCAAACTCATTTGTCCCCACATGCACCACTATATGCGGTTTCCTCCTACTCCTTCTTGAGCACTTTAGAATTGGCTGCCCCACCCTGTCTGCTGTTAACCCTGGTATGGACTCCACCCATATGTGCTATGCCATTCCCCCTTGCTGCCCCATCTGATCCCCTTAAGTATGGAGTCCCACAATACCAATACACCCTTTCTTCCTTCCTCGCTGTCATTCCCCACCCTTCTACCCAGGTTCCCATTTCTAGAGCCCCCAAGTTAGATGCTCTACCATTCGCTCCAGCGGTGCCCCCCATTTCCACCCCTGATCTATCCCGTCCCCTTTCACTGTTTGCTTGCTTTCCTCCACCTCCCCTCCATCTGCCCTGGGCTCCTCCCCCACCTCTGCAATGACCCTCTCACCCCCTCCACTAGTATTGCCCCTCTTCCTCTCCTCTCTTCCCGAGTACCATCCCTTGTGCAATCTCCTCCTGTTCCCTCTCCTGCCCCCTCCTGGTGCCCACCCTCCTTCTTTTCCTCCCCCTCCAGTGTTGCTAGTACAGCAAACATATTTCCTACCCCCTCTGTCCTGCTATGCATCATCTCCTCTCTCCTGACCTTTGTCCCACCCCCCATTGCTAGGCCCGACTCGAGTCCACCCTCCATCGTTTAGGTCTCCTGTACAGTTTGCTCCTACCCCCTTCCCTTGATACATTGTTCCTCCCATGTGGTGTCCTCATGTTTCTCCTGGTGAAAGCCCCCGTCCTAGAATCCCCCCCTGCCCCTCATTTTCTCCCGCTCTATACCAAGCCACTGCACCTCATCCTCAAGCCTCCTCAGCCTGTGGCAGATTGGGCACCCTCCCAGCCTCTACAATATGTTCATCCATACTGCTGCCCCACAACCATTGCATCCCACAATCCTACCCATGGCTAGCACTACCTATTACTGAAACAAAAGATGATACAGTACTATCTATGCTAATTATACCAGTCTAACCCCGTATCCACTATACCTGCAGAAGGTGCAAGACAATATTCCCAAAGATATCTAAAAAACACCTGCAAGTTATATTACCAACTATACCTACACAGTACTGTTCAACATCAGGGGTGATACCCCTTGGGCCTTTATGAGCAGACTACAGGAGGTAACCCCAAAGGAGACTAGTGTGCGGTAATGGGACCCTAGACAGAGCCCCCCTTAACGGAGTGGAATTACCTGTGGCTTGCATGCATAAGGAGGGATGGAGCGGGGTGTAGGATATTCCTGACTCCCCCCGAACCAGATAATGCAGACAGCCCAAAGTAGAGGAACAGGACATCGGCTAAGGGGCGTTTTGCCACTACAGTTCAAAAATGAGGACCATCTCAGAATTGGCAGCCCCGGGCCTTTGATTGTTTATCTTCTACATTGGGGGTGAGTAAGGGATCTCATTTCTAACCACCTAATAAACAGTTTCCTCTTCTCTGGACAGGCTGATACCGGCCTTCATTGGATGGAGACTACTCTCAGAGTCCCCGTGATGAGAAAGGGAGTGTGCACCAATATGTCTGTAGGCCTTCCTGGCAACGTTGTGACCGTGGCTACAGATCTCCCCTGACTGGTGTGCGGGAGCGGGGAGCTGGGATGAGGGAACAGGAGCCTAGTGCTATTGTGAGACATAACCCCACCGGCTCTCCAGTTTGGGTAACTGCTATGGACACAATGATCCTGGGGTCTCAACACTTGATGATACCCTTGTATTATGCTATATCTTCTACATAAGTAATATCAGGTAATATCAGACACCTCGTTTGTGGGGCAGCAGTCATTGGATGCAGAAAGAAACCATAACTAGGTGGATTCTGCTTCCCAAGATTGATGGGGGGGGGGGGGAGAAGTTGCACTACTTTTCTACATTTATTAGAGCTTATAATTAGTCTCACAGAACAAGCTGTGGGGGCTTGTGGGAGGAAGGGTGCTTGGGGCCCGTGGAGATGAGCTTACTCATCGTGGGCAGTGAGTACTTGGAGCTACGTCAATTAGGGCCAGGGTTGGGGGGACAATGGTTGTTTTAAGGAGATTGTGTTGCTAGTTGGGCTTTTCTTAGTCTGATTGGATTGCAGGAGGGGGAGGGGGTCATAGATAATTTGGTATTAGGGGGTGGGGAGGGGGTGAACTTGGTGTACCTTATCTATACAAGGCCAAGTAGATGACGGTTCGACAAACAGCCACTGCAAGCAATAACAATGGGTACTATTTATAAATTTATCTCATGGAATGTGAAGGGGGTGAATGATAAACTAAAAACGAAAAAGATACATGATTTTGTGACATCTTAAAAATATTAGCAGGACGTAGTTTTCCTACAGGAAACTCACCTTAGACAGGCAGATGTACAATACTTCCGCAGGGAATTGGTAGGAGAGGCCTATGGGGTGGGGCTCACTAACAAGAAGGGAAGGGTAGGAATTCTTATTTGGAGGGGAACCCCTTTCCTCCTGACTAAAGAATGCAGGGACCCTGAGGGATGCTTCCTGTTGCTTCAGGACTGCTTGGGGCTAACTGAGGTACTGTTAGGAGGGATTTATGGCCCTAATGTAGATTTCCCAGGTTTTTTCTCAAGTCTGATGGAACACTTATCCCCTTCTCACCTCTCCCTATCCTCCTCAGAAGGGATTGGAACCTTGCTATTCACCTATATCTGGACATGTTGGGTGCTCACCGTAAAGATCTCTCTCCAGCTCAGCGAGGGATTAGAGATCTTATGGACTCGGTTGGGCTAGGGGATCCATGGCATATCCTACACGCTAACAACAGACAGTATACCTTCTTCTCCCCCCCCCCCCACAGGATGTACTGTCGAATAGAATATTTCTTAATCACCATCTCCAACCTCTGAGGCCTTCTTGCCTGCGAAATGCAACCCGATGTGATCTCTCATCACGCTCCGGTGTATGTGGAACCCTATCTGAAAGGACTTGAAGAACAGGACAGGGCTTGGTGCATGAACACTACTCTTCTAAATGACACACATTTTGTTAAGTCTCAAGAGTATATACAAACCTTCTTTAGGGAAATAGAGGGGACAGTAGCAGGTGAGGACATGCTGTGGGAGGTGTCAAAATGTGCCATCAGAGGGGGAATGCATCCATCTGGCATCAAAGGCCAAGAAATAGCAGAAAGGACAGGTCAACTGCTGTCTCAGATTCGCACTCTGGAATGCAATCTTTCCACTGTGGATGATCAGGATAAATGGATTAAACTCCATGCCTGTAGAGCACAATATTTTGGCTTTCTGGCAGAACAAGCTGATCTTTCTCTCCAGAGGGTCAAATTCCAATATTTGGAATCAGGTGAAAGAGAAGGCAGGTTACTAGCTTTATGGCTCAGACAGGTAGAAATGCAACAGATGATACACAGCCTTCAACCCTCCTGGGGTAATAATTCTTACCCGACCCTGTGACATAGCCAATGCTTTCCAACAGTTTTACAAGACCCTTTATTGTCCAGAACAGGAACATGAACCCGATGTGACCCTTCTTGAAAGCTATCTAGAGTCCATCCCACTGCCCACACTCACACAGTCACAACAAAAGACTCTGAAGGTCCCATTTCCCTGGAAGAAGTGCAGCAAGTCATAGGGCAACTGCCTAAGGAAAAGGCTCCCGGCCTGGACAGTTTTCCCAAGTTCTATGCCACTTCCATGGACATTTTAGCTCCCTTCCTTACCAAGCTATTCAATTACCTCCGTATGTCTGGTTTTTCGGATCCAACCTTCACCCAAGCTTGGATTTCTGTCATTCCCAAACCTGGTAAATTGCACATTTTACTTGGGAATTATCACCCTATCTCCCTTCTGAATTCCGATCTAAAAGTTTTAGCCAAGGTCCTGGCCAATCAACTTTTGAAGACATGGCAGGGGCTTATCAGCCCAACCCAGGTTGGTTTTGTGACGGGACGACTATCATCTGGCCACTTGCGCAAGGTTCTTCACCTTATGTCGCTAGCAGGGGAAAGGAATATCCCAAGGGTTCTAGTTTCCTTGGATGCAGAGAAGGCCTTTGATCGAGTTTCCTGGCCCTTTTTGTTTGCCACCCTATGGAAATTTGGTTTCCCATCAGAATTCTGTGACTGGCTGAAGGTCATTTACTACCAACCCTCGGCCAAGATTCGGTGTAATGGGGTCTTCTCTGCATCCTTCTCATTACAACGAGGCATCAGACAAAGATGTCCCCTTTCTCCCTTCCTTTTTAATCTTTATCTGGAACCTCTAATTAGATCCCTCTGAGTTAATCCTAACATAGGTGACATTCTGGTGCGTAACTCTGGATATACTCTTTCAGCCTACACTGACAACTTGCTTTTACACCTAGAAAACCCCTGTATTTCCTTATCAGCTGCATTAAACATCATAGACAAATTCTCTCAGGTAGCAGGGTATAAATTAAATATAGACAAGTCAATGGTTATGCCGTTAAATATACATGTTCAGAAACAGGAGATCATAGACCTGGGCCTCGCCTAGGAGGCCAAGGCTCTTTCCTATTTAGGAATCAAAGTTTCTGGACATATCTCAGCTTCGGTTAAACTTAATCTTTCCCCCATATCTCAAGCTGTAATGGCAGACCTACAGAGATGGAGATTCCTTCCGCTTTCATTGTGGGGGTGAGTAAACTTGATTAAGATGAACATCCTACCCAGTTTACTCTACCCACTGAGCATGGTGAGCCCGTTTCTTCCTAAATCTTGGTTTATGTGTCACCAATCCTCTCTCTCTGACTTTCTTTGGCTTGGTAAAGCAGTCCACAGAGCATATTCTAAGCTGACTTACTGGAATGAGCTGGGTGGCCTAAAGATACCTGACTTCTTCTTCTTATACTATTGTGCCATACATTGTTGTAAAATATCCAGGTGGAACTCAAGAACCAATGGTCTTCCAGATAATTGTTGTACACTGCTTTGGCTTCCTCTTGAATGACACCTTTTTCAATCTCAGGGTATTGATATTGCCAGTCTAATTTATGCAAGGCCTTCTGATCTTCCCAAATCTCTCTGTAACTCGCCGATATGGTGGTCCCTCAAAGCCCTTCATCAGATCTGTTCCCATCTGGGAATGGTCTCACATAAAGATCTCTCCCAACCGCTATTTGGGAATCCACACCTTAAGATTGCAAACCATACAATTTCCCAGGGTTTTCGCCCAGCCCTGGCAAGGGCCTCAGTTTCATCCTTAATCTCCCAAGAAAGATTTTGCTAGGTCAAGGAGGTCCAGGAGAAATTCTCTATCCCAGTCTACCACCCCTTTAAACATCTCCAACTGGGCAAAGCGATCTCCTCATTCCTGGGCCCGTACCCATGGTTGGACTACCCCAGCCCATTGTTACACACATTCACAGAAACGGCCATGTTACCTCACCCAAATTCCAGAGTGTATGATTTGTTGCAACTTCATGACCCTGCCAGACCCCAGGGAATTTGTTATTATTGGAAGCATGAATTGGATTTGATCTTGAGTGACAAGGAGTGGCAACAAGTCTGGCAACGCTTATATAAATTCATTAAACAAGACTATCTCCACTTCCTGCAATTCTGAATTCTGCACAACCTCTATTTCTCCCCAGCAAGACTACATAGGCTGGGCAGAGCTGGGTCGCCAACCTGTATTAGATGCTGTATGTTTGACGGCTCCCTAAAACACATCCTTTGGGATTGTTCCCGAATAACCCCCTTTTGGCAAACAAAAGCACTTTGGATCCCATGCTGTGCTTAGACTCTTACTTTACCCAAACAAATTTGTCTGGTGGGCCACTTCCCAAAGGAGATGTTAGCCTGCCGTAAAGCCTATATGTCGCTAATCTCAGGTGTCACCAAACTCATTACTGTAAGACATTGATTAGATCAAACTTGTCCCTCCTTAAAAGAATGGCATTCTGAAATTCTTCAGGTTCTAGAAATGGAACAACATATTGCTAAATGAACAGACCACTTAGGAGCATTTATGGCCCTCTTACCTCTAATACGCAGCACATAAGGTTCCTCATAGTTAATGGGTAAAGAAGGATCGCATCAGCTTTTAGGGACCGAGAGCAGGAGGTCCTCTAACCAATGCTGTAGCATTAGTTACCATCTTCTGGTTTAGCTGCAGGGGGGCTCCTCTGGCTGAACCCCTAAGTTAGGCTAAAGGTGCTCTGGGGCGGAGGGTTGTGGAGAAGGGGGGAGGAGGTAGGGAGTGGGAGTAGTCAGATAGGATATAATGACTTCTATTTTAAATGGCCACACCAATGATTAATATCTATTTGGTAGATTGTTATGCTTTACAGAACCATTGTAACAGCTTCCTTCATAGGAGCCTGATTCAACATTTTCATTGTGAAGTAGAGGTGAAAGGAAACTGTTGATTGTATGGATGTATGTCTCTTCTTTGTGGGAAAACTAATGAAGCATACTTAATTGAAAAAACAAACAAACAAAAAACCCCAGCTTTGCAGTCTTCAAAGTGTCATGTTAAGCAGTTTGGTTGCTGCACTTGACAGTTCAATGATGTGGTTAAAGCTAGGTGCTGCAGTCAAAACTGCATTTTTAACACATTACGTCTTACACAGTTGTATTACTAGTTTATCTGTTATTCGCATGGTACCAGTTTATTTTTCAGCGTACAGACCTACCAGCATCTAACTAAAAAAAAAGGAACATGAGTTCTCCAGAGCCAATCTGAAATACATTAGAACCAAGGGTTTTTTTTGTTCATAGAAAACTGTCCCTCATGATAACACTTTTACTGAACTGTACAATGAGGATAACAAAACGGATCTGCAGGCTGGGATCCTGTTCGTGTTTTGTTTTTTGCAATTTGTGAAAAAGGATTCCTGAGCATGAAAAAGAGACACAGAAGAGGATTTTAATATGTTGAAAAAACACATTTGCAAGTAATTTTTCCCAAAAAGTAACATTGATTCCCCTTACGAAAAAGGATCTTTTTCATGAGTTGTCATACGAAACGACATCTTGTTTCATATCAGGAGTCAAGCAACATTATTAGGACATTTCTGCAACAGTTAAGTGCAGAATCCAGCTAAGGGGGTCCCGATAAGCAAGATACATGTGTTGGTCACTCTCAGGAATGCCATTTTTGTGGATTTTCAAATGTGTATTTTAATGGAAAAAGGAAAAACAAGATGGCGGCAAACAAAATAATGATTTTCCCATCATGAAAAAAGATTGGCCCCATATGAAAAAAGATTATTTTTTCATTTCATACAGCTATTTTGAAGTGCTTACTGAGCACACTCAGAACCAATTTTTAAAAGTTTCAAAATTAAATGACTTTGGAATGGATTAATATTTTTTCACCAAACAAGCAAAAGACATGTCTGTGGCCAGCCCCTTTCTACCCTGAAAATGTCAGACCAAAATTCCAAACTGTCTGGGCAGTAGACAAATTCAAAGAAATCCCATACAAACCAATGGGAAAAAACTACGAAAAATTCACTTTTTTCACTATCCAGAACTCGGAAACCGCATCCTTGGCCAGAACAAAACTTGACACATCCAGAGAGCTACCACACAAGACTGTGCATGCAAAATTTCATACAAATCCATTTAATGGTCGTGAGGATATAAAAGTGCAAAATTTCGAGTTTAACATAGAAACCCCAGTTCAACCCTAAATATACTGGTGCAGAAGTGCCATTATAATATATACACACATATATACTGTATGTATGTATGTATGTATGTATACAAGAAGCCTGGGGAATAAAATGAAGAAACTGCATGCATTAATGACAGCAGAAGATTTAGCTATAACGGCAATAATTGAAACATGGTCTATTCAGTTCAATAGCTGGGACCCAGATGTTTCTCGCTATACTAATACAGTCACTAAAAATACCACCAACAGCTTAATCTGGTTCAAGGTCAGTTGGCATTCATCTGTATCCCCCTCGACCGGGTCATGCCTGAAAATAGGCAGATTTGGTCTAGTGCACTTAACCGGTCAACAAAAACTAAATAAATACTCTGTTTGAATACTCTGTTTGGGAGGCAGTATAGCGCAGTGGTTTAAGGCTCTGAGTGGCAAATCTGGAGACCTGGGTTTGAATACCACAGCCCCCACTTGCACACTATGTGACCCTGAGCAATTCACTTAACTTCCCAGTGATCCCAGGTCGCACCAGTAAACAAGCTTTCAGCTTAGTGTGTTACTCCTGGTTAAACAATTGAAAAAAAAAAGGATTGAGAGAATGCCGAGGGGGCATGGCAGTCTTTGTTGAAGCAACCATATGAGGCACAGAGGACATATTTGTCTTGGGAGCAAGGGTCAGTTTTAAATTCATCAAAAATCATGTGATTACTGGCATACGTATATATTTGAGAGAATCAAACCACAAAGCCGTGCCCCTAAGAAAACCCAGGAAGGGAAAAGCACAGGGTTTTGTCTGGTAGATGCTGCATTAGACAGACTATGTGGGAGGAGGTAATATGCTTTCAAGTTTTTCTACGTGCTTATTATTGGAGGCACTTTAAGATTCAAAGAATCAAAAGATATTGCACTATTTTTGAGTTTAAGGACTTTATTTTTAAGCACATTATGCAATATGATCTAAAGACCTTGGAACTGTGACATTGTGGGCAATGTCCACTAAGTCCCTGTACACGTTACAGTAATGTTTTGAAAATGTTTTTAAAAATGGTTTAAGACTTTCCATGTCACCATGGCCACATTCAATCCCCCGAAAAGTTAAACCATTTTCTGAAACTGTTCTTAACGCACCTTTTGTACTCATTAGCTTCAGTCCTGTGTGGTGTGTCGGGGACCATGCTGTTGATTGAAGGACTGTGTATCCCAGCAATTCCTGGCAGTGGCAGACCCATGATGCCTTGCAAGGTTGCTAGGCACAGTCCAAATTGTTGAGCAATCGCATCTCCCACTTTGAGGATAGCTGTCACCCTAACAGCATTAAGATTTATGGCAAGAAAACAGTTTCTAAGGCAGCAGCTTAAAATGATGAAGCAAAGCAGGAAACGGAGAGAGAGAACAGCAGCCCAGTTCCTTTTCAGCCTGCAGAAAATGCTTTGTAGCATATAGAATGTCACAGTATGCTGCTACATTAGGTGCTACTGTTAACAGGACCATATGGATGGTGGGGCAAAATGACAGGTGGTGGGAGGAAACCGTGCTGGCTTCATGGAACAAGGAGGACTGGGTGGCAAGTTTCATAATGTCAAACGAGACTTTCACATCAATTTGCAGTGAAATAGGTCCACTGATACAACAGCAGAATACAAGGCTGTGAAAGGCAATAGTAATGGAAAAGAGGTGGGAATTGCATTGTTCAGATTAACCACAAACATTGAGTACAGGACCAGAAAAAGAGGGTGGGTGGCTCACCTTGTATGTGTGCACGTTACCCTGAAGTGCAAATTAAAGCAGTACAAAAAAGAACCTCCACAAAAGAAGGGTAGGGTCAGTACCAAAGTAAACCCATCAGGGAAACTGCACAAAGTCTATCCCTGTTTAAATCCTATGCTTTAAGGATATATGCTGTGAAATAAATTTTGGTAAATAATAGGGGAATCATTCAAGTGGTCCAACCTAGCAAAAACACTTTTATTAACCACTTACCATTATATAAAATACATTGCATTGTATAAAAACAAAACATATGTGCACACATATGAGCAAAAGGTAAATAGAAAAGTGTAAAGGTAGAAAAGCAGCAGAAACAGTGAGATACAGGCTCACCAGTTCGACATAAGATATGGCTACGGCTTCCATTACTCCATTTGTGGGACACCTCTCCATACAAACTGTTACAGGCTGCTATTCCAAAGTACTGCAGTACAGCTCCATAAAAGAGATTTAAAGCATGCTGAAATATAAAAATCACAGAACTCAAAGAGAGTCGTCTGTGTTTGGTAGGCGCTTGCAGCAGTGCTGTGCTTATGTATCGATGTGCAACCATGTCATCATCAGAGCGTGTAGTGCCCAAAATGCAGAGTGCTTTATAAAGCATTCTCTAAAAGGGACAGGCTACAGAAAACAATGCAAGCCCCCTGTCCCCATATCTAGGGGTATGACTGATGGTATCTGAGGGGGAAGGGGGTCACAGCCTCTTCAGGTGCTGGGCTGTGCGGGACTTGAAATGGAGTTAGGCAACATCACCTTTTTTAAATAACAGAATGTCCACACCAAAAATCTTCTGTAACAAGGGATCCCATTAAATCAGATGCATAGCTAGCCTCCAAAACATATTTACAAAATTGATTTACTGCAGGCCCATGAGCCCACATGGAGTTAGAATGCATAACAGTGGTTCCTATGTGGCCATGAAGACCATCCACCCCTTTAAAATGTGATCCTTGGGCCGGGTGGCTACTACTGGGTCTAGGGCAACAGCAGCAGCACTCAAGGCTGGGTGACCCCCCCCCTTAAACTAGTGGTAGCAGGTAAATTCTATGGCTCTTTACTCCCCCCCAGAGGTGACTCTCCCCAAAGACCTCTTGGGGCAGACATCCCCACAGGCAGTCCCTGATGCAGATCATAATCTAGCTTTGCACAGACCCTCCCCATGGAAGTTGTATATCTGAAATGACTAGGCACATCTGATGAAGAATCTGGATCAGGGAGTCTACAGTTTATAGCCAGGACCTCATGATAGTCTCTCCCTCTCCCTTCTGTTTCAGCCTATAACCCAGCAAATAGGCTCCCTCCACTTCCTCCCTACTGACTGTGGGTCTGAAAGTTCAAGTCCACCCACCGGGAACCCCTTCTACAAGTGGCCACCACCATGTACCACTGCCGCTACTTTTCCAATGCTACCGACCAAAGGAACTGAGTATGAGCAGGCAATTGCCCCAGTTCCTGCAGGGTCACTGCCGCATACCTACAGTGTAGAAACTCCCCCCAAGGTGCCAAATGGCCCCTATATATATGGTCAGAGCCCTGGAAGCAACCTCCAACTCATGGATGCTCCACCGATGGGCAGAGGACATGCATATTAAAAATGGAAATAGTCATGCCGTGACTTCGGTTCAGGAATGAGCCAGGGTCATCGGGAGCTAGCCGGCGGCAAGGGGAAGCAGGATTGAGCAGCCAAAAAATAGCTGTCCTCTCCCAGTGAGGAACCCTGTTGTCCACCATAGTTTCACTGCCCTTGGGTGGAGGTCCAAGGGCAGTGCAGGAGGGTAGGTGGCAAACAGAGGGAGGGCACCTCAGCACTGCAGTGCACGCATGCCTCCACATGAACTTGCACAGCCGAGACTCAGGGCAGGAGAAACACTGGAGGTAAAATTGGGATACAGTATAAATAAAAAAAAAAAAGAAAATATACCAAAAGGGCTAGGAGGGGAAAAATTAATAAACCCAACCAAAGGATGGGTTACAATAACATGGAAGCTATGTGAAAAAAATGGAGATCAGATCAAACAACAAAAAAGTGAAGGGGGGAAGGAGCCAACACCAATAACATAACAAGGGGCTGGGGGAAGAGAACAGCAAAGGCAATCTACAGTATATATTTAGACCCACCCATACAAAGGTAATAAAGTGCAGATAACAGTCCCTAAGTCATTTGTTTGGCGTTGGTCACTCCACAGTGGGTCGGATTGTATAGATGTTTGTAAATGCATAGAGTGATAGCAGTATAACACACTGAAGATGTGATAGCAGGATTTGAAAATGAGTGGGGTTTTCCAGATTGTGTTGGAGCAATTGAAGGAACATACTTTCCAATAATTTGCCCACCCTTTAATGCCACCAAATATTATAATAGAAAGTAGTATTACTCAATTGCAAGCAGGCACTGGTTGACAACAGATACAAATTTATAGATATAAATGTGAGACAGCCTAACAAGGTGCACAATCTTCAGGTATTCAAAAATAGTACACTGTATGAGAAGGGACAGAAAGAACCCTTTGTCTGTCTCTGCCATGGGCTACTGGAAATGTCCAGGTACCAGTAATGATTCTGGGTCACCTTGCTTACCCCCTTTTGCCATGGATAATGAAACCCTACCCAGACGATGATAACCCTATCAAAAGACAATTCAACTATAGACTGAGCAAGGCACGCATGTTTGTCAGATGTGCCTTTGGAAGACAAGGGCAGATGGCATTGCCTGCTGAAGCAAAATGATTTTAATATAGAAAATGTGGTAGTTGTTATTGTGGTATGTTTCATGCCTCACAACATTTGTTAAACCAAAGGGGAACAGTTCAATTCCAGCTAGATGTCACTGGGCGAGCCCGACATGCTGCAGCAGGCTGAAACAGATAGTTCCTCCCATGAAGACATGTCTGCGGTTTTCACAATGCAGACAAGCTGTTGTAATTCGTGATGCACTGGCAGAGTGCTTCGTATGAGAAGGCTAAGTATGGACAGGCAAAAAGACATGACACAAGCAATGCTATGCAGAACCTGTTTACTGAAAAAGATGAACTTGTTTAACACTTTCAAATTGAGCATGTATTCACAACATAGTTAGAAACACTTTTTAACCGGTTCACTCATTTAAAACATTTAGAATGTAAAGGTTTTTGGCCTGTGGCATCATCCTGTTTTTTAAACCAAGTAGATTGTTCCTTGCTAAAAATATGTTTGCATTATGTGACATTAAATGTTTATATATAGTTTTCATTAGGATGTTATAGGGTTAGCAGTACTGAACATAGTCAATATAGTCACAGAATCACAGAATCACAGACTGATGGCAGAAAAGGACCTCATCGGTCCATCGAGTCTGCCCCTTTCCTCCTTCCCTGCTCACCTCCTGTTTTATAGGCCCTCCCCTTACCCCCACTTACCAACCCCATATGTCTGTCCCATGCCCTCTTGAATCCCTCCACCATTTCAGCCCCCACCACCTCCTCTGGTAGTTTATTCCAGGCCTCTGCCACCCTCTCCATGAAGAACCGCCCCTCACATTGCCTCTATATCTTTCTCTTTCCAATCTTAGGCTATGTCCTCTAGTTTTAGCTCCCTTTTCCCTTTTAAATAAACCCCCTCTTTCACCTTATTGATCCCCTTCACATGCTTAAAAGTTTCAATCATGTCCCCCCTCTCCCTTCTAGTCTCCAATGTGTACAAATCCAATTCCCTACACCTCTGCTCATATGTTTTCTCCTGCATACCATGCACCATCTTGGTTGCCCTTCTCTGAATCCTCGCCATCCCATCTATGCCTTTGTGTAGGTGCGGTCTCCAGAACTGGACCCCATACTCCTGGTGCAGACTCACCATGGCCTTGTAAAGAGGCATAAGCACCTCCCTCCTTCACTAATTATGCCTCTCCCAATGCATGCCAACATAATATTTGCCTTCCCTACCCTTTTGCTGCATTGGCTACCTACCTTAAGGTTGCTTAATATAATAACCTTCAGATCCCTCTCCTTCTCCATTTTTTTTGATTACCTCCCCATGAGAGTGTAAACTGCTCATAGGCTTTTATGCCCGAAGTGCATCACTGCATACTTTTTGGCATTGAATTTCAGTTGCTAAGTTTCCAATCACCCCTCCAGAATCTTCAGGTCTTGCTTCACGGCTTCCACTCCCCCTGGGGTGTCCACCCTATTGCAGATTTTCATATCATCTGCAAATAGGCACAACCTTCCCTCCAGACCATCTGCTATATCACTGATGTAGATATTAAAAAGGAGGGGTCCCAGTACTGACCCCTGGAACACCCCACTTGTCACCCCCCTCACCTTGCAGTGCACCCCCATTCACTACCATACTCTAGCTCACACCTGCCAACCAGTTTTCTACCCACCTAAATATTTTCCATCCCACCCCTAAGCTTTCCAGCTTACTTACTGGCCTTCTGTGAGGGACGTTGTTGAATGCCTTGCTGAAGTCCAGACAGGCTATATCGACTGCCCCTCCCTGGTCAGCCACCTGCATCACCCAACTGATGAACTCTATCAGGTTCGTCTGACATGACCTCCCACTCGTGAAGCCAAGCTGCCTATCATCCTGCAGGCTGCTGTCCACCAGGTAGTCCACCACCCTTTCCTTTATTAGTGCCTCCATCACCTTACCCACCACTGAGGTGAGGCTGACCGGGTGATAATTCACCCCCGTCTTACTGCCCCCCTTGTGCAGTGGCACCACAGCCATCCTCCTCCAGTCCTCTGGCACACACGCTATATCCAGGGACAGGCTAAACAGTCTCATCAGTGAGGCTGCCACCTCTTCCCTCAGTTCCTGGAGTATCTTAGGGTGCAAGCAATCTGGCCCCATTACCTTGTCCACCTTTAACCTGCCCAGTTTCTTCCTTACCCTGTCTATGTTGAACTGGCTAGGATCCACCTTTTTGCCTTCCCTACGTCTCCCACTCAGCTGTGGTCCCCTACCCACCCCCTCCGTGAAGACCAAGCAGAAGTAGCTATTCAACACCTCTGCTTTCTCAAAGTCCCCTTCCAGTTGTATTCCTCCCTCCCCCCACAACCATACTATCTCCTGCCTCACCTTCTTCCCCCCCCCCACATACCTAAAAAAGTTTTATCTCCCCTCTTGATCTGCCTAGCAATTTTTTCCTCAGTGTCCACTTTAGCTTTCCTTATCTTCTGGCCCTGCTACCCTCCACTTCTCTCCCTGTCCTCCTTCCGTTGTGTCAACTTATATTTTCTGAATGCCCTTTTTCTTTCCCTGATCGCCCTTGCTGCCTCCCTTGTAAACCAGAGTGGTTTCCTCCTTCTCCTGTTCTTCCTCACCTTCTTAATGCAAATTTCTATGGCTTTCAGTACCCCCCTTTGATGGTTTCCCATAACTCCTCCACATCCCCTATGTTCCCCTTCCCTGTCATTTCTTCCTTAAGTATCCTTTTCATTCTGTCAAAGTCCATTTTCCTGAAGTCCATAACCCTCATGCTGGTCCGTTTTGCCTCCCTTCCTATATTTATCCTGAACCGTACAACCCTGTGATCATTTGTGCCCAGATCATCACCCGCGACCACCTCTTTTACACTTTCCCCATTTGTGAGGACCATGTCCAGCAGATGACCACCCTTAGTGGGCTCCCTAAGCAGCTGTTGCATGAATACCACCTGTAGTGTCTCTGGGATCCCCCTACTCCTAGCTGATACTGCACCTGGGATCTCCCAGTTCACATCGGGGAGGTTTAGTATAAGGTAACACTACAAATTATGTAGTTTAACACATGTCAAGGTGATGATCTTGCCAAACAATTATAAGGTCAATTAAGCAATGGGCACAATGCAGGCAGACAGGACTAATTGCAAATGTTAAGACATACTCAGTTGCTACTTCTTGGTTATGAACTAGTGTTATGACTTCATTTTTGATTATTAAGGTAATACATAACTGGGACATGAGAAATATGCCACTACTACAGTGAATATATAGACCAGAGACATGACACAGTCTCTAATGTCTGCAGACGGAGGATGACACAGTTTTGTACTTCAGCCTGTTGCACTGAATTATTGGCATTTTTAAATGCACCCAATAAAAGGGATTATGATTAACAGTTGAGCCAAGTATTTGTTTTATATTTGTTTTCTGTAAACAAATATTGCAGAATTATGAACACTGAGGATAAACATACCGAATTATGCATGTGAACTAATGATTATGCTAACAGGTCAGAGGTACAGCCAAGTGCACTACCAACATAGGTCACAGGTGCACACAAGTGCACCACCAATGTTATCGCACAGAATTTAATGGCAGAAAAGGACCATACTGGCCCATCCTGTCGGCCTTTTCCCCCTTCCCCTACACATCAACACTTGCTGTCCTGCTCCTTCCCCCATTACTCAACCCCATATGTCTGTCCCATGCCCTCTTGAACATCTCCACCGTTTTAGGCCCCACCGCCTCCTCAAGAAGCATTTTCCATGCCTCCACCACCCTCTCTGTGAAAAATCGCACCCTCACATTGCTTCTGCATCTTCCTCCCTGGAGTCTTAGGCTGTGCCCTCTAATTTTTAGCCTTCCTTCCTTCCTTTTAAGTAGACACCCTACCTTTACTCTGTTGATCCTTTTGACATGCTTAAAAGTCTCAATCATGTCCCCTCTCTCCCTTCTAGTTTCCAGTGTGTACAGATCCAGTTCCTTACATCTCTGTTCATATGTCTTCCCCTGACATCCCTTTCGTGAAGTCATGCTGCATATCGTCCTGCAAGCCACTGTCCTCCAGGTAGTCCACCACCCTCTCTTTTGTGAGTGTCTCCATGATCTTCCCCACCATTGAGGTGAGGCTGACCGGGCGGTAGTTTGCCGTTGCCTACCTACTACCCCCATTGTACAGCCGCACCCTCTTCCAGTTCTCTGGCTCCATCTCAATATCCAGAGACAAGTTGAATAGCCTCATCAGTGGGGCAGCCAGCTCCTCCCCCAGCTCACAGATTACCCTTGGGTGCTGCCAGTCTGGCTTTATTGCCTTATTGACCTTCAGCCTCCTTAGTTCCTCCCTGACTCTTTCTATACTGAATGGGCTCAGATCTGTCCCTCTGGCCTCCCTCTCCCCTTCTCCTGAGCTCGGGCCCCTACCCTCTTCCTCCTCCGTAAATAGTGAGCAAAAGTACTTGTTTAGTTCTTCTGCTTTTCACGGCCCCTTCCAGTATCCCCCTCCCTCCCCTTCAGCCTTATAGTCCTCTGCCTTGCCTCTTTCTTTTCTCCCACATATCTAAAAATAGGTTAGTCCCCCCTTTTGGGCTATTTAGCTACTCTCTCCTCTGTTTCCGCCTTTGCCTTCCTAGTCCTCTGCCCTGCTAGCCTCCTCTTGTCTCTATAAACATTCCTGTCCTCCTCCCTTTGTGTCATCTTGTGTTGTCTGAAAGCCCTCCTCCTGTCCCCGACCACTGTCACTATCTCCCTTGTAAACCAAAGGGGTCTTCTCCTTTTCCTGCTCTTCCTTCTCTTCCTTACCTTCTTTCACATTTATGTTGCTTTCAGCACCCCACCTTTAATAAATTCCATAACCCCTCCACCTCCCCTATATTCTCCATGCCCACCATTTCTTCCCTCACTGTCCTTCTCATCCTGTGGAAGTCCATATCTGTTGTGTTGGTATGTTTTGCCTCCTTCCCTGTCCTTTCCCTAAATCTTATCGACCTGTGGTTGCTGGTACCCAGTTCACCTCCCACCTCCACACTCTCCCCATTTGTCAAGACCACATCCAGCAGGTTGTTGCCCCTTGTTGGTTCCCTGATCAGCTGCTGCAAGAACAGGCCCTGCAGAGCTTCTAGCATATCTTTGCTTCTAGTCGATAATGCATCTGGGATGGCCCATTTCACGTCTGGGAGGTTTTGGTACCCCACCAGGAGCAATTCCCCCTTGAGAGTCATACTCATGATTGCCTGTATCATCGGTCTGTCCCCTTCCTCTTCCTGTGTAGGCGGTCTGTATACCACCCCCAGTCTCAAGGATTCCCCTGTCCTTTTGTCCATTGTTACCCACAGGAGCTCTGTCTCCCCTCTTCCTCCTGTCCCACTGCTACCCTTATGTCATCCTTTATATATAGAGCAACTCCCCCCCTTCCTACTTGCCCTGTCCCTTCTAAACAGCCTGTAGCCAGGGATGGTTGTCTCCCAGGCGTGGTGTTCTGTCCTCCAAATCTTGCTTATTGCTACTATGTGCAGTCCTTCGTTCCCCATTATGGTCTCCAAGTCCACCATCTTATTTCCCAAACTCCTAGCATTGGCTGCTAATCCCTTCCACCAAATTCCCTCCCCTTCCCCATACCCTTGGGCGTGTTGGTGCCTAACCTTTTATCGCTTTCCTGGGGGGGGGGCTGAATGCCCTCCTTCATGCCCGTCTTTTGGTACAGTTTATTTCCACCCCCATTTAGTTTCAATTATATGTCCTCTCTATGAACGCTCCTAATTTGATTTGCAGTACAGCCTTTCTCTCCCCATTCAGGTGTAGTCTGTCTGGGGCATAGAGGCTTTCATCCTTCCAGGTTGTTCCCCCCAGTCCCACAGTGACCCATATCCCATCTGACTGCACCATCCCACTAGCCATTGGTTAAAATCCCTGATCTTTTGCTTCCATTTACTACTTGCTTTAGGCACAGGCAACATCTCTGAAAAGGCCACAGACTGGAAGCACAGACTGCTACAGAACCTAGCAAGCTCCCTGAATCTTCCAGCACTTCCAGCAGGCTGTTCCCATCCAAATCATTTGTCCCCAGGTGGAACATCAGATGTGTTTTCTCATCTTCTTGTTTACCCCATGATGGAATATGATGTATTACCTTTAGTGCCATCATACCCAGCATGCACTCCACCCAAACTGCTCTTCCCCTGCCCTCCCATCTAATTCCTTTTATGATTGAGTCCCCAATGAGTAGGACTCTGACTCCGTTTTCCTTCTGCTTATTCTTTATTTCATTTACCTTCCTCCTAGCTCCTGGCATCCCTTTCTCCTCCCTTTTTTGTCTTTTCCCTTGACTAACTCCTCACCCTGAGTTCTGGCCCCCACCTGAGTTATTCCCCCTTTACCCTCCCCACTTGCATTATCTGCTACTCTACTCTCCCCCTCCTCTATTACAGAGATAGCTATCCCCCATGCCCTTCTTTTGCCAGTGTTCTTTCCAATTTCCTGTTTGTGCTGTTTACCTTATCCTTCATCTCCTCGTTTTGTTCTACTATGCCTTTGCTTACCTGAGTCTCTCACTTACCTCCTGGCTTCATCTCTGCTTCCCCTCTCCCTTTTCCTCCCCTACTTTACCTCTCTGCTCCTCCTGCATCATCTGATTTCCTTTCCTGCACAGACCTATCCCTTCCCCTATGACTGCCTTTCTACCCATTTTCCATCCCTCTCTTCCCTTCTGCCTTCCCCGTTCCCTGGGCCATACTTACTGCACCCCTGTCCCATTTAGCACTGTTTCCCCAACATTGTCTACCAGAGAAGAGTATCTGTTGGACACTGTAATACCCTCCCCATTGTGTGTTCTACTTCTCCCTATTGCTGAGGTATGTGTTTTTCCTTTAGACCCCCTTCCCCAGTCATTGCCATCGCCACCACTTGGTATTGGACCCTTACCTCCCTGAGCCCCCCATCCTGCCCCTTTGCTCTGTGTCTCCAGCTGGTCTCTGCCCTCCCTCCTTCCCTTTCATCAGCCCCCTGCAACCCCCTATTACTGCTATAGTTGAATTTTCCCCAGCTCTCCCCAATTCCCTCCACTTCCTCTCCATAACACCTCTTAGATTGCTTATCTCCACTTTCAGTTGCCCCAGTCTGATACATATTGAGCAACACCCCATCCTCAACAATGTTTCTATGAACACCACTGCCCCACACCCGTTGCACCCCACTATTCTGTCCCCTCTCCTCTCTCCCCCTGGAACTGTTCTCCTCATCCAAAAGTACCCTTGCCTCTGTCCTCTCCTCTGTCCTGTGTAGTTCACTGTGGCTCGAGCTTCAGTGCCTCTCTCTCCTTATGCTGCTTTACACACTTTTACCATGTATAGAAATGCCCTGTCTTAATAAGCTGTTACCTTCTTTACAATCCCATAAGAATCATTCTAAACCTCTGTATCTAACTCATAAGCAGCTCTGTGAACCTTCTTTTCAAACACTTAAGCAGCAGCCTGAACACAATATATGTACTTTTACCCTTTTACAATGGCCTGCTAGAATGTTCCCATGCCACAGTGTATATACTTTTTCCTTGCCTTTTAAATGGCCTACCTCAGTTAGCAGTTATAAACTTTTTCCTTGCCTTTTACATGTCCTACCACAGTCAGTAGTTTCCAAACACAATTAATGTATGATGATGCAAAACGTATTTCTTTCAGCACAACAACTGCTATATGGGATTTATCTTCCAAATGCCTGTTACCTAATACCCTTAAAGAACACCCCTATCTAGGGGTACAGCCAAGTGGAGCGCCATAATAGGACACAGGTGCATGCAGGTGCACCACCAACATTCCCTAAGGGTACTGCCAAGTGGAGCACCAAAATAGACCACTGGTACGTGCAAGTACACCAACAACACAGGCCAGAAGTACAGCCAAGTGCACCACTTACATAGGCCAGAAGTACAGCCAAGTGCACCACCAGCATAGGCCAGAAGTACAGCCAAGTGCACCACCAACATAGGCCACAGGTTCCAGCAAGTGCACCACCAACGTTGCCTAGGAGTACAGCTAAGTGAAGCACTAACCTGGGCCAGAGGTGCAGAGCAACTGCACCAGCAATGTATGTCAGATGCAGAGACAACGTTAAACATTTTTCAAGCAGTACTGTGCTGTACACACTGCAGAAAGTCTGTCATACAACACCCCACAGTTCAGTCCATGTCAGACTCTCCGACAGTAACTCCTCAGTCATGCTAGTGGTAAGTTGGGATGTTAGGTATATGTTAAGCTGACCAGAAGTAGATGCAGATGGCTGTGATTGTTGATAATGTGGTACGCTGACACACTGTTGGAGCTGATGAAACCTTGGATGCTGATTCCCTTGGAAAGCCTGGCCACTCAGCAGAAGAGGTTGACATGGAGGAGTAGACTGTAATGCATTGCTAGATGGTGCAAGTATTTGGAGCAGAGTCTGGAAAAAAATGAGCATTTTGCTCTGGCTTCTGCCTCCACAGTCTTGTCCATTTTGCACTCTGCTGCTGCTCTCTCCTTCTCCAACTGGTACATCTTATTATGCTGCTCAAGTATCATTTGTTGTGAAGGCTCAAACACAGCCACCATGAGCTTCTGCATTCATGAGAACTTTTTTTTGCCAGATTTATGCGAGGTTCCTTGGCCTGTCTTTTGCTTACACACTGCTGGCCAGATGTAGATGGTTGTTTAGTTGACTGTTTTGCATCTGTATCTTCACCATTACTATTTGGTGGATCTAGCTCCGGTTCCTCTACTGGCTGCTGGTCTTTAGTCACACTCCCATATGAGATGTCATTATCTACATGAAAAAAAAGTGAAACATGTCAGTACCACCATCATTCCCCCCAAAAAGAAAAAAAAAGACATAACAAATTGTGCAATAATGCGGTGTCCATGGTATGTACATATGATTTGTGCTTATTTAATGCCATGTTACATTATGGGGATGTCAGACTGCATTCCTCCCCCAGGTAAGAAAGTGGTACAGGTAAAATGTACCAATAGACAGCAGGAAATATTTTCATATACTCATGGTAACATTACACCATTCTACAGCCCATACACAATTAATGTAGTCCTCTAAAACCTGCTGCTGGTGTAAAATTGTAATTGGGAGCAAGGCAAAAACAATGTGTGAGGCTTTGAGGTGTAACAACATGAGAAGTGACACATACATAGTGTTGTTGGCATACAGAACCTCAGAGGTAACATCTTGCTGGGTTGGGTCATCCTCATCATCATATGGGCCATCACTGCTCTGAATGACATTAGGTGGGAGAGGTGATGGTCTGGTGCCCTAGATATGATCCACCTCCTCATAAAAAGGGCATGTAACCCTACCACCAGCAGATTTCATGTGACTATCTTTGGCTTTGTAATCCCTTCAGCTGCTTAATTTTTTCTCTGCACTGCTTGGCAGTGTGATCATGACCATTCACTATCAGATGGTCAGAAATTTGATGAAAAATTTTAGTGTTCCTCCTAAAACTATTCAGTTCCTCTCAAACTGCTTCCATTGACCAGTAATCTAAAAGCAGCTTGGTCACCTCCTCAGACCAACTGGCTGCACGATCTGTCATTTCAATTAATCACTGAGGTGATTGACAGGTCCTTGAATGTTTAAAACAGCCACACCTTCCACATCTTCATTTGGCAGCCACAAAGTATCATGGTAGATCGAGATGTCATGGGATAGGGATGATCGCAGTCACTGGGGCTGAACACTGCAGTGCTTACACATTACAAAGATAAACCGAGTTATAGTTATAATGTTTTTAAAACCATACTAAAGACTAGGTATTTAGTAGTAATAAAATGTTTATTCATAAATGACGTTATGAATTGGATAGACTCAAATGAACATTACTCATTTACAATGAGATCCTTAGAACACAGCAGTATACAATACATTCACAGTACAAATTACAGAATAAATATAATATACATTTTAAAAGGTCACAGCATATATAATAATATCCTATCTATAGTTGTATCTTAGGTTCTATTACTTTTCTAGTTCAGCAGTCAGTTCCAATTAATCATTAGTTCAGTAAGGGGTACAACAATGCCTGGTATTTTCCTTTATTACCCTTAAACAGTGTTTTATATCCCCCCACCATGTGTTATTTTCAATAATTCTTAGTATTTTGGGCAAACCGTTCCACAGCTGTGGTCCTCTAAAAAATATTGATTGTCTCCCTGTTTCCATATTGTGTCTCTGTAAAACAAGATCTAGAATACCTACAGATCTTAACGAGTCAATTTTATCCCTTAGAACCGTTTTTTCCATAATATAATTAGGTAATTTACCCAGCAACCCCTTGTGGATAAAAGCCAGGAGATGTTCACTATAACTGTCATGTAGATGCATCTACCCAAGCTGTCTGTATAGCAAGCATTTATGCTTTAAACGGGAAACTCCCAATGTAAAGCAGGCCAGCCTGCCAAGACAGACATCCAACTTATGTAGGTATTTTTTGGATTCTGCAGAGTATAAAATATCCCCATAATTAAACATCGGAAGGATCATATGTTCCACTACCTGCTTTCTTACCTCTAAGCTCATACACTCTTTTACCCTATAGAGGGCACCTAACCTTTTCCCTATATTTGCAGCCAAAGTGTTTATGTGAGTGGTCCAGCTCAAGGAGGCATCCAGCCATAATCCCAGGTATTTATATACCTGGACCTGCTGGATTGGGGGGCCCCCACGGGTGACCAGGTCCAACTTTACATCCCCAAAAACACCACCCAGTCTAGTAAATAAAAATGGTCTGCATTTTCTTCACATATAACACCAATTTACTACTGTCGAGAATGGTCTGCTGTCCATCAAACGCTGCCTGCAGCCCATCCTGTACAGCAGTCTTGTCACTATCAGCAGTGTAAATCACCATGTCATCTGTGTACAAATGGTAATTAACTGATGGGTCAGAAAATTGAACTCCATTAACGTAAATATTAAATAATAAAGGACCTAAAATTGAACCCTGGGGGACCCCTGATCCAGCAGGAAGTAATCCTGAAACCCATAACCCCAGTGACACTAGCTGGGCTCTACTCTTCAAACAAGAAGTCAACCACTTTTGTTCCAACCCCCCAAAGCCAATGGATGCTGCCCTGGACAGTAGGATGTCATGGTTCAGGGAGTTAAAAGCTTTCGGCAAGTCAATAAATAATGCTCCTACTAACATCCTCCTGTACAGGGCCTCTTGAACATCCCCCACCACCTTCACCAGGGCTGTAGTTGTTTCATGACAACGTCAAAACCCAATTGCATGTCATTTAAAAGACACTGGTAATCAAGATGATCTTTTATAAGCTCTGCAATTAGTCTCTCAAAAATTTTCTAGAGCTGGGGCAACAACACAATTGGATGATAATTGCCCAATTTCATTTTGTTTCCCCACTTAAATATTGGAATAACTTTTGCTTCTTTCCAAACTGCAGGAAAGACTCCTATACTCAAAGATAAATTGTAAATGTATGACAAAGGATACACTATAACAGGGGTGCATATTTTAACAACCTAGTCGGCAAATGTAGAAGTGTTTAAACATGTTTTTAAAAATGTTTTAACATGATGCTAAATGTGTCTCCACCCCATGTTACACAGTCTTAAAATGGTTTAACTGAGTTAAACTGTTTTAAATACCATAGTGTATACAGTGCCTAAATGTGCTGAATAATTAAATATGCACAAGAAAATAAAATAAGCAAGATACTCACTATATACTCTTTTGAAGTGATTTTTGTTTTCTCAAGCATGTATTTACTGCCCTCTAAGTGTGTTTATAATGTGGAGTTGCTAAGACTAGCTCCATATGACAGATGGGGGGTATACAGAACAGGGGTAATCTATGGATTGTTGATCAAGGGGAGGACAGAAATGAGGAGCATGGAGGGGTAATTAGGAAGGCAGCAAGTCAAGGTTGAACTATAATCATAAGATTACAATTGCATAAATTAGTTTTATGAGATTATAAATTTGTAATTCATTTTTCACAGATTTCGATAAGTATATTCGAGAGAGTACCAGTAGTGCCCCTACCTTTAATCCTAGTAAGTGTTCAAATATATTTCCAAAATGAACCCACAACCACAGGTAGGGATAGATAATCTGGATTACAGATTAGTCAAGGTTGCTGCTGACATTCTGTGTTACCCATTAACAAAAATATTTAATCAATCATTATCTTCAGGTCAGTTCCCCAAACTAAGGAAAGTAGCAACAGCAGTTCTTATACATAAAACTGGTAACACTGCATGCCTGCAGAATTATTACTGCCCCCCATGGAGGGGTTGTGAGATAACAGATGGACCAGACACTGAACTTCAAGTTAAACACACAGGCCGGAGTTTCAAAACCCCGATGCAAGCTGCGACAATAGCAGCTTGCACCGGGTGCAGTCCGGGACCCTGTACCCGAATTTCTATCCCACAGGGACCTGGCGCCAAAGTCCAGCAGCATGCGGCAAAGGTGATGCTACGCCAAACGGATGGCGCATCCACCTGGAATTCTGCAATGGCAGCAGGCTGTCTGTGGCACCCACAGATGAGGACATGATGCAGGCTAGAGCTCCCCTCGCACCACCATGCCTCCCCTAGCCCCCCTGATATGGCAACCGGCACAGCCCTCCTCACCCCACCATGGCGGGCTGCACAGATGCACTGTCAGTGTGTACTGTATGCTGTATACAGCATGCACACTGACAGTTCATTCAGCAGCTACCGTGGTGGGTGGGAGGGCTGTGCTGGTCCCCGAATCTGGGGTATGGATGGGGGGTGCGGGTTTGTGTGCACTCTGTGCTGAGTGGGGGGGCACCAGGATTCCCATGGGATTACGTCCAGCACATGGACAGTCAGGGTGGGGGGGCACTGGATCTCCAGGGAGCACCCATCGTGGATGGATTGGGCAGGCCACACAGTAGCATATATTGGACGACCCTCCCAGTAGCTGTTTAAGTACCATTAGACCAGCTCTTCACTGGTCTAAGGGTACTTGGCACTTAGTTCCTGGGGAGGTCTTTGAAATTCTGGATCTGAGGGCTGCGGCAATCTGGGTCTGCTGCAAGCTCCCTAGCGCCATGCCTCAGCCACTTTCATGGCACAAGGTGGGCACTGGCACACTTTGGTGCAGGCAGCCTGCTGGGTGATGCAGGCTGCCTTTGAAAATAGCACTTGGCGCAGCCCTCCCTTGGTGCAAGGTGCTTCTTGCATTAGACCTGTTCTATGCAAGCACCTTGCATCAGCCTAAGGCCTTTGAAAATTCAGCCCCCAATCTCTGTGTGATGTTCATTTAAAACACAGAAGATAACCTTCAACAATGACATATCCCTTCTTCAATACATCAGTTTTCAGCAACAGACTATGTTTGTCCTTTGCCTGCACTTAGTCAGCACCCACTGCTCTACTAATCTAACTTTTTAGTTAAAACCTTGGCATCCCTATATTTGTCTTGTTTGCTTGGGTGGTGGGGGCTCAAATAAAAAAACAAAACAAAACAAGCTAAAGACAAAGAACCTCAGTGCAGAAGCACTGAAGTAAGGGTTACCACAAAGGGCATTGGCAATAAGCCAAGTTTCAAGGAAACACAACATCACACATACTCCAGTAATGTAAAGCATCATGGGATGTATATGCAAATCACCATGAAATTTCAGGCTTGTTCAGCATAAAGCAGGAATGCATGGTGCCAAAGGGCCTCTCAAACAGTCTGTAATTTACATGCATTTAACAACACAACAGGGGGTTTTCTGATATCTCTTTCCTGGTAACTTAATTTCTATAATATGGTCACCTAGAATATTTTACCTTTATCAAAAACACCTAGTGCCATGTTATTTTCAACATTTACAGGTTTCATACACATAAGGTATATACAGCAAGGTATTTTATGACATAGTGTCATTGCATAGTGAATCCAACAATGAGGAACACAGCCTTTTGTTTTACATCAGCTCAGAGGTCGACACAATAACCTCCCTGTACAAGGACCTGAGAGGGAAAAGGAAAATTTAAGAGGACACTATAGCATAGTCAAGAAAAGGGAGGGGGATGCCCAGAGGTCGCCAACCTTATGGACTAGCAATTGTAAAGGATAGATTAGACTAGAAAATAGAAGAACTGTTGCAACAAATTTAAGAAAAGGTTGGTCCTCAAGAGTGGCAGGACCTCCCTGTCACATATCCCCCACCTTAAGAGAGAGGCAGTTATTTCAGACTGCTTACCACCTTCCTGTCCCAGGAAGGGCTGGAGCTTCGACCCATCCATCTTCAGAAGCTCCATCTCAGGGTCCCTATTAATGGTAAACAATCCATCATAAACACGTGGATATCATAATTCTTTACCCTGCGGCATTAACACATTTCTCAACAGAGACTAATCGTACAGTTTGGCAACATTAGCAGCTTTAGCATGTAGTATACGCCAGTCAATAATGTTAATAGATTTAGCTGTATCAATACAAGAAAATGTTCCTTCAGCCTCATAGGTTTCTTTTTGCTTGCTTGGAGCCTTCAACCTCAGCACAATATCATTAGGCACAGTCTTACCTGGGGCCTCACATTTAAGTTCCATACTTGAATCTCCGACCTCCAACAGGTAACATCCTGGGAACACAGTCAACAAAGGAATATCCTGCTCAGTCAGGGAGTCCTCTAGCTGAGTCCATGAAAAATCCACCTCCAATTTATTATCCAAACTCTCCGGCAGGGACCTCTTGAGTACCTGGCACCAATGTTCCACCTCTCTGCGTGGTCAGTCTGCCTCGGCCCCATGGTAGTTCCTCATCCCTTTGAATCTCTTCATCATCTTCAGTCTTGGTCTTCCTCTGAGCTCCTAGGTCCAGTCCAGGCAGCAGCTTCTCTCCATCTGTTGGCCATGGTTCTGGTCAGAACTCCACAGACTTTCTTCTCTGGGTTCTCCTCTGGCAACTCTTGGTACATTGGTCCACCTGGGATATCTGGGCGATATCCACCAGAAAACATCCCTCCTGGGCCAGTCCTGACATTTTCTGCAAGTTATCCCACTTCTGACACCAAGTCTGTGGAGGGGTTGTGGGATAACAGATGGACCAGACACCGAACTTCAGGCTCAACACACAATCTCTGTGTGATGTTTATTTAAAATACATAACCTTCAGCAATGGCATGTCCCTTCTTCAATGCATCAGTTTGCAGCAACAGACTATGCATGTCCTTCCTCTGCACTTTGTCAGCACCCACTGCTCTACTGATCTAACTTTTTAGTGAACACTCTGGTAGCCCGTGACATGTGCGACTGCTATTGAGTGAAAACAAAAATGGTGACTCAATACCGGTGCATGTCATGGGGGCTACTGATGAGGTAGGGTGACTGGATGAGGGTGGGTTTGTACATATAGCGACAAGATGTCTTTACATGTATGCAAGCATGGGGGCAGCGAGCACACTCAGCGAGGGGCAGGATGGTTTTTGAGGGGTGGTGCCATGGTGGGCTGCTGAGCTGGCCCTGTTGCATGGTGGGTGGGTTCAGGGCTTGGGTGGACTGGGTGCTGGGTTCAGGTCTGGGCACAGGTATGTTTTTGTTGTGCCCAGCCCTAATTTTTTTTTTCACAGTTTTCACCCCCGACATGCCCCCCCCCGCGGTTGAGAATTCTAAGTAGGAGGGTGAGGGAGTAAGCCCCCCACATAAAATGTAAAATTGTTAAGTCCTCATCACCATTTTGCTGTGGGGAGTGACATCACTGAAACTGATATTCGGTGATATGACTTCACCCTAATGGCGATCGCCTTTCGACGGTTGCTGTTATGACATCTAACCAAAACTCTGGCATCCCTATGTTTGTCTTGTTTGCTTGGGTGCTGAGGCTGAAATAAAAAAACAAACAAAAAAAAAAAGCTAAAGACAAAGCACCTCAGTGCAGAAGCACTGAAGCAAGGGTTACCCCAAAGGGCATTGGCAATAAACCAAGTTTCAAAGAAACACAACATCACACATACTCCATTAATATAAAGCATCATGGGACATATATGCAAATCATCATGAAATGTCAGGCTTGTTCATTTTAAAGCAGGAATGCATGTTACCAAAAGGTCTCTCAAACAATCTGTAATTTACGTGCATTTAACAACACAACAGGGGGTTTCTGATATCTCTTCCCCAGTAACTTACTTTCTATAATACAGTCACCTAGCACTTTTTACCTTTATCAAAAACACCTAGTGCCATGGTATTTTCAACATTTACAGATTTCATACACATAAGAGTGGCAGGATCTCCCTGTCATACCCCATTGCAAAAGTTCTTGAACACATTGTATTTAATCAATTCCTTGAATTTCTTAATAAGTATGAGGTGCTGACCACAGCCCAGCTTGTCTTCTGCCCAGCACATAGCACTGAATTGGCCTTGGTTGGATTTATTCAGGCCATACATCAGTCTTTGAATAAGGGCCATTTTCTATGGCTGTGTATGTTGATCTCACCAAGGCCTTTGATCTCATTAATCATCAATTATTTATTAAGGGGTTCAGAGATCTTGGTTCCGCAAAGGATATGCTGGGCTGGTGTTCAAGTTATTTGACTGACCATTTTCAGAAAACCAAAACTGCAAATTGTTTTTCTTCTTTACTACCAGTTTCTATTGGAGTTCCACAAAGATCAATATTGGGTCTGATATTTTTCAATGTATTTCTTAATACACTTCATATGGTTTTCAAAAAGACTAATATTTTACTGTATGCAGACGGTGCAGTGATTTTTGAGGAGGGTAATAATATTGTGGACCTGCAGTGTTGTATTCAGTCTGACTTTGATTCTGTACAGCAATGGTTTCTAAAGCACATGCTTGTTTTGAATGCATCTAAAACAAAATACAAGAACAAGGTGCTGCATCAGCATGTGGTCTAGAAGCAAAGCAAAATGGTAAAATTGTATTCTTCAGCAGGGCTTCCAGGATTCTGACCATAGAAAAAACATGGAAACAAAGCTAATCATCTGCCTTGGTTCCCAGCAGCCCTCCAGTTTAAATGATAGACTTATTTTCTACTAAAATCTTTCAGCCACCACTTGTTTTTCCTAAAGTCTGTTTGTATCTGCATACATCTAGTTTCATTTTCATGAGATGTCTTCATCTCTGTCTACTTCCTTCACATTTGACACCTTTCAGCCTTCTTACTAGGCCTTGTTAATTAGTCCCCATCTGGGGACTTCACTAGCTCATTCACTGCTATTATGCCTTGTCATTCCCATCATCATCTTTTTGTTTTCCAGATTCTCTCTTTATCTTGCCATTTATCACTTCTCCCAGAGCCTCCCTCTTTTTTCTTTCCCCACATATATATCCCTTATTTTACCTCCCCTCTACACTAACTTTGCATTTTTCTCTTTTAGATATTTCCTGTAGAGGACCTAAGGTCGAAATGTCGATGTTTATTTAACTCTGTTTTCTAAAACAAAATACATGGTTCTTCCTAATTCAAAGAAAAAATACCGATTTAAGTAAATACTGCTATTCCTACATTGAATGGCACTAATATTGAAAATGTAGCTGTTTTTAAATATTTGGAACTTTATAGATAGTTCCCTAACATACAGTTTCCATATTTCACAATTGATCAAAACATTACATCAGAGATTAGATGTGTTATATCGGATTAATTCCTTACTTTTTTTTTTTCAATTTAAAGTTATTAACATCTTTTACAAAATTACAGCAAAGGCAGATGTAAATATACAGACATAGGATACATAGGACATTGGATATACCTAAGTCTGCCCCTCCCCTTACCACCCTTCCCTCTTCCTCCCTCCACCCTCCCTTCCCTCCCTTGTTAGAGCAACAATAATAATTGTATCTAAGTTGCTAAGACTGGTTGTAGATCCATTCTGGTTTGGGGCAAACAAGAATTACCCTATGAAGGCCTATGTTATAATGAATATAGTGTATAGAGAGGGTCCCATAATTTTATAAATCTTTTCATTGTGTTGTTTAAATTAGCAATAGCTTTCTCTGTATGCAGATTAGCCAAGATTTCAGTTAGCCATTCAGTATAGGGGATTTCTAATTGATCAATCCAGTGTTGTAACACCAGTTTCTTGACTCACATAGCTATAAGGGACATATGGTATTTACGGTTACGGACTCTAATACCTGATAGGTCTCCCATGAGACAAATTTCTTGGGTAAATAGGTCCTTAAGACCGAGTAGGGGGTCTGAAAGTTGTTTGATGGTATCCCATAATGGCGAGATTTTAGGGCAAGACCAAAAGATGTGATACAACGTCCCTTCATTTTGTTGACATCTCATACATAATGATGTAGGTGCTAATCCCATTTTGGCTAATTTACATGGAGTGTAATAGGTGTTATGCAAGATATACATTTGCATGAGTCTAAGTCTGTCCTGTGTAACCATTTTGTGACAGTTTCTCCAGATAGTTGGCCATTCTATGTTCCGGTCTGGAAAAAAGGATTCCAAGAGTTGGGTTGGTCCATAACTGTCCGGAAATTTCCAAAGGTATATTGTATTATAAATATTTGAAATTGCTTTGGTGTTTCCACAGAACTCCATTACTTCTTTAGAAAAGGGAGAGGTTTGGGTTAACTGGGGTGATTGACCAAATGTGTGTATTAATAAATGTCGTACCTGGAGAAGCCTAAAGGAGAACCTGGATGATATATCTATCTTAGCCATAAGTTCTTTAACTGAGAGCCATAGACCATCACCTGTAACAAAATGAGTTATGTTTAAATTCTGTAGAGCAGGGAACCATGCTAAGAGGCTTGGTTTGCCATCTATTTTGAGTGGCAGGTTTCCCACTATTGGTTGGTGAAGGTCCTTAATATGATTATGTTTAAGATAACGACAGATCTGGGTATGGATTTTTAAAGATATAGAAATTGTGGAGTTCTTGAGCTTTAGGGGAAGAAGGCTTTCTTTAGTATATGGGAGGCCCTCGGGGTTTAACCCATATGAACACGTGAGAGTTAGTTCAATTTTGAGCCAGGATGAGGCAGAGTGTAAATTGTCTAGAGATAGCCATTTCAGGTATTTATTAATGTGGCTTACTCAATAATAGAGTCGTACGTGAGGGAGGCGCTGTCCTCAGTTGTTTTTGGGAGCAGCCAGGATATGATAAGCTATCCTAGGGGATTTATTACTCCAGATACATTTGGTGAATAGGGATTATAATTTCTTGAACCATAAAGCTGGGAGCCAGATATTAAGCATAGAAATGGGGTATAAGAGCCATGGGAAAACATTAATCTTGATTAGATTTATTTTATCCCACAAAGATATTGGAAGTGAAGCCCAGCGGTCTAAATCTTGAGAAATTGTAGAGACTAGAGAATCCAAATTCAATTTGATAATTTGCCTGGGGTTTCTAGATAATTCTATGCCTAGGTATTTGAGGGAATCTTGTTTCCAAGTAGTTCAAGTTCAAGTCATTTATTGTTCTTCCAAAATACAGTTAAAATTGTGGACATTACATAAATAAAATACAAAAATCAATGAACTGTACAATACACATTCCAACCTCCTAAAATTTCATCAACATTCATTCATAATATAGTCTAGTCTGGTACATCTTTTTTTTTATACTAATAATAGTTGAAAAAAGTTAAAACATAATATTGCATCAGGCACAGTCCCAGGATGAAGTAAAATAAATATAGGATCATAATCCAAGTTTGAATATCTTTGTAAAAATTCTGCTAAAATCGAATTTCTTCTCATGTTATACAGAAGGCACTGTAAAATTATATGATGTAAAGTTTCCTTAAACCCTCTATTACAAAGACATTCCATATTGTTATGATTTGTAGTTGTAGAATAGCAATTATAATATGTAAATTTAGAATTGATAATTCCAAATCTAGCCAGTGTTATCACTTTTCTGATGTTTGGCGCTATAGGAAGGTACAAATACTGTTCTATTAATGAATCTATTTTGTTCTTACCAAGCCAGATGGCTTGTTTTTGAAGTCTGACCATTCTTAATTGGTTATTCAAGGCAGCCTCAAAGATTTTTTTTAATTTTATCTCTATAAATACTAGATATTAAAATACCCACCTGATGATCTCTCCAGAGGTGGATGCAATTTAATTTTTTGCTAATTAGTAATTAAAGCTCTTAACCATGGAGAAGTAAAACCCAGCGTATCCCATAACTGTTTTTCTTTCAGGCAATAATTTGTTATTGTGTTTGCTCAGAATTCCAAGCCAGAATGAAAGAAGTCTAAAAATAACCAAGTCCGCCAGCAGAATCCTACCTAATTCAGCTCTAACTAATACATTGGCCGTAGACTGAGGAAGTTGTAATAATGCTTTATAGAAATAAGATAAAGGAGGCCTCAATAGGAGAAAAAGACCTAGGGGTCATGGTGGATGCATGTATGAATAACTCTGAGCAGTGCAGGAGAGCGGCTAGCAAGGCAAACAGGATGTTGGGATGCATCGTAAGGGGGATCACCTCTAGGAGCAAGGAAGTGATTCTGCCGCTGTACAATGGACTGGTTAGACCACACCCTGAGTACTGTGTACAGTACTGGAGACCACACTTGAAGAGGAACATACAGCTCCTGGAGAGGGTACAGAGGAGGGCAACAAAGATGATACAAGGGCTAGGGGATTTGACGTATGAGGACAGACTTAAGGAGCTCTGCCTGTTTTCATTGGAGGAGAGGAGAGACGGGGGGACATGATTGAGGTCTTCAAGTACCTCAAGGGAATAAATAGGGTAAATATGGAGGGATCTTTAGACTAAAGTAGGGAGGTATCACCAGAGGGCATGGTTTGAAGTTGGAAGGTGGAAGGGTGAGGGGGAAAAGAGGAGGAGGTTTTTCACTGAGAGGGTGGTGGACCCTTGGAATGCACTGCCTGGTGAGCTGGTTCAGAGATCCACAGTGGAGAGCCTCAAGAGAGGGTGAGACAGACACAGAAAGTGGATGTATCAGATGATGGCCTGTCCCAGGGGGGTGGGGATGGATGATACGGGTTTCTGGAGCACAAGGGATGGGAGGGTCTCAGCACCCAACTAAGGATCTAAGGTTCGAGCAGACTCAATAGACTGTAAGGCCTAATCTGCTGGCAAATAGTATGTTAGTATGTATGATATTCTAGTTTCAGGTTATTTTTAGTACCCCAGATTTCAGCACCATATAATAGAATTGGGGTAATCTTTGATTCTCCTGCTTTAATAGCCGGAACTATTGATAATCCACCATATTTGTAATTAAAACTAAGAAGTGCCTTAGCAACAAGCTTTGCTTTATTAATTTGGATGTCATGATGTAAATTCCACAAGCCGTTTGAGGAGAATTTTATGCCACGATAACAGTATGATTTGACTACTTCTATTTGTGTATTGTTTAGCCAAAATTTTGATTTTGTTGTTTTAGGTCCAATTACCATTGTCTTAGTTTTTTCGATGTTAATTCTCAAATTTAAATTCTCACATTTATGTCTTAGCTGGTCTATTTTAGTTTGTAACCCTTTTTGAGATAGGGCAAACAAAACCAAGTCGTCAGCATAGGCCAAAATATGAATATGGTGATTATTAATTTTAGGCAAATCCAGCGATGGTAAATCCTCATAGGAAAGCAACGAGTCAATATAGAGGTTAAACAGGAGTGGGACCAATAAACACCCCTGTTTAACCCCTCCATTTGTTTTAAAATATTTCCAAATATTACCTATAGTATCATATCTAATCGCAGTACTAGTTTTCGAACATAATAAAAAATAGGGGTTAGCATACTAGTAGGTATGCCACGATCTAATAAGATCTTCCAGAGGGTTTCTCTATTTACAGAGTCAAATGCTCCAGAAAAGTCAATAAACAGAGCATATAAGTTCATTTTCCTATAAAATTTATACTTTTCAATTAAATGGGACAAGACAAAAACATGATCTGTTGTTGAAAAACCCGCCTGAAAACTGGCTTGGAATTCTGAAAGAGGGCAAAATTTGTTGACCCAGTTTTTTTCTTTCTTTTTTTATCCCCCCAGGGGCCACTGATCTGCCTTACCTTCATGTCATGGCTTCACCCTCAGGTCTGTCCGTCCGCTGTCCCCTCGGACTACCTCCTGATGGCCTCATTCGGGCCTCACGGTTACCCCCGCGGCTTGCCCCCCATGGTGGGGAGGTGGGGAGCACTCCCTGCAGAGCTCAACCCACCCACTCAGGATCCGGTACTGCCACGCACCCAGGCTTCAGGAGAGTCCGCTGTGGAGACGGCCATCATGCCGCCACGACCAGTGCCCTACATTTTCCACTTTTTTCCAGCCCCCTTAGCTGGCTGGCATGCAATGATGCCAATGGCCATGAATGTGCGTGCATCCGCCCACGTTCTGGCCAGGCGTCAGCCCCCGACTGCTGTACTTGTGCTCCCGGCAGCAGTGGTACCTCCGGTCTCCACCGGGGGTTGCTCCTGCACCGGGATGCCCCTGGATCCCCCCCAAGGAAAGGAGAGCTGCCCATCTGATGCTCAATCCTATTCTCTCCCCGCCGAACCCCAGCACCCGGGCTCATTCACGAACCCAGGTCGCTGGCGTGACGCGAGGTGTGGCGTCCAGTGCCTCGACCCTCAGCACCACCGGGCCAGCTGGTTGACCCAGTTTTGAAGCCTACTTAATAATATTCTAGCAAAGATTTTACTGCTGATGTCAATAAGGCTTATAGACCGATAATTGTTGGGATTTTGTAATGAACCTTTTTTGTGAACCAGAATGATAATATTTTTACACCAGGAATTAGGAACATATTTTTCTCGAAGACATAAGTTAAAAAATTCAACATAAAAGGGAACCAAAAAATTGGAATTTTGTCTATAAACTTCTCCCCGTATTGAATCAGGTCCCGGCGCCTTGTGAGTGGCCAAGTTGGAAATCGCCTGTTCGACTTCCAAAAAAGTAAATTCCAAGGGTTGGTAGAAATCTCCCATCATCCATTCTGGAATTCTGAAATAAACCTCTAGATCTAAATCTTTCATAAATAATTTGGAAAAATAGGTGACCCATATTTCTTTTGGGATGTATATTGAGATAGATGGTTCATAAAACTTAACACCCTTAGCCACCAATAACCAGAAAGCTTTAGTATCATTATTTTGTATAATTTCTAACATATTTGTCCATTGCTTATGAGTAAACTCATATTTCTTATATTTCAAAAAATTTTTGTATTACTTTCTTGCTCTATTGAGATCTTGAGATAAGAGATCTAGATGGATTTTTAGAAACTTTTTTGATCATGATTCCCAATCTTCTTTTTTCTTCAAGGCATTGATGATCAAACCAAGTAAGTGGTTTGGAAGTTGCATTTTTATAATGGTATAATACAGATTTAATGTTAAAACAGCATTCCTCTAAACATTTATTAATATATTGTACTGGACAATTATCATGAAGCATTGTAAATAGTGAGGTTGTGCTAGTAGAATATATTATGTCCTCTACTTTATCCAGATTTTTATGATTCAAAATTAATTTATATTTACCTCTGAGAGAAAGGAATGAAAGAGGAAGACTGTTTGAACTAATCATAGAATTACTCTTCATAGTTTCTACCTTGACCAATAAGGCTGCGTGATCACTTTCTGACATCATTATAACTTTAAAACCATGGAAGTGGTTATATGTTTCTGGAGAGATCATTAGGTAATCTATGATGCTCCTCCCATTTGATGAAATAAAAGTAAATGCTCCGTGCTGATCACATTCCCCTCTCCCATTTAGAATAAGGTAGTTGCTGTTATTTATGAAATCCATCAGTTTAAGACCAGCCCCATTAACAACATTATCTGCCGAGTTCTTAGGTTCCAAGTCTCCCATATAAATCTGAGACTGTAATATGTCCAAATTATCACGTTTAGCTATTCTAGCATTTAAGTATCCACCAAGTATAATAATATCTATTTGATATTTTAAATAAAGGGAATCAATATCTGTGGACAACTGAGTCCAGGGGTCATTTGTCTCCAAGAGATGAAAATTAGGAGGAAAATACACATTAGTGATCAAACCGACCAAGTTGTCCCATCTAACAACTATATGATGTATTTCTTTCTTTGATGAGGTGTGCTCTATAATGCGTATACCATCTCTAATTTTAATATATGTAACTAGACCCCCACTCGGTCTCCCATATTTTTTATCTTTTGTAGCTGGAACTTCACATAGGATAAAGCCATTAATATATATTTTTGAAGTAGCCCATGTCTCTTGAAATAATAATATATCAAATGCTGAGATATAGGCCAGCCAACTAGAGTCAGCCATTTTAGTTTTTAAACCTGCAATGTTCCATGAAATTAAATTGTGTAATTCAGCAGGTTGATTATTGGCCGACACGAGTTCAGTTTCATTATTATCATTAAGGTGTAGGATTTCCCTTGGAGTTAATGGTCAGTTTTTATCTACTTTCCTTTCAGACTCATTGTCATGACTTACTATATCCATGAAATCTACCAAATGAATATTATACTTATCTAGTTTATAGGTATTTGACATGAGGTAGTTGTAAGTATCTAAGGATTTTATTTCTATATCTACTTGAGAATCTAATGAGTCTTTAAATGTTCTACTGACCAAACCAACATCTTGAGGGCATACATCGCAATCCAGACTTAAAGCAAATAGTGAATGAATATAGGTTGACAATCTATCAGTATTTCCCCCTCAAATTTCTGAATCCCAAACACTGACACTCTTCGACAATAATAATCTTTATCAAAATTCCAATTAAGCAAAGATAGAGTGGAAGTGATATTTCTCTTGGAATATTTGGTGGGGGCTAGAGATCCATATGCAAACTTCCAAACTGTGGACCAATTTACCGGGGATGAAATAAGTAAGTCCAAAATATTAATTGGGCGTTGTTTAGCCCATATGGATTTAGCAATGTCCATATTAGATAATAGGACATAGACTGGAGTATTAGGAACTAAATAGTCACTATAGACCAGTTTTATGTCCTCAATTACAATATCTAGCTCCAGTTCAGAAGTAAAAAGGTGAAAGATTAAATTATACTATGAAACTTCAGTTTCATAAGGCTTCAAAAAAATGTGCTCAAGTTTAAAAACAACCTCTTTCCCAGAAAAAGTAAATTGTTCCACAGAGGGAAGAGAAATTAAGTCTGCATCTGATACTGTTTCCAAAAAATGATTAACATTCTTCTTCTTTGTAAGTACAGAAGAATTTAAAGTCTTAAGTTGGTAATTTTCTGCATTTATCTTATTGTCCCTAGAAAAAGTGCTTGTAGATGTTATTTCTAGGAGAGTGTTTCCATCCTCGTTTTTAGATTTCTCAGGACACTGTTTAACAAAATTTGGTAAAGAAAGGTCCTGCTCCTTACCATTCACAGAAATTTTCAACAAGGGATTCTGAACTATCTTAGAATTATCACTCTTGATGATATTAGAGGAAGTATCCTGTTTACTTTTTGTTTTTCTTTCCTTTTTATTTTTACGATGCCTAATGTTCTTTTTTAAGTTTTTTTGCTGAGAAGTTCCTCTCTTACTTTTGTTGGATGGGGGAGAAATCTCAATTGAAGAGAAAGATGGTCTTTGTTTACCTTTTCCCCTCTCTTCTCCCCTTACCAGGTTGTCTATTTTAAGAGATGTGAGAAAACTTATTGGAGAGGATACCAGAAAGGTTCTCTATATGACACTTAAGATCTTTAATAGCTTCTAGTAAAACAATGTTAGCCATAACAGGTTGCGTTAAAGCCTTAATCGTATATTTAGAAATAATATCCAGGCAAGCTGGTAAAATTTATGGATCGAGATCTATATTTTCTACTTCCCTATCAAGCCTGTTAAATACTTGATTGGGTGAGCCATCTAAAAAAGAGGACTTTCCCCGATGGAAAGGGGAAGAATCTAACATAGCATGGGAGTTGAGAGGGCTGAAAAAATTCAACCCTGTTGGATGTAGGGAGAGCTCAGGGCCTTCCAACTTAGGTGAAAACTTAGTCTGTGTTAGATCATGACCTAATTGTACAGAGTTAGAGATATCTAAACTCTTGTTTCCAATAGAGAGATTTAGTGGAGACTCACTATTTTTAGATTTTAGAGGAAGCTAGGTAAGTTGGAAAAAAATCAGTTATTTTTTTTTTAATTTTTATTTTTAGTCTGTCAGTGGACTGCTTTAATTTATTAATTTCCTCTGCTTTACTAGTAAAGTCCCTAGATGCCTCGAAACCTCTGTGAGACAACAGAAAGTCATTGTTTTCTGTTGCAGCATGGATAGCATGAACACTTTTGCTAGTATTCAAATTAAATAAACTATTATAGGTATGAGAATCATTACTTAAAAAATTCACCATAGAAGAAACAAATGTTGAAATATTCTGTGAAGCAGAATTAGTGTTGTGCTGAGGCATTAGTAATTTAGAAGATGACGCTTCTTTTGATGAGGGGATAAAATTAAAGACTGTTCCTTTATCTACCATAGATTGTCTAAGTAATGTAGAATTAGGTAAGATCTCATGAGTACTAATCCCTTGAGGAGAATAACTATAATTATCATGAACCTTAGGTGCAGAAGATGGAAAGGAAGACGCTACGGCAATAGGAGACAACCCCTGTGTATAAACACAGCACTTTGTCCCACGACCGTCACGTGTCTCCAGAGAATTGAAGGCTGCACAATTAAATAAGAGGGCTAACACTATACTTTCCAAGTAAATCCTAAAGGTGTTACATCCATTCTAAACAGTTTATGGTTGAGAGGGAAAATTATTGTTTTATTAACATTTAATTTGTAGTTAGACATCTTGCTAAAGGTCTCGATAATGTTTAACATAGGGGGTATAGATATACATGGATTTGAGATTTGAAGGAAGAGATCATCTGCATCAGCAGATACTTTGATCTCACAGGGATGGATAGGGATCCCCTGGATAGCCTGACAGTTCTGCAAGTTACAGATTAGTGGTTCCAGATAAATATTAAAGAGTAGTGGGGATAAGGGGCACCCTTGTCTGGTTCCAGAGTAGAGAGCAAAGTTGTCTGAAAACACACCATTGCCTGATACCCTTGTAGTAGGGGATTTATAGAGTGCTCTAATCCATTCTATAAACCCTGACGGGAAACCAAAGGCTTCCATAGCATGAAATAAGTATTCCCAGTGCACCCTGTCAAAAGCCTTCTCGGCATCCAGGGAAATTAAAGCAGTGGGGAACAGTGCATCCCTGGATACCAAGAGGACATGCGACAGGGTTCTTATGTGATCAGAAGAGGATCTACCCTGTATAAATCCGACCTGTTCCAGTCCAATGAGGGTGTCCAAGACCGCACCGAGGTGGTTGGCTAACAGTTTAGTTAAAATTTTAATGTCTTGGTTTATTAACGAGATAGGGCAGTAATTTACTACATATTCCAGGGATTTTTCAGGTTTGGGGATCAGAACTATCAATGCCTCAAATAAGGTGGTGTCTGTATCTACTCCCGATAAGATTTGTTGATATAGGGGTAGGAGAATGGGGACTAACTGGGCTGTGAATGTTTTATAGAAAAGGGCTGTGTATCCATCCATCCCTGGGGTTTTATTTACCGGTAAGTCTCTAATAACCTCAGAAACTTCCCTACTCATAATGGGGGCAAGCAATCTCTCTTGCTGTTCCAAGGTAAGTTGGGGAAGATTGGACTCTTGTATGTAGGTATGCAATTGTTGTACCATGGGGGCAGTAGGCATAGGGTCATATAATTCCTTATAATATGTAACAAATTCTTTTATAATGTCCTCTGGGTGGGTCTTCAAGGAGCCATCAGATAAAGAAATTATGGAAGCTATATATCGGGCAGACTCCATTTGTTTAACCCGCCAGGAGACGTCCTGCCTTTTCTCCCTGGTCGGTATATGATGCCTGGGTTCTTAACTTGGTATAGTCAGATTTCTCCTGAAGGAAATCCATATATGCCACTTTTCCTTTGATCAGCTCTTGCTTTACCGGTTCTGGTAACTGTAGGACCAGGTCCCTTTCTAGGGTCCTGATTTGAGATAGTAAGTAGGAGATCCGGGAGGTAGAAGTCTTCTTCCTATGGGTGGTTAAACTAATAATAGTACCTATAAGGTATGCTTTAAAGGCCCCCCATAACATATCTGGTCTACCTTGGGGATCATAATTATCTCCATAAAAGCTGTCGATATGTTCCTGTAGGAGCTTAGTTAAGGAAGGGTCCTTCAATAATAGATCATTGATTTTCCATCTAGTGCCTCTTTTTGGTAGGGAAAGAATTGAGATTTTACAAGAAGCCATGGAATGGTCCGAGGGAGGGCCAGGCAGAATCAGAGTGTTGAGGGTTCCGGATATTAGAGAATGAAACTGGAGTATGTTGTCTATCCTTGAGGAGGACAAATGAGCTGGTGAAATGAAAGTATACTCCCTGTCCGAGGGATGAAATACCCTCCAAATATCACATACTGCAGTCTGATCCATCAGTTCCCAGAGTGCCCTTTGAGCGGGAGATAGACCTTTTCTTAGCTGACCTGACCTATCCATCACCGGATCATATACTAAGTTGAAATCTCCTCCAATAATCAATGAGATGGGAAGGAGCGGCTGTAAGACCTGGGCAAGTTGTGAGAAGAACTCTGGGGCATCTTGATTCGGTCCATACACACTGCCTAGTATTATCTCTTTATTGTAAAGAAGGCCCTGGGCAATAACATATCTACCCTTTGGATCTCGAATCACATTGATTGCTATGAAAGGAATCTGCCTATGTATGAGGATCATTACCCCACAACTATTAGTCATCCCAACTGCCACAAAAAATTGTCCAAATTGCTGCTTGCAAAGTTGGGATGCTTGTATGTCCAGAAGATATGTCTCTTTAATATAGGCGATGTCTATATTCAGCAATTTCAAATGCTTTAGTACCTGATATTGTTTCGATTGTTTCCTTCCCCCCCTTGATATTCCAAGCAGCAATATGAACACAATTAGCCATTTTTCCTAGTTTCTTTGTCCCTAAATCTTCCAATACAATCTAGAAAATCTAGAAAGTAATTGTCCTGTCTGGATCGCAACCTTAGTTTTCTGTGAAGTGTGCTCCTAATATTATCTTCCCTGCCCCCCTCCTCTCCTTCCTCCTCTCCCCCTGCATCTTGTTGTATCTAAACCCTATTAATACCTCAAAACTAACATCCACACAAATCCCCCTTCTTATTGACAAGGCATTATGCAGCAAGTCCTATGTCTTTTCCTCTTCTCTCTCCCTGTTTGCCCAGGCTAGAAACAGATTAGAAGATCTTGTAAAAGGAATTTTTTCCCAATCAGATGCTATTTATACAACATACATTATGATTTTCCCGGGAGCTCTGTCAATTTAAGGTGAGATACAGAAAGGAGAGCTAGAAGGGTAGTAGCCCCTTTCTAACAGGGATATTTCTGATTATAAATATTGTGCATCATTACTAGATGGACATTTAGTTGTCGCTGACAAACTAATCACAGGAATTAAAACCGTGCTCCACCGTGATTACTTGGCTACTTAAAATAACACAGAACACAACCAATGGGTCGCCAGTTTATGCTTACAATTCTTTGGCGAAGGAGCCCTCTTGTGGTGATTCAGTGCCCCTGCATATCTATAACAGCCAAATGGCTGTATTATCCTGAGCTCTTATATGTCACAGCAGACAGGGTAAATTACAACAAATAACATAAGGGAAAATTAGTGTACATTGTTAAATGCATTTGCTTCCCAAGACCTAAACTCTCACTCGGTGCAATGAGCCAAAATAAAAAATAAATTTTGGGCAGTTAACTGTTTCCGATTTTCAATAAACAACAATACTCTGATCTAAGAGTGTATAATCGAGTGGAAATAAAACATACAAGCAACATCAAAATGGGTATTTGTCCCAGCTTGATCTGGTATTTCCCCATAGTAACCATTAACTAAAATTAGTTCAGCGTCATGGCTGGATTTACATATAAATGGAAGAAATAAAAGGAGTCATGCCAGTCCACTAGTTGGTTTAGAATGGGGTCTTATACATCGGAGCAGTCGGTCTCACACACAACAGCTAGGGTGAAAGAAAGTTAATGCATGACAAATCTTGTCCCAAATCTTGCTCCTGTACCATCGAGTGAGAAAGGAAAAATATTAATAAAACAACAACAGAAGACATAAAGCTCGGTTGATCAGCCATCTTTTCCTGAGGAATCCCTCTTCCTAAATTACAATCCAGTTTGAAATAAAGCTCCTTTGTTTGTAGTTATTTAGTTTCCCTTTATTTTCATTTTTTCCATCCATCTAAGGCAGAGGAAGCATTTGTGAACCTACTGTTTGGCCAGGAGTCCATCTCAAGCTAGTTAGCGAGTGTGAAACAAGTCGGGGTAGGCCTTCTGCAATGCCGATAGGCCTGGGTCTGTATCTTCGAATGAGGCCCACGCTCCAGAAAGATCTGAAGTCGGGCTGGGTACACCATATGGAATTTCAGACCTGCATCAATTAATTTAGAAACTATTGGGTGGAAGAGAGTTCTCCTTTGCCTTATAGTAACCGGCAAATCCTGGGTTATACGGATTTTGTCCCCTCCCAGAGAACATGTTCGAGTTCCTTTATTTTTCCCCAAGAAAAACTGTTTCTCTTGATAGTATAAGAACTTAAATATTAACGGGCAGGGTTGAGACCCTGGTGCTGTATGAGCCCTTTCGATTGTATATTTTGCACCGAAAGGAGATGGGCCCGATAATTTTTCTAACAGTTTCTGGATAAACAAAATGGTATTGTTACCTTCCTCTCATTCAGGAATACCCAAGATCACAACATTGTTTCTGCTACTCCTCCCCTCTAAATCTTCTATTTTTTGCTCAAGTTTCTTAATTCTATGTCGATCCTCTACAATTTCACTTTCAGTACGGTCAGACTTCTTTTCCATGGAAATAAGATGAGACTCACTCTCCATCATCCTCATAGACAAGTCCTCCAGAGCCAACAACATTTGTTTCATTTCGACTACCACAGATTTTAAATCTTCCTGAAAAGGCTGAAGCTCCTTCAGGAACAGTTCAAGGGTGAGGGGAGTAGCTGCAGGAACTGCCGTAGAGGAGGCTGTGGTAGCAGTTTGTTTGCCACTGCTAGATGATTGGGCCCTGTGTCTTTTGTCAATCTTGTCCGGCGAAACAGGAGGGGTATGGCGGGGTAACGCGAGCCGCTTTTCGGCTTCCATTCCTGGATATTTTTGCTGTTCTGAGAGTCCACTCACTTTCCAATCTCAACAAAGCAGCTGGAAATTATTTTAGGAGCCTGAAAATAACAAAATTAGTGCTGGGCTACAGGAGCTCAGAGTAAGAGCTGCTACACAGTCTGCTGCATCACCGGAAGTCCGGATTAATTCCTTTCTGTCACCAGCCAGAAGGCTTCTATCATCTCAAACTTTTTTGCTTCCACTAATTGATTAAAGTTTATTGATTTATTTTGTGGCTTCTGGGACTGTGATTGCAAGGGTCGAAGTTTTATATTATCAGATTGCCAGATATGCAACACAGTCTTCAGCTGGAACCCATCACTGTGAACTCCTAAACAAAAAAAGGTGCAGTAGCCTTCTCTTCCCATTAGATTCAAGCTTCAACTTGGCATCACTGCCAAGAAAATTCTTCTAAATAAAGTTCATACTAAAACCTTCATGACTGCTCATTTTAAAATTACCATACTTAGAACTAGTTTGGGTGAAAAATCATTGCTGTTTCAACTTCAAAGTTTTTACAGTTCCCTTCTGCAACGTCTTGTTGATATGACACTCAGCCTATCGGCTTTTAAATCAAAGTTAGCAAATTTTTTTTAGCAGTCACTGATGTATGAAATTTATGGTAATTGCTGTGTCTTGTTATTATTTATTGTTAATACATAATAATGTGTTTGCATATATGCATATGTGTGTATTGTTATGTTGTTGTTTCTGTATCTGGTCACCCATGAAAATGGGCAAAATGCTGCTCATGGATTTACCAGATTTTTTTATTCTTTTCTTTTTCATATAGCTGTTTGGTCCCTGTTGCCTCCTCCCACCAACTGGTGATGGGGACATATAGGTATTTTACAGGTTTTATCCCCTGACCCACCCGAGGCCCTGGCACACGGCCGTGCAAGCATGTGGAGGCATGCTATGCACCCCATGGTGTGAGCTCAGCCCCTTCCACCTCCTGTAACTGTTTGTCACCCATCTCTGCCTATGCTACCCATCAGACCTCCACCCAGTGGGAGCAGAATTACAGGGGGCACCAACCCACCCTCATCACCCTCGGGAGAGGAGAGCTGCCCATTGGCATGCTCGATCCTGCTCCGCTCTCCCCCCCAGCCTGGCACCCTGATGACCCGAGATTGTTTCTGAACCCGGGTCACTGGCATGGTGTGGGGTGTGGCATCCAGCACCTCAATCCTCAGCACAACCAGGCTGGCCATGAGGGATTTACCTGATTTAAAATAAATAAACCAAACCAAACCAAACCAAGAGACTTCAATCTCCAACACATCGAATGGGACACTGGCATCACTGAGCCCCCAAAAATCAGAAGTTAAAGAAGGAACATGGAACTGTTTTCTCACTGACTGGGTATAGAAGGCAACCAAGAGGACTACAATTTTGATCTGGTAATGTCCAACCAGGATATTATCAGAGATATCTCGAATGAGGACCCAGTTGGGCAGAGCAACCACAACACTATTTAATTCAACACTGTGCTGAATTATCAGTGACTGCAATCCAGCACTGTGGTCCCTGACTTTGGGAAAGCTGACTTTGGCAAAATGATTGAAGCAACTGAAGGCCAGCTGAAGGGTTTATGAGGAATAGAAGGGGTTGAATAAAGTGGGCAGCATAGAACATAGACCATGAACAATGATGACAGAAAAATGCAATGATCTTAATACCCTATAATACCCTAAGACCTTTAGTCAATATGGGGTCTTTGCCTACATTATCCACCTCCATGCTCTGTGTTTTAATATTACCCCCATCCTGAGTTACTACTAAACCCTTAACTTTGTCCCAACTGTGGTTGAAACCATTAAAAGTTTTGGCACCCACCACTTTGCTGGCAATCTGTTTCATGGCTCAGCCACTCTCTCTGTAAAATACAACTTTCTCATCTCCCTTCTGAACCTTCCTCCACCAGCTTCCACTCGTGACCTCGTGTTCTATATTCACTACTCTTGTTGCAAAGCAATGAAAGAGGTAAGTATAGAAACCACCCAAGAGTTCATAACATGGGTTAACAAAATGAAAAAAGCAAAAGAAAATTCTCTAGCTAAACAAGTAAGTGAAGGATGCAAACAGAGGCAAAAGGTAAAGTTTCTGGGTATAAATGGGGGAGCAAAATGAGGCCAACAGTGAAGAGTATAAGAACAATTAGAGAAAGACACAGAAATATATGTAGAACTGGTAAATATAAATGCAAATAAAATCTTGTTATGTTCACAGGATTGAGAGCTTTGTGAAATTAATCAGACAGTAAATATGATTTTTAGTGAAGTTTCTAACATGCATACTTTATTTGAAGCAAAAACATTGAGAAATTCAAATAAAAATGGTGATGTCACAGCATGTTTTCTTCTAGTCACTGAGCCACTAACTTGTTGACAACCACCATACCTGCAATGTAAAAAAAAATAGATACAGTGTTGGTTTGCTGAGATAAAATGTGCTTGTTGACTTAACTTACAGATAAGAATAGCCCATACAAATGACAATAACAAATCTTTTTCATACATTAGTAAAAATAAAAATAGCCCCAGAATGGTAGGGCCTCTGCTGGCAAATGGCAGTGTCATAAATGATGACCTTGAAGTGGCTAATTCCTTTAACAGATACTTTTGTTTTGTTTATAGCAAAAAAAAACCAAAACATGACTACTAAAACAAATATGGCCAACACAACTAGTTCTTTCTGCCCTGAGTATAATAAAGGGAAATACATCTCCTGGACCAGATTACATACTCCCGAGGTTCCTGAAAGAAATGGCAACAGTTTTGTCATTCTCTCTGATTATTCTATTTAATAAATCAATGGAAACCGGTTGGTGCCTGAGGATTAGAGGAGGGCAATGTGATCCCTATTTATAACAAGCATTTGTGAATGCTGAATGTTGTCTTGCTGGTTTTGGCATTGGTAGTGCAGGAGTTAGAGAGACACATAATAGTAAGTAGCAGGGACGTATAGAACCAACATCAACCCCACCCCACCGTGCAGAAAGTGACAGGCATTGGGGTGTGCGTTTGGGTCTTTGGCCATAACACTCATGCTATTTCAGCTCATCCTACCCTGCAGAATCTGACAAGTGTCGTGTTGTGCCTTGGGGTCATCTGACGTTATGCTCACCCTATTTCATAAGGAAGTACATTGAGATGGGTGCAGCATAGGAGAATGGGTTGAACTTTGGGGCTGAAGAGTCCAAGGCACACCTTGATGCCTGTCAGTGGCTGCAGGGTGGAGGTGGAGGACCAATGGCATGAGCAGTACAGCAGACAATCCAAAGACACATCTCTGATGCCTGTTAGTCTGTACAGGGTGAGATGTAATAGTTAGAAACCCTAACGCCCTGGGCGTGTGTTGGTATTTGCACTCCAAATTTTAAAACATGGCCTTTTTGTGACCCCACCTCATGAAAGCATTTGGGACCTCTGTATATGAACAGTGCCCCTGTGATTTTGTTAATCTGTCTCGATCGTTGACTTTCCACAGTGACTGTGCCATTCTGCACCACATGAAAATGTCAGCTGCACCATTGATAAGGAGGTGTGAAGAGATGGCAATGTGGGAAATCTGGAGTGAAAATATTAAACATTCTCAAAGTTATGAGCATGTGTGAAAACTGCACATCGCACGCTTGTAACACAGTCACATTTAGTGGAATTATTTCACCAGATTTTTAACATAGCCATTTTGGGATCTCTGCTCATGAACAGTGGCACTATGATTATCTTAGTCTACCCGAACATTGATTTCCCACAGCGATGGTGTGATTGTGCGCCAGATGTGTGAAACTACATTTCAGGCAGGATGTGACAAATGACAGGTGAACTGTTCATAAGGTGTGCAAAAATGACAATGTTGAAAATCTGGAATGAAAATATTACAAATTCTCGAACTTAAGACTGTGCATGGATACTGCGCAATGCAAGCTTGCAACATAGTCATTTTATGGAATTTGGTCACCAAATTTTCAACATAGGCATTTTAGGACCTCTGCTCATGAACAGTATCACTGTGATTTTCTTACTCTGTTCTAAACATTGTTTTTCTACAGCGACTGTGCCACTGTGCGCCGAATGTGTGAAAACACAGTTCAGGTAGGATGTGGGAATTGAAAGCTGTACTGTTCATAAGGAGGTGTGAAAAAATGACGATGGTGAAAATCTGGAGTACACATATTAAAAATTATTGAAGTTACGAGCTTACATGGAAACTGCACAACATAGGCATTTTGGGACCTCCGCTCATGAACAGAGTCACTGTGATTTTCCTAATCTGTCCCAAACACTGATTTCCCACAGCAACCTTGCTATTCTGCGTCGGAAGTGCGAAAACACATTTCAGTCAGGATGTGAAAAATGATGAGGGTGTGTGAACACTGTGCAACACACGCTCATAGCACAGTCATTTAATGGACTTTCATCACCAAATTTTCAACATAGGCATTTTAGGACCTCTGCTCATGATTTTCTTACTCTGTCCCAAACATTGATTTCTCACAGTGACCATGCTATTCTGCGCTGGAAGTGTGAAAACACATTTTGGCCAGGATGTGAAAAATGACACCTGTACTGTTCATAAGGAGGTGTGGAAAAATTTCAATATTGAAAATCTGGAGTGAAAATATTACAGATTCCCGAAGTTACGAGCTTGCATGGAAATTGCACAATGCACGCTTGTAAAACAGTCATTTAATGGACTTTCAGCACCACATTTTCAACATAGGCATTTTAGGACCTCTGCTCATGAACAGTGTAACTGTAATTTTCTTACTCTGTCCCAAACATTGATTTTTCACAGCAGCCATGCTATTCTGAGCCGGAAGTGTGAAAACACATTTCGGCCAGGATATGAAAAATGACAGCTGTACTGTTCATAAGGAGGTGTGTAAAAATGCCAATGTTGAAAATCTGCAGTGAAAATATTACATATTCGTGAAGTTATGAGCATGCATTGAAACTGCACAACACCCACTTGTAAAACAGCCATTTCTTTGATTTTTTCACCAAATTTGCAACATAGGCTTTTTGAGAGAACACCTCATGAACAGTGGCACTGTCATTTCATTAATCAGTCCCAAAGGGTGAGTCTGTGCAGTGACCGCAAAATCACCTTTTGGCACTGAATAACGCCATGATAGTAACTGAATTCATGAGGAGGGGTCCCAATAACCTCATGTTGAAAATTTGGTGGCAAAATTCCCAAAAATGCCTGAGATGTGCATCAAAGTTGAAAAAACCATATTAATGCCATTATACAACTTACTGGCATTTCTTCAGTTCACGGTCGTCTTTGAAGACTGCAGACGTGTTCCTGGTCCACAGAAGATTGTCTCACCGGGCTCCGGAGGTAAGTATGGGGTGAAGGGGTGTGTGGGAGGGCACACAGTGGTGGATGCAGGTTGGGAGGGGCTGCAGACTGTGAGGAACCATTTTCTACTTTACAGGGAGAAAAAAAAACATTGGGGGAAGGTTTTCGTTTTTACAGGTACATTTGACATGCTGGGGTGGGCTTCCAGCATGTCACCTGCATGTTTTCTTTGGGGCAGGACTGGAACTGATGGGGATTGGGCACCCCATCGGCAAATAAAAGAGAGTGTTTGGGGGGTGATGATGCCGATGGGGATTGGGCTCCCAAGTCAGCAAATGAACTGGGGAGGGGGGTGTCACCTGCGGGGTTTTTTTGGGGGGCTGTAGCTGATGGGCATTGGGCACCCTGTCAGCAAATAAAAAGTGTTGGGGATGATGCTGATGGAGATTGGGCCGCCCCATCGGCAGATGAATTGGGGATTGTAGCCGACAGGAATTGGGCACCCCATCGGCAAATAAAGAGTGTTGTGAGGGGATGATGCTGACAGGAGGATTGGGCACCCCCCAAGTCAGCTTTTCTGGGGACTGTGCGAAGGGGATGGCACAACCACCTCCATGTCACACTGAAACGTACACCGGGAAAGGCACACCCTGCAATGAGGTGGACCTCCCTCTTTGCAGCAGCTAAAACCTTTCAAGGTGGTGGACACACTTTTGCACTGCTGTTATAGACAGCATGTAATCTAATTTGTGCCATGGAGCCCAGCCCCAAAAAGCAGTGGCGCCACAGGCTACAACAGGAGCACGCCTCCAAAACCTGCTATTCTGAAGTTACCACAACATGTTTCTTGCACAGGCACAAGACAACATAAAAAGGGGAGTAAGGATCAGGCAGAGAATTATTGACTGATAAGCCTGACCTCCTTATGCAGCAAAGTGATGAAAAGACTGATAAAGAAACATCTGGACTCAGAAATAAGTATGTGGGGGCTGATCGACAGCTATCAGCATGGCTTTAAAAGTGGTCTGTCATGCCCCACCAACCTTGTGTCTTTTTATGATAATATTAGTAAAGGTCCTGATAGTGGCACACCAGTGGACGTGGTACTGTTGGACTTTGGGAAGGCCTTCGATCGTCAAGTGGATAAGGGCAGAAAAATGGGCCTGAGTCAATTCTTGGTTTGGTGGGTTGAGGACTGGCTGGCTCACTGCACACAGCAGGTCAGAATTTATGAACTTTTTTCAGTGGAGGGCCCAGTCAGCAGTGGGGACCCTCAGGGCTCAGTCTAGGGCCCAAAACTGTTTAGTTTATTTATAAGTGATATGAATGATAGTGTTACAAATATTATTTCCAGATTCACTGATGACACCAAACTGAGTGGTGAGGTGGACAATATAACCAAATACCAAACTATAGTGCCAGATGTAAAACATATAGAAACATGGGCCTTAAAAAATAAAATGGATTTCAACTATGACAAGTATACGGTCCTCCACTTTGGCAGGAATAATCCATTGTACTCCTATACACTAGGAACCAAACCAATACAGGCAGTGGATAAAGAACATGACCTGGGAATCATCATCAATAATAGACTGTCAGCTTCAGATCACTGCAGAAAAATAACTCGAACATCCAATTGGTTATTGAAAACTGTAAAATGTTAATTTGTCTCTAGAAGTGAATGCTGTATCCTGCCCTTATATTATGCATATATACAACCTTACTTAGACTATGGGTCTCCATTTCAGAACCCATATTACAAAGTGATATTGAATTAATAGAAATGGTTCAGAGATGGGCAACTAAGCTAATACCTCAATTGAGAGACATGACATACATGGAAAGACTAACTGCAGCAGGATTATTCAACGTGGAAGTGAGGAGGAAAAGGGGGTTTACTCATGCTGTTCAAAGTCTTAAACAGCACCACATTAGCAATCCAGTGTGGTTTTGAGTTCACTATCAGAATGGTCAACCTAAGGTGCCATGACCAACAACTTGTAATCTACAAAGTAAACACACAAAAAAGGGACAATTATTTAACTATACGTGTGGCCAGGGCCTTGAATTAACAACCCATGGACTAGAAAATTTAACAACATTCACTAGTTTTAAGGAAGGGTTGTATAATTACTTGCAACTTAACTTAAACAGGGAATGATTCACCCACTATGGAGTGAGAGACAATCCTGATGGGCACCCAGTCTACTTTTGTCTTATGCAACCAAAGTAACCAAAGTGACCAAATAAAGTACTCCTAGATGGTGTCACTTTGCAAGTAAGTTTCAGACAGTTCCATCTGTCCCAGCACTCCTGAAAAACCAGTGAGTAAAGTTGTCTGAGTAGCCTGAGTGACATACTAGCCTTATGTGGCTTTAGTGACTTACAGTCTTTTCTAAACAATTAGCATGGGCTGCAAATATTCCAGCATCTTGAAACCTTCGGATGTAATCCTCATGGTGGCTGCTTAGCTGTCAAAATATTTTACAAGCCACCATGCATGCTGCACTTTAAGAGTTGTCAGTTTCAGATCAATGTTGATTTTGGCAGATGGTGTTCCAGAATGGAGCTTGTCAGTGATTTGTGCAGCATACTACTCTATGAAGCAAGCTTTTATATTGTCTTTAAAAAAAATATTCACAGAGACATCTAAAGACTGTAGCAGGTCGTTCCATGATGCAAGGACAAAGATGGGAATGATCGAAGGTTTCTCTAATTTCTCCAAACCAGCTGGGGTCATATGTGCTCTGTAGAGGTCTATGATCAGGAGAGAGCACATTTCAGCTGGCAGTTCATTCCTTATGATGATAAATTCTATATAAGGTAACAACAATCTGTCACTGTATTACAGCATTGCGTCCTGATTTGCCCAGTGGTTCTCCAAAAGTACATAATGCACCAGCCAGGGTGGAATATGGAATTAGAATTTCTGTTGTCTGTCTTTCCTTGATAGATTACCTGTGGTAGCAGAGAGTCTCTAGCCAGAGTGCAGCACATAACCAGAGAGACTTCCCCAAGACCAATAGCCTCAACCTGCTTTGCTCCGCCTCCCTCCATTGTTCACTGTGAACAGGGAATGAGATTGACACGTGTCTCATTGATGCTTATTATCAGTTTAGTGGGAATGAGATTGACACCTGTCTCATCAATGTTTATTATTAGTTCAGTGGGAATGAGATTGACACCTGTCTCATCAATGTTTATCATTAGTTCAGTGGGAATTAGCTCCTTTATAGCAGCTGTATTACTTTGTCTAAGGAAGGTTTCTTTTAACTGCAAATAGTCATCAGGGGCCAGATATTCAAAACTTTGCCCATCGTGAAAATTGCACCCTGTTTGCTCAGGGTTTGTGCCCAAGCACAATACTCAAAGGGTACAATTGCATGCACTAAAAGGGGCAGTGCATGCTCAAAAAAATAATGTATGCGGTGGGCAATGGGAGGGGTGGGGACATGAATTCCAGTGCAGCACAATATTTAGCCCATTAGCATTGTGAAAATAGAATAGCACAGGCTACCATGGCCTGTACAATTAATGCTGAGAAGAAGCCCAACTTAATCTGGGCAAACCTAGTGGCTGGCGGAGCTACTAGAACCAACAACCACGTTGGCAGTTGGGGGTGCACACCTGCTTCCTGGTGTCTAGTGGCACCCCTACCATCCAGTCCCCATCAACCTAAGGAATGGTATAATCCCCAAGTGCACATCCTCAAGCTGGAGGGGGATTTAATAAGGACTTCAGAAAGTGTCATTTCTCATACCTCTCAAGTGCCCTTGATTTTATGGGAAGTCACTGATTATGCCTCAACAATGTTCTTGTCCAGCTTAAACTTGGCATTTACTGTATGTCACCATCAATAGGTAAGGTAAAGGTAAATTTTTTATTTATATAGCACCCTGTCCCTGGGGCTCAGGGTGTTGTACATAAAGGCCATAAAAGAATAAAACAGGTAAATGTTAAAAGAACATATACAGTACACAGGAAAAAAAAAACAACATTAAACAAAGTCATTAAAAATCATTAAAAGCCAGAGAGAATACGTGTCTTAAGAGCTGTCTTAAAAACTTCTACCAAGGAGATATTCTGAACATGAGGCAGTAAGAAGTTCTGCAACAAGGGCACTGGTACCGCAAATGCACCATCCCCAAGTGGGTCTAGAAAACTGCCAATAAATTCTACCCAATGGAGCGGAGGGGAGCCAACATGGAAGATATGGAGCAGGAAGTCTCTAATGTAGCCCAGACCCAGATTGTGCAGGGCCTTGAAAATCAACAAGCAAATCTTGAAAGTGGTATGCCATCTAACCAGTAGCCAGTGCTGATCCCGCAGCACAACTGTGATATGAGAAAAGTGCTTGTACCCAATAGCAGCCTGGCCATAGCATTTAGCATGAGATGTATATAGAATAGGAATTTGAATAATAAAATAATGCTGGATAGAAGTGCTGCAGTCTAGCTGTACTTCACTAAAAACTTTTCTCATTAAGCCAATTGCTATATATATAGCTTCTTGAACTAATATGAATATTTCTAAAGATGTGTCCCTGATTTTGGTCTTTGTCCCTGATTTTTTTAAGTGTTGTCCCTGCTTTGTTTATTTTATTTATTTAAAAATTGGTTGCCAGCTTGTTTCCAAGTGTGAGCTAGGGGAAAGAGAACAGGAGATACAATACAAAATGAAATATGAGGTTGTTGGTTAAAAGTATTTATACTGGGTTTATTCTGGGTTATGGATGGGAGAAGGCACAACTGCCCATAATAACCATCCACCCGCATTAGCGGGTCCAAATACACCCCCTATCCGAAATATATTTGTCCAGTTGTTTCTTAAACATATTCAGATTGTTACATTCCACTATGTTACTTGGCAATTTATTCCATAGTCTACATGTCCTTTGAGTGAAAAAATTAAATCTCCCATTTTTGATTGAAGTATCAATTTTTAATTGCTGTTTATGAGTACTTAATCCACTTGGTTTTTGCTGTGGTATAATATCTAACTCCTGCATTAATTCCTCATCTTTTGTAATTTTATACATCAACAATAAATCTCCCAGCAATGTCGTGGTTTCCAGACTAAATCATTTTGATTTCAGTAACCTAACTTTATAATTTAACTTCTTCCAACCAGCTACCATTTTGGTTAATCTACATTGCATTACTTCCAACCTATTCACCGCCCCCTATAACGAGGGATCCGTAATTGGGATCCATAATCCAAAAATGGTCTTATATATGTCTTATAAAGTGATAATATCAAGGATACTGACCAACTTGAAAATTATCTTGTTATATTCCTAATCATATAATTAACTTTTCCAACAATACTTGAATGATGTTCCATAAAATTCAACTGACTATCAATAATGATTCCACAATCCTTTTCTGTGACAACTTTCTTGATTTTTTCCCCATTCAACAAGTAATCCTGTTTTTTATTAGATTTGCGCATATGTAGCACAGAACATTTATTCACATTAAAGTGCATTTCATTAACCCTTTCCCACTCCTCCACCTTTTTCAGATCATGTGCTAGCTGATCCGCACCCTTAGCTGTGTCAACTGTTCCTCCCAGTTTCACATCATCTGAAAACTTGACGATCCAACTTTTACATTCTCGTGCAGATCACTAATGTATACAGAAAACAACTTGGAACCCAGGACAGACCCCTGGGGCACCACACTAGTCACCTCCACCTCATCTGATATACAACCCCTAATCCTTACCCTCTGTCTCCTACTGGACAACCAGTTACAAATCCACACCACCAGTTTGAAATCAATCCCTATTGTTATTAATTTATCAATTAACAATATCATGTGGTACCTTATCAAAGGCTTTTTGAAAATCAAGCGGTATTATATCTGTTTGAATGTTATCACTCATACTTTTGTTAACTTTATTGTAAAAACTTAACTGATTAGTAATACAAGACCTATATTGTCTAAATCCATGTTGAGTACTATCACAATAGTTGAGGAGGCTAAAGTTTTCTTCTAATCTGATCTTTAGAAAGGTTTCAGCCAACTTACATATAATCAAAGTCAAACTGATAGGTCTATAATAGGAATATTCTGCTCTACTGACCTTTTTAAACAAAGAGATAACAATGGCATGATGCCAGTCATCTGGCACCAGTCCTGTACTAAAGGATGAATTTAATAAGTAGGATAATGGTCCTATAATGGTTTTTAATTGTTTCTTTTAACATCCTTGGGTGTGCCAAGTCAGGTCCAGCTGACTTGTTTGATTTCAATTTATTAACCATATCAGACAGTTCCTTCAGATGTATTTCCAATTATAGACTATTTAACTGAATACTTTCACCAGGAAGGGGAAAATTACATTTTTGTATTGCTGATGAAAAATATAAAAGGGGCCTCAAACTGAAACAAAATGAAGACCTCTGAGGTGAAGCTGCAGTTAGTGCTTCCAGTCACAAGAAGAAAGGGGGGGGTGATGCCTTAAGTGGAATATTGGCATCCAAAAGGATGGACGGAAGAGGGGTGTGTGAGAAGAGAGTACAAAAATGGATTTGTCAGCATATCGAGCAACTTGAAAAGAATAGGTTGAATGACAGTGACTTTTGTATTTTTGTTGTAGCAAACAGCAATAATCTAACAAAGATGGAAATAGCTTGGTATGATCTTAATTGTAACATAAGATGGCCCAACATGTAAAAATGATTAGTTGGAATGTAAATGATATTAACTCTCCTGTGAAAAAGATATAAAATCTTACACTATTTAGTAAAAGAAAAAGTAGATTTGGCATGTTTACAAGAGACTTACTTTACAGAAAAGGAGATATTAAAATTAAAAAGAAATTGGGTAGGGCAGGTGTTTTTCTCAGAAAAGGGAAATAGTAGAGGGGTCACTATACTGATTAGTAAATATTGCCCTTGTAAGGTATTAGATAGTAAATCTGATACAGAGAGAAGAATTATTAAATATTTTGTTATATAGGAAAAACATAATAATAGGATTGGTATATGCACCTTTTTAACAATATAATACCTTTCTAGCAGATATTGCAGAAGAAACTAAGCAATTGAGACACACACATTATTTTGCTAGGCAGTAATTTAAATGTCACTATAGACCCATATCATGATAGACCATCAACTACCTTAGGATGGGTATAGATCACATATTCTTAACCAATCTATTGCAAATAATGCATTAATAGATGTACAGAGAGAAATTCACCCATTTGTTAAAGAGTATACTTTTCAGTCAGGAGTTCATAAGTCTGTTTCTAGAATAGACAATTTTTTAATGTCTTGAGAATTAGTAAATCAAGCTAACCTATTTAGAGCTAGTACTGAACCAGCTTATATTTCAGATCATAGCCCAGTTTCATTGGCATTCCAGCTAGATCACATCCACTCATAATTTATGTGGTCAATGAATAAAAGTCTATTGAAAGATAAATCTTTTTTGTACAGCTATAACACAAACCATATTGAACTTTTGGAATCAAAATCCCAAACAACCAGAAAATATTTTTTCCATACAGTAGCAGCCATAGATACATTCAGATATTTTCAGATATTTTGCGATCTATCTAAAGAGATTCTGTCTGGTAGCCCATGGTGGTGCTTCAGGCAGGCAGGGAATTTCTTTAGAGATATCACAGAAATGTCATGAAATATCTGGCCATGACTTTGGCTGCAACTATAGTTGGGAAGCCATTAAGGCTACTATACATGGTAAAGTGATATCAGAGGTCAGTTGAAGAAATAGATAAAGGTCACAAAAAGTTAAAGAATCAAAAAATTAACTTAAAATATTAGAACAAAAAAATCAGAGCAGGCTATGACACCTTCAAAGAAGAGTATCATAATATCAAAAATACATTAAGTAAGCTAGCAACAGCAAAAGCAAACTGGTTCAAAATCAAATAAAATGGTATTTAAATAGTGAGACTTCTGGACAGTACGGGGCTTAAAGAATAAAACAACAGCAACAGACAGGAGAAATAGTAGCCATTTATGATAAACAGGGAATGTTAAAAACAAAAAAGAAGACATCGAGGAGATTTTTCTTGATTTATATTCAAACTTATAGAAGTAAAAAAAATAATATAACAAAAGAGGAGGTAACAGAATACTGTGAGAATACATTACAAACTGATACTACAGTATGTTTGAATTCTATGTTATGTTTAATGATACTATTACTATGTCAGAAATTGAGAGACCTCAGGTCTCCATGGCAAAAGAAAAGGCACCAGGCCCAGTTGGGTTTACAGTGGAATTTTTCTTACAATTTAAAGATGAGATATTGCCATATTTACTTTAAAGGGCTTAAAAGAATACAACTAATAGGTACCATTCTACAGTCTTTTAATGAGGTGTATATTTCTTTAATTCCAAAACCTAACAAAGATGAACACAAAGTAGAGAACAATCATCCTATATCAACTTTGAATTTAGAATATAAATGTTTAACATAAAATTCTGAATAACAGATTATTATGATATAACTCAAAAATGATTCATTCAGACCAAAATGGGTTCTTACCAAGTAGAACTATTTTTGATAAAAGGAAAAACAATGGCACTGCAGGTATATGAAAATCTTTTAATCAGCGCATAGTGTATACGGCAGCCAGCAGTACAGGCTACAACCTCGATTAGTTACGCACCAATATGCGTCATCAGGAGGAGGTCCTCCTGATGACGCACATTTGGTGCAAAACTAGTTGAGGTTATAGCCTGTACTGCTGAGCGGCTATGCATATACTATGCACTGATTAAAAGATTTTCATATACCTGTGGTGCCATCATTTTTCCTTTTATCTCTACATTTACAAGTTGGCACGCACTAGTGGAGCTGAGGATTTTATTTACTCCAGAACTATTTTTGAGGAAATTCATAAAGTACAATTATTAATGGAATATGCTTTTCATGAATCTGTGGGCTCCATAGCGCTCTCATTAGATGTGAGAAAAACTTTTGATATGATTGGACAGAACTGTATTTTAGGAGTATTATCATATATATAGGCTTTCCTAATTATTTTATAAGCATGATAGAAGCATTTGTTTAGCTTCCCAAAGGTAAGGATTAAGGGAAACAGGAATCTGACAAATTCCTTCACTTTAGGTAGAGGGGTAAGACAGGGCTACCCCCTGCCTCCCTCATTATTCATATTTTATTCAGAAGTATTTTTGGCTATGGTTAGGAATGACAAGAACATAAAAGAGATATAGATAATGGAGCAAGAATACAAGTTAAATGCATATGCAGAAGATGTTCTATTAATACTAACAGATCTGATAAATAACATTCAAGCAGGTAAAGCAAAACTTGAAATTTACTCAGAAAGTTCAGGATACCAATTAAATATCAGAAAATCAGAATTGTTGACAACACAAATGGCAACATCCCATATAAGTAATACCTTTTTTCCCTGTAGAATTTAAAAGACTAAAGTTAGACTATTTGGGTATTTCATTAGCCTTAATAAAAACAGATTTATACTATCATAATAATAAACTTTTAATTAGGCAGATTAAGGATATGCTATAAATCTGGTGAAGATGAAAATGTCTCTTTGGGGGAAAATACAGTTAACAAAAATGGTGCTATTACCAATAATTTATTTTTTACAAGCCATTATTACCCTGGTTCCTAAAGAATGGTTTAAATAAATAAAGCTATAAAAGATTATATCTAGGACTACAGTAAACCTAGAATAGCATGATCATGATCATGATTATGTATTTCAAAAGAAAATGATGGTTTGGCATGCTCAGATATAGAAAGTATTTATCTGGCATTTAATGCAAAAAATGCATTAAAATGGGCGTATGAAGAATCTGAGACTAAAAAGGCTTGGGGGAGGTTTAATTAGAACATCTGACAAAGAAGAAGACAACCATGAAAGCAGTATGGTTTTGTCCAAAAAGCTTTATTAAATCAAAAAGTAAGATAGTTCAAAACCTGGCAAAAATTACCTTATCTAACTAAAAGCCAATTAAAACCTATGAAAAGTACACAGAATGTTATATGGAAAAATCCGTTGTTTCTTATTAATAAAAGACCTATTCAATTTAAAAACTGGATAAATAATGGTATATTAAGATGGACACACTTATTGTCATATAACAAATCAATGTCATGGACAGAGTGTAGGACTGAGTATTCATTACCAATATCAGAATTTTATAGGTATATACAGTTAAAGTCCATTTATAACAAAATGTGTAATTATTGGGAAAGAGCGCCACCAAATCTTTTAACAGAGTTTGAAAACATTCTGCTTTATATGCTGGGGAAAAAGAAAAGTGGCCTGTTTTATATAAAATACCTTATATCTAGCAAGTCAGATTGTTATAAGAAACTGAGAATTAAATGGCAGCAATATTTAAAAGAATAATTTAATGACAGATGTTGGGAGGAATTCCTAACAATAGAAAGTCATGACTTCCAGAAATAAGTAAATTCAATATAAAATCTTAAATAGATCATATTTTACTCCCTCACATTTACCAAAAATGGGAGTAATGAATTCATCATATTGCTGGCATTATAAATCAAAGGATGTAGATTTTTATCATACCTTCTGGCAATGTGTAATGGTTCAAGATTGGTGGAAGCAAACTTAAAGTATTAGTAAGGTTACAGAGAAGAAAGCTCTCTCTCTCTCTCATGTAAATTGGCCTTATTTCTAATTTTTGATTATTTAAATACTATGTGGACAAGAAATGAATTCATTTTAGTGGCAATTGCATAAATGGCCACAAAGAGGCTTGTAATGAAATAGTGAAAACATGATAATGCAGCTTTAAGGTTTCCTATGAATGAATGGAAGAAAATATTTTTAGATACATTGTATTATGAAATGTTTTAGGGCATGGAAACCTAATAAATGGAATGTATATGATTAAAGAAACAGATTGGAAGAGAGACCTTTTTTCCAGCAAAGTTTAGCTCCACCTAATGTTATTTATTCTCAGTAGAGGAAAAAGATCAAATATATTTATGGTTCATTCATGGTCTATTTGTAGTGCCACTCTTCTTGTTGCTATATTGTGTATGTGCTCTTAACTGACATTCACAACAAAATTTTAATTGCAAAAAAAAAGGAGATATAATAAAAACACACACAATATCAAAACTTGGCACAAAATAAAGTAAAAAGTACAATGTAAATATGGTAAGTGCAAAATAAAAAGCAGCAGCGAACAGTGAGCAACAATAATGTACCATTAGAGAGGCATGTGCAGGGGAATCATGGCAGTGCAGAAGTAGAAGGTAGGGAGCCCAATGCATGCTGAGATAAAAACCAGGATGAAACCCAACATCATGGACAGTAGGGGATCCAGGCAGGGGAGGATCAGGGAGAAGGGTGACAGGAGCAGATGGGGCAGGGAGGAGTTTCAGCTGGTATCTGAGGGAGCCAGGGAAGGGGAGAGATGGAGGGAGGAGGGGCGCAGATTCCAGATGGAGGGAAGGCAGTAGGAGAAGGTTGATTGCTCAGAATTTAGTGGGGATGTGGAGGAGGTGTAATGATCCCTGAAGGGGAGGGGGGAGAATATGAGGCAGGGCAATAGGAGAGAGGAGTGAGGAAAAGTAGGAGGGAAGGGAACCAACCAGTATTTGGGGATGAAGGAGGAACAGTGGGACTGGCAACATAAGGTAGGGGGAGGATTTATAGGGAGGAATAAAGAGAGCAGTAGTGAGTTTGGGAGGAGGAGAAGTTAGTAGCAAAGCAGCAGAAGGCATTAAAGAGGGTGTCTAGTCTAATAAGGGATGTTGAAGTTGTTATTAAAATAAACTCTCCTGTATCATCACAGAAGTAACAACTTTGTAAATCCATCCCGTTATTGTTTATGGAATGTTCTGCTGTTAAACTGCTTGAGCAGACAACCAGTGGAGACCGCAAGGTGATCAGAAGACTCAGGGCAGGATTTTCAAAGGCTTAGATTGCTGCAAGCCCTGGGTGCACCGACGATATAGCGTATGGGACTTTCAGCAATCTAACGGGAGTGTCTATCCCATGCAGCAATTACCACAAATTAGACCTACTTTTTCAGGTCTAACTTGCGGCAATCCTGGGGGCTTTTTTTATGGAGCTTGCGCCAGATATTTGGTGCAAGCTACCATAAACTGTGAAAACTGTCTCAGCTGTGCCCGAGATTGTAAAATCATGCTCAGTTGCAGCAAAGGGGTTATTGCACTGCCAGTACCTAAGTGTCATGGCGCATGGCTTGGTGCAAGCCCTGTACCACGTTTTGAAATTCCTGCCCTCAGTGTTTTGATATAGTGTGCATTTCCATGGAACACAGTAGGACTGTATAGGTCTAGTTAGGGCAAACAATATGTATATGAGGTAATGAATAAATTAAAAAAAATGTGAGCAATAAAAAATACCATGTGGCTAATGAAATATTGCAATTTATGTATTTATTTTTGTATCATAAATACTGCAATTTGCTGTATGTAGCTTAACATTCTCCTCTTAATGTCCAGAAAAAAGGTTTAAAATAATTAACTATCACCTTGAAGATACATAGGCTGGGGAGAGGGAGAAAGTTAGACCACCACCTAAACAACCAGATGAGGTAGCTCAGAATGCTACAGTGGCAACACACCCGTGGCTTGCATGGCCCTGGTGTGGGATTCTGGGGGCTCACACTTGAACTGTGGTATCCAGCAGTGTCAAGTGTCACTTGGCTGACCCCAACAAGCTATGATGCATTTTCGGTGTGGGCTGTGAATTCCAGTACAACATTTATCAGCCTATGGAAGATGCAGTCTACTAATGGGCCCTATGCATGAATGTACAGGCTGCCTATGTACCACGAATCTGTGGCACGTTGGCAACTCTAAGTGACAATTTCACCCACCAAGGGATCCCACAAACTCCTGCATGCATGCATGGAAGGGAAGTGCATCCATTCTGCACTTGATTCCCTCGGCAGGTCATGCAGCTATGCATGTGGCAAATCCAGGGGCATGTCTGGGGGGTGTGCTCCCACTTTGTGCCATTCACAGAGACATGGTATGCCAGGCTAGGGGAGTGCAAGATATGTAGGCAGGGACCCTACTTAATCCATTCCATGCCCCCCCAAATTTCTATCACCTGCTGTGTTAGACACAACCACCCCCAACTATGTTGCCCCAGCCCTCTAGGCAGACAGGGAGGGCTGAGGGCAATCAATTGAGCACTCACCTATATACCTTGCCTTTGTCCCTCTCACACCTTGCCACAATCCCTTGCTCGCACAGAGCAGGGGATCCAGTTTGGGATCCAGGGCAGGCATCCGACTGGAAGCCTGCCTGTGTCCCTCAATTTGTCCCCCATTCAGCAGCATGTTGCGGCCTGTAATAGCCACAGACAGGCACCCTGCAGAGGCATGCAGTAGTGCATACCACACAACTTGCACTGGTCCCTGGTGCAGAGCTACGTGAGCCAGGTACATGTGATCCACGCATACCCAGCTCAAAAATAGTGTATAGCCCGAGGGGGGCGTGGCCTGTCTGTCAAGAATGGTGGAGCACTAATCGGGAGCTCCATGAGGATCAGCCGGTGTTTGTATGCATCCTATATTAAACCAAGACCAAATGACTAAGAAAAGATCGAATTTATATTACTAATGCCAGGTCCATCTAAATTGGGGAAAAGGCAATAAAAACTCTGGTTCCCCACACCAGCTGAAGATGGTAGAGGCCCAGGCTGTAGCGGGCCTGGGAAAAACTCCAGCGACCCCCTCGGAGCCTTCCTCCATCACTGTGAAGACAGTTATGGCTCGGGGTGAAGCGATTATATCACCCTGGAGCGTCTTATTAAAGACAATCTTATTAAAGACAAGAGTGCGACTTGGGAACCAAAATGCAGGCCAGCTTTGATAACTCACAGATACAACACCTGCAACAGACGGTGAATTCGGTGTCTGATACTGTGCATGCTCATGAAGGAGGATCGCAGAATTGGAAGCCTGAGTCGGTAATCAAGAAGACCTTGCTTCCTTCACAACCTCTGATCTGAGGAAAGCATTAAAAGAAATAGCAGACCTCAGGGAGCAGATAGACGACCATGAGAATCAGGAAAGGAGGATTAACGTACGAATCATAGGTTTGCCAGAGGGTACAGAAAGCAAGGACTGTAGTACTTCAATGAAACAGTGGCTTAAACAAGTCCTCACCTTGCCTGAAAACTGCAGCCTTGAAGTGCAAAGGGCACATCGCTCACTGGGGGCTAGACCACAGCTGGATCAATGACCACGGCACTTGCTAATTAAATTCCTGCCATGCCAGGACCAGCAGTGCATCCTGGAGTCTGCCCAGAAAGCAGGCCCAATTATGGTAAACATCATGAGAGTCAGTATCTTTCCTGATTTTTCAAGAAATATCCAATCTAGGAGGCAAGCCTTCATGGAGGTGAAAAAATGACTGCACTGTTTGAACTGACCATTCTCCCTGATTTATCTGGCCCAGCTGATTGTGAGACCTCCCGGAGGAAAGCAAAGGGCATTTACTTACCCGGCGGCTGCTGTATCATTCCTTGCGGAGTGGGAGAGCAGGAGGCAAAAAAACAAGAGTGATGGGGACAATCGCTGATTTACACAAACCTGCCTTGGAGATAAGTTAAAAGGCTTTTTTGCTTTTTATTTTTAACATAATTGCTGGGCACTTAGGAGGAAGACTGGGTATTTGGGGGAGTAAGGCTCGAGAACCCACAACACTGGGTGGTGGCCTATAAGGGCGGGTGAAGAGCTCCGTTTCATCCCCTACCCCTCCACTCGAGGTACCACTGGCAAGCAAGGCCGAGGCATATCCAGTGAACTAAAGGCCCCAGAATTATTGTCTGCACCACTGGGGCAGCAGATATTTGGTCATTCTTGTAGAACTGTTAGTTTTTTCTACTACGAGGCTTTACCTGGACTGAATATCATTTGGGACTAACACTTCTATTTAAGACTTTTGTTTAATAGTTTATAGGATAAGAGCCCATTCAGTTCTTACTTTATACACAGTGGGCCGAATAGGGAGAAAGACTTCCACTTTGAAGGGGCCAGGATGTTTGTTCGGTGTTAAAATTGGGTTAAATGGTGTTAGTATATAGAATGTTTTGATATTACTAGGTCTGTTTCTCATTTTTGAATTAATACGTTGACCAGATCTGAGTAATATTTAAATTTACAAGTTTTCATGTTGGAAATAATATATTTTAGATGACCTTTTTACATTTGGTCTTTGGGATGATAATAAGTTGACAATTGGGGAGGGGGAAAGCAAATTTACCGTCTTAAAGGGGGCAGGCGGGGGAGGGCAGGTCCTCTGGTGTTGACTGTCAGGTAAGGACCTTATAGCAATTCTGTGAATGCATTTTAGGGGTCCCTGAGGCTCTACCAGCCAGAGTGGGCCCTTTTTTGGGGATCCTGGTAAGGGAGGCTGTCCGCCATGGTCGCAACCTGGATGTACTGTACTTTGGCTATCCTGCAGGATGGTCGGGACAAGGGAGGGGGTGACTCTCGATCCATTCCACCCCCGTTGCAGGCTAAGGGGATGTAATTAAAATACAATCTTTATACACTCTCTTTCCTGTAAAAGGGATGGATCCGCAGCTCTCTCCATGGAAAACAGTGGGAGAAGGATTGTCTATGGTGTGGTGAATTCACCTTATTCTTCTCAGAGTGGATGTCTGGGAAGGGAGGGTTTGGGGGATAGAGGGAAGGGAACTGGGAAAGGGTGACTTGGGAAGGCAAAAAAAGAGGTATAAATTTGGGGAACTTTGGGGGAGAAAATATTAAAAAAGCAGGACGCAAAAAGTTACTCGCATTCTTAGTAACAATGGTATTTAAGACTGAGGTGGGAAAGGTTCAGTTAAGATTTTTTATCTATGATAATGGCTGAATTGACATACCTAACCTGGAATGTCAATGGGCTGCACACATCGGTAAAAAGAAGGAGGTTATGGTCTCAACTGAAAAAACAGAAATGTGACATAGCCCTCCTTCAGGAATTCCACTGTACGAAGGAGGAAGTCTCCTCAATGGCTGGATCATGGGGGGAGACACTACTGGCGGCCCCTTTTACATCATGGGCAAGGGGGTTTGCAATCTGGATTCACCCAGGAATCCCCCACCATTTGATTTCCCAGAGGGCTGATGTCCAGGGCAGATTCTTGATTATTGAACTTGAGGTAGGAGGACGCGAAGTGACCGTGACCTCAATCTATGGCCCCAACTAAGACTCGCCAGACTTCTTTACCCATCTACAGATGACTCTCGCACCCTACAGAGAGAATTTGATTATTGGAGGGAACTTTAATGTTTATTTGGATCCTGGGCTAGATCACTCCTGCAGTAAAACCAACCTGATACCCCGAGGGGTAGCGGCATTCAAAGGCCTAGTGAGGGAGAGAGCCTTGGCGGAAGTGTGGAGACACTTGCATCCCGGGGACAGAGAATATTCAGTTTACTCACATGCCCACCAGGTTTACTCCCATCTGGACTATTTTTTTGAGTCCTCTTCTTTGATGAGTCCGGATATGGAGGCGGCCTATGGCCCCATGGTAGTGTCTGATCACGCTCCTTTGAGGGTGGTAATTTCAATCGGCGCTAGGGAGCCAACGAGTTCTCAGTGGAGACTGGATCTGACTTTGCTTCAGGACCCTGAATATATAAGTTTTATACAAACTAAAATAATGGACTTTATCATCACTAATCACACTCAAAAAGTCCACATTAAATATGTCTGGGATGCCTTAAAAGCATAAATTAGGGGATAGACTATTTCATTCTCTGTGCATAGAAGGAGAGTTGAAAGGGAATGGGAAAATAATCTAGAATCCCAAATTCTACAGACAGAAAGGGACAATATGAGACACCCATCGGGAGAAAGAGTTAGGCTTTTAAAGACCATGAAGGGACGACATAGTCAAATAACTAGTAAACGTATTCAGTGGGATATACTAATTACTAATTCTCGGACACACTTTGAGGGAGACTATGTGGGAAAATGGCTGGTCAGCCTAGCGAAAAAAAAATGGTGAGACGAGCCATTTTAACTATGAATACACCATTGGGGGAACCTACATATAACTAGGCCAAAACTAACCAGCTTTTCAGAGATTTTTATGTCTCTCTGTATACTTCTCAATACCCGAAAAATGCTGACCTCCTAACCTTTCTGAGCCCACTATCCCTTCCTTCACTAGCACCAGACCTGAGGGAAGCTATAAATAGCCCCATCTCAAGGGATGAAATCAAAAAGCCCATTACACAGATGTGGCGTGGGAAAGCCCCAGGCCCAGATGGTATCCCGGTAGATTTCTATGGGACCACAAGGGAGGCCCTGGGAGCATTGTTAGGAGAAGTGGTGGATGTAACATTACAGGAGGGAACTCTTCCCGATTCCATGTCAGAAGCCATGATTGTTGTTCTCCCTAAAGCAGGGAAATATCTGAAGTTGTGTGGCTCCTACAGACTGATATCTTTGCTTAATTCGGATTATAAAATTGTGGCAAAAATTTTGGCTTGGAGTCTGGACCATCTCCTGCCCACCATGGTCCATTTAGACCCGGGGGGGGTGGTGGTTCATGAAAGGCTGCCAGGCAAAACACAATATGAGACAGGCACTAAATATCATCCATAAATGGTCTGGAGGGAAAGACAGATTGAGGGGGCTTCTCGCCCTCGATGCTGAGAAGGCATTCAACCAGGAGGAGTGGCCATATATGTTTGCGGTCCTTGAGAAATTTGGTCTAGGGGACACCTTCACGAAATGGCTGAGGGCCCTATATACAGCCCAAGGGTGCACATACTGACCAATAACACTCTATCCTCCCCTTTTCCACTTACGCGAGGTACACGCCAGGGATGCCCCCCTTCTCCCCTTTTATATGTTCTTTGCATTGAAACCTTGGCAGCTTATATAAGAGCCAACCCCAATATTGGGGGACTCAGACAGAAGGGGAGGGATCATGTAATCTCGCTATTCGAGGATGATATTTTGCTGTTCTTGGATGACCCAGGCGCTGCCTTGCCAGAACTAAATAGGTGTTTTGAAATCTATGGCCCATTGTCGGGACATAAAATAAACTGGACAAAAAGTGAATGGCTCCCCCTGGGTAAAATTAGGCGACCTATTGTTGTAGCAGGGATGTAAATTCCACCGTCGAATGCGGTTAAATATTTAGGGGTCCTTCTCCTGAATAGATTATCTCAGACTATTAAATTAAATGACTGGCCCCTGATCAAAAAGATCAAAGAAGACTGTTTTAGATGGAGATCTCTTCCTCTATCATTAATAGGACAGGTTAATCTTATAAAAATATTGGTCTTACCCCAGGTATTATATTTATTCCAAGCCATTCCCCTCTCCCTGCCTACCAAATATATATGGTCAATTGAAGGGGCTATCACGCAATTACTATGGCAGGGAATATGCCCACGCATTAAAAAACAAGCCCCGTGGCGCAAAACCACATTAGGGGGCCTGGGACTGCTCCATGTTAAATTTTATTATCTTGCTGCCCAAATGACACATATACCAGATCTGTTGAAAACTGAGCTGGACAGGCGCCCACAGTGGACATGGATGGAGGATGAGAGAATGATTCCCCTACATTACTCACTACATGTAGACTCATCCTCGTGGAACGAGGACAGGAGAGTCCCTAACCCATGTACTAGAAATTCATTGAAGATCTGGAGGACAGCCCACTTGATGTTAGGGGAACAGAATTACCTATCACCAGATACCACCAGAGAGGCAATACTGACAAGGGGGAAACAGATGTCAGGAGTATCCCGACAACATTTAAATAATTGGGCAGGGAGGGGTCTAGTCCGGGTCCAACAGGGTATACAGAGAGGGCAGGTTCTTTCATTTCAAGAACATAACGTGTCGTTTGGGCTCCACACCTCTCATTATTTTACATACTTAAAAATGAAAATGCTGTTAGAGCGATTACTAGAGTAAAGGGAAGGCCACACAGCGATGCACTATTCATCTCTGAAAGAGCTGTTCCAGAGATTCTCAAATGTGGAGACATTTAAACCCCTAAAATTATGTTACAACCTTCTCATGGACTCTCTGGGGAACCCACTTGAGGCAATACAGAGCCATTGGGATATTGATACCCACCCTGATAGCCCGACGGGAGGAGATTGGACCCTTATACAAAAGAACCTCCTTCGCTGTTCGGTTAATAATAAACTTTGGTCCCTACAGTATAATGTGATGATGAGGGCCTACTTCACTCCAGAAAGAGCATATAAAATAAACCCTGGCAACTCACAATTTTGTCTCAGGTGTAAAATTTATGTGGGGACTTTTTTCCACACTATATGGGAATGCCCTGAGATTTGTCCCTTTTGGTTGGCCATTGTGGAGATTCTGGCTAAGACCCTTTCCATGCAAATTGTCATGGAACCCTTGGAGATTCTGTTGGGACTCCCGGGACTGGGAGGATGGCACCCCAGGGATGGCCATAAATTGAAGAGAACTGGGACGATAGTTGGTCTGAGAGCAGTGGAAATACATTGGAAAAGTTCCAAGGCACCATCAGTTACTGCATGGCTGACAGATCTGCTCCATCTAATGAAATTAGAGCATACACAATATGCAGCACTGGGTCAAAGGCATAAATATGAAGAAATTTGGGTCCCACTGGAAAGAGCAATAGCGTCCAATTGGTTCCCGGCATTCTAGCATATTGGTTGCTGGCGGTCTGGATGGGACCTCCTTACAAGCCACAAATCTTTTATATAAAAAGCTGCGTGGGCTGACATTCCAGGAGCATACAAATTCAACCTTATTTCAATCTAAAGAAACCAGCCAGGTCAATTTGATGAGATGGCTGGTACCTTGGTAATACTGTGATTGAAAATAACTGTTAAGTTATATGTGAGTATGGCTGTACCTTTATGACATATGTATTATGGCAAGAATGTATGAGTATTGAAATGTCCTGAGTATTAAATAAAGTTTGCAAAAAAAAATAGTGTATAGCCCCCAATATGAGTGAATTATACCTGAAATGCAAGGGAAGCTCTCAAACACAAACATTTAGTAGAAGGACCAAAATATTTATTGTGGAAACAGGAGAAATGCTGATAAACACAAATATGTTTCTGACAACGTGAAACAGCAGTCTTTGCTCTCAGCAATTCTTTCATCAGCAATGATGTGTCCCATTTTTAAATTAAAAACATGTTGGTTCATAAATAAAATCTCTTGTACAACATACATGTTTTAAAAGACAACATGTACCACTGCAGGAGATTTAAATTACAAATAATTTATACTTTACTAAAGATTTACAACACAAAACAAAAAATGCAACACAGCAAACCAGGCATATAAAGGGCACTCTACCAATCATGTAACAGAGGTGGGGTTCCTTGCAAGGGTCACACAGACTTCTTGGAACTGAGAAAACTGTAACATGGGGGTACTATTGAACCCTGGGGTAAACAGCTAATATCAGCACTTGGGTCTCTTTAATTTAATATAATAATTATAAAAAGTGCATCTCCTGTGGATGTGTGTGTTCAAGAGTGGGATGGGACATTTTGGGTGACCACTTACATTCCCTTCCCCCCAGGTCAGGCATGAAGAGTATACATCAAGCATACTGGGTAGGTGAAAGCCTGAAGAAAATTGATACTGCCTGCATACAGTACATGACTGCAGCCCAAGACCATCAAGCACTAGGCTCATCCCAGCCTAGGGAACAAATGCCCGCTGCAAACCAATTATGTAAAGAACAAGCCTGCAAACTAGAAGCCACAAGGAACTTCACTTGAGAACATGAATCGTACACAGGAAACTGCCAGGTTGTAAAGAAGCAATTGTGATCGTGAAAAACAAAATTCAGATAGGAACACAGCTTCGAACTAAGTGGTGAAAAAGAGTTTGCCACTCCTGACAGATTACAGGATTACAAAATCACTCATGCCCCCACAATGCAAAGCATCATGGGCTGCATATGCAAATCACCACAGAATATTATGCTGGTTCAGGTACAGGATTGATCACTAGGCAGCCTGCTGAAAAACAAAAAGGTAAGTTTAAGAATCTGTTTAGTTGGTACTAGTACCAACCTAAAAAGGTCTGTGAGCCAAGAAACACAGAAACAGAGAAATCGAGAAATTGTCTGCAGATAATGACCGCTAGGCCCATCCAGAGTGTCTGTAAGCCCTATACATTGTATGTGGCCACTGACCCTATGTGATCAATGGCTTTTCATGACTCCCTTCTCTCTCCAGCTTCCCTTGTGTCTGTCCCAGGCATGCTTAAACCCCTCTACCTCCTGTGGCAGACTATTCCAAGTGTCGACTACCCTTTCTGTGTAGAAAAATGTCCTCACATTACCTCTTAACCTACCCCCTTTCAATTTCATATTGTGCCTCCTTGTTCTATTGCTTTTTCTACATTGGAAAAGGTCCCCCGCCTGCACCTTGTTTATGCCTTTGAGGTACTTGAAAGTTTCAGTCATGTATCCCCGCTCTCTCCTTTGCTCCAGTGAGTACATATTGAGGCACCTTAGTCTCTCCTTGTATGTATTGTGGTGCAAGCCCTGCACCATCAAAGGGGTCGAGAAGTACAGGAAATATTCATTGTCTTTTTAGTTTCACAATTTTTTCTGGTTTCATAGTAGAGTGAAAATAAAAAGACAGTGAATATTAGGTGAATCACTAAACAATAGCAACACTGGTGTTCCAACAGTGAAAATCAAATGGCATGAACATGTTGGGTGTTCTCAGAGCATTAAATATAACAGGCATGAATTGAAGCTGTTATACAGTATATTTCACAGAGTGAGCAGTGGAGTGGTGAAACTGTCTACCTGGTAATATAATCAATGCTGGTACTTTACCAGGGTTTAAAACAAAGTGGGACAGTTTCAGAGAGGTTATTAGGAACAAGGGTGGGGTAAGGGGCAGGGTGGATTCTGGACCGGCACAGTAAATCGAATAGACATTAGAGCAGACTCGATGGACGTATGGGTCCGGATTTCCAAAGGTTGATGCAACGGCTGCATCAAGCTCTGTGTCAAACCTTTGCAATGCCACAGCTGCACCAGATTGTATAATCTTAGACACAGCTGTGACATTTGGACCTCCTTTACAGCAGCTTGCGGCAAAGTCTGACCATGAGCTACACGTTGAAGGCCCGAGCACTGTTGCATGCTAGACCAAAGAAAAGTGCTCTAGCACACAGCCGTTTGATACATGCAATGGAAAATTCTGCTTTTTTTACCCCAAGCTTGGTGCGCAATATATTTGATGCGTCTAGGGCTTGCGGTCAAAACAGGCCTGTGAAAATTCGGCCTCTTGGCTTTTTCTATCGTTATTCATCGAAGTATCTTTGTATCTACATATTTTGTGCTGTAACTGGACTTCCATGTGGCTTGAGTGGTGAATCTAGTCTTCATTATTTTTTTCATTAATTTCCAAGACAACCACTGATCACTCAGGGAGTGGCATCATTGATGTGCTTATTAAAATACCAGTCAAAATGCAGAAGGAGACTGGGCATACATTCACATTTATAAACTGCTCAGTATGGATTGCACTTGCTTCTGAAACTGTGTTGGTGAAGAGTGCTGTCCTCGTTGAAATGGGAATGTGTGGTGAGATAATCTTAGAGATGCTAGAGTCACCAGCTTCTTTTTTTCATCAGCTTTGACTACATTCTAACTTTAAATGTGTTAGCTGAGCAAAAATAAAATGGTGACCTGTGCTGAATATCTGTTATTTATTTGGGGGTAGGGAATATCATTGCTGTTTTTCAGTCTGAAATTTCCCTTTTAAGCTTGTTTGACATAGCTGGCAGACTTGTTGTGGGCATATGGGAGTAGGTCCACAGGAAGGAAGCAGGACAATAACCTAGTGAATTGGGACAGTTTTTGTGTGTGCCTCCACCTAACCCTACCTGCCCAAGGATATCTCCATAGAGACATCATAAAAAACGAACATTTTTTAGTATACCAAATTCAACATATCCCACTAATGCTAAGCATTATGAGAAGTATATGCAGTCACTATGCATATACTTTCCTCGATGCTTTGCTTTAGTGAGGTACTGTATGTTGAACTTGGCATTTCTGTGAAACTTGCCAAAGAAACAGATCTACCAGACAAGTTCAATCAGTTTTTCATTAATGTGGGAGTCTCAAATGATGCTGTAGAATAGACAGAACAAAGGGACTTAACAGCAAACTTCAGGGGAAATAGTTATGAATTCAGCATTGATGAAATTACAGTACAGGAGGCCTGTGAACATTTTATAAAGCTAAAGGATGACAAAAGCTGTGGACCAGATAACCTTACCCCAAAACTATGCAGCACTGCAGATCTCAGAATCATTAGCATATCTGTTTAATTGGTCTCTGAAATCCAGGGAGATTCCGCAGGGTTGGAAGATGGCCATAGTTGCCATTTCTTTATGGGGGAGAGCCCCGACCTGAGGGCCAGTTTTAGGCCTATGTCACTACTGTCAGTGATGGCAATGCTGCTAGAAAGGATAGTGCCAGATCAGCTACAGTCCCTTCTGGAAAGGGTTAGTAAGCAAGATAAATTCCAGTCAGGATTCTGTAGAAAACCTAGTACAGTTTCTTCCATGTCGAAGGTCTTGAATGATGTCAACAAACCTACAGAGTTTGGTAAAGTTTTGGGGGCCATGTTTGTTGACCTCTCCAAGGCCTTCAATATAGTGGAGCATGAGACATTATTATGGAAAATGAGTAAGGCCGGACTGGGTGTTGATATAACTAGGTTCAATAGGTACTTCATTGGTAGAACTCAGAGAGCCATGATGAATGGGAGACAGTCAAGAGAGCTGTTTATAAAAAGGGGAGTACCACAAGGGTCTGTCTTAGGCTCTCTTTTATTTACATTGTACCTAAGGGGTCTAGGGGAAAGCAAAGGAGGTGTAGAATACCATCTGTATGCTGATGTTACGGTGGTTTATACCTCTAATGCTCTAGTGGAGGCAGTACAATCATGTTTACAATTGACTTTTGATGGCCTTCAGTCTTTCTTTAATCAGACTTCCCTAGAGCTTAAAGAACATAAAGCAAATGTAATGTTATCTGCGATAGAACAAGTGGAGGGATAGAAATAGGTGGGCTTCTGGATAGATTCATAAAATGTTGTGGTGGGGTGGCTTCAAATCTTCACAAGATTCAATACAGTTTTTCGTTTTTCAAAAAAGTTGTTAATTTTATTTTAAATTGCTTGTTCTTTTGCAACAGAACAAGCTATTTAAAATAAAGAAATGTTTTGAAAAAAGGAAAACTGTATTGAATCGTGTGAAGATTTGAATTGACACCACCACAACTTTTTATGGATTTTTGGACACCTCAGGGGATGCACAGCATAGAATTGGCAAATGTTTGGGAGCCCTGTATCAAAATAGGGCATCTATGGACCCTGAGATGAGGCTGAAATGTTCACAAACACAAATGCTCTTTGTTTTTCTGTTATGGTGACCTTGTGTATGAGTATTGCACAAAGGACAAGCAGAATAAGCTAGACATACATTTTTGTAATTATATTTCATTGATTTGTATAATAGAAAATAACAGCATTATATATATACCAGCCTGGAAACAGAAGAACAGTATATCACATGAGAAGTGCATACACTTTCATAGATAGACAGGATAAATGTATCTTCAGGAAAATCGCTATAAACAGAAGGGCTGCACTATAACTTTTTAAAAGCCCTAAAACAGTTGTAATACATCAGTCTGTGAAACTGTAGCCCATGAACATGTGGTTTTAACAAGAAAGTAAAGTCCTTAAAGTGTCCAAATAATAGCCAGGCCCTAAATAGGACTCTTGGGTACCACATCAAACAGCTAAAGGAAAGTCCATCATGGAGGAAACATCAACCCCACTAATCTCAGCATGGGCACAGATTAGAACAGAATCGATTGTTAGTTACTGAAACTTTCCTACAGTGAGTGACAGGATACAGTTACTTCCCCCCTTATCTAAAGCTTAGCTAAATAAAGATGTTAACAGTCCAATTACACAAGAACATTTCAATTAAGAAGAGTAGGGGTATAGAGTAATACAGGAACTGCATTATGGTATCACAGAACAATAAAGAAAAAAAAATAAGCTCCACTTCCCTCCACAGTCCAACAAACCCTCTTTGGAGTAACAACCATTAACTGAAGAGAGAAAGAGTCAAACCATTAGGCACTGAATTAGAAACCTGAGCAAACTCCACTGCATGGCAGTGTTAGAGAAGGTCCCCTTGCAGGAGCTTCAAGTACCAGCATACCTCTCAACTGTCCTTGATTTTCAGGGATGTCCCTGATTTTGTCCTCGTGTTTTTCTCTGTCCCTCATAACATTTTTGATTCAGTGAGGAATTTGAGCACAAAATAATGTCAAATCATAAAGTCACAAATTTGTTCTTCAGAAAATGCATTTTACACTAATCTCTTTATTCTAATCAGCTTTCTGAGTGCACACTGCCAATTTTTAAGATGTGTCCCTGATTTTGGGTCTTCAGCCATGATTTTTTTAAAGCTTGTCCCTGATTAATTAGGCAAGAGAATGAGAGGTATGGGTACCAGTCTCTGAGTCCTGTTGATCACCTTGATCCGAAGTTCTCTTTTGATATGCCTCCAGTTTAGTCGCCCACTTACCAGCATCAAGTGGGTCTGTAAAGAGGTAAACTTTATCTTCATGCATGAGGAAAAGCTTGGCTGGAAACAAGATGGTGTGTGGGATGTTCAGTTCTTGCTGTTTTAGCCTTATACCATCACATTTCTGCTGGAGTTGTCGGGTCACGTATGAGACATCTGAAAAAAGGTAAATGGTGTGTCCGTCTACATTGAGTGGTCTATTTTCACCATATTAAGGATCACATCTCTGGAACTCATGCTGTCCATGAGTTCTTCTGTAGTCTGTCCACGGGGTCATACTCTGTAAGCCTTCATTATTCTCCAGTTTGTGGAGGAGCCCTGACCCTTAAATTGCTCAGACAGCCATTCCTTGATAAAGAGATGGGGGTTGTCCCCTTCTCTACCTCAGGCAGACCAGTGACTCAGATGTTTGCACTCTGAATTTGATTCTCCAGCAACTCAAGCCTATTATTAGTATGTTGTGTTTCCCTCACTCTGCCCAGGATGCCAGCTTTAAATGTGTCTGCTTGTTTCTTAAGGTCTTCCACATCTCCTTTAAGATGATCTACCACAGTCTCAGTAAGGGTTAGTCTCCCTGATAAGCCATCTAACTTGTTATTCGTATTGGAAACCGAGGAGAGAAGTGCCAGCATTTTCTGGCTGAGAGACTGCAGGGTTTCTTCTGCACCATCACCATCAGTTGGTCCCAGTTGGGATGATCTTGTGGCAGGCCCCGCTGTCATTGGCTTTCCAGGATCTCCTCTGCCATCACTGTACTGATTAGCTTTCTTAGGGTTGCCCATCTTGTGGGGAACCCACTCAGCCACTGATCGATGCCTTTGGTAGTGCTGAAAATCAAGGTAAAACTCCAAAAAGTAAGATTGTTAGAAGCACCGATGTAGAGCTGTAAAAACCTGTGCTCGCACTGCTTGGGCTCCACAGCACCCCCCTCAGATTAGATGCATTGTATAACAGGCTGGCACACTTTGTTATGAATAGCTATTGTGACCCCACAGTTGTCAATTCTACAGTCATTTAGGTTGGACATCTCTCACTGGCAGATATAAGTGGCATAACATGTTGTATTCATTTAAATGTACAGTATACAGGGTAATGTCCCAGATTACTTAAGGGAGAGGCTTGTCCTCAGGGAAAAGCACATGTCCCTAAGAAATGCCTGCCTCCTGGAGCTGGTAACTCTTCAGACAGATACTGCAAGAGCCATGCATTTCTTTAGTCACTGGGTGTCTCAAGAATGGAACTCACTTCCAGTGACATTTAGACTCCAGGGAAGAAATCTCGCTTACCTCAAAACAAATAAAAACTTAGTTCCTGTCATTACCTCAGAATTGTGTTAAATGCAGAGAATGAATAATGTAACATCATACCTTAAGTAATATACAGTACATTGAAATCCCCCCACCAATGTTTTGCACATTTTTGAATATGCTTGATAAAAGTATATCATAGGTAAACTGTTGTATATATGCATAATGTTGTACCTGAATTTTGATATTTGTGTTTTTATGAGTTTCCTTGAATGTGTTATATAAATGTTTATATTGTGATGAAACTTCTGAATGTTTGTATGTAGGGGTGTCCTTGTGAAAGATCTTTGGATTAATGACTTTTCTCTAAATAAACTTGAACTTGAATCTATGCAGTGTCTTTCTGGGGTAAGTCATGCTTCAGAGCTTTTGTACTGAAGTTGTTGTCTTTAAACTTTTTTTCTATTTTGGGCTCACCATGACCCAGATAAATAAGATCATGAGGCAGCTTCCTTCCTGTTCATGAGCTGAGATCACAGGAGACCCACATACAGCTGCAGTTGTGTGTGGCACAATTCAGGGGAACAGAGAAGTCCTTTTATTGCTACTCATTAAAACTGCCATACACAAATTATTTTTGCTGTTTGCAGGAGATGGGTTCTCCTCTGTGACACTGGCACAGCTTTGGTTAAGCAGATTGCTTGTACAGATATTAATGGTAGTATGTAGGCTTTATGATCGGCAAAATGCTGGACTGAGACAGCGTAGGGGTCAGTCCGTGGTGGGGCAACAGGTACACAGTGCTACTGTCAAGTTATTACCCCCACCCCCACACACCATACCTTGATGGCTGCTTGTTGGCCATGCTGATATTTATATAACGTATATTTTTCCGTGCCAATCTGAGGAGTGGTGGCTGGTGCTATTCAGGGTTCACAGGGATCCCTGTACTTTCACTCAACAAAACTGCCATACAAATGGGTGCCACTGATTGTAGGTGGTGTATTCTCCCCTGTGACAGCAGTGCATCATATAATAATGCAAATCACCTGTCCAGATCTTAGTGGTTGCTTATACGGTAGGCTATATGACCACTAACATAGTGGATTGTGACAGCCACAGCAGTCGGCCTATGGCCTATGCCCTAGGCATATTCTTTCCCCTCACCTCGTACCTTAACGGCCATGCCAGTATCCACATATACCATTCCTCTCCATTCTTGGTGGTCTAATGTCCACAGAATCTTATGAAATGGCTGTCCATCTCCTTAGCATCCAGCAGATCACCCTCCCTATCCCTGTTCCCTTCCCATATTGCTGCCAGTGGTCCTTCCCCCTGCTGGAATAAACATTTCAGCTCAGAAGGCTGTGACCCATGTCAGATGTTGCAGAGATCACTGCACTTTGTGACAGGGGAAGTGAGGACACTGGGAAGCTCCCATGCATAGCACAGTGGGTCTATACATAATGGCGCCCTGAAGATCACCCACATGATTACCTTACTATGTTTCCTGTGCTGATGGGAAAGATTTGTAAGTCTTTTGAGTATAGCACAAAAGGACACAACACAGAAATGTACCATGATGTAGTTGCAAATCTACTATTCCCTTTTGGGCTATATTTGTGTATGCCTCTGTCTTAACCCTACCTGCCCAAGAATATTCCCACAGAGATTGCAAATAAACACTAATACACAGTAGTATACCAAATTACACATACCCACTAATGCAAATCATTATGAGAGGTATCTGGTATGTAAATCACTATACATAGACCTCCCATGATGCTTTGTTTACTGAGTTATGTAAAATTTGGTATTTCTTTGAAATATGGCTTTGTTGTCATTGCCCTTCCAGGGTAAGTCTTGCTTCAGTGCTTTTGCACTGAAGTTGTTGTTTTTAAAATTGTGTTTCTATTTTGGGCTCACCATGACTCAAATGAAAAAATCACAAGGCCGGTTCTTTCCTCTCCCTGGGCTAAGATAGAAGGAACCCTATATGCAGAAGTGCAATTTGAAGGCCTACAGTGCTCCCTGTACTGCCTTTTATTATAATATCCATAGGAATATTGTTGTTTGCAAGCAGGTCTGCAGCAGGTAAGTAGGAAAATTGCCCAGTGAATCATGGACTTCTATACTTTGGTGAGTGCCTCTGCCCAGTGCTCCAGCATCTTAGCTGGGTTGTCCTTGGTGAATACACCATCAAAATAGGTGAAATTAGGACCACACTAAAAATAAGATGTTACATCTCACTTGGACTATCCTGGGTAAATACACTGTATAAGTTGGCAAAATCCATACCCTACTAAAAAAAAGAGAGCATATCAGGGGAAAATACAATGTAAAAATAGGCACAGGAAGGAACCTACTGAAAAATAAATTTTGCATCTCACTTGTGCAGGGTACCCTAGGGTAAACACCATGTAAACATGGGTGAAAGCCAGCTGGCTAGCACAACAGGAGCACCACTGCTTGCCATGCTGACAACCACAGTTTACACCCTGAAGTCAGGATATCTGGTGCCAACTAATGAGCTGGGGCAATGACATTCTTCTTCAGTGCATTCTACCTCAGGGAGAGAGGCCATCTCCTTCTGCTGCACTGTTGCTCCCTGGTTGTCCAGTGGGAGATGTGTAGTGCGAGAAGGAATACATGGTCCCTCTGGAATGGCCTTACATTGGCCTGTACCTTCTCATCTGATGAGTGATGTGGAGGTGTCACACGCCCAAAGCAGGTCCAGTAGGATAATTCCAAAGGTAGAATTAGGCTCACTGACCCTACTGATGGCCCCAATAGGTGCTCTGCTGGGTTTCTCCCTTGGATCACACCCCAGGAATGTACAACAGAAGGCTTTAGTGGGATAAATTACCCCAGCAGGCCCAGGCAGATGAAAACACCCCACCCAATACCACAGTAAAACCCTGCAAATGCCTTCCACACCACACTGACCCTTCCTTCTCCTTCAGAACGTTGACCATTATGCTAAGGATCATACTATGGTGATGATGAGCTTCAGTAGGCAGGTGCCCATAATCAGCTTCTGTGTTTTTATACAATAGTTTACTGTGGCACCACTCATTGTGTATTTAACTAACTTTAACTTAAACTCTTCTTTGTTCTGCTGAATAGAATCTTGGTTGCCAAACTGTTACAAGGATTCAGAATTCTTTAGGTGTAGTAGCATTTTCATTTACTAGATTTAAACTTTAAAGAGTATCTGTAGGGACTGTCATCTAGTGACATGTGAGATTTTAAATTTTATGTTTAGTTCGTTCATCAGCAATGGATTTTTGTTATATCATACAGAAGTAACATGTCTCCTTGTAGTCTTCTTGTCTCTAGAGACATGAGGTTAAGTTTTTGTATGTGGGTTTCATATGGATCTTCCCTAATATTGTGTATAATTTTTGTAGTTCAGCCTTGGACTCTTTCGATATTGGATATGTTTTTAATTTTGGTGGGGCATCACACTTGACTACCATAATCGAATATTGGTTTGACATAAGCCTTGTATACAGACATGATCATTTTGGCTTTGCAGATGCAAAAATTATTTTTAATAGGCCACAGAACCCTGTTTGCCTTAATGATTACTGCAGTGCATTGATCTTCATGTTTAAAGGTACTGTTGATGAGTATCCCTAAATTCCTTTTCAACATCTTAATATTTTGTTACCTAAAGTGTAATTGTGCAGTATGCATTGCTTACACAAATGCATTGTGCTGCATTTCAGTATGTTAAATTTCATACCCTACCTGTAAACCCAGATTGAGATTTTGTCAAAATCCAACAGAGTGGGTAGTACTTCATCTGGTGTACTAACAATAGCTCCTAATTTCACGTCATCTGCATACTTACTGGACCAGTTTTATGTGCTTGTGTTCATATCTGATGTAAATATCTGAAATATTATTTGCCCAAGTACAGATCACTGTGGAATTCCAATTGTTATTTGTTTTTTTTCTGATAGCTGTCCATGTATACTTACTTTCTGTGTTCTGCTTTGTAACTATTTACTTACATAGCTTATAATAAGATTTTCTATTTTTAGCTTACTCATTTATTTCCAGAATTGCCCTGTGTTGTACAGAATCAAAAGCTTGACAAAAGTCTAAAAAGATTATGTCTACTGTTTTCTTTTGGTTTAATGCTAAGGTTATCTTTTTGTAAAGGCATAAGAGATGTGTGACACAGGATCTCCCAGTTGTAAACCCATGTTGTCCATCATCAGTTTGTTCTGATTTCTTTAGTTGTTCCAAGATGTTGTCTTTAAGTATTGATTACAAAATTTTCCCAAGAACAGATGTTAAGCTTATCAGTCTATAATATTTTTACTTCATTTTTATTTCCTTTCTTATAAATTGGGATGACTGCAGCTATTTTCCAGTCAGAAGGAATTCTGCCTTCAGATAAAGAGTTTTCAAACAATAGGCACAATAGATGCACAATATACTTCTCCAATTGCTTTAACATTTTTTATTAATATTATGGAGTCCTGGTGAGCTTTGATATTTGATGTTATTTATTTCCTTTATTATTTCTTCATCTTTAACATGAATTTTGGTCGCTTTATCCAGTATGTTGTTTTAAGGTACTCTAGAGGTTGTAGAGAATACCAAGCAAAAATAATTGTTAAATTAATTTGCCATAAGCTTAGGGTTTGTGACCTGTCATCCATTGTGGGTTATTTGACCAAGGTCTGAATCTGTCTTTTTGAGTGAATTAATCTAACTGTAAAATTGTTTACTGTTGTTGTGTCTGGAATTGACTGCTAATTTGAGTTCCATTTTTTCTGAATGTTTAGCTTTATTTTTATACTTTAAAGGCAATTTTGTAGTTGTTCCAGGACCCCGTTGTTCATTGATTAAAATATTGTTAATATAGTTTGTTTTTCTTTTTTTATTAATTTTTTCAGACTTTGGTTAATCCAGTTTGTTTGATGCAACTATTGAGATATATTCTTTTTAATTTTCTTTATATTTTTATTGTATATTTCTATAATGATTTTTTAATAATGAATACCATTTTTATGGCTGTGGGCAGAGCCTTCTGCCATCTTGCTGTCTGAAGCTGGAAAAAATGGAATACCGTAGAACACATTTTTGTATTTTTCAGTGTATCCTTCCACAACTACAAATCACTACTATGCCAGTTAAATAAAATACTCCCTTCTTTCTGTTTAGAATGTTGGAGACAGAACTCCAAGCTGCTTATCAGATGGCCATTAGGAAACTGAAACAGCTTGTTAAATATTGGTTGTCTATTAAACTGGAAAATTGTTAACCCCCTTCAAAATGCAACAACTTGCACATTTAAATACTTATCTTTTAAACATTTTCTTGGTACTAGCTTCAGTTGGACAGGTATTGTCTTTCAAAAAAGATTCATACCTCATAAATGTCACCCTTTCCCAACAATGAATCTAAAACGATTTACACTGTGTTTTTAACTTCTTAAGACACAATCTGATAAGCACTGTCTCAGACATATACTTGGTCTTCTGTGAACTATTCAGGCTAAATATATAGCAATCAGCAGGCATTTTTTACTATGCTTTTTGGGAAAAGATATATTGAGCTACAGCACACACACACACACACACTATACACACCATCCTCATGGCCACAACATTAAAAATAAATACTGCAATCTAATATGTTATAAAACAATAAAGAAACTGTTTATGTTAGTGAACACAGTGAAGTTCAGTTTACAGTAGATTTCCTTTAAATATTTCTTATCCTATATTTTGTATCCTGGATAGCGCTGGGGAGCTGCTACAGCTCACTGTCATTGTAATTTTCATTTTACACATTTTTGCACTGTATTTACTCAGGATGTCCCAGATTAGATGAAATATCTTGTTTTCAGTGGGGTCATGATTTTACCATTTTTATAATGTATTTATTCAGGGTGGCCTAGTCCAAATGTAAAATATTGTTTTCAGCGTGTTCTGATTTTATGCAATGAAGCATAATATTGTGTAGATGTACAGCCCTACTGAAAATAAGATGCCACATCTTCTGTGAACTATCCAGGCTAAATATATAGCAATCAGCAGGCATATTCTAGGAAAACACATTGTAAAAATGTGTAAAAGGAGGACCACATTGAAACTGCCTGTCAGCAGATCTGCATTATGAAAATTAATTAGAAATAATGGGTAAAATCATACCAAAAGATCTCCACAGCCATATCAGCTCTGACCATAGTTTGTTTCAACAGTAGTGTCAGTCTATGTTGTTCAAAGCTTCTGCAATTTTGTTTTTATCTGCCATATTGTATGGGTAGATGTCAATGATGCCTTTGGCAATCGACCTATGTTGGCTTAATTTGAAGGTACTCTGGTGTGGTCACTGTCACTTAGATGCTGACCTGTTTTGCATTTGTACATTTTTGGTACTAAAGGCAACGCTTAGTAGTTTGTCCTCTCTAGTTTGATTTTTTTGCATGTTGGCCTAAATTCAGCTGTTTACAAGACATGAAAATTTCTAGTAGCTTTTGTATTAGTGGTGTTTTTATTCCAGTTTACAGTATGTCTCTGTAATTGAGGTCACCAAGAAAAATCATATCCTTTAGGCCACATTCATACTCTTGTATTATTTCTAAGTTTGTATTTTCATTTGAGTCTTGGGCCCCTAGTAAATCCTATTATTATTGCTTTTAAATGATCAAAAGTGAGTTTAAGCCACACAGACTCAGTATTCAGTATTCCACATGTTTATTTCTTTAACCTTTTGACTTTGCTTTGTCTTGTTTAATTCTGTCCTGTGAATACAGTAACTTTTTGGAAGTGAATCTCAGAGTATGCAGCTCTGCTTTGTGGCTTTGGGAAAGCCAATGTGTGCATTAGGCTGACTTTTATCCACTTTTTCAGCTTGAAGTTACCTCACTACCAGGAAGTGGCCAACACAAAAGCCTTGGCCAGGACTGCTTACACAATGATGTAGGTGAGCTGATCTTTTATGTATACATGTTAATAAATCTGTCTGCTTCACTTATTCAGGCTACTGGTCATAAGTGTTTCTTTGGTATTGGCACTGACCTCCCCACTTTTCAGTGGGATTCTGTGTTCCTGACATTCTAAACAGTGTATTGGCAGTGAGAAAAGACTTGCCTGGAACATGAACATCAGTGTAGGTATAGCTCACCAACCATATGGGGAACCTCTGGATCATCAGAAGTAGGACATCTAGGCTCCTAGTGCCCAGCAGACTTACCAGAGGTAACCAGAGGTTTGTGGTATGTCTCCAGAATAACGTGTGCTCTCACAAGGTAACAACTGAAGCGTTCACATTCCCACACAAGGGTAAGTGTCTCTTTTTCAGTTTGTGTGTAGTTGTGCTCTGTTGATCTCAATGCTCATGAGACACAGCCAACAGGTTTCCAGAGGTTCTCATGTTTTGGAGTCAGGACCACTCCTAGTCTGAAGGATGACACATCAGTCACAACTTTCTTTTTGTTGGAATTGAGCAGTTGGTGATGCAATGCTTTCTGTTTTGAGAGCTGTAAACCCTTGCTTTTGAGCTGGACTCCAAACCCACTGGTTTGCTTGTGAGAAATATTCTTGTAGGGCTTTTGTTTTCTCTGCTACTGTAGGTATGTATTTATTTTTCCTGTTCATGACCTTTCCTAGAAAGCCTTGAATGTCAGACATATCTGTGGGAATTTCCATCATCTCTATGGCTGCCAGCTTCTCTGGGTTGGAGCTAAACCTTGATGTTTGCAAAGTTACATTTTGTTTTGCATTCAGTGTGAGCCCTGCAATCTGGACCTTTCTTAGAGCTGCATAGACTCTGTGGTTTTGCTATGCTCCTGTGTGACCAAAGACAAGAATGTTATCCATATGACACACAACCCCATCCAAGCCTTCCAGGGCTCACCATATCCTGCACTGAAAGTACTCAAAGGTCGATGAGATGACGAAGGGCAATCTTGAAAAGTGTAGTGTTGGAAGTGTGTAATGAAGGCGGTCAGTTTTGCTGGTGCTTCTGACAGACATATCTGCTAAACTCCTGCATTGGCATTATGCTTGGTGAAGAGATTGGCATCTCCCAACATCTACAGTGGCTGCTTCACTGAGGAAAGGATGAGTTTCTCACATCAGTCTGACTTGTTCAACTTGGTAAAGTTGACACAGATCCAAATAGTGCCATTTGACTTTGTAACCACTACCGTTTTAACACAGCAGTCTGTGGGTCCCTTAACCTTAGTGACCACTCCCAGAGTTTCTGTTCTGGAAACTTCTTTTTTGACCTTGGGCTTCAGCGGAATCGGGATCCTTCTGAGTTTTGTCAATAAAAGTGGTATGGCTCCTTGAATAAGCTGGATGTGATAGTCTTCTTTTAGTTTCCCTAGGCCATTTAATAATGTTGGGAACTCCTCACTGCACCTTTTTTTGTACCATTCTGTCCAGTATGGCAAGAAGATGAAGCTGTTTGTTTTCTTGTGGAGGATCCTCAAAACATAAATGTCCTCTGAAACTCTGTTTCTGCCATTGGTTATGATAACAGTGAGCTCTCCACATGCATCCAGAGAGTGTCTCCCTGGCCCCGTCAGGCCTTTACTCATGGCCCTCAAAGGTACTGTATGTGGTATTTATCATACTACTCTTGTGAAAAGTTACTGGCATGGTTGTAATGTCTGCACCTGTGTCCATCTTAAAGTCTGCCTCCCTCTTGTTGATGAAGACTGTCATTTTCCATTCTGCCCCTTGTGCCTGAACTAATCCCAAAAGAGCATACTCAGTGCCACACTCTGGCACTTCCTGGACTTTGTACACTATTGATTATTACTGATATACTCTCCTGTAGTGGCCCACCTTGTGGCATGCATGGCAAGTGGCATTTTTTCTGGAATCTGGTCTTTTAGGTGTAATGGCACCTTTTTGCACCTCCTGCACTGCTTCTGACTGTCCTTTCCTGGTTAGATGTCCTCCCGTGTCTTTGATCCTGCATCCCTCTTGCAGCATGATTGGGTTTCATTGGACTCCTTTGGGTGGAGAGACATCTTCCCTGCATGGCGTTCACTTGGAGTGTGCTCTGTTTTGCCCCTTCACTTGCTTCTGGCCACAGATGTGACTGCTGCTTCCTTGCAACCTCACTCTGATGGAACATCATGACGGCCTTCTCCAGTGTGAGGTTGTTGTTGAGCTACATGCATTCAGCTAATTTGCTGCCTCAGTGCCCTGTGAGAGTCTGGTCCTGGATCAGTTTGTCTCATTGGTCTTCATAGTAAACTGCTCCACAAGGGCATGCAATATTGTAATGGTCCCATGTCAGCACTGTGCATGTAAGGCAGTGCGGTATTAACTGTACTGTACATGCAGTGCTTGAAATCACAGTGGCAGGGATAGAATAGTAATAGGAATTACCCCTGTCACTGCACACTGATGTAAGGAGAAGAGAAGGTGCCATGTGCTGGTGTCTGGTTGAGCCACTGCCATGGTGGAGTGGCTAGGGCACCAGCACACGGCGCAGTTGGGAGACCTGGGACCATGGTTCAGTTGCCCCCCCAGGTCTCCTCTGCTGCAACTTTTGCCAGCATGTTTTAAAAAAACTTCCCCATCCCAAGTTTCTCCCCCATCCCCGAAGTCTGCCCCCCCCCCGGAGTTTGTAATTTAAGTTCCAGGGGGTGGTGGTTAAAGCCCCTTGCAAAAAAACATAAAGACCCATTGTTGTCAATTGGCATGGTGCACAGAACAGGTTGGTGTTTTGCCTGACTCTGTTTTTGTGTGGTGCTGTTTTGCCGTGGCATTTTCAGCCATGCGGTTTTGTCATATGGCGGTATGACCCCATGCCTGTTGTAATAACATGATCAATGGGTTCCCCTGCTTCTGTTGATTACATTTGTCACTTTCATAAGTCACATTCCCATGGCTCATGAAATATGCTATTAATTTTGCCTGGACAATGTCATAGTTCTTTCATTCCACATCTGTCAACACCATCCCCCTGAGGAAGTTGTCTGCTTTGTCACCAGTGCAGTAGAGCAGGATGTTCACCTGATTCTATGTTGCTGATGCCACTAGGCTGCTTACTAGGCAAAACCTTTCAAAGCAGCTGAGCCATTTCAGGAATTGGTCTGGGTTGGCAAAATTAAAAGGTTTAGGTGGCTGGATCTAATAAGTTGCTGCTATTGCTGTAGTGCAGAGTCACAGATTTACCTTGAATAAATTCACTTTGAGATGCATTGTACTCTTTAGCAAAATAGGTGCCTGTCTCTTTAAATTTTCATCTCCCAGATTGCTTTGTTTTGGCAGGGGCTTCTGTGACTTCAAAAAGTTTACACATTTTTTTTCAGCAGTGTTAGAAATTCAGGATTTGCTTTTAGTGGGCGCTGACTTGGTCTTCTAAAATCCCCAGGGTTAGCTATCTGTTGTCCCACTGTACTTTTCTCTGTTGAATGCTGTGCTATCCTACAACAGTCCTGGTCCATGATTTTCTCTCTTTCTCTCCCGCTCACTGTCTCTGTGGCTGGGAGAGGTTTTATTTGTTGTTGTTTACTTTCCTCATGCTGCATTTTGCTTGACCAATTAACTTGCTGGGGGGGGGGATCAAGGCAATTTGCTGCACTCTCCTCACTGCAGCTAGGTAGGAGGGAAAAGTAAGCTGGAGCAGCCCCAGCCTTACTAACTTTCTGGTGTTTTAGTGGCTCCTTAAGCTGTGCATGGTTTGTGTTACAACACTGCAGCTCATCTCTCATTCGTGGTGTGTCTTGCTTGCTGCTGCTTTTGCTCCAGGCCTTAGCAGCAGGTTGTTGCTCTGGCTCATTCATAGACACTGTCTCAGTGGATTGGCTTTAGATCCTGATCACATGCTACCCACCCTCACAAACTTGGGTGGTTTTACAAACAAAAAAAAAAAACCCTCTTCATGCCACTCCAACAGGTATTGAGGCACTCCCAGATGATGGAATACACAGAAGGAGGGCTTTGGATTACAAACAAAGGCTGATTTTCACTTCAGAGATGACATTGTGTGCGCTGCATAAGGGCCATGAAACACACTGGTTGGAGTAAGATGGCAGCTATCTTCATTACAGGAAGAGTCTCTGGGTAGTTCTTTTCAGAAGTCACCTGGCAACTAGATAGGCTAGCTTGGTTACAGCGCCACCTATCTCCACTCAAATGAGTGAAAGCAGGACCACACTGAAAATGAGATATTGCATCTTGTCTGGGATAGCTTGAGTAAATACAGCATAACAAGGGGTAACAGCAGAACCCCAGCCAAAATGACAAATTACATGTCAATTGAACCATGGGTAAATATATTGTGAAAATGCATGAAACCAGGATGCCACTGAAAATGAGATGTTGCCCCTGAGCGTGGCTATCATGCACAACTGCATTTTTAAAATCTGCAAAAGAAGGACCTCACTAAAAGCAAGACAATTCAAGAGCTGTCATGGTTGGCCTCTGTCAACTCTTCTCTATTTTAGCTCCTTTCATGACCTTCTGTAGCTCCACTCCTTTGTATCCTTTAAGTAACCCACTACTTGCCCGACAGACACTCCATTGCTGTCATCCCTCACTGTCCAGGTACCCTAGGGAGTGTCCATTCCTCTACAACTCCATCATATTCCTGCTCTCACTACAGAGGAAGGACTTCCACATACCAGAGAGACACATTGGAGGATGGGGATGGTGTGCTACTGGGTCGAGATGGCTTGGGGTGAGAATACAGAGGAGCATTATCCAACACATCCAGGCAGACCATTTCCATTTTTCTCCCTTCCTTCACCCACCTCCCCACGAGGGTGTGAATCTTATGATGTCCCAGGGGGACTCATAGCAGTACGTAGTCACTAATACCACCAAAAGCAGTACCACCGAACCATCACCTGGAGCTGTTCTAGAAGGAGTTTATACCATGCACTGCTCAGGAACCTTTTTGCCATGCAAGATGCAGGGTGACCTTATGGATTTGGCGCCTTTCCTTGTACTGGTTGAATGCAAAAGAAAAGGTTTCTCTTTTAAACTACTACTTCTAAATGAAATAAGCAATAGTTATTTTAAATTCCTGGTTCTGCTGAATGGTTAGTTGCTGACCAACAGTTGTGAATTAATGTACTTCACTGACCAGCGAAAGATTTTACATCACATTAATACAACTAAGTCACACATTAATTCTATATCTCTTCTCCCGCATCAGTCATTCCCCATGTTTTTATTTCAATAAGTTGATAACTATTTTTGTTCTTTGGTCAGTTCAACAACTTACTGCTTGGTAACTTTTATTCTTAGACATAATTGTCCTCTTTATCTTTGTTACATTTATTCAATTTCTATGATCTTTATATTCTGTTTTTTTTGTATCTGTTATCTTTCCCCTTTCCCCTCCCTCCAAGACACAACTGAAAATGATCTGTTACTAGCTCAGTATGTCTTTCCTCATAAACTTTTTGAAATAAATGTCACATTAATGCATTAGCAGCCATTGTGGCTCTGACCAGATTTGTTATAGCAGATGTGGTTGCCCAGAGTTCACTTTAATTCACCTTTGAGGGTGGATATAAAAGCATTTAGACCTGACTGACAAGGATTATATAGTATAGATAATTAAGTGGTCAGGATATTTAGATAAATCAACAATAATTCAAGCTCAGAAAGTTTTGTTTTGTTTTGTTTTTTTAGTTAAAAAAGTGTTGCCTTTTGGTTAGTCTTATAACAACATTGTTGGAGAACTACATTCTGGATTTGACCCTGAATAATATGACATCACAGAACTACAATACCTGAAGGAACACCTAAATCAACCATCCCTACTAACGGAGTTCCAGAAATTAGTCTTGCAGTACCAGTGTCAGATACAAGTGGCATTCGAAGGTCAAATCATCAACATAAAACACGTGATAGACTGAGACTTTGACTTCAGTCTTATGGAAATTTAATTTACTTAGTGAAAACCGAAAGGTCATGCAGCTGTATATGGAGTCAGTAACTATTTGCAATATCAGGATAGTATTTTGTGAGAAATTAATTGGGTGTGGGTAGTTTCTGATAAAGGATGAGGAGTGCTGAGATGAAATGTTAAATGTCTTGCTTCCTAATAAGTAGACTGGAGGCCTGTGGTTTGGTGAGGCAGCGGCTAACTCCCAACACAACCTCATTGAGTGCTTCATAAGTGAACATGTCCAGGCAACCTCCAGATGCCCATTTCTGGATTCTTGCCCACCTTTTCCATCCTCCTTATCTTGCTGCAAAGTCACTACCTGGGATGTTCTTCCTCTTATTGCTCTGCTCGGGGGCTTTGCCGCTGTTCTGTTCAGTGGTGGTGTGCTGCTCCACCTGCTACCTGGCAGCTTCTGGGCCCCTTCCTGCCATGGATGTTTCTCCCACTGTGGTTGCTCCTCCCTTTCTGGTTGTTCCTGGGTCCTAGTGCCCCAGGGCTGCTTCTTTGCTGCTCCCTCTGTCTGCTGCTCATGCTCTTTCCTCAGCTTGTGGGGGTTGTTCCTTTCTGGCCTGGCCTTGCTGGCTACCAGCTTCACCAGTGCTTACCACCCCACCTGGCCCAGGAGTGCTGGCTGTGGCTAGCTTCTCCCCCTACTCCCCCTTCCGCTTTCTGGGTGGGGTGCTGACTGCCCCCTCCCCCTCACCTGCAGCCTGTGGGTTGCTTGTTATGCTATCTGCTTCAGGATCCTCCAGCTGTTCCTGTGCTTTGTCTCCCATTTTGCTTTTGGGCTTCTCGCTGCCCTTTGTCTTCAGTGTTCACCATGCCTCACCCCTCATTGTCTCAGTATGTTTTGCCTTTGGCTTCATACTACCTCTCTGCACCAGTGGCCTGGCCTGCTCCAAGCGTTCATCAAGCCTGCTCTGCTCTGCTTCATAATTCCCACCAGCCTCCTCAGGTAACTGTCCTGTCCTCTTTCCCTTACCACATACCATTCCTACTCTACCACCTACTTTCAGGCAAACATCTCGCGAATCATCAATGGGCACATGCCCTCATACAACCGGACATATACCCATTCTCAGCACCTCAAGTGATCAGTATGCTTTTGCCTTTCTGGCTTTATACTGCAATTATCAGTACACTTTCACCCTCTATGACTTATGCCTCAACGATCAATATGCTTTTGCCCTCAGTGGCTTCATGCTGCACCACTTGACCCTCTCAGGGGATTGGCTTCCTAGATCAGTGATCCCCACCAGAAGTAGTTTTGGTCTGCCTTGCCTAAAGCAGCTGTTTCCAATCTTCTACTTTTCCTCAGGCTTTAAAATCATAATGTTTCTTGGCATGGCTACTGTCATACCCCCCAAATGGCAGGCCTTCAGCTCCTCTGTGGTGGAAGACCTTCTGTTAGAAAGAGAAGCACACATCATCCTTGTATCCAGTTATTGCAGGCCCGACTGTTGCCTTGGTTGGTTATAGTTTGTTCAATGCCTGGAGGGATGGCAACCTGAAGCCTTGGATCTGCAGAGGTTTCCTCCACACAGTTGTTTTCCTTTCCTCCATGCAGATGATCATAAAAGTGATAGTTTTCTGTGGTGTAGTAAGGTTTCTTTTACTGAATGGTTTGGGACCTGGATGGTGGCTCCATTTCTTCACTGGTCGCTTTGCTTCATGGCCTTCCCTCTTTCCTTAGCAGAAGACAATGTTCTGACAGTTCTGTTACACGCCTTTGGCACTAATTTTTGGCTCCTTCCCTAAGGTAGCTTTAGCCAAAGGAATGCACCCTCTGGCATTTGTAGCTGTGGGACCCTCCTCAAGAGGGTTACTCTGCCTCTGGTACCGTAAACAGGGTCAATGCTCAGGAGGAACAGGGAACATGAAAGACCACATAACCACAAGCTACGTAAGTTTTAAATCCACATGTTTCACAAGCACAACATTCCAAGCAACTAACTGCACTAGCACTCCATACATAGTTGCCCTCTTGACCAGCGAACCTTTCCTTTATGTCTGGCTCTGCTTCCTAGAGTTCCCCAGCTATAAATCTGCTTTCAATCTGCATCTGCCTCCTTCTGTCCTAACAAATGCAATGCAATGTAATGCAATGCCTCATTGAGCCACGTTAGACTGTTTCTTCTCAGATCTTCTGTTTGTCGAAAACAGAATGTGGGAAGTTTTTGCTTTATAAAAGTTTAAAGCATACGGGGAGTTGTTTGTGCAAGTTTCCACATGTTCTCCATGATGTAGTTTGTGTCCTTGTTAAGCTGTTAGATCATTTTCACAATGTATCAGTGTTCTACTATTAAATGTTGTGTATAAAAGGGACGTAAACTAGGTCATAGATTTCTAAAATGATACATACTGTATTGTACCATGAATGTGTGAATCAGAAACATAATCCTAGTTTACTAAAAGACCAGTAAAAGTGGAATAATTACCAAAAACAACTTCTACAGGAAACAAATGACTCACCAGCTCAACACAGTTCTCCTCTAATAAACAAACTCTGGCCAGGGCCTGTCTGTCTGCTAATGCATTCACCTAATAAGGGATACAGAATAATGTGTGGCCTAGTCGTAATTTACTTGCTTTATTACTGTGATGTAAAAATCCCACATTTACTGGACAGCAGGGAAAAGTTTCATGGTGCAAGGATTCAGCTAACTTCTGGGAATGACTTGAAATGGGGAGAGCAAGCAACTGGTATGTAATGGTATAGATTCCTACACACAGACAACACACAGGTTGCTGTGCTCTCTGAGTGTATGCAACAAGTTAGTCTGTGTCACAAAATATTGCTTCATGTCAGTGTTTAATATTCAGCATACATATACAGCATACAGTAACACCAAAATATGACTGGTTCATACTTCCCCATGGCTGTTAAAGATGAGGCACACTGATAAGTCCTGAAAAGGACAAAACACATATATGTGTCTTCTGTTTTTAGCCTTTGCAAATTGTGTGAGAGGCCCTTTGGCGCCATGCATTCCTGCTTAAAGCTGAACCCATTTAAATTTTTCCATGGTGATTTGCGCACATTTCTCATGATGCTTTGCATTATGGGAGTGTGCAATTTTACATATGTTTCTATAATGATGGGTTATCTGGACATGTCACTATTCCTTCACTGATTTGCAACTAAAAAATCAATGTAGGTGTCAATAATGGGACATTTGGTAACTGGTTGTGCTGTTTTCTAATAACTGTGTTTGGTAATGTATGTGATGATTAAAAGTCATATTGTTTTCTTTATTAAATACTTCATCTGGATGTGCCTTATATGCTCAGCTTGTCTAGCCCTTTATTTGAAATACTATACAGTTACCTGTGATGTAAAAGTAATAAAAAATAAAGAATTTTTAAGTATCACATTTTTTTTAAACTCAGCTTTATTCATCATTCAAATCACATATAGATCATTACATGCAGAACATTCCATTCCATCATGAGGTACTGTGGCATAGATACATGTCGCATAAGTGCATTTCATAACAAAGTAACCTTGTAATTATTATATAATAACTGGTGACCCTCGATAATGACTGGATTTCCACTCCTGATAAAATGCAGACATAACCTGCTGAATTCTGTAATAACTTGATAGGGGTTCATTCAGTATTTTCCTCCTCACACTCACACTTCACTCAAGCATGAAAGAAAGCAGACTAGCTGGCCTCCAGTGCAGTGGTAGCGCTCCCACTTGCAACACCAATGACCCAGGCTCGGGAGCAAATTTAGACTGTCAGAGGGTCGGCTGTGGGGAGGAGGATTGAGCATCTGAAGGATTGCTCTAATCCTCTTCCACCAGGGATGAGGGTGAGCACAGCCCACAGCAAACCTGGCCCCTGGTGGAAGCTTAGGGAAAAGCAGCTTGGTGCCAAGACAGATCATGGGATGTGGCAGACATTGGTGTACATCATGTAGACATGCACGGCGTGTTCCATGATGTCATTGCACGTCATGCTCTGGTGGTGAGAAAATGAAGGAAAAACACTGGTGGCAGGATGATGAGCGCCCGCAGACACCCCACGCCACCAACTGGGCACACCACTAGAACTGGATTTGTTCTCCGGTGGGTCTTGGGGGACCCTGCCGATACCACCAGGGAGGGGCAAGCCCTGGGGGAAAACAGTGGCAGTCCCAGTAGACATCAAGGTGATGGGGCTGGGATGTTTCTCAGAAGTAGGCCTGATCAGGGGGAGGAGAAAAAAAATAGAAGGCAGACTGTATTTGTGCAAGTACGGTGGCTGCTCAGAGACACACTCATTCGCACACAAAGATACAGCTTACAATATTTCTCTCTCTTGAAACCTTGCACCAGTTATTATAGAATATAATGCCTCTGAAAAGTTTGTTTCATGAGGATTTTTCACATACCCTAGGTGTGTGATGACCTCATAAACCCCTCAAACTTTGCACTCAGGGTTTATGGATTGTCACATGCCTTGGGTGTGTGAAAAATCTTCACAGCACATACCAGTACAGGAATTATTTTCTATGTATATCACATGTCACTCCCAGCTGTATTATGTCACATTGTTTAAATCTCGACTGCTTAAATGCATTTATTTTATAACTGTCACATTTTAATGTATTTTTTTTATAATTTATTTTCCAAGAAGAGCCCAACTGAAATGCACCATCTTGTTGTTAGTGCAGTTCTGTTTCTATACAATATTTACAACAACTGGCAGGAGTGAGGCACAGGGAAGTCAAGCAACTTGCTTGGGGTTATACAGAGGAAAAGTGGCTTAGGTGGGATACGAACTTCATGCTGTGAAGATTTTTCACACACCCGAGGTGGAAGACTAGATTTGCTGACAAAGGCACCTAGCTTCACCTGAGCTCTTTTCTTCTAGGTTGCTTGAAAGGACAGAGCAAAGAACCTTACCAGAGCAAGGAAAAGGATTAAGGTTTCTTTTCACTAGGCAGATTTACTGTGTGTTATTATTTTCTTTTGTACTGACAGGGATGGTTACTGTTTATTGCTAACATTTTATTACTTTATTTTTCTCTGATTCATATTGTTTGTTGCTGGGTATACCTTCTGCTGCATTATTACAGGGTGTGCCTACAGGTGTGTGCTTACAGATTACTGCTGTAATCTTCTGATTCAAATTGTCTTTTGTAAGGTATATCTTCTGTTACTGCTTTATTTTTCTCTGTAGCAAAGTGTTTCTTACATGGTATATCTTCTGTGAAATTATTACAGGTGGTGCTTTACAGGTTTTACAGTTTTATCTATCATTCGGATAAGCTTTCAGAGCTACTGCATTTGTTGCTGGCTGATGATTTCTGCTCTTACCTCCTTGTTTCTTTTGTATGTGGTTCTTCTTTTTCAGCAGGGGAAGGGCCCAGCAACCCACCCCCATTCCCAGCCACCCCATACCACACTCCTTTTATAGGGTAGCACAGTCATACATTTCCTGTAGCAAAGCAGGAAGCTGTGAATCAGAGGGGTATCTACACAGTGACCTCATTTACAGGGGTAAAAGTAATTTAACTTGTTATAACAAGTTATAAAAAAAAAACATAAAATCAAACTTTTGCTTTCATTTTCCTCCTTCTAATTACTCTGACCAGATTATAAACCCAACAACTTATCTGGAATGGACATTATTAATTGCAGGTACTGTGGGATGCTTTTCAGAAGGGCAGTTTTACAGGATTTAGGACACTGTTCTATGTACCGGGCCATTGGAGATTTAAGGGCTCAGCTCCAGCCAGCATGGGCAGAGATTGCGCACCTCAAATTGCATATTCAGGAAGAATTATATTATAAGAACTGCCTGCCATTTCCCCAACATCCAACAGAAGTACCTCAGCTGCAGAGGGTAGTTGGTCCAGGAGGTTGGCAGATGGGTAGGAGGAGCAAAGTGGGTGCCACATCACTCGGTGCTGTCCAACATATTACCTCCACAAACCATATAAAAACTACAAACAGGTATCTGCCTCTATCTCCAAAACCAAACAAAGGGGCAGAGGACACTGCAGAGCAGGACACTGCAGCACAGGAGCTAGCGCAACAAAACTTGCCCAAAACAGGGACCAAAACAAAAAAAGCAAAAAGGAAATCCAGAAAACTTCTGATCATAGGAGACTCCATGGTTTGAGGAATTGATACCTATCTCCAGCCAGGGGTAATGGTCAGATGTCTCCCAGGTACATCAGCATGGAGAGACACTGACCGCATTGCTAAAATTGTACAGGAAGCAGGAGAAAACATTGATGTCCTGGTATACATAGGGACTAATGAACTCACCAGCCGGTCAGTTGTGGAGACCAAGGAACACCTGACCAGGCTGGGTGACAAACTATCATCCATTTTGTCCGGCATCTTCTTCTCCGAGATCCTACCAGTCTGGGAGAGGGTAGCAGATGGACAGAAGGTCAGAGAAGGGGAGATAGGGGAGCTAAACATGTGGCTCAAGGGCTGGTGCCAGGAAAAAGGACACAAATTTGTAAGGAACTGGCAACAGTTGTGGGAGCGAAAGTTCTTTAAATTTGATGGACTGCATCTGACTAAGGAGGGAGTCAGTGCATTGGGGCAGAAGTTTGACATCTTTGCAGAATATTTAAACTAGCAAATGGGGAGGGGGTGCAGCACCCAATGCGTCAAATGGGAAGAACACCCCTTCCCCCTCAGTATGTGATCAAACAGGAGTTCAACATGTTTGTAGTTCATTTGCATCACTGAGTAAGGAAAAAGGTCTGTCTCCCCATACGATGCACAGGGGAAACATCAGACCTCACCCAACAACTAAGACACCGAAATCTGGCCAATGGAAAATCATGAACACAAATACTTGCAGTCTGGGAAACAAGATCCCAGACCTGCAGGCAATAATGACAGAGGCTAAATTGGACATAGTAGCCATTAGCGAGACATGGTTTACCAGTAACCACACTTGGGAGACTTCAGTACCTGGCTATGTATTGTTCAGAAGGTGCAAAAAGGGGGGTGGAGTGCCCCTTTATGTCAATGAAAATATCAAAGCTACAGAAATTCAGAATACACATAAGCAGCCAGGAGAACTGTGGGTCACCCTGGAAACAGGAAATGGGACAGCCATATGAACTGGGGTTGTGTACAGGCCTCCAGACCAGGGGGAGGACATAGACCCATTACTGTTAGAAGATATACAGAACATGACAGCTAAAGGGGGGAGGTTCCGATAATGGGAGACTTCAACATGCCAGATACAGATTGGTCAATACCAGCAGGAACATCTGCCAGAACTGGACACATAGTGGATTCCCTGCAGGGGGAGGGCCTCACACAACTGGTACAAAAACCCACAAGAGACTGGGCTATCCTAGATCTAGTACTGACTAACAGGGAAAGGATCATAGCTCTCCAGGTAGAAGGTCACCTCGGGCCAGTGGCCATCACATGGTATGGTTCAATTTGGCCACTAGAACTAAATCATCCCATTCCAAGGCACAAGTATGGGACTTCAGAGGAGCTGACTTTTATAAGATGGCCAACAGAGTTAAGCTAGTCCTAGCAAGAAGAAATACAGGTGAGGGGGGGTACAGGCAAAGTGGGCAAGCATTAAGGATGTAATACTTGAGGCAACATCCCATTGTGTTAGAGAGAAAAAATAGTGCAAAAGAAGAAGGAAACCACTTTGATTCTCAAAAATAGTAGCAGAAAAGGTCAGAGCCGAAAGTCTGGCCTTCAGGAAATATAAGGGAAAGCAGTGGGATGAAGATAGGGAGGCATACCAAACTTCCCTAAGGGAAGAAGGGAAGGCAATAAGGCAGACAAAGGCCCAAACCAAGGAAACACTAGCACAAACAGTAAAAGAAGGCGACAAGACTTTCTATAGATACATTAGTGAAAGGAGAAAGTCCAGAGGGGGTATTGCTAAGATCAAAGGGGATAAGGGGGCATGTGAGGAGGAGGACCATGTAAAAGCATCTATCCTAAATAGATACTTCTGCTCAGTATTTACTGAAGAGAAGGTAGAGCAGGGTCCACAGCTCAGCACCATGGACACAGGTTAGAGGGAGGTGTGCACTAGTCCCTTCACAAAAGAAAGGGTCCTACAAGAGCTCAATAAGCACAGGGTGGACAAGGCAATGGGACCTGATGGCATACATCCCAGGGTACTAAAGGAGCCAAGGGTGGAACTAGCAGAGCAATTATCAGAACTGTTTAGTGAGTCTCTGAGCACAGGAGAGGTCCTAAAAGACTGGAGAAGAGCTCATGTGATCCTGCTTTGCAAGAGTGGAAGCAGGGAGGAGGCAGGGAACTACAGACCAGTCAGTCTTACCTCAGTAGTGAGCCCAATTATGGAGGCACTCCATAAGGAAAGGATAGTGCAACACCTGGAATCCATAGGAGCACAGGATCCAAGATAGCATGGGTTTACAACAGGAAGGTCCTGTCAGACTAATCTCACAGATTTCTTTGACTGGGTAACCAGAGTGGTGGACCATGGGGGAACAGTTGATGTTGCCTACCTTGACTTCAGCAAAGCTTTTGATACTGTTCCACATAGAAGATTGATTAATACGTTGGGTAGGCTCGGGGTGGGTCAGAAGTTGATCAACTGGGTGGCAAACTGGTTGACAGGCAGAAAACAGAGAGTGGTGGTAAATGGTATACAGTCAGAAGAGATACAAGTCACAAGTGGGGTACCTCAGGGATCAGTCCTGGGGCCATTCCTCTTCAATATCTTCATCGGTGACATTGCATATGGACTGGAGGGCAAGGTTTGTCTGTTTGCAGATGACACCAAGCTCTGCAACAGAGTAGATGATCCAGATGGAGTGGACAGAATGAGAAGAGATCTGGATAAACTGGCAAAATGGTCGGAAGAGTGGCAACTGGGGTTTAATGCAAAGAAGTGCAAGATCATGCACATAAGGGAAGAGAAACCCTGAAGCCACCTATAGGCTGGGAAGGGAGTTGCTGGCAGTCACAAGGGAAGAAAGAGGCTTGGGCATCATCATCACAGATGACCTGAAATCTTTCAAGCAGACCACTAAAGCAGTAGGTAAGGCTAGAGGATGTTTGGGTGTATTAGTAGGGGTATCACAAGTCGTAAGAGGGAGGTAATAACCCCTCTTTACAAGACACTGGTTAGGCCCCATCTGGAGTACTGCATGCAGTACTGGAGGACATACCTTCACAAGGACATTAACCAAACTGAGGCAGTCCAGAGAAGGGCAACCAAAACGGTTCAGGGACTGTATCAGAAAACATATGAGGACAGATTAACGGAGCTCAATATGTATACCCTAGAGCAAAAGAGGGAGAGAGGTGATATGATCAAAACATTTAAACACCTTAAGGGCATTAACAAGTCTAACATGTTTTAATATAAGAAAAATAGCAGGACAAGAGGACACAGCATGAGATTAGAGGGAGGCCGATTAAGAGGTAATGTGAGGAAGTTCTTTTTCACAGAAAGGGTGGTGGATGCATGGAACGGCCTACCTCAGGAAGTGGTGGATATGAATACAGTGCAGGGCTTCAAACAGGCATGGGATAGGCATAAGGGAGCAATACAGATGAGTGTGAAAAGATAGGTCATTGACAGAGCAAGGCCGATGGCACATTCATAAGGCAGAAAAAGAAATGGATAGACTGAATGGGCCTTGCAGTCCTTATCTGCCGTCAGCTTCTATGTTTCTATGTTTCTCCAGATTTACAGTTTTATACTGTTACTACTTGGTTACACTGCCTCCAGTATGCAAATGTTATGTTTTATCATTGAAAAGATCTTTTTGCATAGAAACACATTACCTAGCTTTATATATAAAGTAATGTGCCTGCTAGGTTACAGGGTATTGATGTCATTTATTGCTGAAACGTTTTTCAAATTTTTGCTTAGTTCAGGCAGAAAACAGCCAGCTCTTAGTTACACAGTCTCATGGAATGTTAGGCCTGAGTGCCATGGCAAGAGCACCATCTTCACAAAGAGCTCGATAAACCATAATCTAAGTCCAATATGAAAACATCTCCCAGTGCAACAGGTATGGTTATAATGTATTGAAAACAGTTGCTGCCAAGCTTTGTTTTCTGCTTATTTTTGTAAAGTACAGTTTTCTCTCCAAGATTATATAATCCAGGTTTCAAATAAAACTGTTTTTTTTTTTTTGTCTGGGTGCTGCATTTCCTAGGATGCACTGGAACACCTGGAATGCACTACAGAAAGGAAACATCTTGTAGCATAGTGGAGTCTATAGGTAAGTCAATGTGTCAGCCAAAGAGCCAAGGAGAAAACAGCCACTCCCACTTACCAGCAAATGGCACTATGAGCCTCTGGGCTCATCTGAATACAGTCATGTGACCATTTCATGCCTGTTGCCATCTACCAACATTTTCCGGTTGAATGTGATAGTTTCTTGGATGTGATATGTTACTTGTATTATCAATATGCTTGACAGGTTGTGATTTGTTGTTTGAGGTGTCAGTCTATCCATGAGGCAGCTATGCAGCCAATATGTGAACAATATAGAAAGCCTTATGAGTCTGCTTCCGGCTGGTACCCCTCTTAAAAAATAACAACTTCTCAGTAGTAAACTGGCATTAGAACTTGGCATAATCAGCTTATTATTACATCTTAAGAACCAATTGTGCTCATCATAAAAACTTAAAAAAGGCATTTTCATTCTGCACACCCACCCTGTGTGCTTAATGCTTCTGATTATTAGGCAGCTGTCCCATGCCCATCAAGCAGGCTAGATGCTACTGCCCTGATTACACTGCCGCCATTCATTGACTCGTCCATGCCCACTGAGTAGGCTTGATGTCTGTACTACCATTCATTATCTCTCCCATGCCAGACTAGCAGGCTTGATGTCACTGCTGTCATTCATTAGCTCTCCCATGCCTGCCTAGCAGGCTTGAAGCCACTGCTGCCATTTGTTTGCTCTCCCATGCCAGCCTAGCAGGCTTGATGCCACTACAGCTGTTCATATATGTGCAACCCATGTCACGGCCAAGAGCAGCATATGGAAACTGCCCCCCCCAACTTATTCACAGAAAAGGTAACATGCCACAAGTTGACAAAAACAGTAGGCATCACCCCTACCTCTGGGGTGAATATCTGGCACTGTAGTCTAAAGGGTTCGGGGATTTAGGGTACAAAATAACATTTATATTTACTCCAGGTTCTGGGACAGAGGTGTCAGAGCTATGCTAGGTGCAACTTCTGTGGGAGTCCCATAACAATTCACACTCAGAAAGCACAGATATAATGTCCACTACTGAAGATGGGATTGTACAGTATGGATTTATTCACACAAGTTGGAAACAAATGCAGAACAGGGTGGTCCCCCAGGTTTGGTACTATCGGTGCAAGGTATTTCTTTCCAGAACAACTGTCTGGGCACTTTAGAACAAACTTTTCCTCACTCACACATTTCAAACTGTCCATCCCTCTGTACTAGGAATCTCTGGACCTTACCTTTTCCACAAAAAGTATACTGTTGTTTTGGCCACACACTGTGGACACATTTCAAAAAATCTCCTGGTGCTATGACATCCGTTAGCATGCCCAGTTTAACCTGGTGCCCATATGTGAACCAGTTTACCTTGACTAAGGAATCAAACTGGGATTATGCCCAATCCTTCCCCATGTCCAGTCTTTGCCATTCCTTCTGGGTTACACCAAAATGTATCCTTCAGTTCACCTGGATTGCAAAGGAATTACACACTTTTACTTGAAACATTCAGCACATGTTTGTGGTGCAACAGGGGCCCTGACAGGTGCACTCTAGCCTTATCTCTGGGCACATACACCTCAGACCAACCCCCAAGAACAGTCCCATGACCTGTACTCATGGCTTTTGTCCCTTTTGATACAGACATGGAAACATGAAGGAGAACATCCTCTTCCTTCACAGGTAGCATGTCACAGATTCAGCAGCACACACTTTCTCTCTGGGCAGCTGACATTCTTCAGGATCTTCAGGGGATTGCCCCTTGTATCCACAGAAATTGAAGTCTTTGTCACTTCTCTGTGGAAATGACCCACTGTGGTCCTGCAGGCAAATGATCTCCAGCACTTCTTCTGGTACTGCTGGGTCTCACACACTAGGGTGAGAAACTGCCGAGGGTCCTTCACTCAATCTCATAAGAGACTAGCAGGCACCCCTGCACTCTGAGCACTGCTGCTGCTCAGAGCTCCACTTCACACTACTGCTGACTACAGACATACTCTGTCTCCCATCTGAACATTCTAAACCAACTCCTGAGCAGCTGATTCCAAAGTGGCTTATGCTGCTGTGAGAATTCTAAATGACACAATCCATTCTCTGCTCAGCTTAGCTGATTAAACAATGATACCATCTTGTAAGGAGTTTTTAACAACATCCATACAGGCTGCCCAGTACCCTGCCTGGCACTAATACCGATGGGATTCCAGTAACCCCAGGGGACTGGGTGGTTGCATGTGCAATTATGTGAAAGTGGTAGCAGTTTTTTTGTGGATATTGCAGATGTAGGAGGAGAATGGGAGGTCTGTGTCAAGAAAGATATCTAGATTGTTAACAGAGAAGACAAAATAAGTTTAGTCAAGGAGATAGATAAAACAGACAGAGGGCTTGATTCACAAAGGTCATCATAGCTTGCGCTCACCGCTAGTGCACCAGGGACCCTGTGCCTGATTCACTAGCGGGTAAGATCCTGCTGGCAAAGTCCCACTACTTGCAGCATTTCTGGCACTGCACCAAACAGATGGCGCATCTTGAAGGTGTGCCACAAGCCACGGGGCAGCCATGTGGCAATAGTATAATGGACAGCAGTCCCTGGTTGCTATCGCCCCCTACCCACCAGTTCTGATCCCAGTTAAGAAATAAAAAAAAAATCCCTGTTGGTCTAGCTGACCCCCTCCCCGATCCCCGATGTCTCCAATAATTAGTTATTGTTATAATTCCTTGGTGATCTAGCTTCCCCCCTCCCAGATCCCCGATATCCCCAGTAAATATTTATATGTATAATTCCCTGGTGATCGAATGCTCCCCCAAACCCCGATCCCTCATTATGAAATAACAGCACATCATTGGTGGTCTAGTGGACCCCCACTCCCCCACCCCGGCAGGAAGCCTCCCATAACACCACTCCCCTCCATCCCCAAACTGAGCTGGCAAGTTGCACAGCCCACCACTCACCACCATGGCCAGCCACTGATTGAGCTCTCAATGAGCACTGTACTATATTCAGTACACACCCATTGATTAACAGTAAGCTGTCAATCAATGTGCTTGCACTGAATACAGTACATCACTCATTGAGAACTCAGTTGGTTACTGGCCATGGTGGCGAGTGGTGGGCTGTGCCAGTTGATGGCTTAGTTTGGGGATGGGGAGAAAAGCGGTGAACACTACCTGCCAGGGTGGGGGGCCACTAGGACTACCAATGATGTTATTATTTCCTAAGGGGATTGGGGCTGGGGGGGGGCAATGATCACCAGGGAATTATGCATATTGTAGAAATACTAATTGGAAACATCGAGGATTGAGGAGGGGGGTTCCGCTTGACCACCAGGGAATTATAACAATAACTATTTATTGGGAAAATTGGGGATCGGGGAAGGGACCACTAGATCACATGGGATCATTTTTACTGTAACGTGGAATTGGGGCTTGGGGGGGGGGTCTGCTAGACCACCAGAGAATTATAACAATAACTATTTAGTGGGGACATTGGCCATCTGGGAGGGGGGGCTGCTAGGTTACCTGGGATCATTTGTTATGATAACAGGGGATCAGGGCTTGGGGGCACAGCACACTGGCACAGGTATATAACCCTCCCAGAGTATTTCTAAGTACCATTGGTACTTTGACTGTTGCCCTCTGGGAGGGTTTTGTGTATGCTAAAGTAGGGGATATGGCAGCCTGTATCTGCTGCAAGCCCCTTAGCACCATGCCACGCCCATTTTGTGGCTCAAGGCTGGCACAACCCCCCTTTGGTGCATGCAGCCTGTATTTGATGCAGGCTGCTTTTCTGAATAGCTCCTGGGGCACCTTTTGGTGCAGGGTACGACTTGCATCATTTATGTTTGGTGCAGGCACCTTGCGTCATTCTAGGAGCTTTGTGAATCAGGCCCAGAGTTTTTATTTTGGATTCTCCTGTTGTGTTTATGAGGAGTTGACCTGGTCAAGGCATTCAAAAAGGGTGAGAATGGAAGGATTTGTGGAAGAGTCAAAACATAATAATGTAAACCCAGGGAAACAAACAGAGCACAAAAGATATGAATGTAGAATAATGAAGCTCCTTGTTTTACAAAGACATAAGTCAAAACAACTTTAAACAAAATATCTTAACATTTCAACGGGAAGTATGCTGGGTAGTCTGCTTAGATTGGGTTGTTGTCCGAGTGTGAATTATATAAGCACAGCACAATAACAATAAGAAGTTCAGATACAGCAGTATCTAATACAAAGCCTGCACACACAATATACAAATACATGGGTGGGGTAGAAATGCTCCTGAAACTCTCCAGCTCGTTGCACTTTCACTAAAATAAATATGCATCTTTGTCTGTCAGATTAAGGAAAAGGGAGTGTTTAAAAATTAGCAGATCATAATTTTCCTGTTATTGGCCTCCTAAAATCTGCCAAAAACTTACTTGCAGATAGAAGTAATTTGAACTATTACATTAAGTAATTTGTTCCCAATTACATGAACTCTTGAGAAGCTGGTCAGTGACGTGGAGTCCACCTCTGTTGTGCAAGTGAGTAAGTAACACATTACAATCTGTAAAGGCAAATTGGTAGTTAGGGAGGCTATCCATTATTGCAGTAAACAGATGAGGGACAGAGATTATAAGGAGCCACAAGAAACAGCTATTTGCTTAAGGACCTAGCTAGTCACCACAGTGCACAGTTAATCACTGCAGGGCACAGTTAATTGCTGTAGAACACAGCTAGGAGCTGTAGAGCACAGGTAGGAGCTGCAGGGCACAGCTACTATAGTAGCAGGGCACAGCTGCGAATCACAGAGCCCAGCTAGGAGCCACAGGGCAATGCTAGGAGCTTCAGGGCACAGTTGGGAGCCACATAACACAGCTAGGAGCCACAGGGCAATGTTAGGAGCTGTAGGGCACACCCAGGAGCCACATAGCACAGCTAGGAGTCACAGGGCAATGTTAGGAGCTGCAGGAAACAGCTACTGTAAGAGCAGAGCACATCTAGGAGCCACACAGCACAACTAGGAGTCACAGGGCAAAGCTAGGAGCTGCAGGGCACAGCTACTGTATTAGCAGAGCAAAGCTAGGTGCTGCAAGGCACAACTAGGCGCTCCAAGGCACAGCTAGAGGCAGAGAACTGCTAGTTACAGGTAATAACTTGGAACTACAAGTCAAACAGTGGAAAAAGACTGCACCAACTATGGATGATACAATGGTCCAAAACAGTACATACAGTAAGTAATGAAAGACGATCTCCACCCATCACTTGCTCTTTCTCTGAACTTTCTACCACAAAAAAGATACAGACCAAATTCTTCATGTGCAAAATATTGATTACTGTGCAAAACAATCAAATATTTAAGACAGAAAGAAGTGGCTCCCATAGACTCCTGACATGTTTCACCCACCACCATGTGCTTTCTCAAAGGATTTTGGGATCATGTGTTGGTAACCATATTAACAGACTGCTAAGCACTGCAGCAGGCAAACATTTGCCTTTGCCCCCTGCTCTGAAACCTGGCCTCAGGTAGGCAGGTAGGGTTCAGCCCCATCCCCAGTGGAGGAACAATTGTGGCCACCTAGAGGGCATGGGCATCTGGCTGGGGGCAGAGAGTGAGGGATTTAAAAAGAGCTGTGACCTGCAGCTCTCACCCACTCTTCTCTACCAGCTTCAGATTTACTCAGCATTGCTTGCAGTAGTTCAGCAGGACCACCAGCAGCAGGACATTTGATAAGGTTCCAGATATTAACTCCACAGTACATTGGTTGGGTAAGGAATTCAGGGCATTTCCAGCTTGTAGAGGAATCCAAACTAGAGCAGAGCTATTAGTCTAAGTGTTGTGAGGTCAGCACTTATGGACTATAAAGTAATGGACTTTTATTGCATAGCTCTTTTAAGAAAGGTCCAACTTTATTGGATAGGCATCAGGTAAAAAACATAATAAATATCAGTAGTGAAAAAAAGTACACAAATTCATCTGGTAAACCAGTAAAGAATCTCACCCATACAGGTAATGTGCATAGTCGGCTTGTCTGTGACCCACTGCAGTTTCTCAGGGAAGCTGTTTGGAGGACCATAAGAATGGAACCTTTTGCTGATTTTTGGTGCACAAATTGTAATCCCCATAAACCATGTAGTGCTTTTTCAAAGGACCAGGTGTACACTTACATCTCAAAGCTTTAAAATGCAACGTCGTCGGGAAAAATCGAGCACTGAAAAGTGGTTTGCTTTCTGCTAAAGCAAACAAACAGAACAAGAAGCCATTGCTTCTTCCTGCACAGCATACAGAGCCAGTTTGGGGGTGGGGGGGTGCTTACGTAGTGACCACTAGGGGTATTCTTCAGAGCATTTCCAGCTTCTCAGGTTGGGGGGGTTTGAGTCCTGGTCAATCTGTATATAATCCTACACATTGCTTTCCCGTGTAATTAGCATTAATTCATGCTGCTTGTGGGGAGTTAATATTCATGTTGATGTCTGCCTTGTAACTCTGTTGCTCTGCTGTTAGGCAGCTGTGGGTATGGTCAGCTGATTTTTACTCTTCAGTCGATTTTGGACATAGCAAGAGCCACTTCTGTGATGGCAGGCTGGCTCCATGATGTGGCAAGACAAGTCCCACTTGGTTGCAGTGAACAGAACTGCACCCTTTCCCCCAATTACTTACAGTGCAGCAAGTAGTCAGGGTATGGAGGAGATACATTGGTGGTTTTCATGTGTCTCACCACTGTAAGATGGGCCATGTCAGCCACCACGTGGTCAGGCAGGAGCAATATCCTCAGTGGCACTCAGTTACCACATTATTTCTGCATCCTTCCTTCAGCTAGGTGGCCAGTTCCACTGACTCAAGCAGCAGGTACTGAGTTTGCTGGAATCTTCAGGTCAAAGCCCGCAGCAGCAAACTCAAGTAAATAGTCTGGCATTTGTGGATCTTCCCAGCAGTAACAGCCTGACATGAACTCCCATGGGATGGTAGGTTCAGGTTTCTGCAGAGTCTGGGACGGCTTATGAGCATGCTGTCCACCATGTGGTGGACCAGAGCAGGTTACCTCGGAACAGTGGCATGGGCTGGCCCTCACAGCACTATATGTTAATGGATTAATCTTTTATTGCTGCCCTCCATGGTTTCTAAACACAGGATGCATAATATGAGACCCACAAATTTTCAGTGCATGCAAAATAAAGACTGCGAGACAGTCACGCATGGCTTTCATGCCAACTGTCATGTGGCAGGCCAGAGTGAGTCACCTAGCAATGGCATCTGTGGCAGGCCCCCATAGCACTATGCTTTAAAGAACCTATCCTTTACCTCTGCCCTTTATGGTTCCTAAACGTAGGATATATAAGTAGACATGCATCCTTTTTAAATGTATAATACATGCACCCAGAGACGCTGCCAGACAGACAGGCCTGGCCTTGAGTAAGTGGAATTGTGGTCATTTAGAGCAGTTGCCTATGGTTTTGTGACTTGAGTTACCTGTAGAAATGGTATTACTACCACAGTATTTATTAGGGGGAAATTACACCAAGTGTGTTTTTCCTTGGTGATGGAATTTTTATGTGAAGGTTCTTGGCACTTTGCATGTATTGCTATGATTTTGTATGGAGGAATAAAATCAAGGGTTCATGCCTCAAATGGACTCTGTGGGTGGCTACTGAGGACAACAGGAGAGACACTGGTATATAGCATGGGCCTGACCACATGGGCCGAACATCCTGGTGGGGTTGTGAGAGCATAATATGGGGTTGGGCTCCATTGTGCATCATAAAAGTGCAGCCACTCCTGGCACTGATTTTGGTGGGCTAGTCATCTTGCCTTCTTCTGTCTGCTACTATCTGACATGTTGGACTGTTGAGGAAACCTGCCACCATCAGACTGCTTCATGCTTAATGTACTGTGCTGCCCAGTCAGCCCCAGAGCCATCCTGACTACCTGTCCTGTAATGTGTTGCTCTGGTGAGCAGAGTGAGCTGCTGGAATGTGCGTGATGTGCCCAGTGTGAGCAGAAGGGGGCATGGCTCTGTTGCACATCATAAAAGTGCAGCTGCTCCTGACATTGATTCAAGTGGCTTTGTCATCTTGCTTACTTCAGCCTGCTTCTACCTGCCATGTAGGACTGTTGTGGAAACCTGTCATCATCAGACTGCTTTATGCTTAATGTACTGTGCTGCTGGGTTTGCCCCAGAGCCATCCTGACTACTGGTCCAGTAATCCAAGCTCTGGCAAGCAGGGGGCTGCCGGAGGGTGGGAGGTGTGCCTGGTGAGAGCAGAAGGGGGGTGGGGCTCCATTGCACATCATAAAAGCACAGCTGCTCCTAGTGGCTGTCCATGGAGTGGGTGCCCATGTGAGTGGCTCCCGCAGGAGTGATGGGAGCCTCCTGAAGAAGGCTCATTCAGGGAGGCTTTATTAAACCTTTTTATCTTCCCTCTTTTTCTTCCCTTCACTTTGCTGATTTTTAGTATTGCAAGGAAACCCCTGATTTTTCTTTTGTTTAAGATAAATGTTTGGTGAACCAAGGGTCTTACAAAATGGTTAACAGAGGAATTGCTATGTTTTTCCTTTGTGTGATTGTGTTTAATGTTTTGGACATGGTAACAGAGAGACAACTTGGGTAGAGAAAAATGGCACATACACTAATGTTGAGAATTTGAGCATTTTAAAAGATGACTTGCAATTTAATGTAGGGTTACATTGCTTAGGTATATAAAAAAAACACAAGGTTAGGGCTTTCCAAGAATATTTGGAGGAAAAAGATATTTTTACTCAATTTTATGATTTCACAATGAAAAAATTGTTGTTATCAGGGGACACTGAGGAGAAACCTGGCCCAGAAGAGTACATGGATGTAAAAAATTGGTTTGCTACACATGGGATGAAATGGGTAAATCTGAATATTTGCACTTAGTTGTAAAAAAAAAACACAATCTAGAAGCCTGAATGTACACATATGCTCCTGATTTAACGATGATAACGGAATCTTGGCTTAATTCTAAAGTGAATGATAATTTGATACAGATTGAGGATTACAAAATCATCAGGAAAGGCAGATTGGGTAAGGGGGTGGATGGTATTATTATGTACATAAGGGAACAATATGTATTAAAAGCATTAGAAACAGAGTTATTAGCATCTGGGTGTGAGAATCTTTTCATAGAAGTTGTCCTTGGCAACACAAATAAGCTGATTATCAGCTGTATTTATACTCAGGGCCTTGAGGAATTGGTAGACATGATTGAAACGTTTAAAGACAGAGTTAAACTTAACGGGTGATTTTAATTTAAACTGGCTAGGGTCAGAAGTTGATAAATACAAAAAAACTGTTGCAAAAAATGAATCTTAATCAGATAGGGGAAAGATGATAATAGAAGAAATAATAAAACTGGGGAGGCGTCATCGATTGATTGGATATTAGTAAAATGTAAGAAATAGTAAAGCAGCTCGGACATTATCATACTCTATCAGTGATCATATGCCTATACATTGCATATGGAGTACTAAAGGAAAAAGGGGCAAGGTAGAGTGGTTGAAAGCAGGTAATTAAATGATGAAAAAATATGTATTATAAAAGTTGATTTAAGAAAGGTGAATTGGTGGGTGTTGGATGAAATAGGAGATTTAAATGTGGCAGTTGACTTCTTTTTTTTAACTTAATGATATAATCAAATTTAGGGCCCCATTAAAAAAGAAAAGGGTACAAGGCATACTAAATAATTGTTTAAATGTGAAGTAATTGAAATTATAAAAGAAAGAGATACTGCTTGGGTGTAATACAAAAGTACAAATAAAGAAGGTGACTGGGCTTGGTTTAGAGAACTAAGAAATAACTGTAAAAATTAGTTTAAGAAGGCTAAAGTTGAGTTTTATAAAAATGAACAACTGTCAAATTTTCAAAATAAAAAATAAAATCTTTCTGGAAAGGGTTGAATAATGTGATTGAACCAAAAAAAGAAAGAAGACATAATTAGTCTCATTAGGGGGGATTTGGAAATATTTGAGAATATTGAGATAGCCAATTTCTTAAATGAAATAGGCTACAAGCTTACAGGCTTATCAAGTTGTATAAGAAATTTTAAAGATTCACCCAAAGATATCAATGGACAAAAAGAGGTACATAGCCCAAGCTTTTATTTTAAATGGATCACCCAGCAAGAGGTGTGTAAGTAATTAAAACATCTTGATGAATCAAAAGGACCAGGTCCTGATTTACTAGGGGCTAAATCTTAAAACAGGCTGCAGATGAACTGACACTTCCTTTGCAAATAATTTTTAACAAATCCTTATGTATGCATATTGTTCCAGATTTGTGGAAAAAAAGAATATATTATTCCTATTCATAAGGGGCTACAAACTAATAATGCAAATAATTATAGACCAAAATCTCTATTGTCATTAGTAGGGAATATACAGGAGAGGCTGCTGCATTGGCAAATCTTAGAATATTTGTAAAAATATAATAAATTAACCATGGCTTAACATGGCTTCAGGAGGATGTGTTGTATGGTGACTGCCTTGGTCAGGTCATAAATGATCTGCAGGAAAATATAGAAACAGGGTTGTATACAGAGGCCCAGGTATTCAGAGCAATTGTGCATGGTGCAACTGAGTTGCACTGGTGAAATTACAGAACTGCGCCGCCGAGCGATATTCAAATACTGTGGCTGTGCAGCACAACTCTCATTGTGCCATTGCACAACTATAATGTATGCAGCACAAGTGCAGGGGGCGTACCCATGAATATTCAGTGCAACAAGATATTCAACCGGGAACTGATGGTGCACGTCTGGAGCAAACCCAAGATGCACCAGCTGAACTTGTTCCTATAAAAACCTGGCTCAAACACACAGACATCAGATGTGCAGCACTGTGCCCGGGGGGGGGGGAGAGAGAGAGAGAGAGATGGACAGATAGACGGATGGGCAGACAGAGTGACACAGGCACCCAGGGGAGACACCCACAGTGATGGAGGGATGGAGAGTGCCCCATTCCTAATGGAGGCAGTAATGAGGGATGTGAGGAGACAGGAGGAACACCAATGTGGCTGACGAAGGGTCTAGCAGCTGTATGCCTGACACAGGTGGTACCGTGCCCGTACCACATTCGAGAACTACAGAGATGCTGAGATAGTGAGCCAGTACCGCCTGAACAGGACCATTCTAAGGCAGCTCTGTGTGCTGTGCCATGATGAAATGCAGGCATCCACCAAACATAGTCATGTCATGTCTTTGGAGACTAAGGTGACCACCGTGATGTGCTTGCTCACACGGGCATGTTCCAAAGGCCAAAAGGGGACACCATGGGTATCACCCAGTCAGCCACATCCTGCCTCCTCACACAGTTCCTCAATGAACTGCTGCCATGTGCTTTGGAGTTCATACGGTTCCCCAGCACACAGGCAGAGCATACAGCAAACATGCAGGACTTCCACAGGGTGGCGCGCATGTCTGGCATGATTGGGGCCATTGACTGCACCAACGTAGGCATCCATATGCCACCTGGCCCTCAGGGCCCTGGGTATTTTAACAGGAAGGGGAACCCAACCATCAACTGCCAGGTGGTGTGCAATGCCACAGGGCACATCATCAATGTCTGCACCACACACCCTGGGAGTGCACATGACGCATTCACCTGGCACAGCACTGCACTGTGCCATGGGTTTGAACATGGGGACATCCCCACGGGACACTTTGTGGGTGCGTAGGGGACAGGGAGCATATGTGGTACCACCATGGTGGTTGGGATGGGCAGGCAGGGTGGGCGCAGTGCTGTGGGCAGTGGGTGACAGGGCGAAGGAGGCGGAACAGCATAGCACAGGGCTAACCATGTCCTTCCCTACACAGGTGACAGTGCATATCCACTGAGGCCCTGGCTGCTCACCCCCTACCGGTGACTGTTGTCCCCTTCAGAAGAGAGGTACAACAAGGCACACATCAGCATGCACAATATCTTTGAGCATGTCTTTGGCATGCTGAATGCACAATCCCGTTGCCTAGACAGGTCAGGCGGTGCCCTACAATACAGCCCATCAAAAGCCTGTGGTCTATTCCTGGCCTGCTGCATCCTGCACAACATGGCCATTGACCATGGGATAGCTGTTGAGGCTGATGAAGGTGACAGTAGTGGGGACGATGGTGACAATGGGCCAGAGGGTGGTGGGAAGCCACCCCCTATAGACATGACCCCCATCTGGCACAGATGGCACAAAGGCACTGGGACACAGTCACCCAAGAGCACTTTGGAGAATGCAGGTAGGTGCAGGAGAGATTTTCTTTCCGCTAAGCTCCTTAATATTGTTCCAGAAATTTTTCCCTGAGCCCCATGTGTTGGTGAGGGTTTGCTTATAGTAGTTTGCCTTTGCTTTCCGGATGGCCCAGGTGCACTTGTTTCTGGTTGCTCTGTAGAGTTGTCTGTCCTGAAGCGTCTGGAGTGTAGGGCCCTATGCCAGAGGTTGTCTTTATGGTGCATCTGGTCAAGCAGGGGCAGCAACATCCATGGGGTAACCCTGTTTTTTTGGATCTGCTTTGTGAAGGGGGTGAAGATATCACAGGCAGCAGTAGATGTGATGATAAAGGAGATGAGGGCAGCATCTACGGTTTGGGCAGTGTAGATGGGTGACCAGTCTCAAGAGGTAAGGAACATTTTGAGGCATGAGAGAGCTCCTCTTTTGAGACGCCTCTAGACTGTAGTTTTAGGGAGGCTGGGTTGGAGTTTATTAGACCACCTGCAGGCGACAGGGGAGTGGTCACTTATTGAGTCCGGGAGTACATTAACCCTGGAGAGGTTGTTGGGGTAGTTAGTAAGGATGAGGTCAATAACAGTGGAGGACCCAGTTCTGGGGTCATGTCTGGTGGGAGATTTGACTACCTGGGTGAGGTCGTAAGCAAGGATGACATCTTTGTAGGTAGCAGATGTGGGGGATAGCCAGTTTACGTTGAAGTCACCCATTATAATAACTTCACTCCTGGAGGGGAGATGGGTGATGCTGGTCAGTATAGAATCAAAGGCAGCCTTTTGGCTCATGGGTGGGATGTATATTGGCATAACATAAAGTGTTTTACCAGGATTGCCCGGGTGACCTTAACGGCTATAGCTTGGGCACCATGGGAAGGTGGGGAAAGGGGGACAGAGAGGGTGTGCAGAGACGTTTTGACATAGATGGCGCAACCACCTCCCCGCTTGCCTAGCCTGTCATTTTGGAAGATGGAGTAGCCATTGAGGGTGACCGAAGCATCTGGGATGTGTTTTGAGAGCCAGGTCTCTGATAAGGCAAGGATGTCAGGGTCATGTTGTGCGATCCAGCCCTGGAGAGGAGTGAATTTCTTGAGTAGGCTACAGATATTGAGGGAGGCCAGTAGAAGGCTGCTATGTCTAACCTCCTTGGAAACTCCAGCAGCAGGAGGTCCTGGATTAGGATGCACGTTGCTTGAGAGTAGTATTAGTAGAGGAGTATGATGAAGAAGAGCTAACTGTCGCAGTTTGGGTGTGGAGCAACAGAGTCGATATAGGGGGGAGTTTCAGAAAAAAATATTAAACAATGTAATTATATGTACAATTTGATATGTGTATTTGCCCTAAGAGTTAAACAAAGAGAACACCATTATTCATTGTATGCAAAATTAAACTGGCTCCCATTGGGTGAAAGGCACAGATTACATATATCCTGCTTTGTCCATAAAATAATGTACACTACAGTAAATAGCCCCCTTGCTGCAATTTCCAAACAAAATCAGAATGTGAAAGCATTAAGATCGGATGATACAGTTACCCTTACAATTCCTTTGTGTAAAACCACCAAAAAACAAAGAGCATTCAAACAATTCAAACAATTTGCAATTCAAACAATTAGCAGTTAAAACTTGGAAGTTTGACAGTTTATCTATGTAATATACAAAGTGGTCACTATTTTAAAAACATCTTTAAAAAGATTGCTAATGTCAGAAATACAGTGCAACTGCAGATAATGGGCTCGATTTTAAAAGACCCCACTTAGAGTGACGCAAGTTGCATTGCTTTAAGGGTTGTGGTAAACCCCGGGTGCATCAGAGACCCTGTGCCAGATTTTAGAACATGCAGGATCCCTGCGCAAAATTCCCTAGTTTTGCTGCAGGTCACCAGGTGCATCAAACACTTGGTGCATCTGTGGGAATTGCTGCAGGTAGCCAGGCTCCCCCACCTGGCTCAACACTAGAGAAGCCAGGTTGTTGGGGGGGGGGTGAAGACATATGTTGCCAGGAGGGGCACTGGAGGAAGTAGTTGGTGTATCAGGGCACAGCTAGGCATCAGCTGCACCGATGTAGCACCCAGTGGGTGCCGTTGCAGTGTAGTGCAATGTAAGAAATTAACTGCAAGTATAGAAATTAATTGTATTGACACCCCCAATCCCCAATGTGTACACAGTATTGCTGGTGGTGTAGTGACCCCCCACTGATCCCCGATCTCCTCCTAATAAATTGAAACAAGTGCCCCAGTCCTATAGCCCCCCCCCCCCAATTGCCACGCTCACATGAATAAAAATATGTTAATAGTCCCTGGTGGTGTAGTGGACACTCCACTCTCTCTCCACCTCATCAGGCATTGCCCAGCCACCCTGCTTCCATCATCTCTGCCCTGCTCTTGTAACTGTCACAGCCCTCCACCCACCACCATGGCCAGCTGCAGAATGTGCTAAGGAGTGTGTACTGTATGACAAAACTCTATCCAAGGCTCTTTCATCCACTGGAAATACATCTATAAGACTGTATGAGTCATGCAATTTTGAGTACAGAGGAATGCAATATCTTTTACAGAAGGATGTCAGATACGCCTCTAGCACTTACGTTATATAATTATTTTACCTAATGGAGTTCTCCATTAGGTAAAGTGGTTATATAGCAAGTGGGAGGGGTCTAGGAGGCATATCCACAATCGCTCTCTAAAATATATTGCATTTCACTCAGTACTCAAAACTGCATGACCCATGCACTCTTATAGATTTATTTCCAGTAGATGAAAGAGTCTTGGATAGATAAGAGGTTACACATATAGGTAGCATTGTTATTTCAGACCATACTCTTATTTTGCTGGCAGCATATGTGACCACTTCACAGCCATGTTCCTCAGGTAGAGTCTAGCTGGCTCCTTCTAAGGGATAATGTCTTTACTACTAGAACTGTACAGAATGTTAAAATTCTACTGGTGAAATCCAGGCTGAATTGCAATTCACATTCTGTTAGAATTTGTGGCATTTCCATAGCTACTCAATGAAATTCCTCCAAAATTTAAATTTAAGTTATTTTCATCTTATGGTATACTCACTCATCCAAATGTATCCTAGCTTTAAAGGGGGCTGAGCTATATTGTAGGTGGTTAAATATTTCAGTTTATTTCCATCTATAGTAGTTTTAAAATTACTTATCCAAATGTATCCACATTTGAACAATATGAAGAACAATACAGCTCTTACTGCTGCTGCTCTTGGCCCTTTTAAGAAACAACTCCGACTTCATCTCATTTCAACTAGTCGTTGTGACTGCCTCACCTAATCAGGGGCCCACCGCTCACTGCCCTCCACTTCTGTCTTGACAGCTACCTCTCCCCGCCTTGGCCCCTTCTATCTGCCTTACCCTTTGCCCCCCCCTCCCTTTCCTCCCCCCTGGGCATTTTATGACTTTTATCCCTCCGCTTCCTCCCTTTAGAGCTCTTACCCTCACCCTCTACCCTCCGACAATGGCCTTCCTGCCTGCATACCCCCTTCCCTCTCACCTGCAGTGCTTATTTCTAAGATTGCCCTTGGCTGGTATGTCATGCTACCCAACATTTGCCACATTTTGAATTACTGGAATTTCCTAAGCCTCAGTCTCTTACTTCTTTTTATTGTGTAACTATGTATTATTATGTTGACCTTTGTATGTACCTGTAACCCCCATTCCTTCAACGTGGAACCTTTGTAAATGAGCAGTTCCTGCTCAAAGGTATAGCTGCCAAGTGTTAGTTATGATTTGAAGGGGTCTCAGTTACAGGCAGCAAAACATGTAGTCAAAATTTAATTTGCTGTCATTTTTATCTACTTTTAAAATAACTGATCCAAACTCCACCAAGTTCAATAAATTTACATGACTATACAACATGGATATGTGTGCCTTGTTTCAAGGTTTTAGATATAAATGTGTTATAGCCAGACTTTCAGAAATATTTTATTTAAATTTTGCAGCTACAGTATATAAACTGCAAAACTGTAAGGCCCTGTAACTTTAAAACTGGAGAACGTAACGCCATTAATTCTGGCAGGTTCATAGACCTTAAAACGGAAGCTGCATGTGTCATCTTAATCTGTTGCTTAAAGGATGTCCATGTTATAAGCTACCAAAAGACTGTGAAAACTAACATCAGTACTTCAAGTCAAATTCCACGAATCTTTGTGAAAATTATAGTTTTGATAATATTGTGGAAGTCATAGCCATGAATTTTTGCCCAGCCTTACACCTGACCAGCCATGGATGAGAAAGGAAAAGGCTGGGAGAGTAATAACAATAAGGTTGGATTCATGTGGGGTCTCCTTTGCAAAAGTAGCAGGCGAGTCATAGGGACATCATTGATGGTAATGCAGGTAAAGTGTTTTGTTTTCTTGCAGTATAGGTCAAATGAGTATGATCCATAGCCGAGTACTGCAGCTAGAGAGAGGAGCTGCCTGTTGTGCACATTGTGATAGAGAGTACAAGTTCTGAGGACATGTTTAGGTAACTTATTGAATTAGAGATGCACATAAAGGAAACAATGTCCAAAGGGATCTTCTTCTAAGCCCTCATGGTTCTGGGGCCTATGAGGACTGACAGCGATATACATTAGACAAGCTACAGTAACTTTTGCTAACACTCCATTGAAAGAGGGAGGGTCTTTTTTCTGGAAAATTAGAGGGAATACTGGGGCAAGGAATGCTTGCATGATCTGTATGTGCTACAGTTGTGCCATGAGGGAGGGGGTAGTAGTCACGTCAAGGGACAAGGTAATCCAGGGATAAAGAATGGGGTTTTAGGAGGCAGTCAAGTACATAGGGTCACCCGAGGTAGTAGTTAGATGCATGAGTTCATTAAGAAATGGACAGCTGAGTTGGGTAGCAGAAGAATAACAGATCCCCAGTTGGAGCAAGGAAGCATAGAGGGACAATAGTTCCAACTTGAATGCAGATCATACGAGGCATAGACCCAGCAAAACTGACTAGCCTTGAGAGCCTGATGTACATGTCTAGGATGCATTCAGAGAGGAGTGGTGGTGGTGGGGGGATGGCTGGGGCAGCAAGAAGGAGAAATTTATCTATTCCAATGGAACAGGTCTGACCAGACATTAGTCTGTCAAGTCAAGCAATGAAAGAAAAAAAAGGGGGGGTGGGGGACTCACCCTGGAAGGAACTGCAGGACTGCAAAAAGCTCTGCTCAGCTTATCAAGTGCAGCAGTGATGGGTAATGTGCAAATATTAAAGACCCAAGTGGAATTCTGGAGGCAATACCTTTTACACTACCATGAATATCTGAGAAAACATTGCTAATAATATTTATGGTATTGTCACTGTATATTTAAAACTAGCAAACCACATTTTTCCAGCTTTGTTAGATACCAGGATACAATGACATTGATGATGTATGTGGAATTTCAAGTTGACACCTGCCAAAGCAAGTAAGCTACAGACATTCACATTTTAGAAGATTTTCACAACATTTCACAAATAATTATATAGTGAAATTATAAACCAATATAACTTAAAGATCAGCTGCAGACATATTATAAACATATTATTAACTTTACTCTTTTTCCCTAACATAGGGGCAACCAGGCCCTATTTATTACATATGAAATGAAGAAATTGATATTTGTCATGCACATATACTATTTTAATGCTCTCCTATTTGATGGTTTCACAGAAAATCCCTCAGATGTTTTTAAACCAGCTGGCAGAATCTTGGGTGAGTGCTGATTCCATTCAGGCAACTATGACATAATTTTCCTCAAGGTCCTGGCAGCTCAGTACACACACACACACACACACACACACACTAATGTACATCAAGGTTACAAAATGGCAACAACTCATGTTTAATTTCAATTGTCTGAGGATCTTTGCCTATTGAATTTTATCAGCACAGCATTACAGATTAATATTTAGTTCCTTTTTTTTTTTGGTTTTACATATCACTGTTTATCCTCCCCGCTGCAGAGTGGATGAAGAATTGTCCGGCCGTCTGCACCCGCACCCCCTGGACCAGGTCTGGCCAGCGACACACTCTCCTCCATGCAGGCCAGCACACTCAGAGTCCCCCCCCCCTTGGGGGACCCAGGTTCTGACACCTGGGGGGCACACCTCAAGAGTCCAGGGGCGCAGAGCACGGCCATTAGCCGCCACAATCGCCCCACAATTTTCTGCCATCTTTTTCTCTCCTTGGAGCTGGTCATGCAGTGGTGTGCTGCACCTACGTGCCAACACCTGCCGTGCTCCATCTCCATGTTGTGCCACTGCCTGCAGTGCCCCCTGGTCTCTGCTAGGTGCCGCTGCAGAGCAATGCACACTCCCTACCCTCCCCATTGGAAGGAGAGCAGTCAGGGTATACTCAATCCTTCCTCTCCCCTGCCAGCCCCCAGCGACCCGAGTCCATTCTCAAATACGGGTCACCAGCCTGGCATGAGGTGTGGTGTCTGGTGCCTCAACCCTCAGTGCCACTGGGCCGGCAATATTTAGTTACTTTCACAGATTAATCAGTCATTTTTAAGGGACAGTACTTTAAAATAAGGAGGAAGCTGTTGGGGCTTCATTCAGGTCAGGAAGAGAAGAAAGGAAACAAAAATGTTCATGTTAAGAGCCTGTAATGTTGTTGATGTTTGTGTGTGTGTGGGGGGGGGGTGATACTGAGCACCAAGTGTTGATCAGCTAATAGAAACTGACAAATATTTTACTCACGGTGTTTTACTAGAATAATTTGATTAATAAAGGCCACCACCAGAAAATTGAAAGCAAAGACTGATTTTTAAATGTCATAATATGATGTACTGAGCTGCCAGGACCTTTTTTTTTTTTAATTCATCTTTATTGACTAATGTGGGTACAGTACATTCAGATTCAGTAAATGATTAATTTCTCCTCTTACAGCGGATCAGATAACCCCATTATCTTTAATGTTACACTGGTAACAGTATCATAAACTACACAAAACCACCTTCACAAATTATAAATATGTTATATATTCATTTATTTTCTTTTCTTCCCCCTCATCTCTCATAACCTCGGTTGTTATACCTTTTCCCTCCCATTACCCCTCCAATGGGTAGAAGTTCCAATAGCTTAGTGTTTATTTTCTGGTGAGCCAATGGGACTTCAGTCATCAGCTTCCCTATGGGCCTCCTTCCATATCAGCCATTGAGACCATGTACATAAAAATACATGATTTTTCATATTTTGTATGTCAACTTTTCCATGTCCATAATATCTTGTACTATGGATAACCACTGGTGAAAATCTGGTGGATCTGTTGATTGCCATTTCCTGGTAATAGCTTAATGGGCTGCGACTATGAGGATACTCCAGTGGTACAGTTCATCAGCCCCTCTAAGGTCCTGCGGTGGTAGGCCCAGGATCATATGTGTAGCTTTCAGATCTGTAATTACTGAGAATAATTTCCTCAGGCCAGTTTGATCTGTGTCCAGTTGGGTTGTAGATGTGGACGGTGCCAGAAAATGTGGGTATGGTGGGCTGTTGGTTCTGAACATCCCCTCCAGCATTCTGGGGTGCGGACTGGGTTCTATTTATGTTGTATAGAGCTGTCAGGACCTTGAGGAAAATGATTTCATTGTCACTTGAATGGAATCAGCACTCACCCAAGATTCCACCAACTGGTCTGAAAATGTCTGAGGGATTTTCTATGAAATCTTCAAAAAAGACAGGCAGTAAAACAGCATCTGAATACGAGAAATGACTGTTTCTGCACAATACTTGCGATATATATGGAGTGGTTGTTCTCATGGTGAGCAAATAAAATACAGTAAAAGCATTTTAAAAATATTGCAATTGATCTTTAAACATCTCTAAATCAAATCTCTCCATATTATGTAATTTGTATGACACTTCTAAAAAGGTTCTGGATGCTCATTTGCACATATTTAGCTCCAAAGATTGCTAGGCTATAAACAGATAGAAATATAGAAACTGTTGGCAGATAAGGACCGCTAGGCCCATCCAATCTGCCCGAAGGCCCCATACATTGTATGTGACCACAGACACTATGTGATCAATGGCTTTTTATCACTCCTTCCCCTCTCAAGCTTCCCCTGTGCCTGTTCCAGGCATGCTTAAACCCCTCCACTGTACTTGCCCTCACTACCTACTGTGGCAGACTATTCCAAGTGTCGACAACCCTTTCTGTGTAGAAAAACTTCCTCACATTACCTCTTAATCTGCCCCCTTCCAATTTCATATTGTGCCCCCTTGTTCTAGTATTTTTTATATATTGGAAAAGGTCCCCCACCTGCACCTTGCTTATGCCCCTGAGATACTTGAGCTTCAATCATGTCCCCCTGCTCTCTCCTCTCCTCCAGTGACTGAATATTGAGGTACCTTAGTCTCACCTCATATGTTTTGTGGTGCAAGCCCTGCACCATCTTTGTCACCCTTCTCTGGATAGTCTCCACCTTCTTTATGTCCTTGCACAGGTGTGGCCTCCAGAACTGCATGCAGTACTCCAGGTGAGGCCTTACCAATGTTTTATACAATGGCATCACTACCTCCCATCTCCAGCTAGTGATACTTCTGCCTATGCAACCCAGCATACTACTGGCCCTCCCCGTTGCCTTTATGCACTGCTTTGATACCTTAAGGTAATCAGAGATGATAACCCCTAGGTCCCTTTCCTCTTTGGTGACAGTTGGCTCCCCCACCCAACCTGTAGCTCTCCCCAGGGTTCCCTCTACCCAAGTGCATTATTTTTCACTTCTTTGCATTGAACCTTAGTTACCACATCTCCAACCATCTTTCAAGCTTCTCCAGGTCCCTCTTCATTTTCTGCACCCCTTCTGGATTATCCACCCTGTTGCAGATCTTGGTGTCATCTGCAAATAAGCAGACCTTTCCTTCCAGCCCCTCTGCAATGTCACTAATGAAGACACTGAACATGACTGGTCCTAGTACTGATCCCTGCGGTACCCCACTGGTCACCTCCCTCTCCCCAGATTGTACCCCATTTACCAACACCCTGTCTCCTGTCTGTTAACCAGTTCCTAACCCAGTTCATCACCTTGTCTCCCATTCCCAGACTACCCATCTTGTTAACCAGGGGCAGGGTCAGTCTCGGCAGCCGGAGCGGCCGAGGCTCAAACAGCCAGCCAGCTGCCTGCCTGCTGCTTCCCTGCAGCCGCCCAGAAGTGCCAATTCACCGTATCTCCTGCCGATCTCCAGGGCCAATTTCAGCCACCGGAGCAGCCGTGGCTCAAACAGCCAGCCAGCCACCCACCCACTGCTTCTCTGCAGCTGCCCAGAAGCGCCGATTCACTAGATCTTCTGCCGATCTCCAGGGTCAGTCTCGGCCACTCTCGAACAGCCAGCCAGCTGCCCACCCACTGCTTCCCTGCAGCTGCTGAGGAGTGCCGATTCACCAGGTAAGAACTCAGCCACCACTGGTGAGCCTTAGAAGCTCCAATTGGCCAGTGCTCTCTGCAGCCACCCCTGATTGGGCCGGCAGCTTATGCTTCTGCCACTGATTGGATGGCCTTTCTACCCACTGCTCTGTGCTGTCTGTACATCTTGAAAAGCCATAGTTTTGCTAATTTTAACTGCCTTAGCCGTAGCTTTACTAAAATTTAACTGCCTTAGCCTGAAAAGCTGTACTTTGCTAATTTTAACTGTCCTAGCCTGATTGTACTGCTGATATCGTCTGGATTATTGTTTGTTGACTGCACTGCTCTCTCAGATTCCCTCACCCTTAGCCTACCTACTATTTCCTCTCACTTAATCTCCCTTCCTCCCTCCCTCTGCGCGCCTCCTGTCCAGCCACCCCTGTCTATCACCTACTGCCTTGTGGCGCCAGGGCTGATTGCTCTGTCTGCCCATCCCCACCCCTCTTCTTTATCCCAGCTCAACCTCAACCCCTGCAGTCTGCCCCCACCCCCGATCTAACACCTGCGTCATCTTTCCTAACTTCTGACTGCCCATTTAGTCTTTCTTCTCTCTCTCTCTTCCTCTCCCCCAGATGTTCTGCCAGTCTCCAGGGCCAGTCTTGACCACTGGAGCAGCCATGGCTCGAACAGCCAGCCGCCCTCCCACTGCTTCCCTGCAGCCGCTCAGGAGCACCGATTCACCAGGTAAGAACTCAGCCACGACCGGTGAGCCGTAAGAAGCTCCAATTGGCCAGTGCTCTCTGCAGCCACCCCTGATTGGGCCGGCAGCTTATGCTTCTGTCACTGATTGGACCGGCCTTTCTACCCACTGCTCTGTGCTGTCTGCATGGCTTGAAAAGCTGTAGATTTGTGCCCACCGCCCCACCTCCCTCCTACCTTCATTAAATAGACGTAAGTCACGCCCCTGGTTGTGTTTCCTCCCCGCCTGACACTAATTGGATCCCCCATAGGTACCTCCCACTGCCTAGCCCTTGCTCTCTCAGCCTGCACTCCCTCTCACTCACTCTCCCTCTCCCTTCCTTCCCCTCACTGCTCTACAGCACTACTCTTAAACTCTTCCTCTGCCTTTCCCTCCTGCACCGGCTCTGTTGTCCAGCATTTCCCCCCGTGCCCTCCCCCTGTGCCCCTCCAGCTCCCCCAACCTTGACCACTGGGAACATGTCCCATGTCCCCCTAATTCTACTTGCCCTCCTGGCCACTATTCTCCTTTGCTACCCTCCTGGAGCTTGCTACCCCTTCCATCATCTTAGTCTCCAATTCGACTTTGTCCACTTCCACAGATGTCCACTGAACTCTCTGGCATACCCCCCCCCCACATCCCATGATATTCGATTTGCTAATCACTAACACGCATGCCCGAAGGTCACAATCCATATCACCCACCACCCCTCTCATGCTTCTGCTGCCCCGCAGGGACCAGGACCATCTGCTCTCCCTGCCCACAAGTACAAAACGCTCCTGTAAGCTCACCATCAGATACCTTCGACTGTGTACCCTGAAACTACTGCTCCTCCTATTGCTTCTCTCTGGCAACATCCACCCAAACCCTGGCCCCATAGCCCAAGGATCGAATAATCATATTAATCGCACTGGAACACTCTCCATAGCCTCTCTCAATATCTGCAGCCTTCTCCCAAAGCTCGATGCCCTGCAAATCTTCTCATGCCAGTACAAGCCAGACATCATTGCTATAGTTGAAAGTTGGCTATCACCAAAAGTCCCTGACTCGGCAATCGCATTACCCGGCTACAATGATTTTCGACTAGATCTAAAAACAAAAAGAGGAGGGGGATGTGCCATCTACCTTAGAGAGATGCTCATGGGTTATCCTCTAAACACCCCTCAAACGGACACATCTGCCCAGATCCTCCCCATTTGCATCATCTTAGGAGCCCATGGAAAAGCCACCACTGTTGCTGCAATATACACCCCACCAAGAGAACAATTAAAAGGCCTCAATGTCACTCTAGTTTTTGCACGTACACAACCCCCGGGCTCTGAGCTAATCTTACTTGGTGACTTCAACATTAACTGGCTCGCCCCTGATACAGGGAACTACAAGCATGTCCCCAACTCTGTAAATCTCACGCAACTGGTCACCACCCTAACCCGCCACAACTACAAAACAGGCACTGCCTCTCTCCTGGACTGGGTCCTAACCAGCCACCCCACCCAGATCTCCAATATCTCTGTTCTCCCTGACTCTCTTAGTGACCACTCCCCTGTCATCTGTGAATGGTCCAACAAATTCTACAAACCACCACCATCCATAACCACCAGCAGAACCATTCCCCAAGGAAAACTGAAACTACTAAAATCTCTCCTCAAGCAACAAGACTAATCTCCCATTTACAATGCAAATGATGTGAACTCAGCCCTCGATTTCTTCATCTACGCCTTCAACACAGCCTGTGACTCGTATGCCCCCTTAAAAAAGCGCAAAGTTAAAATGCTCTCCAATCCTTGGCTAACCACTGATCTAATCACACAACTAAAAGCAAGGGACCACCTCTGGCTCCTGGCTCAAGAGTCCGGGATGCAGACCAACATTCAGAACTACAAACGTTCCTGTAATGCCTGTACCCGATCAATCCGGCTTCACAAAAGCATCTACTACAAAGAAGCGCTCACCAACACATGGGGAAATGGGAAAGCATTCTGGAAAAATATTAAAGAAATCTCTGGAAAACAGCCAAAATCCACCCCTACTATGTTACTCATGGATGGGTCTATTACCCTCAATCCTGTCACCATTGCCAGTACCTTCAACACGGCCTTCACAGACCTCAGTAATGTTCTCCCCCCGACTTCTTCAATGATGACTACTCCCCCTCTCAGCCTACCACCACCACTGCACCCACCCCTGCCTGCCCACCCTTCTACTTTAAAGCCATCAAATTGCATTAGGCTTGGAAATACATCACAAATGCTATTACTAAAACAAGACACAGTGGGGATACTCTTGACCTAAAGCTGCTGTACCTCACCCTTGACGAAGTGATTAGTCCTCTTACCATACCTCTCAACCTTTTGTCCCCCAAATGTGGAACATTGCCTGTCAAAATGTGGAACAAATGGGCAAAATGTGGAACACTTAATCAAATATTTACCTAAGAAGCTCAAAACACTGTTAAAATGTTGCATTTATGTTCAGAATGTCTGTTATTAATTGAATAAGTTATTTTTTTCCATCATTTACTATGGATTTGTGCTTTAAAATGTTGACTTTTAATGTGGAACAAGTCCTCACAATGTGGAACAGGGACCTTTCCTGAAGTAAAATGAGGAACGTTCCTCGTAATGTGGTACAGTTGAGAGGTATGCCTCTTACCAAGATCTTCAATCTCTCCCTCAGCCTCAGCCAGTTCCCAGACAAATGGAAATCTGCCACCGTTACTCCAGTCCATAAATCAGGTGACCTGACCAACCCTGGTAACTACCGACCAATCTCCATTCTGCCGCCACTATCCAAGGCCATCGCGCGCATAGTTACTGACCAGCTCACTGATTACCTGGATAAACACACTAACCTTTGCTCACATCAACATGGCTTCAGGAAAGGACACAGCACCACAACAGCAGTACTGGAATTCACCGGAGCCATCCACAGCGCACTGGATAATGGACATCTAACCGGGTCAGTCTTTATAGACCTAACCAAGGCCTTTGATACAGTTCACCACCACCTACTCCTTGAACAACTCACAAATGCAGGGCTCTCCCTGACTGCTTTGCCTGGTTCAAAAGTTACCTGGAGAACAGATTGCAAAGAGTGAAAATTGCAGGTGTCCTGTCTGAAGCACGACCTGTCTGCTCTGGAGTCCCCCAGGGTTCCATTCTGGGGCCCCTTCTTTTTAGTCTGTTTTTAAATAACCTCCCCCAGTCATGCCTGGAACGTCTCATTCTCTGTGCTGATGATGCCGTTATCCTTGCCACCCACAAGGACCCGCTATCCCTACAGATTAAACTCCAACTCGGCTTCACCTCCGTGGAGCACTGGTTCAGCAAACACAAACTCATCCTTAACTACAAAAAAAAACAAATCCATGCTCTTCTGTAACTCTCACAATAGGAATAGGCAACATCCACTAACCATTACAAACCACCTTGGAGTAACCATTAAAGAGGTTCACTTCTTTAAATACCTGGGGATCACTCTGGACAAAAACCTGGCATATGGAGCCCATATTGACTTTGTAGCCAAGGAGGCTAACCTGCGTCTAGGCCTCCTCTAAAGATATAGGTCACACCTTACCTCTGAAGCTCTAAGGATCACTGTCCAAAGCTCTTTAGTCTCTGTTAGCGATTATAGCCTTATTATTTATGGCTCTGCCATCTCAATAGCCCTCAGACGCATCTCAACTGCCCTAAACAAAGCCTGTCATCTTCTAACTGGCGCCCACCGCCTAACCCACACCTGTGACCTCTATGCCCAAACTGGTTGGCTACATCTATCAAATCATATAAAATACCAAACCTGCATCATGGCCAAGAAGATAACCTAGGATCTTGCCCCACCGGGCATCCTAGCCCTCCTCAGTCCATATAGTAACCCCCGCCACACAAGGGGATCTGATTTTCAACTCCTGCTGACCCCACGCTGCAGAACATCTATGGAACAATGCTTGTTTGCCTTCAGAGCACCGAACTGGTTAAATAATCTCAACAATGAAATCTCCTCCGTTACCATGCTTGGCACCTTCAAATCCAAGCTCTGCCGCTTGCTCTCTGCATCCAGTACCTGTGACTGCCACACCTAACCAGCAACCTGTGCTACTCTTTCAATACTGCCTAACCGCCCAACCTAGCACTTTACCTCCCCTAACCCTGACTTCCTCCTCCCCTAGTTCCCCACACCTCCTACCTCCCCCCTTACCACACCCCCTCTGCACGTCTCCATGTTTCCTCGACAATGCTCCTGTCAGCTCATATTCCCCCCGTGTCCTATCCTTGTCTTGTAATGTTGTAGCATCCCCCTTTTTTTTGCCCTAGACCTATGTTTACCGATGACTCTGTCCTGTGTCCACTTCTCTCTACTTGTGTATCTGCTGTTTTACCTTGCATAACCATGTATGATGTAGCAATCCCACCCACTTTTCTCCCTTGACCAAGGTATACCAATATTGTTTTCCTCTTCCCCTATACGTTGATGTATCAACATTATCCTGTGTATTCTAACTTCAGATTGCTGTATCTCTGTATGATCTTGTACTGCCTCAATTTGTTGTACTGTTTTCAAACTTGACATGGAACCTTTGTAAAAGAGACTTTGGCTCAAAGGTATTTGTAATCCTAGAACAAAATAAATAAATAAATTAAAAAGCCTTTTATGTGGTACGGCGTTGAAGGCTTCGCTGGAATCTAAGTAGGTGATGTCTACTGCTCCTCCCTGATTTACTTCCCTAGTCACCCAATCAAAAAAATCTATCAGATTCATTTGACATGACCTTCCTGCTGTGAATCTGTGTTGCTTCAGATCCTGGGCACCCCTGGATTCCAGGTGTGCCACTATCCTTTCTTTCAGCAGTGTCTCCATGATCTTTCCCACCACTGAGGTGAGGCTGACTGGCCTGTAGTACCCTGCCTCCTTCCTATTGCTGCTTTTGTGCAGTGAGACTACATGTGCCCTCCTCCAGTCCTCTGTAGCAACACCCATGTTGAGTGACTGTGAACTGGGCCTCCAGAGGTATTGCTAGTTCCCTTCATAGCTCCCTTAATATCCTTGGGTGGATGCCGCCTGGCCCCATGGCCTTATCCACCCTCAGCCTTGTGAGTTATTCCAGAACTCTCTCCACTGTTAATGGACTGGTGTCCTCTTCTGCCACCCCCCCATTGCCTCTACTGCCCAACTGTGGTCCTTGATCATCCCCCTCCTTAGTGAATACTTAGCAGAAGTATTTGTTCAGTATTTCTGCCTTATCCAGATCCCCCTCCTTACACTCTCCCTCCTCCCCTTTGAGCCTCACGGTTCCCCCCTGTTTTTCCTTCTTTCGCTGATGTACCTATAAAATGCCTTGTCCCCTTTTTTCACAGACCGTGCTAAACCCTCCTCTGTCTGCACCTTCGCTCTCTTAACAGCCTTCTCTGCTTCCCTTAGACATTCAAGGTACACCTCCCTGTCCTCCTCCCTATGGGTCCCCTTATATTTCCTGAAACTCAGTCTTTTAGCCCTAACTTTGTACCCCACCTCTTTAGAGAACCATAGTGGTTTCCTTCTTATTTTCCCTTTGGCCACTATCCTAACACATTGTTTTGTTATCTCCCCTATGGCTTCTTTCAGTTTCTCCCATTGTTCTACCACCCCTTCTGTTACCTGTCCCTTCCCCAGGACTGCCTGTATACCTCTACCCATTTCAGTGCAATCCACCCTCCTAAAATCTATTACTTTTGCCCTTGTGTGGCTTAATTGAGTCCATGTCACCATGCTGAACCACACCATGTGGTGGCACTGGACCCCAGCTGCCCTTTCACCTGTATTTCTCTGACTCTATTCCCATTGGTCCATATCAGGTCCAGAATCGTTTGTCCCTGGTTGGTTCATACACTAGCTGCCTGATTCCAACCCCCTGCAGGGATTCTAGGATGGTTGTGCTTCTGGATGAAGCAGCCACCCGGGTGGTCCAATCTATGTCCAGCATATTGAAATCGCCCAGTTGCAGGATTTCACATTTAGCTGCCATGTCATGTATGTCCTCCACTAGTTCCCTGTCAGCTTCCTCCTTCTGTGTCGGAGGTCTGTAGATCACCCCTGTGCATATTGCAGTTCCATAAATATGTTTGTGAAATTTCCCTCCAAAAATAAAATGGCACACTTTGATCTCCTATATGCTAGAAACTACTCAGCGGGACCCAGTGATTTGTTTAACTTCAGAGCCACAGGGTTTTGTAGACTCCTACAATTAACACATGTTACACATCTAGCTTTAGAAATGTATTCCCTGGGCCTAACCAAACAAATAGTCCTGTAGGACACAGTGCATCAGCACTCATCACACAGTCACAGGAGGCTTACTTACCTCAGCCTGGAATTTTATTCACCATTCATTTGTAACAAACTGTGTAGCATTCTGTACAAGAAAATGGTAGTCAATCAGTCCAAGTAAGTAATGAAAATCACTGAGTAGCAAGCTGTATCTCATTGCAGTTATATCCCCATAGGATTTAAATCTCAGCTGAAGTGAAACGGGTGTGCACCAAAGCCATGCATGCAAACACCAGCTGATGTTTCAGAGTAATGACATTGCACCTTCATCAGGACTTTGTAGACTCTCTCAGTTGACACATATCTTACCCCTAGATTTTGACATATCCCTTGGGCTTTAACCACTCCACAGTCTGGCAGCAGACCATCTCTTCTCCTTCATGAAAACAGAGCAGAAAAAGTTGCTTAGCACATCTTTATTCTTGTTGTCCTTCACCACCCACTCCTGCACATCCTCCAGTCTTTGTACACGCTCCTTTTTCTTTTCACTAATATATGTAAAGAAAGGCTTTAGTGTTCATCTTCACTCCATCTGCAGTCCAGACCTTGGTTTCTGTCTTGGCCTTTTTGACCAGTGCACTTGCTGCCTTAATGTACAGCCTGAGAAAGAAAGTGACCATGGGATGCTTTAGCTAAACCTTTGGCTGGATAGCTCAGCTGGTAGAATGCTGGGATGATATTCTGGGGGCCTGGGGTCAATACCCAATTGCAGTAGGTCCCATTATTTCTTTCTCAATTTGTGATTTAAAATGCTTAGCAGTGGCTAATACTGCACCAGTAATTAATTACAGTACTATTTATTTATGGTCAGCAAATCAAGCAACTTTCGAACCAAATCCAGCTTTGAAATCTGAACCAATGTTTGCACTTGCACTTGGCTTGGCTAAGTGACAATACAGATTAAAGATACTAACAGAGCAGAATTTGACATTTCTTGAGTTGAATTGCACTGTTTACAACTTCAATTGCTTCTGAGGGCTCACAGGAAGTGGGAACCTTCTCGAACACATTACCCTTTGTTTGGTGAAATCATGTGCTGTAGCACCACAGTGTTCATCACTTATTAGATTAGCTCTTTTTCTTTCCTGTGTAGTTTTTTCTCTCCACTGTCCTGCAGGTCAGTTCCCGCTCTGGCTAGTCAACCTCACAGCCCCACCTGCCACTAACCTCTCTGCTACCAACATCCCACAACTTGTCCCCTGTGGTGGAGTCCTGGATCAGGACTGCTTTCCTGGTACCAGGGATCTTTGCAGGCTGCGGGCTTAATGGTGTGGGGTCTAAAAGAGTGCTAGCAGCCACCATGGAGATGGCAGGCAGGGTTTTCTTCCCATGTTTTCTGTCCCCCTTTTACCTCTCTCTGCAGATGTTAGCTACAGATACCATCAGCAATGCTTGGCACAGCGCAACATGTACTGCACAACCCCTCATGGAGAATTAGGCTCTCTGGCCCATCACAAGAGGTCACAGCAATAGTGTACACCAATGTGTTCATCCCTAGGTTGATTTGCACTGTGCTGGCAGCACTGCTAACCATGTCCCCCCTGATTCTGGCTCCCTGAATCCACTCTCGGACCCAGGATACCAGCATGGAACAACAGTGTGCTTCCAGTGGCCCCTCAGACATCCACACCAAGACAAATTCTTGTCACTGAAATGTGGCTTAGATCCTCAGTGGACCTACAGAAGAACACTTGCTTAATTTTCCGTATTAGCAGTAATGACTTCCAAGTGATCCGCAGTCTGCTGGGAAAATTACAGTTAAAACCAGTTGTTTATTTCATGGGAAATGGTAAGAATTGATTTTTGCTGTATTAACCACAGCTAAGCATTTAACATTCAAATTTTTATGAGGAAGAAATAATGTGACCTAATTGGGAATTGAACCTAGGCTCCCCCAGCATACCACTCTGATATCTTAGATTTGTAGCTTATAAAGGAGAGTGGCCTTGTGTAGCTCTGAATAGTCAGATGGCCCAAAACCTCAGCTAGAAGAACACTGGGACTGTAGTTTGGGGAGCTGGGTTCCATTCCAATTTAAGCCAAATTATCTATTTCTCATTTCAATGCACCCCTTGTCATTCCTTTTTCAGGTGAGATTATGATATATTTATACAGATGCACACACACTCACACACACACACACACTCTTACACATCAGTTTTAGTTTTTGTAAGAGTTAGCATGCTGTTGATATTTTTTAATTTTTCCTTTCAATTGCTGTGTGTAAATTTACTATATCTGTTCTGCTGACTGAACAACATTTCTCAACTAAGATATTTGGGAAGCATGAAACCCCATTTGAACTTGTTCTCCAAAATGCTTGTGTTTCCTATGATGGTCTGTACAGTTATAGTGAGGAGATCTTATCTTGTTATTATAGGAAAAATCATTATTTAAGCAATACCAAATGACAGGGTGTGGTATATTATGGAATATGATATTTCCTTGCATATATTGCATTTGTTTTGTGCTTTCAGCCACCTGAGAAGTGAATATATCATATGACATACAACATCCCTGGTGTGTATTATTGTCATAAAAATATAAGAGCTTGGGTTTAGAAACTAAACAAGAAAATAGAAAGGTGTTCTGTCAGGGTGGGTAACTCAGGCAATGTGCCAAAGTCATGTGATCAGATTCCACCAACTATGGTACAGTTTTTTCCCCAATCCATTTTATAAGGTAGAAATACTGCATTCATATCTTTCTTTATGTCTGTAAGCAACTGATGCTCACTTTTTATATTTGTTTGCACTCATGAAGAAAAGCAAACATATTGGGATGATCAGACAGAGTAGTGGCTGAGGAGACCTGTCCTGCAAGTAAGGAATGCAGCTCAGCCTGCAGGATGTGTGCCTGAGCACACCCAGTCCTGGCAAAGCTGCTGCTGATGTTCCTTTGCTGGTTGATGGGTGTAAACTTCTCACATATAAAGGATGTAGCTGCACCAGTCACAGTGCAGCTGCATCATTTCATAGTACCACCTTATCAGCCAGCATTCCCTATTTTGTGGCAGACCCAGCTTTGCAATCCAATGAAACCTCCCACTCACTCTCTCTGTGTGCTCCAACCACCACCCTCGGTTCCCAGGTATAAGTGAATAATCCTCCCACTCCCTCCTTCTGTGCCTGCTCCAGCTGTCACCCTCCGTTCCCATCCCCATGTATAAGTAAATGAAGCCCTCCTACTCCCTCTCTCTCTCTGTGCTCCACCCCCCCACCATCCATTACTGTCTCTGGGTATAAGTAAAAAAACCTCCAGCTCTCTCCTTCTGCATGTGCTCCAGCCCGCACCTTCCATTGCTCTCCCTGAGTAAAAGTAAATAAACCCCTCCCTCTCCCTCCCTTTGTGTGTGTTCCAACCGCAATCATCCATTTCCATCCACAGGTGTAAGTAAATCAAACCCTCCCTCCCTCTCCCTCCTTCTACATGCGCTCCAACCCCCATCCTCTGGTTAACCTCCCCACACACATGTGATGACACATCGAGGTACCCACCCTGAGTGTTGCAAACATCAAACCAACACTGGGGTGCCTAATCCCTAGTGTCAGTACCTGCAAACATAAAAATGGTCCCTCATCATCTCTCTTTTTTTTTTAAACCTGTAATAAAGAAAATGGTCCTACAACAAGTTCTGCCTCCTGACCCTCCAATCCCACTACCCCGACCCGCTTTGAGCACCCACTACCCTACCACCTCTGTGCCCTGCACTTACCTGTGGGGGTCTCCAATGATGACTGACACAATCTGCTGCCTCCAATGTTGAATGGGAACTTTGGGAAACAAGGGAAGTTCGGTTAATGGCTTTTTAATGCATTTTAAACTTTTACTAATAACATTGTCATTTTGCTAAATTTTTGCATCAAATTTTCAACATAGCCCCTTTCTTATCCAGCTGATGAACATGACAGGTGTCATATTTCAAATCCCCACTGAAATGTTTTCATAGCAACTCTGCAAAATCACCTTTTGGATGTGATTTAAAAATTTCAGTCTGTCTTGATTATAAATTGGGATCATAAAAATACTATGGTGAAAATGTGGGGTCAAAATGTAATAAAACAACGAAGTTATGAAGAAACATTTATTTTTGTTCAACATCTACTTATAGATCTGTTATTTTTTTTACACATTTTGGCCCCACAGTTTTATCATAGCCCTTGTTTACCCCACATCGTGAACATGACAGGTATCAGTTTTCAAATCCCCTCTGAAACATGTTTTTGCAGTTGCTCTGCAAAATCACTTTTCAGATGGGATTGAAAAAAAAAACTTCTCCATCTGATCATAGCTGTTGTCTTAAATAGACTACGTTGAGAATTCCAGTTCAAAATGTGAAAAAAGAAATAAGTTATTAGTAAATGTGAAGTGTTTCCAAGTTCCAACCTTTACTTATAACTTTGTTACTTTTGCTCATTTTGGCCCCACAGTTTCAACATAGCCCTTGTAGTACCCCACCTCATGAACATGACAGGTGCAATTTTTCAAATCCCCTCCAAATACATATTTTTCGAGTTGCACTGCATATCACTTTTTAAAAGGGATTTAAAATATTCCACATGTTTTTCTCAACTGGGCTATCCTGGATAAAATAATGAATAATAGATGGGTTGGTGTACATTATGAGAATGTAATACACAGCAAAGGTGTGTGATGCTACATAAACCCTGGGCGTGAAGCTCGAGGGGATTATAACAGCATCACACACCTTGGGTGTGTATTAAATATAGGATAAAGTATGGGGTGCAGTGTCTTCTGAGAATTTAACACATACCTGAGTTGTTGGATGGCACATAAACCCTGAGGGGGAAGCCCGAGTGGTTTATGATAGCCATCCAACAACGAGGGTGTATGTTAAATTTGAGTTAAACACACTGCACCCCATATTTTGTTTTATATAATTCAATTGGTTCCATTTTTTTTCTCACTGAGAGATCTGAAGATGAATAAAATAAACAGTCGTACCTTGCATCATAGATTTCCTTTATTCGGTAGGCAGAGTACTTTGTAATGGGTAGAAATATTAAATTAACTGTTAGAAAGTGTTAGAATTGCAATTTCATTAGCTTTAACTGCAAAGAGAAAGAAGAAGAAAAAACATCCATTTGAATCTACTGGCTGGCTGTTTTTTTTTTTTTTTACGTTGTTACGGCCGTTGCTACGTGTTGCCTGGCAGTGGAGTCTTGTGATCTGCAGATGGAGGGGGGGAGGTGAAAGGGTTAGGAGAAAGCTAGGTAGTCGGTGGAAAGAAGAAAATGTGCTCTAGTTTTACAGCTGATGAGGTGAGTGTTCATGATTAAGTGTATTTTTTGAGAGGCAGAGTGTTTTTGAAAGTCTCGAGCCGCACTGCACTTTCGATTGGAAACAGGCACGTGAATGCCGTAACACCTATTCAGGTGTTACGGTATTTAATACGTGGTTTTGTCAAAGTAAAAAAATGGAACCCGTTAATAATATTCTCATAATGCACACTACTCCGTGTTTTATTTTTTAGAATTTCTGGGCATCAATCTTTTCCCACTAGATTCAGGTTCTTTAGACTTTTATAGGTGATTACCCACATTTCTGTATCCCATGGTGTGCCCTCCATGCTGTTATTATGCCCACTTGTTTCTTTATTATGTATTTATTTATTTATGCCAGTCCCTGGTGATTGCACCTTGTCAATTAATGGGAGTGAGTATAGAAAGGGCCATCCAGGAGTGCTGAGAACTTTTCCACTTTCAGGGAAAGCAGCTTGCTTTGATGCTTTTAACAGTTGTTTCTCCTCTAGCCCTGTTTCACAGTGGGTGACTGAAAAGTGACTTGAAGAACTTTTTTTTTCAATGTATGTTAGTTTATTTAAGAGTGTGGCTTTCTTTATTAAGGAGGTTTTAGTTTTGCTCAGAGGCAATGCAAGCCGCTAACACTCTACTGAAAACTGCTGTTTCACTGAGAAAGTGGCTCACACAGAATGCAAGCAAACTGTATGTGCATTTGCCATAATAACTGGATGGCGATTACGGCAAATAATAACTCATCTAGTCCATAGGAAAAAAATTGATGACCAGTTATTATTATTCTGTAAAACTGTGTAAAAGCAGTACTATATAGCAGAACCCCACTGAAGAGGAGATGTTGCATCTAAGTTGCTCTATCCTGAAAAATTGCATTGTAAAAGCAGGACCCTACTGAAAATGAGATATTACATCTCACCTCTACTATCCTGGGTAAATGCAGTATAAAAATGTGTAAAGCAGGACCCCAAGGCAAATGAGATATTGCATCTTATCTGGTCTGTCCTGGATAAATAGTAAAAATGTATGAAAGTGGGACCACATTACAGCAGAACTCACTAAAAGATGTGAATATATGCTGGTTTATCCTGAGAAAAAAACATTGTAAAAGCTGGACTTCACTGAAAAGAAGAAATTGCCTCACAGCTGGACTATGCTGGGTGAATGCAATGTAAAAAGGTGCAAAAGTTGAGCCCCCACTGGAACTGTGATACTACATCTCTGCTGTGCCATCTTGGGTAAATAAAGGAATAATGCACGACAGGGTGTGTGTCGTCATGGGATAACGCCATGCCTGGGGGGTTGGGTATGAGGCCGCGGGCTGAGTGCGTCCAATGCCCCAGGCATGGAGTTATTCCAAGCGACACATACCCTGGAGTGCATTATTCCTATTATACAATGGCTCGTTGTTATACAGAATAAAAAAAATAATTTTAAAGATGTTTTTGTGTGGAAAAATATATTTTGTTTTTTAAGAGCAGATGAAACAATCATGCGTAAGATGATCAATGTGGTCAAGATCATCTCCAGGTTCACAGTGCTGAGACTAGACCTGTGGCATCGTGCTGGGATAATGCCATGGGTCTAGTCCAAGACTGACCAATCACAGTCCAAGATTCTTTCTTGCCATTGTGTAATGCAGTGTATAAATGGCTAAAACCTGAATCCCTACTGAAAACAAGATATTGGATCTAATTCACAAATGGCAATGTGGAACATTTGCCAAGCTCTGCATCAAACCCATTTTTTGGCGCAGTTGTGCCAAACACTTTGCTGCAAAATGTGTCCAGTTTAAGAAGATCAGGCACATTTACAACAGTTTTCCCAGTTTATGGCAGCTTGCGCCAAATCTTGGTGCAAGCCCCATAAAAAGGGTACCTGAGATTGCCACAACTTAGACCAGAAAAAAATGGTCTAACTTGCAGCAATTGGCACATGGGATCTAGAATCCCAGTGGCTGGCTGGGGAGTGCCGCAAGCCGTGTGTGCCATATGTTCTGCACACCCGGGGCTTTCTGCATTCCTGGAACTTTTGTGAATTGGGCCCCTTGCATCTGCACTGTAGTATTCTGAATAAATACAGTGTAAAAATGTGTCAAAGCAGGAGCCCGCTGAAAATGAGATATTGCACTCAGCTGTGCTAGCCTGGTAAAATTCATTTTAAAAATGGATAAAAGCAGGACTCCATTGAAAACAAGATATTCTGCACAATGTAGGAAGGCAGCTGAAAAGGCCAACAAAATGCTGGGATGCATTGCAAGGGGTATCTCCTTGAGGAGGGGGGAGGTGATTCTGCCACTGTATAGGTCATTAGTTAGACTGCATCTGGAGTACTGCATGCAGTACTGGCACCTGTATATGAAGAGGGACATTAAGTTACTGGAGGGGGTACAGCACAGGGTGACAGAGATGATCAATGGGCTGGGAGACTTGCCATATGACAGGAGGCTCAGGGAGCTGAACATGTACTCACTGGAGGAGGGGAGGACATGATTGAAACCTTTAAGTACGTGAAAGGAATAAACAAGACAGGTACAGAGGGGCTGTCCAAAGTAACGGAGGGGAGGGACACCCGGGGCCATAATATGAGGCAGGAGGGAGGAAGGTTCAGGAGGGAGATGAGGAGACACTTTTTTACAGAGAGGGTGGTAGCTGGGTGGAATGCATTCCGGCCAAAGTGGTATCCAGTAGAACAGTGGGCTGCTTCAAAAGAGACTGGAACAGGGCAAGGGGGTCAATGGAGGAAAGGGTGGGAGGGCTGGGCAGCTGCAAGACAAGGGTTGCTAGCTGCACATTGAGCAAAGACTTGATAGACCTCCTAGGCCTTTATCTGCTAGCAAATTTCGTATGTTCGTATGTTGACATTTCATCTTGCCTATTCTGTCCTGGCTAAATACATTGTAAAACTGTTTAAAAGCAGGATCTCTACTGAAATCAAGATACCGCCTCTCGGCCAGGTTAGGCAAGTCAAAAACATTGCAAAAATGGATAAAAGCAGGACCCCAACTGACAAGGAGATATTACACCTTCACTGTGCTATCCTGGGTAAATACAGTCTAAAACTGTGTAAAAAGCGGAACCCCAATCAAATGAGATATTGTATCTCATCTGATCTGTCATGGGTAAATGTATAGTAAAAACATAAGCCACACCCCAGTACTACAGAACCCCACTGAAAGATGTGCATCTATGCTGCTCTGTGCTGGAGAAATACATGGTAAAAGCTGGACCCCACTGAAAATGAGAAATTGCCTCTTGGCTGGGCTATCCTAAGTAAATATATTGTAAAAATGGGTAAAAGCAGGACTTTGCTGAGAACAAAATATTGCACTATGCTGTGCTGTCCTTGGTAAATACAGTGTCAAAATGTGTCAAAGCAGGACCACACTGTAAACCAGACATTGCATCTTAGCTGAGCTATCCTGGCTAAATATATTTTAAAACTGTAAAAGCAGGACCCTACAGTAAAACCCCACTGAAAAGGAAACGTTGCATCTAAGTTGATCTGTCCTGGAAAAATACATTGTAAAAGCACCTCAATCACCTGTTCTATAGTTGTCTGAACTATTCCTGATCTTCTAGTGGTGCCCTCCCACAATGTTATCCAACCACCTTCTAACCCACCTGGTCAAGACCCTCTTCCCCACATGCCTTTTGGTCATATTAGCTGAACTACAGCAATAGTGACAGCGACTGACACAGCCCTCCACTTACCACCTCATCTGCTTGCCATCTGCCTGTCAGCAGCAGTCATGAGTACTGAGCAAACAGCTGTTTCTGCTCTACTTATAATCACTTGCTGACAATCAGATAGCTTTTCTACAATACTCGCGAGCTGGGGGGGACACTAGAGCATGAGGAATACTCAAGACAGCTACTGGATGGCTGCTTGGGGTGGCCCAGCACACATATTACTGAGTCCATCATGGGCCTGCAACTGCCCCATTGCACCTTGCATACTCAAAGGACTCATTAGCATGTTAGAGCTTAACCTGGCCTGCAGGATCCCTGGCCCTATCCTGTCTGGGCCACACTATCTCCACTGGTGACTGGACTCTATGGAAGCAGATTAGGCAGCGAACATCTGGGCAAACTGGGTGGGCCAAGCAGCCCTTTTTCGCTGACATATTATATGTTGCTATTTTTCTGGACGGCAACAGTGGGCCATATTGAGTCTGGGGCTGTGTTGGCATAGCACATAGTCACTATGCAACTGACCCATACATCTTGCATGCTCAGTACATCCTCATGTTTAGACAGTTAGCGCCGTCCAGTCAGAGCATGCTAATTGTCTGAATATTGTCCCTGAGCCAGCTGTGTGCTAAGTGCTGTACAGCACACACAGCCAGCTCTGAATATGGGGGCCAATAACCTGTATCCCCATGGAACCCAAAGTCCATGAAACAATGGCTACTGGGACTAAGAAAGACCTGCCCATCACCTCAAGATACTGTTGTTCTAATATCTAACAGCATGAAAGCAAACATGTTTGGCATTGACAAATGGCCATTAAATATTAGATTAAATTGAATGCGCAAAGGAGAATTTGTAGATTTGCAGTGTAACTATACAGAGTGTAAATACAAATGTAACTGCCATAATTTGTTGTATCACATGTCTGTGTATCATGTAACTTCAAGCCTATCTGTGTTCTCTGGAATACAATTGAAAACAGGACTTTATCTTGATTGGGTCTCTCCACGTAATCCAACTGGGTAATGGAGGGAATTAATTAACATTGTAACTATAACTAGGTAAGTTTTACATTATTCAGCCATTTATTCTGGAGCCTGATAAACACACTTGCTGTACAGCTAACTGTGGTGCACAGAACATTCACCATATTAAGGGGTTTATGTAGGAATTACTCCTAATCTGTATCTACATAGGACATGGAGAGAAAGACCACACTCTGGCACTGAAGGCACACAGTCGTACAGTTTCCGTATGTAATTTGCTCTATGTTTTGTTGTCTGAGGACTATTCTGTTAAACAGCTCCAAAACAGGAAAAGCAGTACTGGGAACAGCCTCGAAATGCAATTAATTTGGGGACTATTAATGCAGGAGGAAGCATCCTAATCAGTTGCAGATTTCTTCCTGTTTGGTTAGCGTGACCGTGACCAATTATAGCTGAACTCACTGCTGCAGTTTCACTTCCTGACTTCCCAAATAATCATTTAGTGGGGCAGCACTTTTATTAATACAAAGAGCAGGAAGAATTGCACAAATATTTCTTTTGATTTCTCACCAACACTAAGTCTAGTGTAGTACATGACACACAAAAAAAGTTCAGCAAGACTTAGCTGGCCCGCTCAAAAAAAAGAAGAAGAAGGAAAAAAAAAAGATTTAGAAATGTCTGGCTGCTTGCCATACATTTTGATATATCTTTGAAGTGTAGTTTTTATTTTGTAACAATTAGAATATAGAGTTTCACTTTTCCATTTGTTCAAACATGTCTTCAGTTTACTGAGGCTCGCCTTCTCTTCACTGATGTCTAAGTTGATAGCCTAATATTGAAGTTGACTCATTCTTTTTTTAATCAGTAGAACCCAGCCACCTTGCTGGAGAAACTGAAGGCCAAAAGCTGATGTATTGCTAAAGGGAGAGGGAATTGTCCGAAAACTAGTCCTTATTATACACTTGTGGTCTGTGTAAGGAAACACATTCCTTGTTCAGATTTCAAGCTGCCTTTAATTTTTTTTTTTTTAATCAGTAGAGACACACTAAGCCGAAAGCTTGTTTACAGGTGAGACCTGGGAGCACAAGGAAGTTAAGTAACTTGCTCAGAGTCACACAGAATGCAAGTGGGGGCTGTGGGATTCAAACCCAGGTCTCCAGGTTTGCAGCTCAGAGCCTTAAACCACTGCACTATACTGCCTTTTAGTAAGAAGAACAAATAATTTCAGCAGTTTTATCATCCATTTAGATGTTGCTTCAATTTCTGCTATTTGAAAGAATTGTGCTTTTTTGATATGCTTGATTGCTATTCTGACAGCGGTGGGCGTGGAGACAATAAAACTGTACCCTAATCTTTGCTGCAGTTTCAGTAACAGGTGAGACTGTACGAACTACCAGCAATGAGTCCAAAAGCTCATTTTTTAATACTCAAAAGTGACCGGAAAACTAATTTCCACTGAAGTTGATAGAGAATGTTGTGTGGCTTACTGTACCTATTACATTGCGTATATTTCTGGTACCCTTTTTGAAACTGAGGTGTTCTCATCTCTACAGGCTATTCCAGCAAACACATTTGAAACAAAAATAATGCACTATCATTGTCATTCTGATGCCAATCAGTAAGACCAAACCCGCCGACAGCATTGAAGAGCTGGGGGCTTTGCCTTCCCACGCCAGAACGATTAAAGCTTGTATATAAACAACTGGGTTCTTCTTTCATATATAACTACATGCAAAATCTGCATGGGGACTAAAGCTGTTCTAATGCAGAATTCTTTATCAGAACTGGCCCTTAAAAGAAAACGCCTTCTTTTAGTAGGTAGCACTGCTATAATTGTAGTTACGATAACATAATGCATGGGACTTTATTATCTTTATTTCTAATAACTGATAAGGTCTGATATCAACCAGAAATCAGGCCTTATATTCTCTGCATTACCTGGTATGACATCACACCAGGCTGATAGTCAGAAAATCTCTGTATCAGCCTGGTGTGATGTCACTCCAGATCGATATAGAGAAAGTCACAGCTGATCAAGGCACGCTCATGGAAATCTGTTGCACTGCCACACTAACTGAAAACAACTGTGACACTGTCAGCTTACTCACACACTCTCTTTCTCGCATTCATGTTTTTCTAGTCCTAGTTCTCTCCCAGAACTCCCACTTCTGATTGATATTATACCCTAATAGCCATTATAAAAAATAAAATATGGGTTACTGTGCGATTACTCTTCTTTTGTTTTTAGAAACCCTCAAGTGTTTTGCTTTCATAAAGCACTTGAGGTTCACTCTTGTGGTTTATGTGGAAAAACACACCTCGCATGTGTATAGAAAGCTCATATCATGCAGTCACCATACACTATTCTATATGTAATATTTGTGCAGAAGAGTACAAGCTAAACTGCGAACAGCTTGTATCTGGGTGATAAAGGAAAACACTCAATATCATATTTCAGGGTGTGTTGGTAATTACAAGTGCTTGTGAGCTTCTGTTTCCTCCTTTGCAGCTTCAGTATTGCCTGATTGATTAATGCTCGGTTTTGAGGGCCTGTTGCTGAGAGCAGCTCACTGTCTTTGCTAATAAACATTCATGCTCACACTGCTGCTCTGCATTTGTCTCTGCATTTTGTATGTCGATTGGCAGCATGCCTCATGCAAATGGCCACATTGTGAAAGTGCTTGCACTGTGCTTGCCTTGTGGCAGTCAACAGTTAGCTGTTATTGCACTAGAGCTGGAAATGACAAGTACCAGTAGGCATGGCATCGAAGAGGCAATGGGATCATGCAGAAAAAAGCTACACTTCCTTACGGTATCCTCCCGTGTGACCATACATACTAAAATGGTGCTGCCCCCTTCCTGCACAGCAGACCAGTCGGGACCACTAAAACATTAAAGAACATAATCAGTAGGTTAGTAAATAATTTAAGAGCTAGCATACTGCCTAAAATGAATATCAGCTTTTAAATACAGTCAACCATTACCTTTTATATCTGAGGTACGTTTTTGTTTCCCTTTGGTTAATTGGAAGTTCGTTTGCCTGATGTTAGTAGATGTGATGTATGGGGCAGCACTCTGCCTGGCAGCTGACATATCTACCTCTATTCCCCCCACTACATCATCAGCATTGTGACCTCACTGATTGTGAGATCAGTGATATCAGTGAGCTGCTTAAGAACAACCACTCAGTAGCTGCCAAGTCAGTCACCTGTGATGTCACTGTCCGTGAGATCACAATGTTGATGATGTAGTAGGGGGGTAGGATTAGATATTTCAGCTGCCAGGCTGAGAGCTATTCCACACATCCAGCACAATATTATCAGATAGAAAACATTCTAAAGAGTTGATGGAAAAAGAAAAACACTTCAAAAATATAAAGTTACTACTGACTACTTCTTAAAATTTGTATTATTTTCCTGTCTGTTTTGGCTCTATCAGCTCTTAAAATAATATATGAATTACTAAACTCAGTGGTTTTGTTACAGACAGTGGCTACCAGGCATAAATTGAGTGTTTCCTTTAAGGCATCAAAGGATTTTAAAAGGCATACATTATGGCACACATGCTGCAGTGACAAACTCTTACAATAATGATACATTTCAGAAATTTTTTTTTTTGTTTTACAATTGTGCTCCTCTTGAAAATGGGTACATTTCCATGACTTTTGTTACCCTGTGATGAAATAAAGAAGTAGAACCAAGAAGCAGGAGGATAAGGACAGGAAATGACCCTAAGTTCATCACGTCTGCCCTGATGCCTTTTAATGCATTACTCTAAATTAGCCTTCACCTCAGAGACTTTCCTGCCTCTACCACCCTCTTGGAATTTGAATTTAAATTGCTAAATACTAGACCCGTTCTCCAGCATTTCCACATATCTTTTGTGCTGCTAATTCCCCCCTCACTAGCCACTCTTCTGCAGAGTTTTGTGCCATCTGTAAAATAGAAGAACCACCGAGTTCAGGTACTGTGCAACAAATTACAGTGTAGTGCAGTTTGAGTTTCATAAATCTGAGATGAGAATCCTGCAAATTAATACAAAAAAACATTAACAGCTGGATTGCACCTTAAAGTGGCAGTTCATATTAACCATTTTATATAGTGTTCTTGACTGTGCATTTCTTTGCAACACCAGCTGTTGATCCCTGGTGTTCATTTTGGTTTCTGAATCCATTTACGGACAGTACTTAGTGCATCATTTCATTTTATGTTCACCATGTCAAAGCTTATGTTTTGTGGCCTGGAGATAGCCCTGGTGTCCCCAGTATTGCATAAGTACAGGGAGTGGTATATGTAGCATGCTAGTTCATATAAGCAATAAGATATGACAGGGCATTGGTTGCACTAGGTTTACCACACACTCAGGGGCATAGTAAGGCAAAAGACCAAGGGCCAAGTGCCTTTGGCCCCAGGGCCTGTGGTAAATCCAGTACAATCAACATCCCTAGAGTGTCTTGTTAAGTATATAATATGAGCTACTAATGAAATGTAAAACAAAATAAAAAAAAACTTTTAAAATGGAGCTAACATTTATTTACAGTAAATGTTTAAAAGTAAGGTAAAATCATTTATCTGTCTATTGGTGTCATTGGGAGATGCTATGTGATTTGTTTTGTGCTAGATGACAGGTTGGGCTATCTTACTACCTGTATCATGTATCCCATATAAACATGACATTTTTCATCAAAGAAACTAATTGATTGTTCTTTTTTTGGTAAAAGTTATCCTTTGAGTTTTAGTGTTTGGGAATTAAATTAATTGAGTGAGTGGGTATGAGAGAGAGAGAGAGCGAGAGAGAGAGAGAGAGTGAGTGAGAGAGAGAGAGAGAGAGAGAGTGATCATTGCAGCAGTTACTGGTGTTTCAGCAAATGAGCAGGCATGTGGGTAGATGAAAATAATTACAAGAGAGGATTTCCTTACCCATTTTATACAGGGTGTTAAGTTGGGCTGCCTAACTCCAGGGCTTGACAGAACAGAAAAGCATGATCAGGAGCAGGCTGGTAGGCAAACTCATTGCTGTGTAAATCATCCCAGTGACATGTTGGGTTGCTAGTGTCTTGAAGAAGTGGCACTTTTGACTGTTAGAGGAAAAGTTTCACACATGTGAAATGAAGAGGTACAATCAATGATACAGAAATATATTCCTTTTTTTGCTTTTTTATAATTTACATTTTTATTTGGGTCCATATTGTGTGGATGAAAGAGCAAGTAGATGACAGTGTGCAGGCTGATGTAAGTGGTAGCGAGAACAGATGGGCAAGCAGTGCTCAACAGACTGAGTGAATAAACAAATAATGTATACAGTTAGAAAGTGATAAGTGTGTGAAGTAGAAACTTTAAAACACTGTATTATAAGACAGTAGGGTGTAGCTAGACAATAAAAATGTTTACGCCATGACCCTGTTTGTTGCTCCATGTGGCACTATATGACATGATTTTTGTAGGCCATGGCCTGTGTGTTGCCCCCACCCATTGCATTGATAAATATAGTTGCCATACATTGTTCACCCTGACCCTTACTGTGCACACCACCCCTACCGCCTATAACGCTCTATGGTCTCTGGGATGCAAAGACAATCTTAGTGACCATTCCCTCAAGGTTTGACTCTCATGAACAAAATTACAGAAGGGATCAACTGGCCCTGTGATGCATTGCATGGTACAATGGCAGCAGTGCCAAGCCTTCTTGCCTCCCCCTCACAATAAAATGTACACCATGTAGTACATGGAGTGTGACTTCCGACACCCATACTACAAGTCAGTTTGAAACAAGTCTATGAGGTTTTTGAAGGCTTTGCAAGTAACTGTTGTTGGTAACTGTATTTAAAAAAAACTGGCTGCTTTTTGAAAAATAAAAATTCTGGCTGGCTGGCACACTGATATAGAACACCTTCGTCCAGGTTGGCAGGGACTTGTTTTTAATCATTGATAGTTCTGTCTTAAGGCCATGGCTAGAAACAGATCTTGACCAATCAGGATGCAGGAATTTACGCAAGCATTTTGTATCTCACAGTAGCCACAGGAAAAGTGATGTTTAACAGTTGGTGCTCAAGTACAGGTGAGAATATTAATGAAAACCTGATGGCAGTGTACGTAATGGCACTACCCTTCAGTTTTTTCATATCTAAACAATGTTAAAGCAGACTCATGAATGCAATTTGGCATTGGCTCATCCTTAGAAGGGTTTGCAAAAATCAACCTCAATAAGCTGTTTAGCAGAATCCTGGCTAGGAGAAGAAAGGGGGCACAGCACTAGTTAAGTGGAGGTGCATTCAGTAGTGCCCAAGAGAAGCATAATTTCATCCAAAGAGTAATAGGATTGTAGAACAGTGTACTGGAGGAGGTGACTGGACAGCCCAGTGTGCAGCATTTGAATAGGGGCCTGAAAGGGAAGTACTTGTCAGGTTACTGCATTAGAATAACAGGGAGGCAGACATGACAAACTGCATGGTCTTACTTTGTCTCACTAATCCTGTGTGTTTTTGAAAGGGATGTCTTGAAGCATGATGTACTATAAAGTTGAACTACTGTGCAGTGACGTACTGTACTGTACTGTAAAGGTATGCAGATAACCTGCTCAGAAATTCAGGCTTGACAGGTAGTGCCTTACCTGAATGTGAAGCCCAGAACTGGGGTTTTGCTAGTCTGACCCTTTTTGCTTCTTTCTCTCTTTCATTAATTCGCTGGCCCTTTAAGACAGGGCTTACTTATACACATTCTTGAAATGGAGCTGTGGCAAGAAGGTCCCTTGACCTGCTTTGCTTTCTCTGATATGAAGTGTTGAAGGGCTGGTTGAGAGGAGAATCACAGTATTAGCCCAGCAGCCAAAGTTAACCAGTCACCTCTGTGTCTGAGGAGACTGGATGATTTCCTGTAGTTGGCCAGTCTGCTGCCATCCTGGGGCACTGATATGTGCTATCCATGATGATGATCCTCATAGGGGGAAGGGACACATAAGGCACAGATTGGAAACAGTAGTCAGTGTGAGTCTGGGGCAGCAGGAGAAACAGGTAGATGAACAGGTACTGCAACCTCTTCAATTTTTAGGTGTCAACAAGCACAGTTTGTAACACCTCTTGTGATTGTGTACTCTTTTTTGCATTTACTAAAGATTAGGGAGGCAGTATAGTGTAGGGTTTAAGGGCACTAAGCTGCAAACCTGGAGACCTGGGTTTGAATCCCATCAACCCCCACCGCTTACTGTGTGACCCTAACCAAGTCACTTAACTTCATTGTGCTTCCAGGTCACACCTGGAAACAAGGTATGGCTTTGTGTGCCTTTCCTGGTTAAGAAATATCCCCCTGGCCTTCCCCTTAGGGTTGCATTCACCCTGAGTGATTCTGTTGCTGATGTCAGTGATAGGGCTTGGTATAAATTTGCAGATGATGGAACTGTAAGTTCTATGTTGCAGTCATCTTAATTAATTCAGACTGAGGCTTGTGTGAGATCCCAATGCAACTTGAATAGGAAGCTTTCCACCTGAAGAAACTTAACTACTTAATTCCATTCCATTCCAGGTGTGGGTATGTGTGTGTGTGGGGATCTGCACTAAGTTAGAATTCATCTGCAGACTGAGACACAACAAAGAACAAGCATCGCTGAATGTCTAATGTTTACTTGCGTGCTGTTCTTTATTTCTTTGTTCTGTCTCACTCCAGCTTGTGATTGCAGGTGTTAATACCACACCAAACATCTGTCTTCTTGCTTGTTCCTAGCTGCAGGATATCCTGTACCAGATAAAGGAAGCAGTAGTAGTAATGAGTTTATTTGTTGACCGCCCAGTCCTGGGGGCTCTGAGTACTGTACCTCATTAAAATCACAATATAATAAAACAAACACATTTTTAAATCAAATTTAAATAAATGAGGCAGAGCAATTTGATAAAAGGCAGTCAGTGGTGAAGTAATTACTAAAATCAAACGTGTCTCTGAAAAGGTAGGTCTTTAGGTGCCTCTTTAAGGCTTCCACTGAGTGGACCTTCCTCAAAGAATTTTGGAGTGAGTTTCATAGGGCCGGGACAGCAACCTCGAATGCATAGCCTTCTGAAGTCTTTAGCGTAGCCCTGGGAACCACTAAGAGGCCTACCTCAGAGGAGTGGAGAGATTGGGAGGTACAGTAGGAGGTCAGGAGGTCACTCAGATAACTAGGGCCCAGTCTGTATAGGGCTTTATAGGTCAGTAAACTGACCCTGAAGCTGATTCGCCACTTCATCAGTAGCCAGTGCAGACCTTGCAGGACCGGGGTCATGTGATGCAACTTCAGAAGGCCTGTCAGTGACTTGGACATTACATTCTGCACCAGGTGCAGGTATCATAGGACCCTTCCTCTAACCTGAGATACAAAGCGTTACAGCAGCCAAATCTAGAAGTCACAAAAGCATATACAAATGAGGGCAGGTTGTCTGGTGGGATCAAGGCTTTTATCTGGGCAAATATTTCTGAGATGGTAAAAGCCACTCTTGACTACAGATGACACCTGAGCCTCAAGTGTGAGTCTTTCATCCAGAATGACCCCCAGATTCTTTACTTCAGCCAAGGCTACAAGGCTGGGGGGACCAAGAACAAGGCCAGTCATCTCCTCTGGTGCCTCATCTCCTCTGTAGTCCCTTCACCATGCCATCGACAAGGCTCAGTCACCCAAAACCTTCTTCTTATCTGGGCTGAGTCTTAGCCAGTGGGAGGACATACAATCCTGGATCTCAGCCAGGTACAAATTTAGTACAGCAACCATGCCAGACATCCTGAGTGCAAATCACAGGCACAGTTGGGTGTCATCTGTATTGCAGTGAAAATCCAGTCTGTAATATCTGCTAATTTCACCCAGGGTCAGCATGTACACCACAAACAGCATATGTAAGAGCATTGAGCCATGGGGTATACCTCAGAGCAAGGGCTTCGGGAGCGAGGGGGATTCCCCATCACCACCTGCTGCATCCTGTCTCTATGGAAGGACTCAAACCAGCTGATGACAGTGGTTGTAGTCTACAGTATTCCCTTAGACAATCCACCAACTATCCATGGTCCACGGTGTCAAATGCTGAGGAGAGATTGAGTAGAATTAGAACTGACCATTTCACTCTTTGTCTTGATCTAAGGAGGTCATTATGCACCCTGGCCAACATCTTCTCTATACTGTTCCTCAATCTAAATCCAGACTGCAGCAACTCATAGATGTTAAAGGTTGTGAGGTGAGTTTTGAGCTGCAGTGACATCATCTTCTCAATAATCTTTCCCAGGAAAGAAAGTTAGAGATAGGTCTGAAGTTCAGTAAGCAGTCCAAAGATGTTTTTTATTTCAGAAGGGGCCTCATCAGTGCATCTTTCAATGTTCTTGGAAAAGACTGCTCTGAAAGGGAGCACTGGACTATCTCAGCAAATACTGGATGCAGGAACCCCACATAACTTACTAGATGGCATGTTGGGCCTATGTCCACTTCATATGAAGTGGGCTGCAACTCTAAAATCATCTCACAAACCTCCTTCATGGAAACCAGCCTAAACCCTCTCCAGATGGGAGGAGTGCTCCTAGTGACAACCAGCTCCCCTCGGCTGGTTCGTGACAGCCCATTTAGGGTAATCCCAATCCTGACAGAGGACAGTTGGATACAGAAGAATTGAGCAATATCTTCAAACGTAGCAGCTAAATTAACTTTTACTGGTTGTAGACAGGCTGGGTGTAATAACCTGTCCACAGTCCTGAAAAGTTAAGCTGATCTGTTCTTCCCTGCAACAATCTGCCAGGACAGGAATGCTGCCTTCTTACAGGAGATAGTCATTTGATACTCACTGTAGTGAGTTCTCAAAACCAATCTGTCCTCATCAGTCCTGGACTTCTACCAACAATGATAGAATCTCCAACCCATTCCTTTCATTTCTCTAAGTTCCCCATCTAACCATGAGGATCTTAAGTGAGAAGTCCTGGGTCATACAAGTACTGGTGTGACAGAGTCATGTGCTGAGGTGCTGGCCCTTTTATATGCCACCACTCCGTCCCCCAATCCTTCTGCATAAGCGGCCATCACACTTGAGAGGTACATCACTGCCTGGAGTCCTGTCAGGGAAAACCCCTTTAAAGGGCAAAATGGACCATCTCCACTGGGGTGGACTAAAATGTGGGGTCCTGAACTTCACTGTGCAATGATCCAACCAACAGACCAGATTAAGCTTGAGGTTGTCAGTCCCAAGCACCAGTGAGAATACTGAGAATACTAAGTCCAAGGCATGACCGTGTTGATGGGTCACAGATGGAACTATTTGTGCAAGGCCCAGTGACTCCATCAACTGGAATAAATCTTTTCCAAATTGCGAGAGTTCATCATGGACCCAGGCATTGAAGTTACTCAGAACCAGTCATCTGGATGACTCCAATACCTTCTCAGTGATGAAGTCTGCGATTTTCATGCAGGAATTCCGTCTCATGCCCAGGAGGCTGGTACACGAGAAGGATCCTGCACCCTGGACCCCCATGCATTGCCATGCTTTCAAACAATAAAGTAGCTTCCTCTGGGTCCACAGTAAAGTTCAGATCGGATCTATAACAGATATCCACCCCACCCCCGCAATCCCTCAGTGGGTAGTGAACCATGGGGAATCCTGCCAGGACTGATGCCTCCAACACTGGGTCCACATCCTCACACAGCCTGGTCTTGGTGATGCAAGCCAGATCAACCATAAAAATCAAGTCCACTATAATTGCAGTGTTGTTCCTGATTGTTCTTGCATTGCAAAGCACTGCCCATAGGGGACGAAGGAGGCCAGTGACCTTGCGCTTACCTGCCCACTCGATCTGATGGGAGCCCTTGATATAGGAACCAACACATCTGGCCTCTCATCTGGTCTCCTGGCCACATTATTCCCCAGGGTGCCTCCTGGTCCTTACCACCCCTAGAGAGCCTTTCTGTTAGTATCCCTTCTCTCCACCTCCTGCCTACTTACAATGTCCATGTCCCTGGAGTGCCTGTATGCCATCACTGACAGGGGGTATCATTGACAGGGAAGAGGTCAAGCAGCTAGGATAGGGAATAATTAAGCCTGAGGGGCCCAAGACTTACACACATATCCCCACTGGTTAACACAACCACCCATACCCATGACCCTCTACCTTCAGATAGATTTAAAAAAAGACATCGCCCTTTTCCTACTTTGGGCCCCAAAAGTCACTCCCAAAATCACACCAATTTTCTAATACAAAAAATACCCACACAGCCATACCCTCAAGCAATCACTAATCTAAACCTCCAAAACAATCAAATGAGCCCCTTTCCCTTCTTTGACAACCTTACCCAGCAGTACAACATTTTAAAAAATAGAAGTAAAGAGAGAGAAACCAGACACACTGTAAACTGTTCACTGTGCAAGTTCTTGTATGGAAAGCAGTTTATATGGGAAGCAGTTTATAATATTCAGTATGGCAGTCTGAAGATCTGGTCCCACCAGAACAAATCCAGGTTTCTTTAAAGTATGAAAGTTTACCTCCTCAGCAGCGCTTCCACTACTGCATTGAGGTTACCTGTAGTTCACAGCAGTAACAATGATCAGAGGAATCAGACACTCTCACTGCCTGCAGTCCTACATGCTAAATCAACCACTGTGACCAATGTATTGTCCTCGAGCAAATAAATCCCACTGGTAAGCAAGGGAGCAGAAATAACCTCCAGATAATTAAAACAGCAAGCTCCTCATCCAGCATGCGATGGTTGCAGAAAGTAGACTGGCTCCTTGTTTTGCAATCAAAGAATCTAGTGGTACCAGGAAAATCCAGCATGCCAACTGCTGCCCGGTGCCACAGGGACCTGATACAGTTTCTAAAGGTGTGGGCTAGCCTGAGTAACCCACCTGCACACTGTCTTGGACCAAGCCCTTCTCTGCTGCTCACAGGATCTTCAATGATGGTTCCTCAGAGCTGCTACCAGCAAGTCTCACTTCTGGCAAGTGCTGACACTAAAATTAGCCACTGTAAGCTCCTGGGGACCAGAATCAAAGTACCACAAGCAATGGTAGGTTTCTCCCAAAGCAAGTTGCTAGAATGAATCATGCAGTGTCGAGTTCAAAATGGATGGTGGCACAAAAACAGTTTGCAGAACTGGGTTGTCTAGACTACAAAAAAAAAATAAAACTACAACTAACTCACTATAAAAACCCTCGTTAAAATTCAGTCCCTACACTTGGAACATAGCTAGGATGCTAACCACCACTAAGTTGCATTATTCCTTTATCAAGCCCCAAACAAATAAAACAAGTGAAATTGCCACCTAAGTAAGGTTTAAACAAGTTCCTTCAGGATACTCCTCAATCTGGTTTATTAAAAGTACTAGGGTATGTAGGAGGAGGACATGTGGAGCTCACAGAGGAGCTCCTGCTGATGGCTAATACAGCCTGGTGGCCAACTTCTTCTATCTTCCATAATCATTCTGTAGAAGTATGACCAGAAACAGGCATCCAACTACATAAGCCTATAGCTCAATGATAGAGCAACAGGATAGTATTCTGGTGGCCCCAGTTTAAATTCCAGTTGGTCACATTATGTAGTTCTCGCTACAATTTATTTTGTGTAAGAGAAATTATTATGCTTAGCAAGTGGGGTAACTCTTGGCCATATTGTGTTCTTTTTATTTGTTACAATTTATTTACTAAAGAATGGACAGTTATGATATATTTATTTGTTTTGTTTTTGTTGACAGGAAAATGAGGACTATTTATTTATTTATTTGAATTTTGGTATCCTGGTAGGCCCACTGAGACAGTACAGTCCCTTTTTCCAGGGTGATCCCAGACAAAGGTATGCTGCAATAGAAACGTGGCAAAAAATCAACAGAATTTGAATGAATACAACATGTGAACAACAAATAAACACAGAAGTACAAAGTATTCACGTAAAAATATACATTGGTGCAAAAAGGAAAACCTTAGCGTACAGCACAACAAAATCTCTGTAATTCAATAGCTGAAGAACCAACACTTGAAACACAAACATACCCATCATTAATTGACTAGGGATAGAGCATGGTTCTTAAAGAAATATTCAGAGATAGCAAGTAGCAGAGAAGGAAAAGACTACAGTGGCAGGATTCCATTGGTTCAGCAGAGTGTTATGAAGATTAGCCAAAGCAGGTACAAGACTTGGGCTGCAACAGGTGTGCAGAGAGGGAGCACTTGAACCTAGCAAGAGAGGAGAGGGAGAGTGTAGAGAGGGGAGCACATTCCAAGCAGAGGGAGCAGAGTAGGCAAATGATCACTTGGCAATTGCCTGGTGGGGAAAAGGAGTATTCAGCAGAGGGGCTGAAGATGACCTGAGTAAACGCGAAGAAGATTTATGTGACAGTAGGTCACTCATACAGGGTGGTGGTGGAGAGGAAGGTAAGTTTGTAGATAAAGCAGAGGAGGAAAACTGCAATCTTTTGTCAATGTCAGGCCAGCCAAGTGAATCTAATACCTTACAGTGGTGTCGGCACGAGGTGGCTCCAAGACCAAATCATCCCACCATGTAATACAGCATTTTCAGGCTGGAGAGTATGGCAGTCTTGGTGGAGAGCAATGTAGGGGTGTCATAGAAGACTATGAGGAGGAGGGAGAAGGTGACAATCTTTTGACATGAGGCATAAGAGAGGAAAGGATGAAGGCAGTAGAGCAAACCTAGTTTCTAATTAAGTTTTTTAGTAGTCTGTGTTACATGCTGCTCAAAAGTGAGGGAGGGGTCAAGCAGGATCCCCGGGTATCTGAATGACAGTACTGACTCAAGGGTTCCCTTGTAATAGACTGAATAAGTAATGTTCCATGGGGGGGTCACTTTTGTGGAGGAGTTAAGAAATAGCATTGATTAGTTTTGTTTTTTTGGTGTTAAGGACTAAGTGCTTCTTAAGGAACCATCTCTCGAGTGTATGGAAGTTAGATTCCAAGTTATGTTTAAGCCATTGGGTATCACAGGAAGACTGGTATAAAACAGCATCATCAGCATAAAGTTACACCTGGGACCCGCTACAGTTCAGGGGTAAATTATTTATAAATAGGGAGAACAAAAGGGGCCCCAAGATTGATCTCTGAGCTTCTCCATGGGTTATGGTACAAAATGAAGAGAGAGCCCTGTTAATTTTTCTCCTTGGGAGCAGCAGAATAGGTAATTCTGGAACCAGGAGAGTGATAGTTGGTCCAAACCCAAAGTACATTGCTCATGTATCAGAAGGTTATGGTTAACCAAATCAAAGGAGGCCTTAGTTAGATCTACAGATATGGCCCCGGTGTAAAGCCCTTTATCTAGTGCACCGAGGATATCTGAGGTTACCTTGATAAGGGCCGTGAGGATGCTATAATTCTTTCTGAAACTGTGCTGACTATCAGATTGGAGGTGATGACATTCCAAGTGGGACTGAAGTTGGTAGAAAATAAGTTGTTCTTGTGTCTTCGCTAGAGGGCAGAGGACTGATATGGGTCTGACATTTTCAACTGAGTAGGCACCTCCTTTGTGCAGTGGGACGGCTATTGCAGCCTTCCATTTAGAAGTCACTAGGCAATTCTTATTTTCAGCCTTGTTCCAGGGAGGGGGGAAACAGTTGGAATCCAATTGAAATTGAAACAGATTAAACTGTTGGTGGCATTTTCAATGATGCAGTATCATGATTCCACTGGGGTCCTGCATTTTTGCATTTTTACAACATATTTATTTTATTTTTATTTTATTGAAAAGATTCACCAGAAAGGCACACTAAACAAAAAGTTGCTCAGCTCACGGTGCATCCTGGGTGAAGGGGTACTGGGAGACATAGATACAGAGGGACAGTAATTCATGAGAAGACAGTCAAATACCAACTGGAATAAACAACACAATTACTATAATGTGGACTAGTTCAGACACATTACGGTGCAGTAAGAATTGTCTGATACAGGTCAGAAACAAAATTATAAGTGCAAATGGGAATAGCAAGTGCTAGGGGGCAACCTCCACATGAGACACAGTAGCAGTGCTGAGAATTAGCTGAGCACAACTAGGGGCATAGACAGTTTGAAGAGGAGTAGTTAAAGAGGGCTAAGGAGATAGAGTGAGAAGATGATGAGTGTCTGATTGGAGGTGGTAATGAGTTCTAGAGTTTAGGAAGTAGTGGGAGAAAGTGGACTGGCCAGCAGTGGTGTTTCTGTGAGGGATGGCCAGTGACCTGGCATCGGTGGATCTCAGTGATTGTTCAGGGGGTGGGGGCATAACTGGAGCAGATGAGAGATAGGAGAGAAGGGAGTTGAGCCAGAATTTAGAGATGAATTTTGCAACATGGGTCAAGCGATGGTTGGTAAGAGAAGGGAACGCAAGAGAGTGGTAAAGGTGACAGTGGTGGGTGCATGGAGGTACGTCAAGAGCAAAACAGCAGAAGGAGTTGTAAAGGGAATCTAATCTGGTTAAGGCAGACTTCAGGGTGGCACTGTAAACTACATCACAGTAGTTGAAAATTGGGCGAATAATCTTCTGGACTAGTTCACACCTTGCCAGATGAGGTAGACAGTTATGGTTTCTGAAAAGAGCACTAAGCTTGGAGAGTAATTTTTTCAGAATTACATCCACATGTCCAGAGAATTTGAGGTGCTGATCTAGCCAGACCCCGAGGTATCTGAAGGAGGAGGTGTCCTCCAGAGAAGTCCCATCTAGGGTATGGAAAGAGGGTAGGGAGGTGAGCCTAGAGAGTCTCTGCTTTGTGCAAAAGGTCATGGAGACAGACTTTTTGGCATTTAGGGAAAGTTGGTGAGTGCTGAGCCAGGATTGGAGCTTGTCGAAGTCTAACTGGGGTCTGGTTTCAAGATTGAGACAGTATGGCCAGAGGTGAACAGGACTGTATTATCAGCTTACATATGGATAGAAGTCATGGTACATACTGATGGGAGGTCATTTAGGAATATTGAGAAAAGTATAGGGCAAGCTCATCCTTGAAAGACACCAGTGTCAGTTGTGGGGGGGAATGATTCAGCGATCCTGACTGATTGTGTCCTACTTGTAAGGTAGGCTCTGAACCAGTTTGTGGCAGAGTCAGACAGACTGGCTGAGATGGGGTTGTTTAGAAGAAGGGGGTGGGAGACCGTGATGAAAGCCTTTGCAAGGTCGACGAAAATGGTGGAAGTGATTAGTCCTCTATCCATCCCAGTGAGGATGGAATCTGTTAGCCTAAGTAGGGAGGTGGTGGTGGAGTGATGTTTTCTAAAACCATATTGGAAAGGAGTGAAAAAGTTAGAATCAGAAACATACAGTATGTAGAGAGTTGAGACAGGACCAGGTGTTCCTGGAGTTTGGCAAGGATAGGGAGAAGGGAGATTGGGTGGTGGTTCCTGGGGGAGGAAGGATCACCCCCCTTAGGTAGACGTTGGATGACAGCTTGTTTCTAGATTTTAGGTGCTGTGGCTGTAGCGAAAGACAGATTTAGGGTGTCAGCCACAGGGGCGGCTATTGCAGGGGCTGAGAGGTAAAGGAGCTTAGGGTCCAAACCATCAAGTGAGCTACCTTTGGTAGGGTTTAGTGCAAGAAGAGCTGCTAGGATGTTGGCGGGAGAGAATGTGGAAAAGGAGAAAGTTTAATTTCTTAAGGTTACCTTTTGTGGTGCTTGTGTACTCAATTGGGAGGGAGGGAAGGAAGGAAGGGAAGGAAGCTAGCAAGGTGGATGAACAGGAGGCAAAATAGGAATTAAATTCTGTGATGATAGCAAGGTGATCAGAGACTAAAGAATTATTTATTTTAAGGAGGAGGGGGGAGATTTAGATGGGTGGGGGAATAATGCATGGACCACCTTCCAGAATTTGGAAGGGTTGTCAATATTGGATTGGAATATATTTCTAAAGTATTCTGCCTTTGCCAGCCTAGTAGCTTTTGTACATTTGTTGCATAGGGTACGGTAGATCATGCAGTTATGAGGGCTGTTAGATGCTTTGTGTTTTCTCTAGGCTTGGTTACAAGCCTGTTGGCAAGCTAGTAGTTCTGGGGTGCTCCAGGGGAGATGGGTGCCATGGATCCTGGAGTGCCTGATGAGGAAGAATATTTTCCAGGGGGCAATGAATTTGCCATTGAAGTACTCCAAGTCATTGTTGACAGATTGAGCCAGGGAGATAGGTTTCCAGTCAGTTTGAGCAAGACTGAGGAGTAGGGGGCAACATCTAGTGACTTAAAGGACCTTAAGTGAATTAATTTGTAAGGTACTTCGGACCTATGTACTTTCCAAACCATGAAAATCATATGATGGTCACTTAGTGAGTCTGGCAGAAGTCTGGATTTTATGACTCTGTGTGGGTGGGAGGTGAGGGCCCAGTCAGCCAATGAGGGGTTTGCGACTTGTGGTTTAGGTATGGTGGTTCAGTGATTTGTTGCGAGAGGTTCAGGGCTGTTATGTCAGTTCAGAGTTGAGTGAGGGAGGGAGCTTCCCAGTTTTGATTGAAATCCCCCAATATGTACAGCTCACCAGCAGTGGAGTGGGAGACGATTGTAGTGGTGAGCTCAGAAACAATAGTTGAGGATAGGCCAGGTTTGCAGTAAATGCCAGCTACGTAAATAGGGAGAGAGAATGGTAGCAAGAGTCTAATGAGGTGCACTTTGTGGGATGCTGGGAGGGATGCAGATAGGATACAATCAGTATTGAGAGATGAGAAGATGTACATTGTGACACTGCCTCCTCTACTTGCTCGTTCTTTCTGGTAGACTGAGTATCCAGGGATAGCAATTTTATTGTTTGAGATTTTGTTAATTAACTAAGATTCAGAGAGGATAAGGATATCAGGGACTAGAGAGATGGCAAGTGTTTTTATTTATTTATTTATTCAAGCATTTCACTAGGAAAATATATAGAACAATACATTGTCCTTTTCCAGATACATCCTAGGGGATAGGGGAAAATGGAGGTACAGGTACAGCAGTGCAAAATTACAATTGAATTATTTTTAACAATATGGTAAAACATAATTCAAATAATACAATGTACAAAACTGAAGTAAATGCCAGCTATGCAGACACGGGAAGTGGGATCAAATAGGTTGTAGTAGATCTAGTTTAGGTAGCAAGCTATGAATATTTACATGAAGTAGCTTGAGGCCACAGGGAGGGGCTTGTCGACTGGGGGGGAAGGGGCAACATATGTGTTAGTATGTATGGTGGGGGAAGTAGGGTGGGGGCCTGGGTTTGGGCAGATATCCCTGGACAGTAGCAGTAGGAAGGTAATGATGAGATAGTGTAGTTTATCTCTCTTATACCAAGGTTTTGATAGGAGTGAGGGTGAGATATGGTAATGGATTTGGGCTGGAGGAGTTTGAAGCTTTAGCAATGATATTAGTGAATATAAGTTTGTGAGGGAGAAGATGGAGGCAATAGGCAGATACGGGAAGTGGGACCAAGTAGGTAAGTCATATGTAAGGGTAGTAGTATAGGGGATAGGGCAAGCAGGAGAAAATTCAAGCTGATACAGGGAGATTGCTAGCAGGAGACCAAGTAGAGCAGAAAGAGTTGGGAACTTGGGGCTCCACTGATCATCCAATCAGGGGCAAAATAGCAGAAGGTGCCAGGATTTGAATTATCTTACATTTTCCCAGGGTAGTCCTGTTGCGATGCAACATCTCATTATCAGTGACTTGCTCAGGATCAATCAGTATCTGGATGTAGCGGCATTTAAATCTGCAGTCTCCCGGTTCACAAGAGTGCTCCAACCGCTACAGTAAATCTTACTGCCGTGGTGGGGGGGGCAGTGACTGCTAGCAACATTTTGGTTTTGTTTTTTTATTTTTTCAGTTGTTTTTCTAAGCATGACCAAGCTGATATGCAACATCTCCTTTCCAGTGGGGTCCTGCTTTTACTTATTTTTACAATGTATTTACTCAGGATAGTGTAGCTGAAATGCAACCTCCCAGGGACAGCATAACATGAGAATTTCTTGGAGGCAGCACACAAATCAACATAACTCTTAGGAGGACATTAAATAAAACTTTAACATGTTTCTTCAGCTCAGATAGCAGTATTTTGCTTTTTTTTTTTGGGGGGGGGGCATGCCTCCCAGACTCCATGGGCATGAGGGCCCTACAACATTCCATTTCCTGGGGGTTTGGCATATAGCCATTTTTGCAGCTGGGTGGACTGTAGTACTAGGGGCCTATGTGATTTGCTTAGGGTTAAAAAGTGAATATTTCTCACTAGTAAAGGTTACACCTATGAACTCCCAGTTCCTAGCAGTGCTCAAACCATTAGACCCCCCTGCTTCCCCGGGGGGGGGGGCAGTTAAGTGATTGAAGTGGGGCACAGGAAAAGTAAATAGTTGCTGACAATTTTTTTTTAATGTTTGTTTTCTTACAATGTATTTCACCAGGATAGCCCAGCTGAGATGTAACACCTCATTTCCTGTGGGCCCTCTGCTTCTACCCATTTCTGTAGGTGGCTGGCTGACTGGAGCACTGGAAGATTAAGCGAGTAGCTCAGGGTCACACATTGAGTATGTGGTTGCAGCGGAGTTTGAATTGATGAGCTTCCAATTCTCAACTGTGCTCTAACAAACTACATGCGTGGTCAGGGTGCCATGTTTTTACGATTTGGCAAGTGTTATGATGGCTGCTTTTAAAGGTTCTGAGATTCAGGGAAAAAACATAAAAAAATGGGCTTTTGCCTAGTATTTTCTTGCATCTAGAGCAAAAATGATTTGGAATGTTGTTCCAAAATTTTCAGGGTAGAAGAACTGGCCCCATGGAGGTGTCTTTTGAAGATTTCGTGAAAAAATATTAATTGGTTCTTGAGGTATAAGGTTTTCAAAATGTGGCTCTGAGCATGCTCAGTAGGGTTTTCAGTATAGCTGTTTGGTGGGACTTAAGAATTTTTTGGTCGTGAGCCAATTGTTATGTCACAAGAAAAAAAAAATTATGTCATGAGCTTTGAACGTTAATAACTTTTCTCTGGATTTCGAGATCTAGGGGTTGTAAAAATAAGGAAAACTCTTTTTGGGCAATTTTGTGCTCATGTGTAGAGAAAAATGGTTAAGAATTTTCTTCTGACATTTTCAGGGTGGAAGCGACTCAGGTCAAGGAGATGCCTTTTGAAGATTTCATGAAAACAATATTAATCAGTTTTCAAGTTACTATATAAAGTTTTAAAATTGTGGCTCCTGAGCTTGGGTTTAGTAGGCAACGTATGATTTTTGCACCTTATTAACTTTAGTGCCATCTGATGAAATTGCATGAAATGTTGCATGTGTGGTCAGAGTGCCATGTTGTTATGATTTGGCAAGCTGCGTGGTGGCCGCTCATCCAAATTCCGAGGTTCAGGGAGTGTAAAAGCATTACAAAACACACACTTTCTGGCCATTTCTTGCTTGCGTCTAAAGCAAAAATAGCTTGTCATTTTGTTCTGAAATGTTAAGGATAAAAGCGGCTCAGCACAATGAGGTGCCTTTCAAAGATTTCCTGAAAAACTATTAATTGGTTTTGGAATTATAAGGTTTTAAAATCTGGGCTTTCATTAGGAGTTTTAAGCTACCTGTTTGGTACAACCTAAATATTTTTAGGTCGTGATCTAATTCTTATGTTGTGAGATGTATGTAATGGGTCTACATAAATTCCATTGACATATGCAAGGCTGCTATATGGTATTTGTATATGGTGTGATCACACACCAATGCAACATTGCACTGTGGATTTGTATAGGGCCATTTGTAAATTATGTAGATATACATAAGGCTGTGGTATGGAATTTGCCTATGTAACATTGCACTGTGGAATTTGCATATTCTGAAGATGCATGAAAAACCTTGCTGTGCAATTTGCATCGGTCCCTAGGCAAATTGAACACTCCCATAATGCTACACAGTGTAATTTAATTTGCATAGGGCTTAATGTAAATTATACAGCTTTACCTACAGTTGTGGTATAGAAGTTGCATTCGTAACACTGCACTGTGGAATATGTGTTGGGACTGTGCAGTTCTTGAAGTCCTATCTCTGAAACAACACTGCTGAAGTGAAGATCGTACAGGGCTCAAGCTTCAAAGCCCGGGGAATGATGCAAGGTGCCTGTGTCAAAACATAAATGATGGAAGTGGAACCTTGTATCAAAAGATGCAGCATTCCCAATTTTCAAATGCGGTCTGTGTCAAAAAGGGAAGCTGCTGTGCCAGCATGGCACTGCACCAGCCTTGCACTATAAAGCTGGGTGCACCAGGTCGCAAGAGGGCTTGCGCCACAGTGGGGCTGCAACATCTGCTTTTTTCCTATTTTGCAAGCCCCACCATGGATGTAGCAAATGGTGGCTCCACTTAGGCCAGCCAGAAGGTGGTCTAAGAGCCCTGTGTCCATGCGGGATGATGCTGCCAGAGAGGGGAGGGACCTGCCAGGAGGGGGGCGGGGGCAGACAGATCACAGATGGGGTGCTCCAGGGGGCATGAGGGAGAAGGAGCAAGTACAGCTTTTGCTGCATAGTGACAGTGTCAATCAAATCTTATATTTTCTGTTGTTTGTTAGTACCATTTCGACTGTTGTGCCGCAGGAGAGGGGATATTAGCAGCATCAATCAAATACATGTATTCGTTTTTTGATGGGGAATAAAGTCATAAACCTACATACCATATATATATTTTATTAACTTTCTCGAAAAGAAAGGAAATTAGTTGCAAAACAACTGTGTTAATGCACTGGTTATAGCTAGACTTAACACCACAAGATATGGAAATGTGGTGTTAGGGAACCCTAACTCTCTACCCCCAACCCTCAAAGCAGCAAAAAGTCAAGACCACACAAAGAACCACAGATGGCAATCCCCAGGTAAGACAAACAACATACAGCTGTTTCCAGATGACACAAATGCAGTAGCACTGATTGGGTACCTCTGAAAATATGCCTACAGCATGCCGCACTAAAAAAAACTACTCCATCAGTGCAGTTTAGAAACATAACAATGTAACTTAGTTAGCAAGGCACCAAAGGATACTACATAAAATGTTAGAATACATTCAGACTATAAAGCACATGATAGCAATATGAAATAACTGTAACAGCATGCATGTTTCCAACTGAGAAATGAAAGAATGAATCTCTTCAAAATGTGTTGACTCTTATGTTATTCAAGTTAAACCGATGACAGTAAAAAACTGACAGTGGTATAATAGCAATGCTTCCTTTTTCGTACCTGCAATGATTTTCTTACTTCTTCATACTTGTTACAAAAATATCACACATAAAAAGGGTTTGTATTGTATTTTCTATCTTAAATCAACTAATTGAAAGATGGTATATTTTTTTGTACCCGTTAAGTTACTACAGTGTTATGACTGCTTTTACATCTTTGCATAGCAAGCACCTCTTCCATGTTTTTTTGTTAACTGGGTGTTCTCATCCCTGATACTGTGATGTTACACAACCTTGTAATGCTTGGGTTAATATCCCAATACTGACACTGTAGTGCAGCATGAGGGGGGTGCTGCACTTCTGAGGTGCCGTCCCTCGGATGATATGTTAAACTGAGGTCCCATCTGCCTGGACAGGTGGTAGTTCAGGTGGATGTTAAAGATCCCATGGCACTTATTGAAAAGAGTAGGGGAATTTTTTACTACAACTTCAAATTCAAATACACACACAACAGTGTTAACTCACACAAAATTATACAAATCATAAAAGTAATCAAATAAGTATTTCAGACATACATTTTCTAATTTATTTTCAAATAAACATTTAGGACCCAGATTGAATCCTAACACTGAACCCCCCTCCCTTCCTCCACTAAAAGAGTAGGGGAATTTTTATTATAACTTAAAAACAAATAAAAGCAACATAGTGTTAACTCACATAAAATTACATAAATCAGAAATGAAATATAGTATTACAATCATACCTTTTTCCAGTGTACTCACAAACAATAAATCAGAACCCAAATGAAATCAGAACACAGAAACCGCCTCTCCTCCCCATTAAAGGATGGGGGAATATTCCACACCTAAAAAAACAAAAATCATATCAGTATTACTTCATACGAGCACATAGAAAGGGCCAAACCTGAAATACAAACAAGTATTACATCATACTTTAAACTCAAAATATAAGTCTCCCTCATTCTACTTAATCCATTCTATTGATCCCCGTCAGGCATCAAACAAGGCTGCAGATACCTTAGCTGACTCCTGAAAGTTTAAATTGTTAACCAAGTTCTCAATTACATAGAATAACTCTTCGTCTGTGTAATACAACTGTTGTATAGTTAAACGACAGTGAACATATCAGATATAACATTTAAAACATACTTGGAATATTCACATTGTTACTCTATCATGTTTGGTCTATAAAAAGGGCAATATTCCCAAACATAGAATTTCTAAAGTCATATGGTAAAACAGGGAAGTGGGCCATTTTTGTCTAAGTGTCTGCCAAAACCACCGAATAAAGGGACATTCCAAAAATAAGTATTCCATCATCTCCTCCGTAGTCGAGCATGTATCCCGTGGGCAATATCGTTCAGACATCTGCTTATGCTTTAAATTCCCTCGTACATTTAATTTCCCATGTAGGGCTAACCATTCAACATCCCACATAAATTATGGAATACACCTAGAAGTTATCGTTTTGCCAACCAAGAGCCTACCCTGTAAGGGGTACTTATCAAAGACAGCCATCTCCTGAAAGAATTTCTGAATCAGAAATTCATACAGTTCTTTCCTAGTAAACTGTATTATATGATCCTTTGCAATACCCCATGTTTTAATCTTTCTGAAGCAAACTTTTAAGGTGTCAGAGAGATGCATAATATATTTTTGTTTGGGTATACTTGCATGTGTGGGCCATGTTGAAAGGAGAGATCCTGAAGAATCTAAAACCCAAGGTGTCCACCGTTTGTTACTTTGGGATACTAACGGATGCAGGTTTGAAAAAACAAACATGGTGAAAAAAAAACACAGCTGGTTGCACCATTTTCAGGCCTCCATGGTTCTTGTCCTGTAATAAGAGACATCTTTTTATAGGTTTTAATTTACTCCCCCATATACAGGAAAAAAAAAAAACAACTATAAAGTTTTGTTTCCAGGGATGGATGATGACTAAAAACTGTACTCAGATAAAGAAAGCCAGGTAATAAAAAAGTTTTAATCATTTTCAATTTAAATAATCTCCATGAATTCCATACATTTACTTTTTGTTGTGCCTGTTGGATTTTAATCAGCCAATTTTGATATGCTAAATCCCCTGTTCCAAATAAGACCCCCAAAATGGTACATGTCTCTCTAGTGACTGGAATGCCAATAATTTGTGTAGCCTGCACATCCTCAATTCTAAGGGAGATACAATGACATTTCTCATGATTAATTTTTGCTCCTGTATGTACCATAAAGTCACTTAAAACTTGTCCTAACCTCCGTGCCGAGGGTATGTCTCCTATTATAAAACATATGTCATCTGCATAAGCTACACATTTTATTTCAGGGTCGGCAATCGAAAAGGACACTCCATGAATAGCTGTTGTACTGTGTACCTGTCTAATTAATGGATCTATGGTGAACAAATGCAAAAGTGCACTTAAAGGGCAACCTTGCCGTATCCCATTTTGTATTTTACACTTTTGCCCCAACCAGCCATTACAATATACTTGTGCCATTGCATTTTTGTAACATGTCTTTATCCGTTCTTCAAAGGTCTGTGGTACCCCATATAATTCCAAACAACTCCATAAATAAGCATGGCTGATATTGTCAAAGGCCTTAGCTTGATCTAAACTAAAAAGTAAGCCAGTCAATTCCTCAGTAGTCCCCCTCTGCATAATGTCCCGTAGCAATATAAGGCTATCTGTAATCTTTCTATCTGGTATAGAGCATGTTTGTGCTGCATGTAATAAAGAATCTGCATTTAGCAGTAGCATGTTATTCATTAGTTTAGTTAGTATTTTAAAATCTGTATTGAGCAGTGTTATTGGTCGCCATTTTGCTAAATCTGCACTATCCCCTTTTTTGTACATAAAAATAACTAGGACCTCATTCATACTATCTGGTAATATCCCAGAGTCTAACATTTCTTGTAAGACCCAAGTGAATTCCTGTAGTAATACTCTGAAAATGGTTTTATACAGCTCATAATATATGCCATCTTTTCCAGGGACTGTACCTGATTTTGTTTGTGCAAGAAGAGCCGATACTTCTACGGGTGTAATTTTAGCCACTGGCATATCTTTGCCATGTATTGAAAGCTGTGGCACTATACTCTGAGCTAACCAGGATTGATGTGCCTTTACTGATATGTCAGGAGGACCAAACAACATATGGATATGTTGATCTATGGCCTGCAAAATGTCTTTCTTATCCGTGCACCTCTTCCTCATTGAGTCCCGGATTTCTGCCATATATTTCTGTTGTCTTTGATGGGCACAAAATTGGTAAGGGTGCATGAAAGCTTTACCACTCTGGGATCCAAACCTACACTCCAAGTCCAATGACTTAAAATGGTCATATTGTGTGTCATTCATTAATTTTCTTATGTTATCTAATTCACACAAGACCGACCTGTTCCCCTGTGCAACCTCAAAATGTAGTGCTAGGAATTGCTCCCTATATTTTTGATATATGTCAGATTTAAATTTACCATTAATGTTCCCTATAATTTGAAAATATTGCTTGACGTTCTGTTTAGTATCTTCCCACCACTCCCTATATACTTCATATAGGCATACTACCGATTTTCTTGCCTCTAATAGAGCCAGAAAACCTTATTCTACTGAAGGGAGAATAAGTAACTCTAAGTTTAACCTCCAGTAACCTGGCCCTCTGTACATTATCTCATGACTACCAACTTTGACTTCTATAATGGCATGATCTGATGGGGCAACCAGTATTATTTTAGTTTTGAGTACCTGCAAGAAGTCCATCAAAAAACAGAAATCTATCCTTGTGGCTCTGGTACCTTGAAAAAATGTTTTTTGTGGGGTTCCTGTTAGGGCCATTACATCTACCAAACATGTCTGAATAAGTAAGTCATTTAAACAATTGGCATCACAAAACAGTTTCTTAGTTCTCAGCCCCTATCTGTACAGTACGTGCTACAACTGAAGTCCCCTCCCAGAAACACATGTTTAGATGTGAAAAGGTAAGGCTGAATAGCTCTAAGTACTTCAATTCTTGCAGATTTGACTTGAGGAGCATACACATTCATGAAGCGACAATGCAAATTACTTATCACAATATCTAACAGCAGGACTCGTCCTGGTATAATATCCACCGGTTGTAGCAACTGAGCCATCGGATTATTCACCGCTACTTCCTACACCCATGTACACGTCCTCCCCTACCGACTAATAAGTAACACCCCCATTTCCACCCAACAGATGCCTGTTCTGTTTCAATTTTTGTACACAACCGGGTATCCTGCAAAAATACATCTTGTTCCATATTTTTAAATAAGGAATATATTAATACTCTCTTCCTCTCCTACTGGATACTGTTTACATTAAGAGATGCTACACAGATTTTATACGTCACAGTCCTGCAAAGCAAAGTTATCAGGTACCACATACTGCTAGATATTCTAGTGCTTTAAAAGTTTATTTTTTCTTGACACATTTCCTTGTCCCTAATCGTCTTTTTTCTTTTTAATAGTATCTGAGTGCTCCACGGATTGTTCTATGTCAGATGTCTCCTCCAGCTGGGAGGATTGGACTGATATAGAATCTGATTCTGTAACCACGTCCTCCTGAAATACCATATACGCATTTTGCAGGGGGAATCTGTGGTTGCTCACCCACCACTTTCCCAGCATTCCTGAGTCTCAGGCTACTATGTCTATTCGAGACTATTGTAAAAGCCTCTTCTGGTGGCAAAGGTGGGGGCATTGATGTGTGAGATGTAGAAGAATCTTTTCTTGTAGTGTCTCCCACTACTTCCACTGGCTCTGTAGTTGAGGCCCTAGGCCCTTGTGGTAGTACTTCAGTTTCAGTTACCGGAAGATTGACCGTTCCACCTGAATAGGTGTTGGAGCTCTCCCAAATGGTGTGGATGGGGTGGAGGTTTTTGCCTTTGGCCTGCATGGACCACTGTATTAATATAAAAATCTTGGATACAGAGGTCTCCATTTGTTTCATTTTGGGCAGCCCATGGACAATCCACATAAGAGTGGACCTCTTCACATAGGGAGCACTTTGCAGGGTGGTGACAGTCAAACATTAGATGCCCCAATTCACCACACTGAACACATTTTACTATGTCACGTGTTCTGCTGAGGTGCCTGCCTGATCCACACTTGTAGCAGTGGCATGGCTGTCCTGGATAAAAAATAAAGCCTTTATCTCGGCCCAGATAAAAGCAATTAGGCAGATGTTGTAGCCCTTCATCCGTTTGCATCAAGTTAACTTTGAACCTCCAACCTCCATTCCAGAAACTCTCTGTATCAAGAATAGGTTCTAGATTCCCTTGTAATTTACATTTCCGTTCTGGCCAATATGTAATGTCTTCCACATTAACCCCTTCATTTTGGAAAAGAACTGTAATCACTTTAAATGATTGTTTAGTTAGAGGAATAGCCTGAAAGTGGGACGATGCTGGGTTTGTTTTTAATAATGCATACTTCATCCAGAATCTGTTCAATATATCTGCTGTTCTGAAGCTGATATCATAAGTATTATCCCCTGTTGTGTGTATCAGGGCATATACTTTGTTGGGGAAAACCCCAGCATTTGTTTTATTAGTACCTTGCCCATATAAAATCTATCAGGCATGCTATCTGTAGGCCCTATGAAACATAGAGTAACTGTTTTTTGGAATAAACTGGCATATGTTGCTACAGGGGCTGAGAGGCCAGGTGGTGCCACTTCATGCTCTAGATGAGATACTTGATCTGCACATTACTACAGGGTGCTTCTCCTATCATGCCAGCAACATGTACTACTTCACCCGAACAGTTTTCAATAGGAGAATAGGATATTGGGCTGTGCAAGGCTGTGTGGCTCTGTTCCTCCCCTTCTCTTGTATTAAATGTATTGATTTTATGGTTTGGGCTACCAATATTTACAGCATTCCCAACAATAATAGGCTGTTTTCCATTTAGGTCTACCATGCCTTCTGTAGTCTGTACTCCCAGCCCATTCTGTAAGCCATGCTCTGTTTGTATCTTCCCTCCCACCCCAGATACCCCAGTTATTGGTACTGCAGGATCTGCAGTCCACTGGCCTGATGTGAGCTGCATCCAGCCAGCTCCTTCAAGGGCCTGCTGAGGTGACCAGGAAACCTTTTCTTCACCCATTTGGGCACCCGGGGTCTGGGGAAGGGATCACATTTCTGCAGTTTCTGTAACTGTTATTCATTTGAAAACCTTAATTCCGGTACCTGTAACTCCCGATGGAAAATCCACCTTGAGGCATTTTCTTTTTTTTAACTCCTCTTCAGCCACCGACTATGCCAGTTGGAACTCTGCTGTTGCCACTTACAAAACACTCTGTGATTCTTCTAGACAGTTTAAAGGTTCCTCCATAGTATAAACCTGGTTGACGTTGTCAGCCATAACTGATCCTTCCTTCTCATCGATACACGATGCTACTTCAACCATTGCCACCCACTTCATCAGGTCTTCTTTTGTCGTATTGCTCCTGGTGTCTCCAGCACTGTCCAACGATGTATCTTGAAGCTGGGGGTGGGGGGGCGGAATGAAGTGCTGGCCACCTCCTGGGTGCATCCCAGCCATACCTTTCCCCTCGCTGGATGTGTGCTGCTGCGGGTAGGCAGTCACCTGTCCTCCTTTTCTCTCTTCTTCCATCTGTGGCCAGAACCTTGCTTATGGCTCTACAGCGCCACCTGCTAACTCAAAAAGAGTAGGGGAATTTCCCCAGTGTGCTGGCCAAATTTCCCCCATTCACTAAAAATACCACCAACAGCTTAATCTGGTTCAATTTCAGTTGGTTACCATCTGCATCCCCGGTTGCCCCGGAAAAAGGGACTTCCAGGCCCAGTGGTCTTACCAGGTCAACAAAATTCAATAAATAAATGCTCCCTAATGAGCTACAGCACACTGTACACAGATTAGAGGTACTGTATGCTGTCTTCCTGAGCCTCTGAGCCCTAGTTGGTCAACATCAGGTAAGTGATTTGTAATTAAATGAACCTAATATATCGTACTACAAAGAACATTGCAGTGTATGAATTGAGTCTTCCTTTATAAATTACCATGTGATGTGTTCTTTATCCAGATGTAATACATGGGCTGATTGTTTCTCTATGGAGAGGATCACCTCATCAAAGTTTGTAGTAGTACTGTTCTGTAAGGCTTCAATTCATAACATCATTGATCTGATGTTAAATTGATGTGGTTACAACTTATAATCCTCTCTGTAAGTACAGTCACTTAAGGTTTTGAAACAGCACCCACAATAACTTTCTGATTGCAGTGGCTTCAATTGTATCTGTTTGAAACTGTTATCTGTATTTGTTTACTATGTCTCTGTACTCTCCCGGGTCATGTCTGAAAATGGTCAGTTTTGGCTAGTGCACCTACCCGGTAAACAAAAACTAAATAAAAAATAAATAGTCATCTGCTGGACTGGAGAGAAGTGCAGTCCTGGCTGACTTCAAAAACTGAGCAAATAAAAAAAAAAAAGAACAAAACCATCCAGTTTCCATGTACATAACTGTGAGACACAGGGCTGTATTGGCTAGCATAGCAGCCATGGGGGGCAGATGTTTCATGTGAATGGATTTAGAGCATGTGACTGGTGCTGTTACTATGGACCTAGGTTGTTGTCATGGTGGTAGTGTGAATGTATGAGAGAGAGAGAGCACCTTTCAATGTGTTCCATGGCGATGATTAAAAAAACAACTGGTGACCATTAAAAAATTAAGTAACAGAACAATTTCCCTGTATTACAGAAAATCTATTTGTTACAATGCCTGCAACACCGTCTTGGGATTCTGTGATGCCATAAACCTTTTAAGCTTTGCTCTCAAGGTTTATGACATAACAGAATCTCTCAATAGAGATGCAACACCATAACAAATAGGTTCTAATGCAGTATTCTATTTGTTATACATTGGTTGATCATTTATGGAGAGGACCACCTCATCAAAATTCATAATAGTATTGTTCTGTAAAGTTTCAATTCATAACGACAGTGCTCTGACATCAGATAGATGTTATTATGACTTAGAACCCTCTCTGCAGGTGCATGCTCTTAAGGTTTTGAAATGGCACCCACAACAGCTTTCCTACTGCAGTGGCTCAGTATTCACCTGCAGGATCGCAGAGAAAAGTAGTCCTGCCTGACTTCAAAAAAATTTAGAAAATTATGCAAAAAAAGGAATGAAACCATCCAGTTTCCATGTAAATCACTGAGAGAGACAGGGGTGTGTTGGTTGGCATAGCAGCCATGGGGCGGACGTTCCTTCTGATTGGCTTTGGAGCATGTAACTGGTATTGTTAACATGAACCTGGGCCATCATTATGGTGACAGTGTGAATGTGTGTCAGAGCGTTTTTCAGTGTGTGCCATGGCAGTGAATAAAAACAACTGGTGACCATAAAAAAAAAATAAAGTAGCAGAACAGTTCCCGTGTATTACAAAAAAATAACACTTATGATTCTATTTATTACAGTGCTTGTAACACACCATCTCGGGATTCTGTGATGCCATAAAACTCTTGAGCTTTGTTCTTGAGGTTTATGATGTAACAGAATCCCTGGATGGTATTACAATAGATTCCCATGCATTAATCTATTTATAAATGCCATGGTTGCATTTCATGGCTTACAGTCAAGTATTGCACACAGTGCAGTAAAGTCCCATTCACTGGTATGTAGTGTAAGAGCTCAAAATTTATTTTGGTATTGCACCATTTTTTCTTCAATATTTTTAGTAGCAAAGTCAATCAGCTAAGTAGAAAGTTAATCAAGGTTTCATGGTTTGCTGGCCACTTTTGGGCCCTATGCACTAATGTGCGGAGTGGATATGCACCACGTATCTGTGGTGCATAGCCACTCCAAACCCATTGTGCACCCTGTGCTGGATGCTTGATCTGGGGTGCACAGCCCAGCCTCTATGCACCCGATCCCCAACCATGCAGATAGCAACAAGCCATGGGTGGGCGGGGGTGCCAGCACTATATGCCATACACTAAGGTGCATAGTGCTGCCGTGGGAGTGCAGAGGAGGGTGTAGGTTATGACAGGGGACCTCTATCATAACCCTTATATGCACCCTGTGCACACAACAATCTGCCACCCAGTTCAGGCAGATGGCCCATGGCCCCCAACAACATGGTCTCTGCAGCTGTCCCCACTGACTGTACAGTGCCAGCTGCCCCAGAAAACAGCCGTGCTCCATTCCCATGTAAGCAGAACCCCCACCACACCATGCACCTCCAGGCACTGTGACATGTTCAGTGGCCTACATGGCAATCCATGGTGATCAGTGGTGGCCCCCCACATCAACAACACAACCCTCTGCCCACTGTACCTGTAGTCCAGTGCCACAGGATGGCCAGCGGCACAGTCTTCCACACACCTCCTTGACTGCCGGCCGTCCAAGTGATGCTTGGAGTGTTCTGACCATATATAGGCACCACGCTCCCAGCATCACTTGGACGGCCAGCAGCCAAGGAGGTATGTGGAGTGCTGTGCTGCTGGTCATCCCATGGCACCAGACTACAGGTACAGTGGCCAGGGGGTGTATGCTGCTGGGGATGGATCACAGATGTGAGTGGGGTGGGGTGGTGGGTGGGGCTGAAGCAATGCGTACAGGGCAGGGGCTCAAGGGTGTCAGGGTAGGAGTAATGCAGCAAAGAGTAGGGGGCAGGGGCACTGATGGGGGGGTATATGCCAATATGTGGATGGGAACAAGGCATTGATGTGTGCAGGGGGTGGGGTCCAACATGGAGATGAGGCTGTGCAGTGGGGGTGCAGGCTATGGGACTGGAGCAGAGTTGCCATTGGAGGTTTGCTCCATGGCACAGTGGAGGGCCACACCAGGCAACGGGGCCTGGCCACACAGGTCTGGGTGCGCATGGAGCTATTCATGCCCCTGGCATGTGCCCCCACTGCATAAGGGATCCACTGTGGAACCCAGCACAAGTACCTGATTGGATGCCTGGCTGGGTCCATGACTCCACCCCCGGCCACCCTGCAGAATCCTGCATGCCGGGGGGCAGGCCTGCAGACAGGTGGCAGTTGTTGATGAATACAGCTGGTATGCATCTGTCCACAGGTGTGGAGCTACATGGGCGGGATACGTGTATCCGGTGCTTAATTCCTGCCCTATCGTACATGGGGCTAATATTGTAAAACCATAAGTTAGCAAAGGACTGAAGTTAATAAGAAATCCACTTATAAATCAGAGAGAAAAAGTTAGAGAGAAAATAAATTGTAGTTGATCTTGCGAATAACTTATTTAACAGTGCTAGTGCTATTCAATCTGAGTGTTTGGTTTATTTATTTCTGGCTCTCAATCCTTCTGCATATGGGGGGGGGGGTGAGAGGAGTAACTCATTTCCTTCCTTGTTATAATGTAATGACAAAGCAGCACTGCCACCACAGTCTACTCACCCGCCCTCTTGGTGTTTCAGTTTCAACTGAGCAGCAAGAATGTATTGATACCTAGCCCCTTATATGGGATGCAGCTCTACATGGCAACCACTCAAAATGCCTCCAAACTAACTGGTTCCACACTTAGTTTTTTATGTTTGATGTGCCTGTGAACTGAACGTTTTGGGACAAATGAAACGGGATGTTGGGGGGGGGGGTGTCACTGCTGAGCCCAGTTCAGTTCAGAATAGCACCGGCTCGGCAGTCTACACCAATTATCATCCACTGTGGTCATGAAGCTACTCTCCATTTGGTGGGCTGAAACTTTATGTACTTCAAAGGATTGAAGCCACTTCAATCAGAGAGGACTTTGATCCTTTGATTTGCATGACGCCATGTCAGCAAAAAGCTGATAGACTTTCAAAACAGTTACCAGCTGCACACTGGAAGTTTGCTACCGATGTCATTGGTGTGTAGCTGCTGTATCAAGCCCTGTAACACTGGTGCCCATGTAACTCTCCCCCAACCCAACCCTCCCTCTCAGCACCCACCATCCCAAACACCCCACACAAACATAACAATGAAACTGTGGATGCCCAATCCCCAGTGTCCACTTCAGTAGTATTTTGTTATATTGCCAGCAACAGAGAAAACTGCCCATTGATGTTTCTTGCTGGTGCCCCTGTAACTGTTCCCCCTACTCAACCCTTCCTTTCAGCCCCCCCCAAAGATAATACTGACACTGGGGGTGTCCATCCCCCAGTGTCGATACCATGTAGATTTTTTTATATATTATTTAAAAAAACCTGTAACAAAGGAAACCATCCATCAATGTCTGCTGCTAATGCCCTTAGGGCCCTGTAGGTGTTCCACCCCACCTGACCCTCTCTTTCAGCACCCACCACCCCTTCTCCTCCAAACATGACACTGACACTGGGGTTGCCCAATCCCCCAGTGTCATCTCCTGAAATATAGAAATCCATCACTCATCATTTTTTTTATTAACCCTGTAAAACAAAAGTCCATTGATGTCTGTTGTGACATTAGTCCCCACACCTGACCCTCCCACTCATCACCAACCCACCCCACAACCCCCAAGCCCTTACTTACCCACCGGGGGTCTGACACCATAATCTTCTTTGGACTTCAGACATTTCTTCAGTCTTCAAAGCTGAACTGCAGACTGAGGAAGTCAAATATGTGGTTTAATGTGTTTCAATAGAGTTTTAAACTTAGTGGCATAAATTTGCCATATTTGAATATTTTTGCCCCAAATTTTCAACATGCCTTTTTTGGGACCCCAGTTCATGACCACTTACAGTGAATTTAGGCAAATCTGTTCTGAAAGGTGATTTCATGGTTGCTGTTTGAAATCACCTTTCAGGCAGGAGTTGAATATTTTCTCTGCCCTTGTTCATGAAGTAGGGTCATAAGGAGGCTATGTTGAAAATGTGTTGAAAAAATATTAAACAACAACAAAGTTATGAGCCTGCATTGAAATTTGCAAATGCAGTCTTGCAACTTTGGTAATTTGCAATATTTTGATCCCAAGTTTTCAACATAGCCATTTCTTTACAGCACCTGATGAATGTGACAGCTGTTATTTTTCAAATCAGGCCAAAATGTGTTTTCGCATCCCTGAAAGGTGATTTCGCAGTCGCTGCATGAAATCACATTTCAGACATAAGTTGAACATTTTCTCCATACTTGTTCATAAGGTAGGGTCATAAGAAAGCTATGTTGAAAATTTGGGGCAAAAACATTCAAAAACAACAGTTATAAGCCTACTTTGAAATATACGTACGCAGACTTATAACTTTACTCATTTTCAATATTTTGACCGCAAATATTCAATATAGCCATTTCTTTACAGCACCTCATGAATGTGACAGATGTCATTTTTCAAATCCTGGCCAAAATGTGTTTCATCCTTGTGGTGTGGAATAACATTTTGGTGGTACAGAATGACATTTTGGTGGGTATTTGAAATTTTCACCTACCGGGTTCATTAGGTGTGGTAATAAGAAGGCTATGCTGAAAATGTGGTGTACAAATATGGTAAAATGCCAAGGTTATGACTGAATATTACACTGTTTCAGTGTTCTCTCATAACTTGACTAATTTTCAATATTTTGACTCCAGCCTTTCAACATACCCATTTTCCCACGCCACCTCACAAATGTGACATGTCATTTTTAAAATCCTGGATGAGATGTGTTTTTGCACCTCTGGTGCGAAATGACATTTCGGCCAATATACTATAAATGGTACATGTCATGTACATAAGGTGGATTCTAAAACAAGTATCTTCAAAATCTGGGGGTCAAAATTGCAAAAAACAAATAATTTCCCAAGCGTCAAACATTCAGCATTGACAAATGCCCTACTGGGTCATAATCTCGCAGACAAAATCGTGCACATAAAGACTACACTGTGAGTAGCGCATATGGCTTTACAGTGACTGGGGAATTACAGCAATATGAAAGTATCACTACCCCATGTCACTCACCAGAAAGGAGGAAGTGGATGTAGCCACTGCCAGTCAGGTACTCAGTTGAGCCACTTCCTTGGTGGAGTGGCTAGAGCACCTGACTCTGCAGTGGATGGGGTTGGTGGGAAAACATGGTTTGATTCCCTGCCAGGGAATATTTTACTTCTCATATTTTGTTCTTGCCCCTGTGTCCATACCCCCTTAGAGTTGATTATAATAATAGTTCTGGGGGGGTGCGGGGGCAAACAAAAGAAAAATTTTCCGGTGTTGCCGTACGCTGTTTGTAGGTGTGCAACTTGATGTGTGTGGTTTTATCTATGACATTATGACCCCGTGCCTCAAATGCTTGTTTTTGACTTGTGAATGCTTAGTACACCAATTTCCACACTTACTTTTTTTCTGATTTCTGCAAGCTCATTTCACTGTTTCCACACTTATTTTTTTCTCCCATCTACTCATTAGCATTATGTATTCCTTATTCACCAATAATATTACATGCTGCTTAAAACTAAGCTGCTCTTGCACTCTCCTTTCCACAGAAATACATGCTAGCAAAGACAAGAGTTTGTATTTATAGTTTTTTAAAACATATGAGTTTGATTTTACCCTTTAAACTGTTTTACTTTATTTATGTGATTCATGAGTAGCGAACAATTGCTACTGTGTACCCCCTCTCCAAACTTACCACCCCTTTTGTGTTTCATTGTGGGCTTGAATTTAACTGTTATATTTGTACAACAGTATCTTCATATGTGTGTTTAATTTTAATTATCATATCACCTACTACTAAATAGGTAATTTCCCTGGCTATAATAGTACCATCTGCTAGGTGACTCCCATAAGTGCTACTGCATTTAGTACACACTTCTGGAGTGCACAGGGTCATCATGTTGACCTCATATACTATTGCATATTGAACTCAAGGGACATATGCAAAAGAAGTGAAAAGAAGTTGCAACCCTATGTCCAGTATAACTCTGCATCTACATGGCCATAAAGACTAAGAAATTAGAAACTCTTTAATCAATCAATTTTTTCACTGAGGCAATGCTTTGGGTCCAGTCTCCCAAACTGCTCTATCCATTTTGCATCTCATTGGAGAAGCATTTTATCTGTACTCCACCCTCTGGCTGGGATTTATAATCCTTCTAAGCCCACAAATCTCAGGCTTGCCACACTATGTCTGCCTTCCTTAAAACTGGTGTGCTAGCGGTGATTTTTCATTCCCTGTTCTAATGTAACTCTTATGTTCATTTATTTTTATCTGTAATTCCCTCATCATTTTCAGTATATATGTTCTAATACAGGGACACTTGATCATATATACCACTCTTTCTGATTTACATGTGTTGAAATGTTTTATGCTTGTTTGCTGTCTTTGTAGAGAGTGATAGAGAAAAGGAGGTCCAAAACAAATTCAAATGTTTAGAAAAAAATGTTTAGACAAAAACTGTCAATACAGACTCTTGGCTATGCTAGCACTTTTTTCTGTGGAAAGGTGAGCATGAGCATAGCTAAGTTTTAAGCAGCAGACAATATTATTGGTGAACAAGGGATACATAACACTGATGAGAAGATGGGAGAAGAAACCTAAGTGTCTAAAACAGTGAACTGACCATGCAACTAGTCAGTTTGGAGCCATTTTGAGTGGTTGCCAAGTAGAGTTGCATCCCATAAAAGGGGATGGGTAGCAATGCCCCTTGAGAGGAACTCTGTACCCTGGGAAAAGACTGTAGGGTACCTATGCAACTATGTACAGTAGCATGATACGTGTCCTGGGCCCCTCTTTGGTGCTGGGCCCTGGGAATTATCCCCGGCTCCCCCACCCTCTCAAGGGTCCTGTGGGCTGCTCGACTGAAACTGAAATGCGGAGAGGGTGGATGAGTAAACCACAGTGGTGATGATGCTTTATTATTACATTATAATAAAGAAGGGGATTAGTTATTCCTCTTGCTCTCCTTCTACACAGAAGGATCGACAGCCAGAAAGAAATAAACCAAATACTCAGAGTGAGTAGCACTGTTGAATAAGTTAATCACAAGATCAATTATAACCATGCACATTAATAATAGATACACTATTGGTTTGTTTGCATTCTTTGTAGAGAATGACAGATAGAGCAAAAGAGGTCTAAAGCAAACAAATGTAAGAGACAGCCAGAGAGGTTGCAAGTGAGTGTACTGTCATGTTTTGGCTAACATAGAAATAGATTTATATCTAGTGACCAGTTTATTTAAAATAGAACTGTATTTCCTGACAGGTTCGAGGTATCACTCTCCCGGTAAAATTATCAACTAAAAATATTGTTTTCACTAGGTTAGTATATGTTAATAGCATTTACAGTTAAATAGAGTATATTATAAGAAAAATGAAAAGTTATGCCACAGGAATAGTGGGATTTAACTATGTTGGTTTGTACAGTACCGAGTAAAGGTTTATATGATGAATGTGAATATTTCTGAAAGTTTAACACCTGATTAAAAAGCACTTATTGTAAATACAGAAAAGAAAAAAGAAAATAATGTTTTTATGAATATGGAAGGTACAGTAGGTTAGCACTTTCAAGAAGATGAATATAATGACATATGGAATGATTTTAGGGAGTTACTTTTTTTCTCTAGATTTTTTTCTATCTGATTAATAAATGGATTTCTTTGGTAGTGACTATAAGATAATATTTTTGAATTAAAAAAATTGGCTTGTGACCAAAAATTCTTTGATTGCACGAGGCAGCAATCCTAAAAACCCCAGTGAGCATGCTCAGAAGGAAAAGTTTAAAACCTTATAACTGGACAACAGAGGTGTGTGAAGTTGGCTAACTTTGATTTGTGGATTAATTCATGAATTTGCCTTAATTTGTGAAGTTAATCCACCCTGCAATGTTTCAATTCACAGTACAGGGCTAACTTTGTGAATGGCAAATTTGATAACTTTGGTGGTGAAGTTGGGCTAAGTGGTGCCCACAGGCAAAGTTTGCATGTACCATGGGATTGGGGTCACTTGGTACTGAAATGACTGTATGCCATGAGTTCAGTGCAGTTTTATGAAGAGAAAGTTGGAGAGAAAGCTGTCCCTGCTTGTCTGAGCAAAACACTTTTAAAACTATTGTGGAAGTGGAGTATTCTGAACCAAATCGCTCACCAAGAATATCTAGAGTGCCTTGTACAGCTAGATTACTAAAGGAATGATGCATAACAGGGTGTGTGTTGCGCTGGGATAACATCATGCCTCAGGTGGTTGGCACAAGGCCGCAGGCCAAGTGCATCCAGAATCCAAGAAGTGATGTTATCCCTGCACGACACATGCCCTGGAGTGCATTATTCCTACAGTATTTTACAATGGCTCATTTAAAAAAAAAGGCAAAATAAGTAAGTGCATTTATATTACATTTTCAGTATTTTTTTCAATTGGTAGGAATACCTACATAAAAAATAGTGCTGATATTGTGTCCAGTAGGTGGCGCTGATATGTGGTTGGTGTGCTTCTGTGCTCTACCCACTTGCAGCTGATAACTAGAGGCTTTTTTTTTACCTTTCTGTCCCCCACCACCAAAGCCCATCAAGAGGTTTTATCAACTGTGTTTAGGTCTTACCTGCACACTGCACCCCATAGATTTATGTCACTGTTCTATTTCACCCTCTCCACCCCTGCCAGTGACAGCTGAGCAAGTTTCTGCAGTGGTGGTGCTGGTGAGTTTCAGTTCTGCTGGTGGTTCAGGTTTGTCTGCACTTCTCATGGTACAGTTCGTGTCTGTTTGTACCAGGAGAATGATAATGAGGAGAAACAATTTTTGGAGTGCAGTGGTGACCATGGTATGCTTTTCAGAAGCACGTGCCAACTCTGTCTGGGCTGGGAGCGGAGACTGAATTGTACACAGGCAAGCTGATCACAGCTTCAGTTTTAAGTATGGCTGAAAAAAAAATAATCACCACATAACTCACTTTGGCAGTACTTAACTGATAATCAGCCATTTATTCACTAAGTTTCTTTGTGGTGGGGGATGAGCAGGGAAAATGAAGCTGATCCGGTGGGAGTGTGTGAAGCCAATCGCGATGACAGTTTTATTAAAGCATCGCTTGTTTTAAGTCAAATATGTGAACATAGCACAGTTAATGTGCCGAAGTGTCATGTGGGACACATTACTTTACTGTGTGGTTTTAGATTGATTTGTGCCAGTGGGAGGGAAGTTTTTATGTTTAAGGGGGGAAAAAAAGTCAAAGTAGTGACAAACTGCACAGTGGCCATTCCAAGAGTGGGCAGTTTGGACCTGGCATGTGCAGTGATTTCTTTAACATTTGATGCAGTCTTGTGTATGCAGGGACTAGATCCATGATGTTATGCTGGGATGACATCACGGATCCTGTCCCAGATGGACCAATTAGAGCCCAGCATTCTTTCTTGCCATTGTATAATGTTGTTTATTCATAGTTTTTCAGATTTATTTAGTTGAAAGTAATGAATTGGTTTTGTCCAGTGAATCTATTCTGTGTGGGGGAGAGAGGGTTTTTCAGCTAGCAAGCAAGGCAGCCCTGTGAACACTAGTCTGATTTGATTTCCTCAGTCTTCCTTCTTAAGAATTTTTGTCTGTGATCAGTGATTTGTCATTTTATTTCAGTACTATAGTTTTGTGTGGTTAAGTGAATTACTTGTCAGTCTGTTTCTATAGCGATTGTAGTTATTTTGTTTAGTTCTTCAAATGATAGTATTACTTTCAGTAACTTATTTTGAATTAACCCATAATGTGTGTCTTCCTAATCCCCGCCACCTCAAAAACAAAAATATTTAAAAAAAGCTTTTTTGGGTGGTTTTACCATAGCTACTGTTAGCTCAGCAACCTGTTCTGTTCTGATTCAGATCACACTGCTAATCCCTCAGGTGAGGTGTTGTCTACTGTTGCTGGTATTTAGTTTTACTGCAGTGTTTATGTTTTTTCCTTGCAATATTTGAAATCTAAATATATAAAATGACTGTAAAGAGACACACAAGTAAAGGGAGAGGTGCTGGTGTGACGGAAAAGAAGTGCATAGGTGCTGTGGGCCAAAAGCTTGTTGCACCTAAAAAAAACTACGTCTGCAGAAGCTCTATCCATAGGTTCTGGGGCCAGTAGTAGTAGCAAAGGAGTAGTTGGTGGAAGCGGCAGTGGCATTAGTGTTGTCAAATTATTCACTGCCACATCTGTGGCATTCATGCTGGTGGGTGCTGGGGGAAGCACCAAGAAGAAGATAGTCTAAGAGGTAACAAAATTTCTGGCTCAGGGACAGAGGATGAGGAGGAGGTTGCTGGTGTCCCCATGACTGCTGCTGGCGGTGATGGCACTGAGCCTGATCTGAATGATAGATTCCCATTCCCAAACAAGAATGTTGAGCTTAATGGAAAGTTATAGCAGTTCTCTTGTACCAATGGAATGTCTGGTAGACAGCAACACATTAAATTCAACAAGGTCTTCTCCGAGCCCATGCCTGTTAACTCTGGGGTGCCTTAGGGGTATGTTGTAGGGCCTATTCTGTTTTCCTTTTTTGTCAGTGATTTGCCCCTTGTCCCAGCTCATGGTTGCTTCACCCGTTATGAAGATGACCTTGTTATCTTAACTAGCTCCCAGGACATCAGTGTCATCAACTCCCAGCTCAACTCTGACTTTGACCTCATACAATCCTGGCTAAAGGACCACAAGCTAGCTATCCATCTCAAAAAAAAACAGGCTATGCTCTTTGGTTCCCTGGCCAAATCCAAAGCTTGTCCTGCACCTCTGAGAGCCACTGGAGCTGATGGATCCCTTGTGCAAGTTGCTGACTGCTTTACATACTTGGGGGTTACCTTCGATCCTCAGCTCAACTTCTCACTGCATATATGCAATATATTCAAGGCTGCAAACTGAAAGTTGGGCTTGGCATACAGAGCTAAAAGCTGCCTCACCCCAGCAGCATGTCATGCCCTGGCTAAAGGGGCTCTGCTTCCCATGCTTTGTTATGAACTAGTCTCTTCTGCATGTACCCCTAAAACCTGTCTAGCAAAATAGGAAGTTGCATACAATAATATATGTCACTTTGCTATCTCTCCCCCCCCCCATCTCACTCACCACTGTGAGCTACACAACAAGCTTGAGTGGCTCTCCCTTGACAACCATCTCATCTTTGTTATGGGCAATTTCATTGACAGTATTGTCAGAACTGCCACTCCCCCTGCACTAGCTGAGCTATTCAAGCCTGCAGACCTCTCCTACCTATTACGATCTAGTGGCTCACAAGTATTCCTAATTCCCAAAACTTGTTCCCTAACAGGTGATCAAGCTTTTGCCATCTATGCACCCAGACTATGGAACTCTTTCCCTGCCCATGTTCATTCCTCCCCCCCCCCACCCATTCTTGCTTCAGAAATGGGCTCCTGGAAACTTGTTTCATCTTGTCATTGTACCTAAGGTATTATCTCCCTTTTCCTCACATTGCTGCCCTTCATGGTCAGGTCACTGAGACCGGTGTGTCTATGAGATTATAGTTCATGTTATGTTAAATGTTATCTTGTTATGCGATGTTCAACACCTGACTGTCAATTGTTACCTTGTCATGTAATAGTTTTCCAGCTGCCCTCCTATCAAGTCATGCTGTGTCTGTTTCCTTTCTTTGATATCCAATTATGCCTGTTTTTTTGCCTGTACCTTGTAATCTCCTGGGTAACACCTGAAAATAGGCACTTGTCTATCTAGTATGCTTACCTAGTCAACAAAAGCTAAATAAATAAATTTTGCCTGCATGGGGTGGGGGGGGGGTATAAAGTTAACAGATGATGGCCTTATACTAATGCAGTGAATGCAACTCTATGTTTTTGTTTTAAGTGATACAAAGGAAAACACTCCAAATTACTGATTTCTTTTTTTTAATTCAAACATTATTGGATATTTCATAATAAGTACCAATTATAGCCACAGTGAGTGTTTATATACATGATAGTAAAAATTAACAAACCTCTAAAACCTAATCCACCCATCCCTCCCACACCCACCTACCCTCCTGCTATCTTCCCTCCCACCCACCCACATAGTGCCAATAGTGAGAATAAAACCAATAACATAGAAACATAGAAACATAGACTTTGACGGCAAATAAGGACTGCTTGGCCCACCTGGTCTGCCCATTTCCCTACCTACAGGATAAGCTGCAGATCCTAGTTAACCAACAACCTATTTCTTCCTACCCCCCCACACAAGAATTGCCTTATATCTGTCCCATGTATTCTTGCATTCTCCCACAGTTTTAGACTGCACAACCTCCTCAGGAAGGCTATTCCATGTGTCCACCACCCTCTCTGTGAAAAAATACTTCCTCACATTGTCCCTGAACCACCCCCCCATCTTTAAATTGTGTCCCCTTGTTCTTGCACATCTCTTTTTCTGAAAGATGCTACCCTCTTGGACTTTGTTGATTCCACTGAGGTACTTAAAAGTTTCTATCATGTTGCCCCTCTCCCTCCTTTCCTCAAGGGTATACATATTAAGCTCCTTTAGTCTCTCCTCGTATGGCTTCTCTTGCAGACTCTGCACCATTTTAGTTGCCCTCCTCTGGACTGTCTCTATCCTGTCTATGTCCTTGCAGAGATGGGGTCTCCAGAACTGGATGCAGTACTCCAGATGGGATCTCACCAACTGTCTGTACAGAGGGATAATAACTTCCTGTTTTCTGTTGGTGATGCCTCTCCCTATACAGCCCAGTATACCCCCAGCCCTCCCTACTACATTCTCACATTTCTTGCTAACCTTAAGGTCAGCTGATATGATTACCCCCAGGTCCCTTTCCATTTTTGTTGTTGTTACTACCTCCCTCCCCCCCATTGTGTAATCTTCCCCTGGGTTTTTGTTTCCCAGGTGCATTATTTTGCACTTCTTTGCATGGAATCCAAGCTGCCATACTTCTGACCATTCCTCCAGCCTTGCCAAGTCCCTTCTTATCCTTTCCATGCATCCTTGTGTATCAACCCAGTTGCAGATCTTTGTGTCATCTGCAAAGAGGCATACTTTTCCTTCCAGTTCCTCTGCAATGTCACTTATAAAGACATTAAAAAGGACTGGACTCAGTACTGAACCCTGCGGTACCCCATTAGTAACCCCTCTTTCTTCAGAGTGGACTCCATTTACAATTACCTTCTGTGTCCTGTTGTTCAGCCAGTGTTTTACCCAGGCTACCATCCTGGGACCTACTCCCAGGCTGGTTAATTTGACAATTAATCTTTTGAGTGGCACTGTGTCAAATGCCTTGCTAAAGTCTAGGTAGGCCATGTCCACAGCCCCTTCCTGGTCTACTACTTTGGTCACCCAGTCAAAGAAGTCAATTAGATTCATCTGACATGATCTTCCCGTTGTCAACTCATGCTGCCTTGGGTCCTGTGCCCCACTGGCCTCTAGGTACTCAACAATTCTTTCCTTCAGAAGTGATTCCATCACATTCCATACCACAGTGGTCAAACTTGACAGGTCTGTAGTTTCCTGCCTCTGTCTTGGTCCCACTTTTGTGAAGGGGAATCACATCCACCTTCCTCAATAATTGATAATTGATAGAATTACATTAAGACTGGACATAGCATGATGAGCTGGTTATTAGTCAGACAATTATATTTAAATTGAGTACAAGACATATAGACTTTCCCATCTCTTTTTATAAATGTGCAACCTGTTATTGAGGATGGCTGTCATTTTCTCCACACATAAATTAAATAGAAGCTCTTGTAGCCATTCTGAATAAGTAGGTTGGAGAGAATCCTTCCAATGTTTTAAAACAATTTTTTTAACAGACATGGCTATCATCATTATGTGATATTTTGTAACCATAGGTGGAAAGCCTGAAAAATCCCCTAACAGACACACCTCAGGTGTAAAGTAGGCCTGCAAACCTAGAAGAGGATCCATTTTGGATTTAATGAGTTCCCACAATGGGGATATATTTGCACATTCCCAAAATAGGTGGTAAAGAGTTACCAAGCCTTGTCTATATCTATTACATGTTGGATTTTCTGCTCTTCCCATTTTGTATAATCGATAGGGAGTGAGATACATGTCGTTTAAAAATTGCATTTGCATTAAAAGTAGTCAGTCTTGTGTAATGAATTTGTGGCAAGAGTCCCATATTTTAGGCCATTTGGAATTTAGATTAGAGAATAATGAATTCCAACAGTGGGAGATGCCATCTATTTTCGGAAATACCACTGGGAACCACAGGGTATAGAGGGATGACACAGCATGCGGGGCTGATGTTAAGGTTCTACCTGTGTTGATCCACTCTTGTGGATTGTCCTTGGAGTTGACTCCTCCAAAGTATACAATGAGCATGTGTCTTAGCTGGAAAACTTTAAATGCCCAAGTATTGGCAAGACCAAATTTGGTTAATACTTTAATAGTAGATAACCAAGTTTGAGTGGGATTTTGAAAGTCACCTGCCACACAGTCATGAGGAAGTGAAATCCAGTGTTCAAAATTTAGTTTCCCTCCTATCTTAAAGTTTGGATTTTGGAAAATGGGCTGTGAAAAATCCCTTGTATTGTCGTAATGTAAGATAGAACATAATTGTGAGTGAATACGAACCGAGTGACCTACGTGGTTATGACAAAGGAGAGGGGGTTTCAAAAAGAGTAAAGCTGCAGGATTAGTACCCGAAGCTAATATCAATTTTTTTTCTATTGTGAGCCAGATAGGGGTGTAGTCTGACATAGGAGGAGAGCATTTATTTAGGTGGCTCGCCCAGTATTATAAGTTAAAATTCGGAAGTTTAAGTCCTCCTAAGGGTTTAGGTGTGGCTAATTTATTATATGCTTGTTGTAGGGGTTTGTCTTTCCAAAGGAACTTTGAAATGGTGTTATGAAAAAGTTTAAACCATGTTTTAGGAAGCCAAATATTTAAGAGATTCAAGGGGTTAAAAATGCGTGAAAGAATATTCATCTTAATTATGCTCACTTGACCCCATAAGGTGAGGGGAAGATCTTGCTATCTTTTTAAACTTGCTGCACTGTTTTATGTAAATCATCTCAATTGAGCTTCCACATTTAAGAAGAACTGGTGGAAAGATATAACCCAAGATATTTAATGGATTTTGGTGCCCATTTAAAACCCAGCTCAAGTGCGTCTTGCTTATGGACCTTGGGATTTAGTGGAAAAATCAAGGATTTCTCCATGTTTAACTTGTAGTTGGATAATAAACTGTATTCCCATATTAAATCTAATAAGGTCTGAATGGAGGATTTAATATGCATTACATGGAGCAATATGTCATCCGCATAAACTGCAATTTTAGTGTTTAGTGATCCTAATTGTATGCCATGTATCCCTGGAGACTTACTGTATGTATGGAGACTCTTAGGGGCTCTAGGTAAAGGCTGAATAAAAGGGGGGATAATGGGCAGCCCTGCCTAGTGTCCGCCTCTAAAGGAAAAGTTGGGGATAGGAATCCATTACAAAGGACTCATGCAGAGGGGGTCGAGTACAGAGTTTGGATCCAGGAAATGAATTTCAGGGGGAAATGAAACCTATTGAGAGTCCTAACTAGGAACTGCCAGTCTACCCTGTCAAAGGCCTTCTCTGTATCCAGGGAAACCAAGGCCACACCCAGAGGAGAGTCCCTGGATGCGGAGAAGATGTGAGACAGTCGGCGAAGATGATCCACAGAGGATCTTCCCCTCATGAAGCCCACCTGATCTGGGCCAATCAATGATGGTGGTGGAATATGCTCTATTCTAAGGGCTAATAGTTTGGCCAGGATTTTAAGGTCAGTGTTAAGAAGGGATATGGGGCAGTAATTGAGAATTTGAGAAAGATCTCTGCCTGGTTTTGGGAGAATGATAATTGTGGCTTCCATCATCCTGGGGTCAACATCGGCTTCATTAAGCATGCTAGATTATACAGCAAGTAGTAAGGGGGCCAACTGAGAGACACATTTTTTGTAAAAGTTTGCTGAAAGCCATCTGGACCTGGGGCCTTGTCTAAAGGGAGATCATTAATAACATTAAGTATGTATGCTTCTGTAAATGGGGAAACTATTTTTTCCATTTGAGTGGGAGTTAGGGAGGGGGAGGTTTTCTAGATAAGAGTCCACTACATGTTGAGGGGGCGATTGGGCATACACACATATAAGGCTGTGTAATATAGTTTGAAATCTTTGTTAATATCCACTGCTTAGGTCAAGGAAGGGTTGTCGGGGTTTTTAATGTATTGCTGTGATACATTTTGAAGTTTTGAGTTTTTTAAGTCAGAGGGCTAAAAGCCGTCCCACTTTTTCCCCTTGTTCGGTATAAGCGACTTTTGTTTTTAACATTGCCCATTCCCCCTTTTCTCTGAGGAGTTCGGAGTATTTTACTCTGTAGTTTTATTAGGGTCTATTTCTCAGAATCTGGGGTATTTCTGGACAAGGATTTCTCTTTTGCTCTAATTTGTTCTAAACAGTTTTTGGCTTCTAGGGGTTTCTCTCCGTTTTTTCATAACAGACAATTTTATAAACTCTCCCCTCAAAAAACATTTAAGAGCACCCCACTCAGTGGAAGTAGATTTTGTGGAGTCCCAATTAATATATACGTAAGATTCTAATGCGGCTAATATACTATCCATAACTTTCTTGTCCTTCAGTAGCTGATTATTGAGCCTACATTGAGTGTTAGTTCCCCAGTTTAGAGACAAGGAGAGAAGGCAAGTCGCCATGGAGTGATCTGACCCTGTACCTGGTTCCAGACTTCTATCCATTAGGCCTTGAATAAGGGATCTACTTATCAAGAAGTAATCAAGGCATGAGGCAGAGCCATGGTCTGCAGAGTGCAAAGTGAATTATTTTGCAGTGGAGTGGGGGGTTCTCCAGGGGTCACAAAGGCCTAGCTGATCTACTAAATCCCTACAAGCTCTATGTGCTGGGGAAAGTCCCCTTGTTCTAGTTCCTGGTGATTTATCCATAGAAGGGTCAAAAGGATGATTCTAATCCCCTCTATAATCATAGGGTTATGAAGAAAAGGTGTCAGTATGGAGACTAATTCCATAAAAAAAGATGGGGATTCAGTATTAGGGCCATGAGTGCTTCCAAGAGAATTTTATAGGAGTGGATCTTACCAATGGTGAAGACATATATAACCCCCCTTGATTCTAATATGTTGATCACATACAAGTGGAAAGGTCCTAGTCAAAATGGCTACTCCTTTACTATTTCTAGAGTCTCCTGTAGCAAATACTTGACCCACTTGCTGTCGACTCAAAAGAGTCTCCTCAGCTTGCAGGAGATGGGTTTCTTGCAGTAGAATTACATCACTACAGAGAATGTTTAAATGTTTAAGAAGACGTATACGTTTAAGTGGACGTCTTGCACCCTTAACGTTCCACGTGCTAAACCTAAATTGTGTCATAATTCCACATTGATTTCTGTGGAATCCATCTGTTTTTACAAGTACTGATAGTAAACCAGCTAAATTGAGGTGTTTGGTTTTTAAGTTGGCACACAACCCCCCCAAAATGAATGTAGTATAGGAACAGTTCCTTTGGAAACCCACAATCCCCAACTCCCCATTTATTCCTGTTGCTAGCAACCCTTTACCCAACCCTCCGTATAAGATCTGAAGCAAATGAATAATTAAGAATTTCAATACTGCACTTATTATATTGTATCTTGTTCTCATTAATGTAAACATAGGAACTACCCACCCCCCCCACTGCATTGGTCTGTGGCGATCAGCGTGCTGAGGACCCTCCCATCTCCCCGCCCACCTGAACAAATATATGAATAGCGCTTTGTCCATCTATCTAAAACGATTGTTACAAGTGCTAAATAAAGTAAATTAGGCCTGTTTCTGAACAATAATTAGTGAACAGACCAGCTACGCCCAATTTAACCAACTCCTTCTTGCATATCAGCCAGAGAGGAAATCAATCTGAAGAGAAGAAAACAGCATCTCGACAATGGCAAAACAAATGTTCCTTAAAATACAAAATTTGCACAGAGTTGGATGCACTCTGTTCAATCCATAGGAAAATTTAATACTGCCAAGGAGAATCAACAAATAAAAAGGGGGAAAAGTATATATATATATATATATATATATATATATAAAGGGAGATAAAATAAAAGGATTCTCCAGGTTTGTGGAGTAGTCTGGGAAAACGCTGGGGCCCCTTGAGGTCTAAAGTCTCCAGTCTGTGATCAGTGTGCACCCCCTTATGGAAATTAAAGTTCCTTAGAGGAAAACCCCATTTATACGGAGTGATGGAAAGCTATGGAAGCCCCAGAACTGTATGCACCTTCACACTGCGATGCTGCTCCTCGAAACTGGCGTGTGCAAAACTGACTGTCCCTCAGTTCAGTAGTGAAGCCATGCAGTGTAGATTGGCCCAATGTATAAATGTTTTGTCCATACTGCTAATCTGACATCAGGAATAAAGAAAATATATATATACATATATATATATATATATATATATATATATATATATATATACATATCAGTACTGGGGCCATACTTGGAGACACAGAAATTAAAGTAAAACAGTACCAGCTTGAGCCCAGAATTGGCTAAGTGAGCCTTGAAAAGTCCATTTAAATGCAGCTTGCAAAACTCTCTAGAGTTGAGACCTTGTCAGCTAGTTTGCTGATGATTCTCAATGATCAGAAAATAAGGCAGGATGTTTTTGCTTGAAGTATGTTAAAGCAGGGTTGAGCTCTTCAAAGGAGGTCCACTAGTCTTCTAAGTAGACTTGAAATTTAGCAGGCTACACCATTCTGAATTTTATGCCAGCAGCTATACATTTTGAGACAATCGGGTGGAATAGGGCACGACGTTGTCATGCAGATGTTGGCAAGTCTTGTGTCACTCTGATTTTCTGACCTTCCCACAGAATGTGCTGTATACCTTTAATTTTTTGCAATATATGTTGTTTTTTCTGAAAGTTGAGAAAGCGACAGATTATTGGCCTAGGCTGAGCAGACATGGGAGGCATAGGTCTAAGGGCGTGATGTGCTTTTTCCAAAATGTAGGTTGGCCCGAATGGAGAAGGTCCGACGACTTTATTTAGGAATTTCTGCATAAACTGCATAGAATCAGTTCCTTACTCCTTTTTTGGGTTCCCAATTGCAACTAGATTATTCCGTTGGCTTCTCCCCTCTAAGTCCTCAATCTTATTCTCTAACTTTTTTAAAGTCTGGTGATTTGTAGTAATCAAGGTTTCTGATTTCTCGACCCACTTCTCCACTGAGAAAATGCAGGTTTCGTTGTCGGTAACTTGTCTGGTAGCATCATCTAAGGCCTCAGATATCGCTTTTACCACATCTCAGCCTCTATTTCTGTCCCAAATTTTTTTTTCTGGAGATAGTAGAAATCTTCTGCAGTTGGTAGACTATGAGCTGTAGGAATATTATGATAAGGAAAGAGTTGTTAAATTGAATTAAGTAGATGGGTGTACGGAGTGTTGGTGGAGTGCGTCTTACTTGGGCAGCTGCATCACATGTCTCCCCAACACTGATTTCTTTAGAGCAGCATCTGTGACCCCCCCGAGTCAAATGCTATCTGACTGGAAATGCTGCCACACTGAGTCCAACCGTTTGGTAGCCCAACATCCAGAAAGATCCAGCCTAGACTGCATAGCATGTTTTTTGAGCATCATGCCAAATACCCACCCAGTCATGCTACTGCATGGGAAATGAACACAGCAATCACTCAAATGCTGACAATAGATCTACTGCCATTCTCTTTTGTTGAGAACCTGGGATTTAGAAGGTCAATGGTGTGTGCCTGTCCCAGATGGAAGATTCCCTCACAAACATGCTTCCACACCCATGCCATTCCTGAATGTTATGGGTCTGTGTTACACACAATAATCCTTGCCCTGCTGCATTCAGCATCCACAAACATACATATCAGTATGGGTATGTGGACCAGTGGCCAAAGAGACGATAGCTCCTATATGTGCATTACAGCACACTGGGCACACGTACCCTGGGGTAGTATTCAACTCTGGCTTGGGGAAAAATTGTACTGAGACAAATTGCAGTGTTAGCAACATTCCAGGTATTTGCCAGCATGCCACACTGGCAGTGAGGAGTGTAACTGGATCACACACAGGTCAGAAAATGTTAGAATTGCTCCTGACTGAGACTGATGAGTAGATGCAGCCTGTAGTGGTGGTACTGCAGGGGGCGGCATAGGGACTTCAGGCTGCTGCAGAGTACGGGAAACAGGGAACTGCTGACCTTGAGATATTTGTGTATCAGTAGTGTCAGTTGACACTTTGCCTTGGTTTACCCTAAGGATGAATTTACAAGTGAAATTGCCAGGCGAAGTTGCCAAAGGTGAATTTCCTATTAAATCGAAAAAAAATCTGCAAATTGAATTGTGAAGGCAAATTTAGTGAATTCACCTTAACTTCTCTGGCAAATTAAAACTTCACAACATCTCTACTGGAGAACCAATTGAAATTGTTTTCATAAAACCTTCAAAGGGCACACCCCTGGGCCAAGCTGCTTCTACCCTGAAAATTTGGGAAGATAATTCCAATCCATTTTTGCTGTACATGCGAGCAAAAAAAAAAAAAAAGAAAGCCAAAAGTGTATTTTTACAGGCTTTTTCACTTTCTGTATCTTAGAATCTGGAAAAGCAGCCATCACGAAACTTGACAAGTCATAAAAACATGCCACCCTGACCACACATGCAAAGCCATGCAGTTTCGTTGAACGACACCAAAGCTGTTAATGTGCAAACATTTGGGTTTAAAGCCCAGTAATTGTTAGTCAACACAGTGTTTTCAGCAATAATAGTTTCCTGGCAAAAGCATCAATATACCCATTTTTTTTTTTATATTTCTGAAGAAAGCTTTGGGATTTTGAGGCTTTTGGAAGTTCCTGCTCACGAGCCATGCCCCCCATAAAAAAACTTAAATGTCTTGATACAGTTGTGTGCTGTTTTTGGTAGCCCCATCCAAATACATCCACAGTATGAATCGAATGTGTATATTCAACAGGTGACCTCAGAGTAAGAGATTTTTAAAAATTGCGTATGGTGGCCCTCTTTAATGATGTGAGTCATTAATTACAAAATTACCTATAAATGGTTTTAAAAATATCTGAGAAATTAATAATATATTGAGGTTGCATGTATGGATGTCAGAAATAATTTTTTGTCAAAAACTACAGGATGAAATGTTTTGATAACTAACAAATACTGCTGCTTTAACATCAAGCAGTCTGCTCAGCCCTGGCTATACAAGTGTTACCATGTCTGTATAATAAGAGAAAAGCTATCCTGAAAATCCCACTAAGCAAGATCAGAAACAAAAGTTTGAAAACCTTATAACTCAAGAACCAGTTAACATTTTTTTCACAAAATCTTCGAAAGGTACCTTACTGGGCCATGCCCATTGAAAATTTCAGTACAAAATTCCAAACCATTTTTTCTCTACATGTGAGAAAAAAAGTTCATTTTTTTTTAAAATTAGGCTTTTATTTTCCTGAGCTGACCAGGCAGCTGTTCAGCCCCTGTCCCAGGTGCCATCTCTCCATCGGCTACATAAAAGACGATTGAAAATTTGGTGTAAAATATGGTAATGATTAGTTATGAGTGAATGTTGAAATGTTTCAATTTTCACTCATAACTTTGCTAATTTTCAATATTTTGACTGCAAACTTTCAACGCAGCCATTTTTTCACACCACCTCATGAATGTGATAGATGTCATTTTTCAAATCCTGAATGAGTCATGTTTTCACATATGTGATGTCAGCCTTTACCCTACCAGGTCACAACACACCCAAGGTGTGATGATATCCCATGAAATACCAAACCCTTTTGGTATTACTGCTTAATTATATAATTCTCCTCAGCCCAGCTTTGTAACCAATTCAGGAGTATTCTGGAGAAAATCTTCTGCAAAATGCAAAGCAAAATATAGACCTGTAAGAGGCAAAATCTCCACAGGGACCTTTCTTGTACAGAGGAACAATTTCTGCTATTTTCCAGACAGAACGTATTTTCTTAGACCAATTTATGCAGCTTAAAAGTATAGCTAATATTTCTGCCCACCAACCACATCATGTCTCCCTACTACTGCTGGCATCTCATCCAAGCCAGGAGATTTGCTATTTTTTGTTTAATAATGCATCTGCTACTTCTTCAACAGTTGTGAACGCTGTGAATAAAAAAACATGAAGATTATCCATGAATTGTTTTCCAATAGATTAGCAGAGTTTGTGAAGAAAGAATGTTTAAACATGAAAATATTATTAAAACATTCCAGCCACGTTTAAGTACCTCAATAGAATCAACAAAGTCCAAGAGGGTAGCATCTTTCAGAAAAAGAGATGTGCAAGAACAAGGGGACACAATTTGAAGATAGAGGGGGGACGGCTCAGGGGCAATGTGAGGAAGTATTTTTTCACAGAGAGGGTAGTGGACACATGGAACAGCCTTCCTGAGGAGGTTGTGGGGTCTAAACCTGTGGGAGAATTCAAGAATGCATGGGACAGACATAACACAATTTTTGTGTGGGGTAGGAGGAAATTGGCTGTTGGTTAAATAGGATCTGCAGCTTATCCTCTAGGTAGGGAAATGGGCAGACTAGGCGGGCCAAGGGGTCCTTATCTGCCGTCAAAGTCTATGTTTCTATATAAAATAGAGACTGACACTGGCTATCAAGCCATGATAATTTTGCTCTAAAGTTATGCTGTCTCACAGGTTCATTAGCTTTACATTTTTATGTTTTTACATAACTTTTCCTGGATAGTATTGAAAATTAGGAATGGGTCCTCACTTTCTTCAGGTAAGAACATAAATAATGATTTTAGCTCCTTTATTTTGTAGTTGCTTTGTACTTTGTACTTCCTCAGTTTTGTCTGGTTAATGGGATCCCAGGTAATTATTTTGCCATTTCTTATTTTCGTGTGTTTTTACATTCTGATTTACATGCCTCATATTATTATGCTGACTCTTTGCAATAATATTTATTTTCATACAGACTGGCAGGTGATTAGTAGAAAAATCTTCAGTTATTCCTAAGGAACTAACAAAAGCCGGAGAAAAGACATCCAAAATAATAAAAAAAAAATCTCTAACAGAACTCCCGGTTTTAAAAATATGTATATATGTAAGCAATGAGACATGAGAGGGTGTGCATTATGGTGATAGAATCACACACCTCAGGTGCATTGTTAGGCATAAGGCACTTCAGGAATATATTTAAGCAGCTCAGGTCTGCCTTTGCCATTGTAACTGTTTTTCCATCAGTTCCCTCTTTGTTTATGGAGGGATTAACCCACAGCAGGGCATGGGTTTACTGAGCTTAATCCATGCCTGGGAGTGGTGGTGTTTGTGAGGCATGAGGCCGCAGGCTGGGTGACTTCAACCACCCAGGCATGGATTAATGCTCAGTAAATCCATGCCCTGGAGTGTGTTAATCCTCTTTTGACATGGGCAATGACATGTTAGAGGTTTATCTAAAGGAATATTAAAATAAATCTCTGTGAAAATGCATTTGTAATAAAATAGTCCTTCCGCCTAATAATAATAATAAACTTTATTTTTAATGCACCTTTCAAATGTCAAGGCGCAGTACACAGTTAAAATAATTTAAAACCAATACTACAATCACTATAAAACATACAATACAATTAGAGTCTGTCATCCTCAACACCATCACCATAAGACCTGTTCCATAAATACGTCTTCAATGCTTGTTTAAAGCCCCCCCCCCACAGTCATGCACTCCCTAATCCAACGGGGTAGAGAATTCCAGAGGGTTGGTGCCACAAACACAAATGCCTGGGTCCCAGAGGATTTTAAGAACACCCTTGGGATCTCTAGCAACCCCTCGTTGACTGAGCGGAGCGGTCACTCAGGGAGGTAAGGAACCAGAAGCTCTTTCAGGTAGTCAGGGCCCAGTCCATGTAGGGCTTTATATGTCAGTAATCCAACTTTGAGTTGTTCTTCTGAGGATGCCGTAATTGTAGTTCTCCACTAGGTGGATTTGTCCTGAGGATGCCGTAGTTGTAGTTTTTTTACAAGTTTCTCTGGTGGAGTGATCTGAAAAGGTCACTTTACATTGCTGTCAGTCAGGATTTTGTGGTCCAGCAAGGCAACTGTGGGTATACTGTGGATTAATCAATGGTCCGGTGACCTGTTTGGAGGAATCAGAATACAGGATTTTTTGTACCCATGTTATAAATAGTATTATTGCCTCCTTTCTTTATGCTGTTTCTTTTTCTACTGTCTTCCCCCACATTCAACATATGGAAGGTTTACCATGGAATACAGGAATTCAAAATCCTGCACAGCTCCACAGGCAGAATGTTTCTCTCCCAACATACGGCACACCCAGAACAAAGGCCTCATGTGGAGCCAGAGTCTTAATTTTTTTTCTCAGTCAGGGTAAGCAGAAGAGATTTCCCTGATAAACAGGTAAAGATAGGAGGCAGATTTTTCAATGTTAGCAAAGAAACACTTTTAATGAAAACTACAGTATGAACAGTGCTTAATGTTTTTAATTTGTTTATGTGTGTAATAAGAGTGTGATGATTAGGGAAACAACATTTCATTAATTTGTTTTTTTTTTTTTTTGTTTAAGGTAGTTTTATTTTTAGGGCCCAGTTAAAGGTGTTTAGTAAGTAAAGGTACAGTAGCAGCCATGTTTGTGATAGAAGGGCAGTTCTGTTGTATGGGGATTGATTTGCTCGTTGTGTGACGTGGTTAATAACAAATGTGGCCAGGTTTAGGACCAGGATGACCATGCATTATGCTAAAATAATGCACGGTCACCTGAGTGGTTTTATTCAATTACATTTTTTTATTTTTAGACACATTTTAAAAATATTTATAGCTGCAAAAACTGCATTAATTCACTAGTTAGGGTTCAACTTAATGTAAAAAAAAGTAGGGAAATGTGGTGTTAGGGTTTCCAACCCTAACTCCCCACTTCTACCCCCCCAGCAGCAAAAGGTAAAAACATTAGAGTTTTGAGTCTCCTGAGTCTTGGCAAATCAGTGGTATGGTCTACCTTGGGTTTGTCAACCCTAATGTTCACCCCTTCCCCTGAGAAAACAAGGCCAGATGTAAATTATTTTCTTCATTCAGGGAAGCTACAACAGATTTGGTTCGAAACATGTGGTGAGACATACTTCTCTATCTTTGAAGAGTGTATCACTATGAGGCAGTGACGTGGAGCTGTACCTTGTGTTTCTGACAGGAGTCTACAGGCTGGGGGGCATAGATAGATAGATAGATAGATAGATAGATAGATAGATAGATAGATAGGTAGGTAGGTAGGTAGATAGATAGATAGATAGATAGACAGATAAATATAGCTACAGTATAGAGAGAGGGGGTATCAAGTGATTAGTAAGGTAAGGCAAGGCAAAATGTATTTAAAAAGATGCCCAATCCTGGAGGCTCTGGGTGCTGTACAAATAAATAAACACATATTCAGAGATAGATCAATAAAAACACAAAAATAATTATAAACATATACAGTAGATGATAATACTTCATATGGTGGCTCACTCTCCTATTTTGTGAGCCATAATTACATAGTTACATAGTAGTTGTTGACAGAAAAAGACCCCTTTGTCCATCTAGTCTGCCCTAGAGAACAAGTTTCCTCCTTAGTTTTGTGCTGCAGATCCTACTCAATCTGCAATCTTTCTTCCCCCAATTTCTGTTACTAGGAATCCCCTGTGCCTATCCCATGTGTGCTTAAATTCTTCCAGTGTTTGCGCTACCAGTAGTCTGTTCCAGGTGTCTACCACCTTTTCTGTAATGAAATACTTCCTCACAGTTACACTGAGACTTCCCCCTCCACCATCATAGCATGTCCCCTGGTCCTAGTGCACCTTCTTTTTCTGTAGAATGCAGCCCTCCTGTGCCTTGATCCCCTTGAGGTATTTAAATACCTCTATCATGTCTCCCCTTTCCTTCCTGTCCTCCAGAGAGTACATATTCAGTTCCTTGAGCCTCTACTCATAGCTTTTTTGACGCATGCGCTGGACCATTCTGCTTGCCCTCCTCTGCACCATCTCCACCTGATCAATGTCCTTCTTGAGGTGTGGCCTCTAGAACTGGACACAGTACTGCAGGTGGGGCCTCACCAATGACCTATACAGGGGCAATACCACCTCCTTTTAACTTGTTATACCCCTCCTTGTGCACCCCAGCATTCCAGTAGCTTTTCTAACTGCCTTTCATCACTGACTTGCCACTTTGAGGCCATCCCTTATGATCACCCAAGGTCCCTTCCCTGCTTTGTTGTTGTCACCTCCTCTCCTCTCAGCTGGTATCATGCCCTTGGGTTCTTGTGTCCTATATGCATCATTTTACACTTTTTAACATTAAAACCTAGCTGTCATACCCTTGACCATTCCTCTAGTTTCTTCAAGTCCTTCCTCATTCTGTCTACCCCTTCTGGTGTGTCCACTCTGTTGCAGATTTTTGTGTCATCCACAAACAGGCATACTGTCTCTTCCAGTCCTCTGCAGTGTCACTAATGAAGACACTGAAGATTAAAGGACCCAGAACTGACCCATGTGGCACCCCGCTAGTCACTGCTCCCTTCTCTGAATGCATCCTGTTTATGACTACCTGCTGTCTCCTGTGACTTGGCCAATTTTGTACCCATTTTTACTACTTTTGACCCCACCCCAAGACTCCCAGATTGTTTACTAATCTTCTGTGTGGGACAGTGTTGAAGGCCTTCCTGAAATCCAGGTAGGCTATGTCCACCCCTTCCCGATCCACTTATCTTGTAACTCAGTTGAAGAACTCAATTAGGTTTGTTTGGCAGGATCTCCCTCCAGTGAACCTGTGCTGTTTTGGATCTTGCAGCCCATTTGCAGTCAGGTACTCCACCATCCATTCTTTTATTAGTGTTTCCATAATTTTTCCACCACTGATGTCAGGCTTACTGGTCTGTAGTTCCCTGCCTCCTCTTTATTTCCACTCTTGTGAATTGGTATCATATCTGCCCTCCTCCAGTCCCTTGGCACCTCCCCATTGCCAGTGATTGGTAGAACAGAGCTGCCAGGGGAGCAGATAGCTCTACCCTCAGTTACTTCAGTATCCGTGGGTGTACCCCGTTTGACCCCATTGCCTTATCCACTGTTAATCTCTCAAGTTGTTTGAGTATTCTCTACTTTGTAAAAGGGCTAGTGTCTACCTCCCCTCCAGTAATTCCTTTGTCCTTTATCTCTGGTCCCTCACCCACTCTCCCTTTTGAGAATGCTGAACAAAAATATTTGTTCAGTATGTCCACCTTCTTCTGGTCCTCCTCCACACCCCCCCCCTTTAGTCTGACTATCCCTGCTTTGTTTTTTTTCATTTCACTTATGTATCTAAAGAATGTTTTACCCCTCCCAGCTTCACCATCCTGGCTATATTCTCCTCTGTTTGTGCTTTAGCACTCCTAACAGCTTTTGCTGCCTCTCTCAGCTTCTTCTGATATTCTTCCATGTCCTCTGCCATCGATGTAGCTTAGTACCTCTCGAAAGCTAGTCTTTTTGCCTTAACTTTTGCTGCTACTTCTTTGGAGAACCACAGTGGTCTCTTCCTTCTCCTCTTCTTTGTAACCTGCCTTATGCATTGGCTTGTTGCTTTCTCAATGGCCTTCTTTATTTGTCACCACCTTTTCCTATCTGTGCCAGTGCTTTCGCAAAACACTCTCCCATCTACATTCTTCTTTTGAGAGACTCATGAAAGAACAGGTTTGGCTCATGAAAGAATTATAAAAGAAATCTAAGTCCCATCCTCTTTTGTGTGCCAACAGTCTTCTATCATGACTTATGAAAGAAGTTCAGCTCATGAAAAAACTATGAGAAAAAATGAAGTCCCATCTTCTCCTTTTATGAACTGAGAATCCTCTTTCACGAAACTCACAAAAGAAGAATCAGGACCCCTCACTAAGCCTTCCACCTAGGATTTTAGGGATGTCCCGAAACCATATTTTGGGGTCTTTAAAAAAAAACACACCAGAATCTAGCTAAATGGGTGCTTTTTAGTTAGATTTGAGTGTTAGTTTTTCTCCAGGGCGTAATCTTTTGGGTTCTCAATTGTTTTTTGAAAAAATTAAAAACAAGATGGCTGTCATATGAAGGAAGATTTTTTCTCACTGAAGATGAATTTCATCTCAAAAAAGAGGAATCTTCTTTCAAGAAAAAAAAAAAACAAGTCTGTATTCATTCATTTTAAGACATATAAATGAAAGACCCTATTGAGCATGCACAGAAACAACATAACAAATCCTCATAACACAGGAATGGATTAATATATTTTTCACCAAACCAAAAAAGGGCACCTTTCTAGGGCAAGCTCCTTCTACCCTGAACATTCCAGAACAAAGTTTCAAACTGTCTGGGCTATAGGTGAGAGCACTATCCAGATCTCAGAATCTGGACATCTGACCATCACAAGAACTTGCTAAGTCAAGAGACCTTTCCACCCAGATGGTGCATGCAAAATTTTATGCAAGTCTGTTGAATGCTGATGAAGCCATTAAGTTGCAAAGTCAGGGATTTAATATTAAACACCCTATTCAACTCTGACTATGGGGCGCTAAAGCACCACTATTTTATATATATATACAGTATATATATATATATATATATATATATATATATATATATGTTAGAGGAGAGTGTGTTCAAGAAATAATGCCATTGAGTGGGGTTAACAGGGTTATAAACCATTATAAACCATGGACCCAATTTTACAAAGATGTGTGGCGCTGCAGAAAACTTGCAGCACGGTGTCTGACACAAGTTGCAAATTGTGCCAAACATTGCTGCAAGCATGATTCCAAAAGGCACGTACCACAAAAGCCCTACTGCAAGTCCAGAACCTAGGACATAGGGAGTTAGACTAGCTTCTCCCTGGTCTAACTTTGTGTCCGGGATCGCCACACTTGCACCAACCCTTTGGGGCAAGCAGCCGTAAAGTAGGGAAAATGTCACAAATGCACCGCCCCATTGAGAATCAGACCGCTCTGCCTCCCAGGGACTTTGGTGCATCTGCGACCCCCTTTGTGTTGAATGTAGGGCTTGATGAAAGCCCTGCATCCCCCTTCTGAAATTGAGCCCCATGATTCTGAAATATATAGTATTTCTCTTTCATTTGTTTTATATACTCCACTTAGCTAACTGAAAAATGGCCTTAGTTTAACTGCTGTGATTTGTGAGATTTTCATTATCTCTGTTTACAAGTATATTTCTGCAAGAAAGTTACTTGCTTCTTTCAAACAGTGTTCAGTAGTTATTGAATGTTAGTCGCATTAGCTTTACTTAGTCTAAAGAAATACGTTGCAGGTTGTAATACTGTTTCTTTTGTATAGTTATAGTGTGTTACTGTACATGGATATAGACAGCATGGCAGAAACAGTGTGAAAACCCTAGAGTTGTAAATTAAGCTTATGCAGTTTGAGGGCCTGTAACAAAAAAAAAATTTTAAACTAAATATTAAAGTTTTTCTTTAGAATGCGTGTGTAGTATCTAAAATGGTTCTTAAATATGAACATACAAAAACTGCCAGCAGAAAAAGGCCTTAGTTGTCTATCAAGTCTGCTTGAGTGTGCAGCTCAGTCTATTTAACTGGAGCTGCCCCACCCTCCTCGAGTTTATGTGATAACGGCGAACGCCTAAAGGCGATCATCGTTATCACTCAGTCAGAGTGCCAAACACATTTTCAGCACTCTGACAACCCTGGCGCACCAGAACAATGGTGCCAGGACACATATTTACTGCTTTCTGTGAGGGGCTGTGCCCCCACACCTCATGGGGGGTATCGCCACCTGCACCCCCGACTTAGCGATTTCAACCCTGGGGTGTAAAGGTCGGGGTGAAAGCAGTAATATAGGTAGCAGGCTGGGTGCAATAAAATTGCACCGGTGCCCGGACCTGAACCCAGTACCTCAGCCACCCCAGCCACTAGCCAATCCCAATGCCATGATGCAGCTCGACCAGCAACCACAGCGCCACCCCTACAGCCTCTCCACGCCCTCCCAGCCCACACTCACCATGCTCCCTCCCCCCCCTCTGCGTGCGTACGTATAGCGACATCCTGTTGCCTAGTTCACCCACCCCCTTATCTGGTCGCCCTACCTTTCCATCGCCATGAGTGGATTGTGCCAGGAAGGAGTCACCGTAATGGATGGCGCCCTTCCTCATGCACCCACTTCACGGGTTACCACCCTCCTCTTGCTCCTCACAGTGAACCTTTCCCACCCTCTTCCCCCATTCCCTTTCACGCCTCTCACCACTCTCATTTTTGCCCTGTTCCCACACCCCTTTATAACTTCCCACTGTTTTCAGTGTTAACACCTCCTCAGGCAGTTCATTCCACTTTGACCACACCCTTTCTGTGAAAAAGTGCCTCCTCATTTCCTTTTTAAATCTACTACCCACAAGTTTCAGATTGTGGCCCCTAGTCATCCCCTCCCTTTTTAAATTGAAAATGTCCTCCACTCCAACCCTGTTTATGCTCTTTAGATACTTGAAGGTTTCTATCATACCTCCCATTTCCCTTCTGTCTTCCAAGGAATACATACTGAGCTCCCTTAACCTCACATTATGAGGTTTGTCTCCCATACCCTGGATCATCTTGGTCCCCCTACATTGGACCCCCTCAATAGTTTGAAGTCATTCTTCAAATATGGGCATAAGAACTGCACACAGTACTCCAAGTGTGGTCTAACCAATGACCTGTACAAGGGCAGAATGACTTCCTCCCTCCTGGAGGTGATTCCTCTGGCGATCCATCCCAGCATTTTATATGCTTTGTCTGCCACTTTACACCAATGTACAGAGTGTTTAATAACACCCCTGACTATCACTCCTTGAGCTTTTTCCTCCTTTGATCTGGACACCTGTACACCCCTCCAGCCAGTAGCTGGCCCCTAGGATCTTAGCTCCCAAGTGCATGACCTTGCACTTTTTGGCTTTAAACCCTGTTGCCAGATTCCAGACAATTCCTCTAGTCTGGTCAGATCCTCCCTGAGTTCCTGTCTCCCTTCCTGTATGTCCAACCTCCCACAGATCTTTTTTTTTTTTAAACTTTAGTTTTTATTAAGTTTTGAGTGGCACATACATAATACAATATTCTTTACAGAAGATAAGACATCTCTGCTTACAGAAAACAAAAGAGAATAGCATTGGTATAAAACTCATTTCTATATATCTATTATCCTACCTAACCAGGAGGGGAAGAAGCCAAGGGGAACAGACTTCAAAAAGTTGAAGTAGGATGAGCAAGGAAGAATCTTCACTTATACAAACTGGCTTGTAGTATCATTTTGACATGAGTGGTCCAGGCCAGTGCAGAAGTTACACATAGTCTATGGAATTATGATATTATATCTGGTCTATAATCAGCACTATACAGAAACCATGTTGTCCATCAAATAATGATCAGGGAAAGTTTGCCCTGTAGCTTAGCAGTCATGCTTTCCATAAGCTATATGTCATAAATGGTATTTTCCCACTGTTGGAGTGTTGGGGGTGTGGGTCTTAGCCATAGTCTGGTCAAAACCTTTTTGGTTGCAATTAATAAGATACTCAATAAATAGGTCCAGTTCTGTTGTTTAAAATGAGGAGAAAGATGTAACAGCATTGCCATCTCCAGCATCAAGGGCCCCAGGACAGGGAACAATTCCCCTAGAACCCCCCCCCCATCACCTGCCAGTACTGTATTATAATGGGACAAGACCAGAATTCATGTGTATGTGTTGAAACTTCACATCCACATTGCATCCAACAGGAGGAGCTTCTGGTGGACAAAAATTTAGCAGTGATCTGAGGGGGTACAGAAAAAATGGGAAACCACCTTCCAGCTGAATTCTCTCCAGCTATAGGATCCCATTGCCTGATGCTGCCTGCTGACTCCAATCAACTTGGGACAAATCTAGGGAGAGCTCTGCCTCTCAGTTTGCCTGCACTACTTCCATCAAAGTTGAAGGGAGATCCATAAGAGCCCAATTATATCTCGAAATAAGGTGGGATGGGGAAATGTCTGTTTGAATACACTGTAAAAGCTGGATTGTTGGGGAAAGAACTGGAGGATTAATGTTCAGGCCTAAAGAGTGTTCCAGGAAGTGGCAGACCTGTAGATATCTGCAAATGTCAGACTTGGGAAAGGAGTATTCTGTCTGTATCTGTAAAAAGGATTTAAGAGACCCATTTTGATAAAAATGGAAAGTATGGATAAGACCTCTCCCAATCCATTTTCTGAACCCCTGATCCATCTTCGCTGGAAGGAAGGTGTGGTCTAAAACCAGGATCCCCAGCCATTTGGCTCCCATATGATTTTCTGGCCTTTTCAAGAATGTCCTCCAGCAGTGCAATATGTCTGCTGTGCAGATGGGCATTTCTCTTATATTATCAGAGTTATTCAGCTGGAAGATCATTGTACAGTTTAAGAGAAGTGAAAACATGTTCCTTTCCACCTCCACCCATAATGCAGTTCGGGTGGATGGGCAGAACCAGGAGGTCATGTGGCCAAACAAAGCAGCCATGATAAAATTTTGAAAATTGGGGAGAGCCAGGTCCCCTTTGGACTTGGGCAGATGTAACTTCTGCAGTGCCACCCAAGGCCTTTTCCTCTGCCAGAGAAAGGAGAAGACCAGCCTGTCCCATCTGGTAAACTCTTTTTTAAGGGGCAGATGTGGAATGTTTTGCATTAAATGTAATATATGTGGCAAAATGTTCATCTGAATAATATGTAATCTGTTAATAAATGTATGGGAAGATGTGTCCAGACCTTAAGGTCTACTTTTACTTGGTCAAATAGTGGGTTGTAATTTTGAGCTACTACCTTTGTAGGTTCTGGTGTTATTTTAATACCCAAATATCTGATATAAGGGTAATTCTATTTGAAAGGATACCGCTGTTGAAGAATGGAAGACGGAACATCCTATATCATTAAAACCTCCATCTTATGAGAATTTATTTTGTAACTGGAGACCTGCTCTATTGTTTGTAAAAGAGACTCCAGTGCAGCTACTGAGGATTCTGGATTATTAATGTAAAGCCGGAGATTGTCCACGTAGTATGCTAATTTATGCAGATGCTGTCACACCATGTAGCCCTGTAATTGCTGTGATCAACATAGGAACTGAGCTTTAGACTCAGCGTACAGGGCAAACAAATATGGAGATAGAGGGCAGCCCTGCCTAGTGCATCTTGAAAGTGGAAAACAGGGGGAATGAGATCCATTGACTTTAACAGTCACTTCAGGGTTACTATATATGCCTTGCACGTTATTAAGGAATTCCTGAGGGAAACCAAATTTTGATAGGGTATGTTGTAAGACTAACCAGGAGATCCTATCAAAGGCCTTCTTGGCATCTAAACTAAGAGATAGTAAGGGAGTTTTAGTTATGTGAGCATGGTGAATAAGGTAAAGGGTTCTTTTAATATTATCCATGGTTTGTCTTGATTTTATATAGCCAGAGTAGTGGGGTGCATCAGGGAAGGTAAAATATTATCTAAGCGGTGTGCCAGTATGCTAGTGTAAATTTTATAATTTTGATTTAAAACAGAAATGGAGGGGGTTGTTAGGTTTTAAAATTGCAGAGATCGTAGCCTGTTTCCATGAAATAGGGTATTCGGCTGATTCATGGCTTTCCCGAAAAGTCCTTTGCAAAGGATCCTTGATCAATCCAAATGTAGCCTTATAAAATTTGGCTCCAAAGCCATCTGGGCCTGGGCTCTTTCCATTCTTCAGATTTTGTATTGTAGAATAAAGTACTTGTTCTGTTATTGGACAAGGTAGGGATGCTTTATCTGAGTCCCCTAACTGTGGAAGCTGCAGTCCCTCTAAAAATGTTTCCATGGCTTGTGGGGAAGGGAGGATGATTCTTTGTAAAGATCAGAGTAATAGTTACAAAATGCATGGAGGATTTGGGCTGTGGTCATAGCCATTGTGCCCATTAAGTGGTCCTTAACTTTCAAAATGGTGAGCATTTGAGTCTGCTTACGAAGACGATATGCCAACACCTTTTAGGAGCAGGCCCCCCCATAATACCTCTGGTGTAACCAAAGGAATGCTTGCTCTGTCTTCTCCGTTAAGAGTTTTTGTATCTCTTGTTCTGTATGGGACACTTGGGAGGCCAAGGAGTGATCCCCTTGCATGTGAGCTAGTTGTAAAAAGTGCAACCAAGTTCCTTAAGCCGAGATTCACACTGCTTCCTCTTACGTGCAGAGTAGGCAATGATATGTCCCCGCAAGACCATTTTTAATGTGTCACAAAGAAGCTGGGGGAAATCTGCAGGGAACTATTGTGCTGTAAAATCTCTGGAATTAGATCTTTCAAGAGTGTTTGAAAGGTAGGGACTCTTAAAAGAGAACTATTAAAGTGCCAATAAGAATTCTTATGTTAATGGGCTATGGTCAAATCCAGACTTATAGGGGCATGATCCAAAAGATAAATATTATTGATATCAGAGCAATGAACTAGGTCAATGTGTTCCTTACTAACACAAAAATAGTGTTAGTGTGCATAAGAATAACAGGTAAACCGTCGGGCCCAAGTATGGAGATGCCGCCAAGCATCAATTCAACCCACCTCTTTAATTAGTCTGTGGAGGTGCTTTTGTCCAGTAGAGGATGCTAGGGTCCAGGGAGCAGACATGTCAAGGGATGGATTAAGCAAGCAGTTTAAATCCCCACCCGTTATTAGCATTCCTTGTTGGTGGGTAATAATGGTATCTATTAACTGTTGAATGGAGGACGCGTCGTTGCCGGGGGGACATAAGTACTACATGCTGTGAACTGTTGACCATGTATTGTACCCATTACCAAAGAAAGGCAGTCATTCTTATCCAGGAAATGACTAGAAATGGCAAACAGTGATGTTTTAGGAACCAAGACCACTGTCCCTCTACGGCGACCATGCTTGTAAGTTGAATCAATGACCCGTGAAAAGCCAAATTTTAATCATTTTTGATATTCCAAAAATCACAAATGAATCTCTTGTAGCAGTAGGAGATCTGATTTAAGTTTCTTTAGAGTGGTCAGTGTTTTTTATTGCTTAACCAGCCCGGTCAGCCTATTTACATTGTGTGAAATAATCCAGAACTGGGTACTCATTTTTAATTCAGTGATCTGTGATAGTGTTCCAGACCCCTCCCTCCCATCTCAACATCTGGTTTATTAATAATAGTAGCTTGTAAATTCTATCCTCTCGCACCTCCACCCCCCCCAAAAAAAAATTATACAGTCATGTCCGTACTTTTAAAACTAATAATATCAAATCTGGAATATCTGTTGCATATGAAAAAACTTATGTATTTGTGTTTTTGTATGTACTCTTGTTTGGAAATAATAAAAAAAACTTTTAACAAAAAGAAAAATAATATCAGATCTGTCCTATATTTTCATATCTCAGTTATTTGCTTGTATGTACCACAAACTATATCTAAAAATAATTTGGTATTCCAAAAAGGAACAAAACATTTTCCTTAGTGACCAACAACATTGAGCTGGGAATTGTAAAACATTAACTGGGGTCTCAGTTGGGAAAATGGCTAACTGGGCCAACAGGTGGAACAACATGGAAGCAGGAGGAAAACATCCTCCCCACCCAGAGGAAGTAGAAAAAGCATATGGTGGACTTCCAAAGTTGGAGGTGCTAAATTTAGCACCCCTGATTAGGTAAATGAAATTTCCGACTTAGGAGAGAATTAACTTCCACGCGTAGTCGAATTCCCATGAGGTACAACTGACCTTGTAAAGGAGAAATGTTACGGGATGATTGGTAAAAGAAACACAGGGTCTGGTACAAGGGGTTGGATAAAAGAAAAACTAAAAAGGTGAGATACATCATCTCCTTCTGACCACTCAGTTGGTAAGAGGCCTTTCAAAATAAATGAAGAGGTTAAAATGGCACTGCTTGCCCTGGTGCTGGAGGTCCCAAACATACATTTCTGCAGATAGACCATGAGTTAAACAGCCCCTGACACCGTTAGAAAAACTTGGAAAAATGTGAGGTTTAGACAGTTCAGTTTATATTTCATGAATTTTCTATAATTATTTACTTTTTTTCTTTATTACTGAGGACAGCTGTATGAAAAAGGTTTACTGTCCCTTAGACTTTATCTGCTCTTTTTGCTGTCCTACATATGACATCATAATCCGGGTTGCACCTGTAAATGAGCTTCTGTTCATGGTGCTTTTTCCGGTTACTAACTTTTAAATAAAAATAATTCCCTGTTTCTGGCATTATGATTTTCCCCACAGCAACATATTGCGATGTCATAAACAGAACTGTGATGTCAGATGTAGGCAAGCAACCAGAACAAATAGGGCAGCAGTCCTGTTTACATGGAAATGTCCTTAGTAATAAAGAAGAATGAGAAATACAGAAACAATATCAAAATATAAGCTGACTTGTGCTAAACATTACATTTTCTCAAAGTTGTCACAACGGTGTCAGGGGCTCTTTAATAGTAACTAATATCAGTTATGCTCAGGAAAGTAGAGTTCCATCCTTATATCAACAGCCACCATCTGGCTAATCACATTGAAGTAATGTTTATATCCATGGAGAATTTAATAAGACAGAAATGGGGGCCTTATTATACTCCAGTGTGACTAGCTTAGGACAGGTCAAAAAGGGCAAAAAACTTCAAAACACAGGACGATGAAATAGTTCCTGGGAATGGTTGTGCCTCTACTATGGTATTTCTGTCTATAGTCAAACAAAAATTGGCCTGTGTACAACCCAAAAAGAATGGCTAATGAGTAGGGGCTGAATGGGCAAAGGGCTTATGGAAGTGAGACAGATCCAGTAAAATTGTGCATAGGGAGCAGAGCGCTGCTAAAAATGGGTGGGTGGGGACACCACTGGTGATCATACAGCTTGCCTAGGGGGACCCGGGAGCCTGGCCCCCGGCTCACAGTCAGGATCCTTCAGCCCAGTGAAGGGAACCCAGCAGACAGAGCAGGCCCATCCCCCAAGCCTGTTGCAGCCCCAGCGTGGTCTAACTAAAGTGCCAGCCGTGCCCTCCAGTATGTGCATACCTCCGTCTGTACTGACAGTAATGTCCATTCAGAAGGCCCTATATAGACACTGCCCCAATGGCTAACTGAGATGGGCCATCAACACCATCCTCAGTCCTCCATTATCAGCTGTGCACTCAGTTATGGCAATCGGGATCCGCATGGGGGCGATCCCTTCAGATCCCCTGCAGCGCCTCCATCCCCTGTGATAACTAAAGGATCTGCCATGTGAATAAGGATAAAGCCATTATTGAAGAGAGTCTGTATTGTCACCAGGTATGCCCTGACAACCCATACCACTGCTCTCATATATATTCAGGAGCATTTTGCATAGCTGAGGATGGTAATCGTACAACAGGGCCCCTTGGAAGGACAGAGATACTGTAAGCATACACCACTAGGCATCCAGCCTCTTCAGCCAGTAACACTTGTGCTGGGGTCTGTTCCAGCTCAGGGTGACCTACTCCCCCACCAGGGCCCCAACCACCAGCCCCCCAAACCCTGCCAGGGCCACAGGCCAAGCAGTCCAACGAGTACCCCCCCCCAAGCAATCCCCCCACCAAGGTGATCCCCTGGTCCCATACACCCGCAGCTCTACTCACAGTCTGGAGAAAATAGAAGCTTGAGGCATCATAGCTCATGGCTTCTGTACCGCAAACTGTTGTGATAATTTCTGAAGTGCTTCTAGTAGTGATTGTTGAGTTTTGGGTTCAGAGAGAAGTGCTGACTCCCCTGATCAGTGGTTAGAGGTGCGTTGAGAAAGTGTTGCTTGAGATGGAAGACTATAGCCCCTTTTCTTCAGGTTCATAGTCACTTCTGCAGCAGAGTCATAGCTGTGCTGGCCATCTGGATACTGTATTATCAATTTGGCAGGATATGGTGTCCTGAATTTAAATTGATTTTGGTGCAGTGTGGCAAACAATGGAATGTATTCCTGGTGCCTCTGCATGGTGAGAGGGCCGTAATCATTGTCTGTGAAGATTTTGGTGCTCCCATAAAAAACCTTTCCCTGGGCCCATGCTTTCTTTAGGATTAACTCTTTAGTTTGATAGTATAGGAATCTAACAATGATGGATCATGTGTGGGCATTCGGGCCACTGGGTTTAGGCCCCAATGCCCGATGAACTCTTTCAATATCCAGCTGAAGGGTAGAGTCCAATGTAAGAGCCATATGGAGGAGCGTTTCAGTGAAATTGGCAATATCAGAACCCTCACTGTTCTCTGGAACTGCGTAAATTCGCAAATTCTGTCGGTGGTGCTGGTTTTCAGCATCCTCCTGCCATTCTATGGTCTGTTGTTGGACCTGAATCAAATTGATTGCAGCTGTCTGCAATTGTGCCATCATAGTAGATTAATTGGTAGTGGTATTTTATAAAGCTATGATCTTTGAGTCCAGGGTGGTAATATCTGAGCGGGCTGCATCTATCATGTCTTTGAAGGAATGAAATTCAGATTCAAATTCTTTAAGTTTGGTAAGGAATGCATCAGTTTTATTTGTCATGCTCTATTTATTTTGTTTAGTTTTCTTAGTGGTGGAGGGGTGAGTGGCCTGTTGCACCTCTGATGTCACTGAGTCTGATAGCTCTGGAGCCAAGATATTGTCTTCCAGCGGGAGCGGGTCAAATCTATTAGGTCCCCCTTTGTGTTGATTGCTGGCCATACCTCTATGTGTCAGATGAGAAATCGAGTTTAACTTGAAAAAGCTCCTGCTATGCGAGGGTATTTGGAGGATTGGGAGCAGAGCTCACTGCCTAGGTGGCCATCAGTGAGAAGACATCACCGAAAGTCCCTCTCACAGATCTTAGTATCATCTGCGATAAGGGAGACCTTACTTTTGACTCCTGCCACTATATCGCCAATAAAGATGTTGAATAACACCGGACCAAGTACTGATCCCTGTAGTACACTGCTGGTTAAAAGTCTAGGCTTGGATAGTTAACCCCCTACTATCGCTCTGTTTCCTTTCCTGTGGCCAGCTCCCGAACCACCCCAGCAGCTTGTCCTCGACTCCCAGGTTACTCAGTTTGTTAAGCAGCCTTCCATGTGGCACAGAGTCAAAGGCATTACTGAAGTCCAGGTATAGTACATCCACTACCTAGCCTTTAACTAATGACCTTGTGACCCAGTCGAAAATTTCCATCATGTTTGTCTGACAGGATCTCCCCTTGACAAATCCATGCTGCCTATCATGCTGGAGACCGTTAACCTACAGATAGTTTACCAGCCTTTCTTTTAGAATGGTCTCCATTAATTTGCCAATAATGGATGTTAGACTGACTGATCTGTAATTGCCAGGTTCATCTCTGTGACCACTCTTGTGGAGTGGCACCACATGAGCTATTCTCCAGTCCTGAGGAACACACCCTATCACTAGCAAGGTGTTAAACAGATCTGGCAGGGTGGATACCAGTACCTCCTCCAGTTCTCTCAGGACCCTCAGGTGTATGCCATGTGATGTCTTTTGTACTGTGCTAGTGGTGGTGTTGGCGGATGTGAATCAACACATTTGAGAATGCCTTTTTTTATATAAGTCGGGCTCTGGGACTTGCTGGCAGCTTTGATACCTTTTATTGGACCAACATATGTCTTGTACAAAGATGGTGTAGTACACAAGCTTTCGGGGCCTTACAGATCCCTTCTTCTGGTGGAGCTCTGGGACTTAAAATGTTTCCTCAATGTGATTCTTCTTTTAGTTGTGCTGTGTGGGGAGAGGGCTTACCCAAAATGTTAAGAGACAATATTTTATGAAAGTTTGCTTTTGAGCTTGAGGTATGACTTTTAAAAATGTCAGTCGATGTCATAATTAATTGATTAGTGTATATGTTATAATATGTCAATTAATAACCCTCAGTAACTCCATTTACCAATGGTTAATTGGAGCACCTTGACACCTTTTTAACACATAGGGCCCAATTCAAGAAGGATGACACAGGGCTTGTTTCAAGCTCTGCATCAATCCCATCTTCCACAACTCTGCTCAATTCAGCAATGTTTGGTGCAGTTGCAACAGTTTCTTCATTTCATGGAAGCTTGCACCAAAGTTTTGGCACAAGCCCTGTAAACTGACTCCCCCATTGGTGCACAGGTAGACCAGGGGGGAACTAGTCTAACTTGGTGCAGCTGATGCAAGGGACTTGCATCAGAGGTTGTGGCTGGCACCATTTGTGAATAGCAGTTGCTGCACTGATTGCCGAAGTCGGCCCTTGTGACTGACCCTCTGATGCAAGTTCCTTGTGTTGCTCTAAGCCCCATTCTGAATCAGGCCCATAGTAATACCCTGTGACATAAATACTTAGTACTAAGGACATCATGATAATAGTATCAGGATATCTTCAGTTATAACAGAACTTGTCACTGAACACCATTGCAGCATGTATAGTCTAGTAAACTAGCAGTTTACCTATGGAGAAAAGGCATCGTCATTTATTACACTATAATAACTGGCTATGCCTTTTTCCCATAGGGAAACCGTGGCATAATTTGCCGTTATAAAGGAGCGTTTATAACGGCAAACATGCGCATGATTTCCCTTCATCTGCGCATGCTCATGCAGCAGCCCGACCTGCCGAGACTGTTCACTGTTTCCGTGTTACTGGAAACAGAACCACCACAAGAATGGCGGTAAGTCCTTTTCTTTTCTCTCCCCTTATACCCAGGAAACACAGAAAGACCTCAAGAAATGGAAAAAAAAGCAGCAGTTTAAAATACAAAAATCTCAGCACCGGACTAAAAGGACCGATGTTAGGATACACTGGGAGGGTACACAGAGCTGTTTATTTTATATAATTGCTGAGGCAAAAAAGGGAAACCCAGCAATTATATAAAATAAAAAATGGGTTAGGTAAAACGCGATTTCACACAGACCATTGTGGATGTTAAACCGGGCTTCACTGGGGTTTATGTAGCATCCCACAACTCGGTTGTGTGTAAAATCTCATTACACACCCCGACCCATACTTTATTCTATATGTAATAAATGAGTACTGTTTTTTTCCATTGGAAAAGCTGGTTATAATTTGCTGTTATAATCCACGGGTTATAACAGCGAACGTGTACTAGCTTTTCCAATGGGCAGCTCATGCTCACTCAGCCGCACGACAAACCCCACAACTGCCGTGAATGTTTAACAGTATAAAAAATAAACTGTGCCAGTATATTTTAGTCTATCTGAGCTCATCTAACCACCTCAGTAAATCAGATGCTGTCTCACTGAAAAATTGATTTATTTTATTTATTTAAAATTTTGGTAATCGGGAAAGGTACAGTGAGCTGACGCTCGTTTCCAGGTGCAGCCTGGGGCATGGTGAAGGGGGGAAAAATACATTAGATACAACAATACTTACAATACATAAGATACTGGAAAAAAACACAGTAATTTACAGCGGTACATAAGTTATATTGGCTGATACAGGAAGGCTGAAAAACGATGGTTTACAAAGTACAAGGGTGTATACAATGCAGTTAAAATCTTTCCAAGTTTACAACTGATGCAGGGAGAAATCACAGTATTACATTGATGCTAGAGTGGAGACACTAGCATTTTTGTTTCTAAATAAGTAGGAGAAGGGATAGGTGCACGGGAAGAACAGGATGTTGGCATTAGAAGGGTAAGTGTATGAGCTGGGGGTGGTCATCTGTGGGGGAGTGCACAACTAAGGATGGGAGGTGAAATAGGCAGGGAGGGAGGGGGAGCTGACTGAAGTACTTTTTGATAGAGGCTGTGGTTGGTAGACTGCATATGTCAAGGCGTAGTGAGTTCCATAGGGCAGGGAACCAGTAAGTGAAGGCTTGTTTCCCAGTCGGTGAGTGTGGAGTGTCTAGGGTGAAAGAGCGTTGGCCTCGGGACCGCAAGGCATAGCGGGTATTGGGGGCAGGCATAATGAGGGAGGAGAGATAGGAGGGAAGAGTGTTGAACCAGAACTTGGTGATGAAAGATGCACAGCGAGTGAGGTGGCAGCTTGCTAGAGGGGGGAAGGAGATGGAGTGGTAGAGGAGGCAGTGGTGAGTGCATTAAGGGAGATTTGTGGCAAAACGAAAGAAGGCATGAAACAATGGTTCAAGTTTGGTGAGGGAGTATTGAGATGCAGAGCTATAAACCACATTTGCATAATCAATGGAGGGTAGGATCAGCTCAGTGATTAACTCCCTCCTGATTGGGAGGGAGAGATGGTCCTTTTTGTCTGTACAGCATGCCAGGTTTGGGGCATAGCATATCATGGATGGTGTCGAGGTGCAGTGAAAAGTCTAATTTGGGGTTGAGCTGTACACCCAGGTATTTGAAGGAGTCAGCTACCTGGATATTGGAACCATCGAGGGCATGGAGAGTCAGGGGGAAGGTTGTTTGTCCAGTTTCTGAGCTGAGCCAAAAAACATTTAACCGATTTCTTGGTGTAGCACTTGAAAGATTTGGATTCGAGCCAGCACAGCGTATTCTCAAAGTCGAATTGGAGGGTAGGTGCAATATGGGCAATGGAGGGACAAGAGGCGAAGATCATGGTGTCATCAGTATACATTTGGACATGGGAGGCTGAGCAGACAGAAGAGAGGTTATTGACGAATGTTGAGAAGAGGGCTGGTCCAAGGATTAATCCCTGAGGTACTCCAGCATAGATGGGGAGGGGGAGTGATTTGGTTTCCCCCAGTTGAACAGACTGGTACCTATCAGTGAGGTAGGCCTTGAACTAGTCTGTGATGGTGGGTGAGAGGCCTATGGAAGATAGGTCTTCTATGAGCAGTTTGTGGGTGACTGAGTCGAATTCCATGGCTAAGTTGATGAAAATAGCCACTGTCAGGTGATTCTTGTCCATGGCTGAGTGGATGTGATTGGTAAGGCACAGAAGCGAGGAGGAGGAGGTGGAGTGGGAGCGTTGGAATCCAGATTGATATGGGAACAGAATGTTGTTATTGGAGAGGGAGGAGCTCAGCCTTTCAGAGATAAGAGACTAGAGAATTTTGGAGAGGGAAGGGAGACGGGAGATTGGCCTGTAGTTTCCAGGGAAGGAAGGATCGCACCCTTTGTGTAGGGAGATGACTTTGGCCAGTTTCCATGCCTTGGGCAAGGAGCTTGTGGAGAGAGAGAAAGAGAAGTTGAAAAGGTGAGTGATTAGTGGCACTGTCATAGGGGCAGAGATTTTCTGTAAGATGGGAAAATAAAATCAGAGAAACGGTGCTACCGTTTTGGCTGTCTCCCATAGAAACCATAGCGACCTCTGAACTATGCTCTTCATTGGACTGTCGCTATGGAAACCATACAATAGAGCACCACCGGATTCAACGTATAACAATAATTTATATTTTCAGGATATTTAAATCACTACCAAGAAAACAGTTTTCCCTAAATATTTCTTGCTACTTTTGACTAGTTTTATCTGTGTTTTAAACCCCATTCATCTTCTGACTCTTGTCGATTTAAGACAGACTATTCACATGGTTCTAGTATCTAGCTCACTCCTGACTGCACATGATTTTTTAAAACAAATAACATTTTTCAATCTGAATTGCATTTTTTATGCTACTAATTGTGTTTCATAGTGTCTACTTGCAAAATGAATTGGAAAAGTACAGCATAGGCACATGTTTTTTTTTCACTTTTTTATTTCTAAAACAGTAGCTGGCAAAAAATAAAAAAACCTACAGTACCCAGCAATTACATAAAACAACACATGGAAGGAGTGCAAAACTCAAATTTAATGTACACTCTTAGTGTGGAATGCTTTGATAAACCCCTCAGGCTTCACCCTCGGGGTTTATATTGCATCCCACACCTTGGGTGTGCATTAAATTCTCGTTATGCACTTCCCCCCATGTATTATTCTCTATATAATATACAGTGCAGTCCACCTAGATCAAGTGCACTGAAATTTCACAGGTTACTGTGTGACAAATTGGAAAAATTACTATTGGATTACATACTGTAGATTTCCTGTACCATCCTGTAAGATATCCCAGCAAAAAACTACGATACTGTGCTCAGTCCTGATGGATGGCACTATAGGTGCAATATAGAGAATACTGGATGGGCAGCTATGCACAACCAATGTGTTCTGCCACAGAGGGGTTCTGATTCACTCTGACCTCGAGAGCGAAGCTCGAGAGGTCCATGGGAATTAGAACCTCAAGATGGCAGAACACACTGGTTGTGCATAGAGTTGCTCATCCTGTATTTTTTATAGTGTATAGTATTATGTGAAATGTGTTCATTGTGTTTTTTTCTCTTTGACAATAAAACTGACTTATGCAGTCTCTAGAGGTTCTAGAATGCTGTCCTACCACAGAAGGGTACAATCACATTCCATGACCTTTGAACTGTGGTACAACAGCATTTTGAAAAGGATAGGTTTCTATATGGAACAATGCTCTACAATACACTATATTATAATTCTGAATGTGTGTTACTTGTAAGCTTTGTCAATGGTTCTTAAAATCAGTACATATTATAGTTGCTTGGACATCTGTTTTCAGAGATGGATATCTTGGATAGTAGCTAAAATGTAAGATTTAGGATTTTCAGCTAAAGCTACAGAAAAATCTATACCTACATATTGTATTGGGATTGCAAACTGGATATAGATAAGGAAAGCTGATCCAGTTTGGAATCCATGTAAAAAAAACCTTCCCCATCCTGTGCCAGCCTTCAGCTCTGCAATTGATAACCCCTGCCCAAGCCACCCTCTGACTCCCAACTTCACTCCCCCCATGCCCCTGGGAGCACGTATAGTGTAGTTCTTTTTATAATAATGCCCAGCTCCTTATAATAAAAAACCCACCCAAACTCACCAGTACTAAATCAGGAACCTACCCACCTCCTCCCACCCTGGCACAAACCATGCCCCCCCCAGTCCAATAAAGCACACCTGCACAACACTCCCACTAGCCCCCACTTCCCCCACCTATTATACTCAAATAATTATAAATATCTGAGTTGGGTGGCTCAGATCAGTCCAACGGTGGAGCAGTGTACACTCATCTTCAGTCCAGGAGGGATGTAGAAATGAAGACGTTCTTCTATAGTAACATTGGATTGGTTGACAAGCAGAATATGAGAAGAAATGTCCCTTCACTAACGTGACAATTAATATGACTGGAATGATGTCATTGCTTATCCTGCTTCCCTCTGGGTAAACTGGTACTAAAAAATTGCCAGCCCTGCAAATGACACCTAGCTCCCTGGTCCCATTGCACCCACTGTGACTCCCAGCTGAGACCTAAACCAGTTGTCCTTTGGATATGTCCCAACCCCTTTGGCCTACTCTGGGGGTAAGCGTGAAACCAGTAGACACTGGGCTGCAGGTACCTTGATGAGTCTTCACTGGGGGGAGTGCTAACTCAGCATCCTGCCCTGGTGATAAGCCCGGGAGGATGGTCAGCTCAGGTATGTCCTGGGGGGTGAGTGGGACCATGGGAAAGTTGAGGACAGAGCCAACTAGAGGAGATGGCACACAAAAAAAGAAAGTATGACTGGAATGGTACTCAGCTGCCAACAGGAAATACATGCACGTGAGAGCAGTGGGGAATGTATAATTCTGCTGGCAGAACTTGTGTAGAATGGTAATTTTGCTTCTGAGGTGCTTTTCAGAATTTCTTTTTGAATTCCATGGACACCTATGTAAACCACAGAATAACTTTCTGTGGATAATATAAAATGAGGAATAATTTTCCACCAACTGCAGCAAAGGAATTTGTGGTTTATGTAAGCCACTGATTAAAACTCCATGAAAAACATTCCACCTTTGAAAATCCAGAATTCTGCTACTGGTAAAATTATGTGGAATTAGGTAGAATTTTGTGAACTTCTAGGGAATTCTATTCCATCTGAATTTGAAAACTCTGCACGGCCTTACCCTGATCAAAACTGGTAATTTCATATGATGCACAATGAGTGCTCCTGTTAAAGTCAATAAAATCATTGTACGGCATTAAGTTCCTTCATGACTTAAAGATATCCTGATACTACTGCAACAAAGTCCTTAGTTGCAGCTAGTTACAATGCTAGGTGTCAGTGACTCAGTAGGTAGCACACTTGCCTCTGAGGCCAGTAGATTAGATGGTCATGGGTTCTGGTCCCACACCAGGTACTTGGGATAACACCTTAACTGACACTGTAGCGCAGTATGTGGGTGGGGGGTTCTGCACTGGTTAGGGGCCATCCTTCGGATGAGACATTAAACCGAGGTCCATTCTTCCCATTTCTGGTCATTGTCCAGGTAGAAGTAAAAGATCCCATACCAGTTATTATAGGAGGTAGCATTTTCCATAGAAAATGCTACAGGACAAGGGGTCATGCTATGGGGGGTCACAGGAGATGTGAGGAAATACTGATTCATGGAGAGGGTGCTGGATCTGGAACAGCCTCCCAGCAGAGGTGGTGGGGGCTAAAATGGTAACAGGATTCAAGCATACATGCATGGGATAGACACAAGGGAACCTTAGAAGTAAGGCAAGGGGGGGGGGGAGACCAGAGACTGAGTAGGGTCTGCAGTGGCACAGTAGGTAGGGAGTATAAGGCAGACTAGGTGGGCCAAGAGGTTCTTATCTGCCAACAACTTCTATATTTTTATTATGTCTCTGTTCTTAAATGCTACAGATGCACAGAATCATCTATAGAGTTGTTAAACGATCCACTGGTAGCACTGTACAGAAACCATGTTATGCATGTGTATGCCTCTACAAGCCCTCTAGTCCAAGGCTCTAGTAGTTAGATGGCAAATTGCAAAAAGACAGGTAAGTGCTATGTGACGGCCTTGACTATTCTTGATGGTTCTTCACTCAAGATATTGATTGACAGGGCTAGACAAGAGGGAACCTGATGCCGGGCACCACTGTATTTGCCTTTTCAATCCTCTGGATATAAACCAGTCTGAAAGTATCTAATGCCTGTTGCGGATTATCCAGCACCTCTATCTCAGACAGTTTTCCTGCTCCATGCTGTGTGGCAGCTGTTATTTATTGGATGACTTTCTAAACTGTGGGGCTCTTTTTACACTTATCCCTAGTGGGATTGTAGCTCTTCCTGAAATCATGTTTATTTGTGCAGATCGGTTTATCCATTTTTCTATCATTATTACAATGTAATATTCCCCTTTCAACAAATCCAATAACCTGAAGCTGTAAACAGAGCCACTCTAGAGAACTTCATACTGAGCTACTTCATGAGATATGTGACCAAAGAGATCACCTCCTTGAGGAGAAATTACCATTTGTAATTTACTCTTCTGACCCAAAACACATCATTTTAGGAATGATGCCAGGGATTTATTTGAATTAAAAAAAATCTCAAAATATTTAGACAGCCTGAAATGGTACTTATCATGGGATGTAATGTGCATTTGTTCAGTTGCACGGAGATTAAAGCAGACTTAACACACCAGTAATCTATTATTGTATACAGGGTTAAGCTTGATTTACCTCATACTGTAGATGCCATCCAGCAGAACAGTCATATTTCCTAACTAGTGACATTGGAAATGTGGAAACATGCCTTTCTGTTGTCATAGTTTATTTATAATTTAACTGCTTCTGGAAACATTCTAAAAAGAAATATTTGCTTGTTTGATTGCAGTCTGCAAATATGACAATTGCTTTTAACACTTAATTTATAGTTTGGGAGTTTATCAGGTTAGGGTAAGTTTAAATCCTTGCCGATTTAGTTCTTTGAAGAGGCAAATTTTACCCTTTAGAACTGTCCCCAATGTCATTTATGAGCATGTCGAACAGCACTGGTCTGAGCACTGACCCCTGTGGTACTCTGCTAGCAACGTTCCTCATTCTTGAGTAGTCTCCCCTGACAACCACCCTTTGGGTTCTCCACCCAACTAGTTCACCACCCTTCTAGTCCTTTTGCGCCCCCAGGTCTTTCAACATCTTGATCAGTCTGGGGACCGAGTCAAAGGCCATGCCGAAATACAGGTAACACAGAAACATAGAAAGTGTCAGCAGATAAGGACTGCTATGCCCATTCAGTCTGCCCATAAGCCTTACACTAGTTTGTGGTCACTGACCCTACCTGGTCAATGGCTTATCACCCCTCCTTCCCACCTATGAGGTTCCCCTATGCCTGTCCCAGGCATGTTTAACCCCCTCCACTGTGCTTTCCCCCACCACCTCCTGTGGCAGACTATTCCATGTGTCCACCACCCTCTCTGTGAAGAAAAACTTCTTCACATTTCCCCTTAACCTGCCACCTTCCAATTTCGTATCATGCCTCCTTGTTCTTGCACTTCTTCTATATTTAAAGATATCTCCCCCCTGCACCTTGTTTATGCCCTTAAGATATTTGAATGTTTCTATCATGTCCCCCGATCCCTCCTCTCTTCCAGTGAGTACATGCTGCTGCAAATACCTAGATATAAATCAAATAAAGGAACCCTTGCTTTCTCTAAATCAGAAGCAAAACTCTGGAACTCCTTGCCTCTTGATGTTTGCCTAGCCCCCAGTCATGCCCAGTTTAAAACCAACTACTACTCCTTCCTCTTTAGCCAGGTCTCCTGTGCCTGCTTCAAACCCCCTTGAATTTGCATTTCAGACTCAGTCTCACTTCTCCACTGCTGCAAACTGCTCTCCACTCATCCTATACTATCCAGATAGGTTATTTGGCACTTATGTCTCCATTGGTTTTTGCCTTTAGCTGCTCTTAACCCAGTTGTGCTTGCGACACGTCATAGTTATCACTGAATTTTGTATTACTGTGTGTAAACTCTAACTCAACTTGTTACCTACCCTTGTAATTGCCTAATCGTGTACCTACTCAAGTACTGTCTAATCCTATTTGCTCTGTATTTTGTTTCTACCTGCACTCATAATGTAATTCCCTGCCTACCTACTGTATTCTCCGGGTTGTGCCTGAAAATAGTCACCTCATGGCTATGGTCCTTACCAGGTAAACAAAAACTAAATAAATAAATATTGAGGTCCTTTTTCTCCCCTCATAAGTTTTCTGTTGCAAGCCCTCTACCATCTTAGTCGCTCTTCTCTGGACCGCCTCTACTGTCAATATCCTTATGAAGGTGCGGCCTCCAGAACTGCACACAGTACTCTAGGTGAGGCCTCACCAGCGTTTTATACAATGGCATCACTACCTCCTGCCTTCTGCTAGTGATACCTCTGCCTATGCACCCCAGCACACCACTGGGCCTCCCTGCAGTCTTTGTACTCTGCTTAGAAACCTTTAGGTTGTCTGAAATGATAACCCCCAGGTCCCTTTCTTCCTTGGTGATCATCAGCATCTCCCCCTCCATCCTGTAGCTCTCCTCAGGGTTCCCTCTTCTCAGGTGCATTATTTTGCACTTTTTGAATTGAACCTCAGTTGCCACACCTCAGACCATTTTTCAAGCTTCCCCAGGTCCCTCCTCATTCTGTCCACCTTGTCTGAAGTATCCACCCTGTTGCAGATCTTAATGGCAGGTACAGTACATGCACCCCCTGGCCTCTGTCCATGGCCTTTGTTAGCCAGTTTGAGAAATTAATCAAATTAATTTGGCATAACCTCCCTTCAGTAAAGTCATGCTGTCTGTCAATTTGAAGCCAGCTCACCTCAAAGGACTCAACAAACCTTTCTTTGAGAATGATTTACATCAGCTTGACAACTATTAATGTCAAGCTGATTGGTCTGCTTCTGACATCCATCTGGCATCCACAGGAGAAAGCAGGGAAGTGGTGGACTCTGCCAGTTGACTAAGGTGGGGCACCTGTTCACTCCTGTTGTTGTTTTCACAGCTGGGAAGGATGGAAGCTAAAAGGTAGGCCTAATCTGGGAATCAGAGCAGTGTGCTAACCTGGGTAGGTGTACAAAGGGTAATAACAAACAACAAAAGGGGTAAAATTGAAAACACCTGATCGGAGATAAAGGGTACACAAGGGGAAGGTGAAAGCAAAAGAGTAGGCCAAAACTAGGAATGGGGCAACACCTTATCTAGGGTAGGTGTTCAAAGGTGTATAACAACAAATGACACAAGGGAAGAACTAGAAGCACCCTATCAAGGGTAAGGGTACAGAAGCACTTCCAAGTAACACAGGGTGAGTAAGAATTAGGAGTGCTATGAGTACTGCAGGGCAATGGCTGAGGGGTGGCAGTTTTCAGAGAGACCTTCTGAAGATTACAGTAATGCCCCATCTGCATGTACTTCTGTGAGTTGAGGAAGCAGGTCACTAGACTCCAGGCTTAGCTGGCTAGGATTTGGGGAATCTTCTGCTCTTCCCAGAGGCCACCAATTCTGCCACCGATACCTCAGAGGATGCCATGAAAGAGGAATGGCTGGAATATGGTGGGCTCTAGAAGGATGAGGGTGGTGGGCTCTGGAAGTGTGGGAGTGCTGGGTCGGAGACACATTCCTAAACCAATATCAATACAAAATTCCAATGCCTTTCTGGTGGGGGGGGCAGTGGGACTGCCAGGAGGCTTCCGTGGTAGTGGCCCCGGAGGATGTGGGGGTCCTCTGTACTGGAGACCCCAACGAGGGGGAGATAGAACTCCAGAGGAGGAGGAGGAAGCAAGTTCTGGTGAGGGACCCATTTGTTGGGAGGATAGATTTGGGTATAGGAAAGGCAGCAGAGAGGGAAGTCAGGTGCCTATGTTGTGCCACGGCTGGAGGGATGGGAAGCGATCCTGGGAATCAGTAGGGCAGCAGGCTAGATGGGGGAGCTGGACATCATTGTCCACATGGGGACCAATAACCCAGATAAGGATGGGACTGAGTTAGTAAAGTGATAGCTTAGGGAGCTGGAGAGTGGTCTTACAAAGGTAGCAAGCTTAGCGGCTTTCTCTAAGGTACTGCCTCTCTGTGGCAGGGGGAGGAGAGGGACCTCTGCACCAGGAGCTTCGACTCATAGTTGAAGGAATGGTGCAGAGAAGAAGGGTTTGGCTACACTGGGGACTGGTAATCCACTTGGATGGGTAAGGGACTATACATGAGTGATGGCCTGCAATCATCTGGGAGGGGAACCGTAGTCCCCAGTGGATGGTTTAAATGTTACTTTGAACATTTAAACTAGCTGAGGTGGCTGGCAGCAGAAACTGGGAAGGCACAACCTGCCTCCCTCCCCACAGGCTGAAGTAGAAAGTAGGGAGAACCAGAGGGGAGAGGAACCCCCACAGTGTGCAAATTAATAAAGGAAACAGGGGGATAGAAATAAAGGGGTCTGGAACCAGGAACATTAACAAAGGAGGGGGGCCAAAAGGAAAAAGGGGGGGGTAACAAGCAGAGTGCTAACAAAATCTGGAAGGCCATGTATGCGAATGCTAGATGTCTAGAAAATAAGATTTAAGACCAGATGCTATCATGGCAGAAGCCGACGTGGATATTATGGCCATTACCGAGTAATGGTACATTGAAAACCATGATTGGGGTATAGCTATACCAGGCTATACTCTGTTCAAGAAAGACAGGGTGGAAAGGCCAAGAAGGGTGTGGTGCTTTATGTGAGGGAAAACATAAAAGCAATGGAGATTCGGGGTATATGGGGGGAGACTAAGGTACTGTGGGACACCCTGGAGATGGGGTGTGGAGCCACGGTTCACACTGGTGTGACCTACAGACTTCTAGCACAGGGGGAGAAGATGGATAAGGCAATGCTGGAAACCATTAACAAAATGGCAGAAAAATGGGAGGTGCTGCTGGTAGGGGACTTCAGTCTTCCAGATGTAGGGACATCCTTGGCTTCCTACAGGGGGTGTTCCTCAGGCAACTAGTCAGTGAACCCACCTGTAATGGAGCAATACTGGACCTGGTACTCACTAACAGGGACAATGTTGCAAACATCAAGGTGGGAGGTCACCTGGGAACCAGTGATCACCCTACAGTGTGGTTCAAGATAAGGATAGCTGCAGAATCGAACCACACAAGAGTGAGGGTCCTGGACTTCAGGAGGATGGATTTTATAAGGTGAATGCCTGAGGAATGCCCTAACTGGGGAAATGACTGGGGGGGGGGCACAATTAAGGTGACTAAATCTTTTTATAAAGTAAGTGAACAACAGCTAGAGGAAAAAGAGAAAGCTGTGGTTCACAAAAGAGGTGGTGGAAAAGGTAAAGGCTAAAAGGGTTGCATTCAGAAGTTATAAGGAGAGGTACAGGAAAGAAAATAGGGAGGTGTATCAAGGGAAATTCAGGGAAGCAGGGGAAGCAGTAAGGAGTGCAAAGGTGAAACTGAAGAGAGAATAGCCCAGGTGGTAACAAAAGGGGACAAGACATTTTATAGGTAGGACTTCCGGTTGGGCTTCCAAGCAGCATGGCGGTGTAAAAGTAGAGCTCCGCTACACCCCTTGCTAATCTCCCCAATTTGATGCCTTTAACGACAAACAACTTAAAAAAAAAAAACAAGATCTAGATATTGGGGACATATGTAAGAAGTATTGTAAAGAAGAAAAATAAAAGAAATTGTACAACTAAGGGCAGCAGTGAGCAGAATAAAATCGAGCAGCAATGTCGGCCCAGGAGCCCTCCAACTCGGAAAACTCTCAAGCACCAGCAGAACGGCAGGACCAGATGACCATACCAAATAATAAAGCGAGAAACAAACTCATAAAGTTAGATGCTATATACAAGGAGCTATTATCGTTTCGTGCAGAAATGAAAGATCTTTATGGAGAGCTTCGCAGAGACGTAGTGAGCCTGGAGCAATGAGCTGATGCATCGGAGAGACAGATAACAGCAGTAGAGAACAGAGTAGACGACATGGAGAATACAATTCAACTCTTACAAGATCAATGTATACAACTGCAAGAAAAACAAGAAGATATGGAAAATAGAGGGCGCAGAAAGAACCTAAGATTATATTGCATTCCTGAAGGCTCAGAAGGTCAGGACATTACTGAGTTTACTATTGCTTTGCTCAAAACAGCTCTTGAATTGCCCTCAGATATTTAACTATCATTAAAGAGAGTTCACTTTGCACTGGACCCACAGTCTACAGATCCAAATGCTAGGTCTCGATCTATTATTATGTGCTTTCTTAGCTACGCAGTCAAGGAGACAGTATTAACAGTAGCATGGCGAAAGGGCAAGGTCTTTTATGGACAAACTCGCTTCTATGTTGATAACGATTATGCTCCACAAACTATGCATAATCACAGAGCATATGCAGACATCTTACCAGCTTTGAAGGAGGCAGCCATTAGATTCACGACACTGTACCCAGCCAGACTTGAGGTGCAACTTCCATTGGGAAGGAAGGAATTTCATACTGCGGAGGAGGCCAGAGAGGAGCTCCTTAAAGTGGGAATTCAAATAAAAATAAAATCCATGTTAGGATTACAGAAAACTGACCCACCATGCTGGCATATGGTGAATTTGGGCAGAACACGGAATGACGGAGAAGTAACAAAGAGGGGAAACATTTCTAATCATCTGGCAACTTTTTGCCAATTGGCAAGGGGAAGAACCTGACTGACAGAAGCTGAAGCTTGGCTTATGATTCCTTGATGGTCCTCTGGTTAGAGGTCTTTGAAAGCTTATGTCTGATGAGAGGGACTGGGAATTCAGTTGTCTGAACTGGGATCTTTATTAGATGACGACTCTCTCACAGGAGGTTGGCCAGAGAAAAGAAACACTTAATAAGTGTACCTGCAGAGAACTTTGCCATAACAAAGAAACAAGTAAAACATTTGATCTGGCTGTTTGAACTGGCCCTGACAATCGCTTTGAAGGAGGCAACGGATATAACTTTAAAGAGCAGATTATTGTGCTCTGCTTGATTTGTTTTCAGGGTTAACCTGACATAAGGGCCTGAGAAAAGTTGCCCTGGTTGAATAATACAGAATTTATTTAATCATAAAATAAACAATTTACTTTGCGGGGGAGGGGGAGAGGAAGCATCTCCAGACGTTACAGGGAAGCCCATTTCGAATCAAAGACAGACAGGCAGAATATTTTGAGTTAACATTTAGATTTTTATTTAGCTTGTCTGCATATTTCTTTTTAATTTTCATTAGGGTAGCAGTATATCCCCAGGAGGCCTGGGCATTTGGTGTTACCAGATATCCTCTGGTGACCCCAGACTATCAGGAGGCACACTTAGGGAGTAGGTTTTTAAACTCCCCTACCTTGGAAGTCAATTTTATTTGGAATACAGTGTATGTACATAGTTATCAAGACAAAGGTCAGACATATACTGACAATTTGCTTCAGATTTCAAAAGGTTTGATAAGATCGCAGCAGGAGATGTTTAAGAATAATCTAGATGGGAAAGGTATAAAATGTTTCAAAAAAGTGACGTTCAGAAAGATGGCTCGGGGGGGACATCAGTATGGTGATCCCTCAGGAATGGGATTATTAAGATTGGGACAACAGGAGAGAATATATTTCCATAAGGGAATAAGATGGCTACTCTGATAGTAAAAGCACTCTCGCTTAATATAAATGGGCTTAACAACCCCATTAAAAGGGCCAGACTGTTCCAATATATCAAGAAACACCCCAGTGATTTTTATTATCTTCAGGAAACACATTTAACAGATACCGAACATGCCAAATTGAATTGGGGAGGCAGGTTTTGGGTATATGCGTCATCCTTTCCTAAAGGGAAATGATGAGGAGTAGCCATTTTGATACCTAGGACCTCTCCTTTTCATTTAGAAACACAGTGCGTAGACCCAGAGGGAAGGTATGTAATCTTAAAAGGTACCCTTTATGGGACAAAGGTCACGTTAGTGAATGTGTATTTCCCCCTCTTACATCTGTTTGTCTTTTTAAAAGATTTTTTTGAAAACTCCTAGACATTACGCACGGCTGCTTTATCATAGGGGGATATATCAATTTAACTTTGACACCTCGGTTGGACTCCTCTGCACCTTCCAAATATATGCTAACATCAGCTCAAAGATTATTTATTTCTCAACTTAGGGCATTGGGTCTAATCGATGTATGGAGACATTTTTATCCTCTTTCGCGGGGTTATACGTTTTTCTCCCCTAGACACAATTCCTACTCAACTACTTTTTCATTTCAAAAGAACATTTGGACTGTTTACAAGATTTAACTATAGGACCTAGATTTCTTTCTGATCATTCTCCCCTATTTTTGAGGCTAGATTTTAAAATACCAAAGAAATCCACTGGGTGTTGCTTGAATACATCTTTTTTAAAGGATAAAGCTTTTAGGGACAGCTTTAACTCAAAAATAGCTCAGGTTATTGCAGAAAATTCATCCCAGGAGACATCCAATGCAATAGTTTGAGATACTGTGAAGGTTGTGATCAAGAGGGAGATAATTGCGTATTCAGCATACAAGAAGAGATATTAGGAAACAAGATATGGTGAATTACATGAGAAATTAAGGGAAATACAAACAAAGTTTACCCCTATTACCATGGAGGCCCAAGCCCAGATTAATCAGACAAAGGCTGAGCTCCAGAAACTTTTAGATGATAAAACACAACAGGCACTATTTTACTTAAAAACATATAGGTATGAGGGAGGGCCAAAAGGGGTGAGAAATTTAGCCCAGAGGCTTACGGGACACAGGACAGCCACAATCATAACACATTTAGTGGATCTGGAGAGACAAGAGCTCTTAATTCACAGCAGATATTGCAACTGTTCCAGAAATATTATAGGCAGCTATATGAGAAACCACAAGGTCCAGAATTTAACAAAATAGAGGAATTTTTTCCCCCTTACATTAAGAAGGCTAACTAAGGAAATGGAAATCAGATTAAAAGCTCTTATCAGATCAGAGGAAGTCAGACGTGCCATAAAAGAAAGTAAATCATTAAAAACCTCTGGCCCAGATGGATTTCTGTCCGAGTGGTACAAGACTTTTAGTAAACAACTGACTCCTTTACTGCTAAAGGCCTTTTTAGAAATTCAGCAGGAGAGTTCCCCCTCCTCCATCGCGGAATTACACTAATATTTCACCTATCTTAAAAGTAGGCAAACCAGCAGAATTAACTACTTCATATAGGCCAATATCCATATTAAACATGGACTACAAGTTATTTATGTCCATATGGACACATAGACTAGAGGAACTGTTACCCTATTTGATTAATTCAGATCAATTTGGGTTCATTTGAGCCAGAGAAACCACAGATAATATATGTAGAATGATCCATTTGTTGGACCACTTAAATCAGAGACAGATACAGGCAGTGTTGTTCAGCCTCGATGCAGACAAAGCTTTTGATCATGTCAGTTGGCCTTTTTTATGGGAAAATTCGCGAAAGTTTGGATTTCCTGGGGAATTCTCTAGCATGATACAGAGAATTTATACCTCTCTGAAGGCATATGTTAAAGTGAATGGACAGTTATCTTCAATGATGCAGCTGGGAAGGGGAACTAGGCAGGGCTGCCCACTTTCTCCCTTACTGTTTGCTATATACATTGAGCCATTGGCTGAAGCCATAAGGCAACATCCTAATATTCAGGGGGTCCCTTTAGGAGGGAGGGATTTTACTATATTATATGCAGATGATGTATTATTAACACTCCTAGAACCTGAAAAGTCCATTCCTGCTACTTTACAAGTGATAGATGAGTTTTCAGAAATAGCCGGATACAAAATAAATATATAAAAAACAGAGTTATTATCTTTAAATTTCACCCCCTCTCAGTCTCTGAAGAACCAGATCCCTCTGAAATGGAGAAATAATAAGATTAAATATTTGGGTGTAAATATTCCCCAGAAACTGGAACATTTGGAACTGTTTAATTTAGAGCCTCTATCGATAGAGATAGAGAATTTAGTTGGGAACTGGACACATCAGGTATTATCTTTTTCAGCGCGAATACAAATTATTCGGATGACCTTATTTCCTAAGATATTATATTATATCCTGACTTTACCGATTATTTCATCACAATTCTACTTTGCATCCTGGGCTAGAATTTTTTTGAGGTTTGTATGGGCTGGGCAACAGCCAAGGGTCAGGTGGTCTTTGTTACAGTTACCAGTGGCAAAGGGGGGTTGTAATCTTCCAAACCTTAGAGATTACCATAAGGCAGTAACATGTAAAACAGTGATGACATGGCTGAATCCTCAGGTACAGAAACCATGGAAATTTATTGAATTTATACTAAATGATCTAGTAAACATTATCACTATTATATTTGCCCCCCAAAATTCTTATCCACAGTTACAAAACTTTACATTTGAAACCCATTATACGTTAAAGGCTTGGTGTGAGATAAGGGTGTTTACTATATTAACTGAAGTGTTCAGTTATTTTAAACTAATAGATACAGAAAGTGTATCTTTGGAGATGGATGCTGTTTAGGTCCATCAAGAATGGTAGAAAAAAGGTCTGCTTTTGTTATATCAATACCTGGATGTGAATGGAGTACTGCCTTTTGCCACACTACGGGCAAAATATCAATTCCCCCATACACATCATTATAGATATTTACAGATTCGGACATTTATACAGAAAGAATTAACATTAAATACTTTGCCCTCTCTCATACCTATGTTGATGTCCCTTTTTAGGGATGCTATAGAAGGCAGGAAACAAATTAATTTAATTGGACAAATATATAAAGCAATAAGAGATTTTTGGAAGGAATCCACTGAGGATTTCTTAGGGAGATGGAATAGAGAATTAGGGACTCAGATAACTTATGAGAAATGGTTGGAACCTATTCCTCACTTGATGAGAGTATCACAGTCATTATACTGGTCAGAATATATATATGGAAATGTCATAGTAAATATTTTTATACCCCTGACAAAATTGCTAAATTTGTATTTATGGGGCATGGCCTTTGTTGGAGAGAATGTGGAGAAAAATGGCAACTATAACACATATTTTTTGTGCTTGTCCGAAAGTTACCCAATACTGGTTAGATATAGAAAAGAGCATTCAAAATATTGTGGGACCAGAAATTAAATTATCCAATCAGATGATTCTGCTTTATATTGGGGAAGACGGAAAAGTTCCACCAAGTAGAAATAACTTATACTTGTACTTTGCAGCAGCTAAAAAGGTTATAACTCACCTATGGTGAACGGATAAAGTACCCACCCTCTCTGATTGACATTCATTGATGACTGAGATATACTATCTAGAGAGAATAGTAGCTTCTAGAGGAGGTCACAATTTGAGCTCCAATGGAGGCCATGGGTTGTCTATATCTCGCCTCTGGATGAAACATTAGTTGCCTGATAAAGCTATTTGAAAGTGACCAATTTTTGTAGGATATGAATTTTGATCTAATGTCATTTGATATATAATAGAATGATGTTGTAGAAACATGAATTGCCAACCTGAAGAACATTCTATGTATTGTAAGACAAAAGAGCAATACTGTATAGATGTACTCCTGCTGTCATATATATATATATATATATATATATATATATATATATATATATAAAACTATATAAAAACAATAAAAATAAAGAATATTAAAAAAAAGACATTTTATAGGTATCTAAGTGAATAAAGGAGACCACAGGAGGGATTATAAGGTTAAAAAGGGAAAGGTGGGGGGGGGGACTGTGTGGAGGGGGACCAGGAAAAGGCAGATATCCTTAACAAATACTTCTGCTCAGTGTACATGGAGGAAGGAGAAGGGGAGGGATCACAAATAAATAACAGGAGCCATGGAGGTGGGGTGGTGGGGTGGTGGACTCTAGTCCTTTTTGAAGGAGAGAGTCCTGAAGGTACTCACAAATTTGAAAGTGGACAAGGCAGTGGGGCCAGCCGGAGTGCATCAAGGGGTATTGAGGGAGCTCACGGAGGTACTGGCTGTACCCCTGACAGTCCATTTAACAGCAAGCTAGAAGCAAGAGTGGTTTCAGAGGACTGGAGGAGGGCAGACATAGTCCAACTTCACAAAAGTGGTAGTGGGGAGGAGGCTGGCAATTATAGGCCAGTCAGCCTGACATCAGTGGTGGGGAAGATATTGGAAATGCTGTTGAAGGAAAGGATTGTGGAATATCTTGAATCCAACAAGCTACAAGACCAAGGTAGTACAAATTCCTGTGGGGGGAGGGGGTGTCATGTCAAATGAATCTGATTGAATTTTTTTGACAGGGTGATCAAGGAATTAGACCAGGGTGAATTGGTGGATGTGGCCTCCCTGTATTTTAGTAAGGCTTTTGACATCATTCCACATAGGAAACAAGTAAGCAAACTGGGTAGGTTAGGAGTGGGTCCAAAGATAGTATATTGGATAAGAAATTAGTTAGGAGATAGGTGATAGAGAGTGGTGGTAAATGGAGTTCACATCAAGGAAGGGAGGATGATCAGCGTGGTGCCTCAGAGATCAGTGTTGGAACTGATCCTCTTTAATGTTTTTATAACTGACATTGCAGAGGAGCTGGAAGGGGAAGGTCTTCCTCTTTGTGGATGACACCAAACTCTGCAACAGAGTAGACACTCCCGGGGGAGGAGGGGGAGGAGGTTACAAGGATGACCAGAGACCTGATAAAACTTGAGGAGTGGTCAAGGGTATGGTAGTTGGGTTTCAATGTGAAAAAGTGCAAAGTAATGCACTTAGGGCACAGAAACCCGGGGCAGAGTACAAAAATGGGTGGTGTGGTGTGGTACTGATAACCACTAAGCGGGAAAATGACCTGAGGGTAATCATATCCAATGACCTAAATGTGGCCAGGTAATGAGACAAGGCAGTTGGGAGGGATAGTGGGATGCTGGGGTGCATAAGGATGGGTATCACCAGCAGACAGAGGGAGGTGGTGTTGCCCCTGTATAGATTGCTGGTAAGGTCCCACCTGGAGTACTGTGTCCAGTTCTGAAGACCATATCTCCGGAAGGACATAGAATGGAAATGGTCCAGAGGAGGGTAACAAACATGGTGCAGGGTCTGCACCAAAACCTCTATGAGAAGAAACTAAAGGACCTCAATATGTGCACCCTGGAAGAGAGGAGGGAGAGGGGGGGATATGACAGAGACCTTTTAATATCTCATGGGGGTGAAGTACAGGAGGGAATTATCTTTCAGAAAAAAAGGAGCTCAAGAACAAGAGGACATGCTATGAAGCTGGAGTATGGTTGATTTGGCAGAGATGTAAGAAAGTACCTCTTCCCAGAAAGAATGCCTGGAACAGCCTTCCACTGGCGGTGATGGAGACTGGCTGTGGTGGAGTTCAAGAATGCATGGGATAGGCATAAGGCTATCTACATGGAAAGGAAGGAGGGGGGAGAGAAAGAGATGGAGACTGATTAGGGTCTGCGGTGATACTGTAGGTAGGGAAAAAATGGGCAGACTGGGGTGGCCAACCAATCCTTCTCTGCCATCATATTCTGTGTGTTTATGTCTATAGGTCCCTGACGCATTCCTTGCTGTACTGTAATGCAAGGGTAACACATTCACATTTCTCCACTCTCATGGCACCATGCCTTTGTCTAGGGAGCTCTATAGATTTGCTGCCAGCTCTCTCTGCACCCTTGTGTGCATACCGTCTGGCTTGGGAGATTGATCCACCTTAAGAACTATAAGTCCCTTAAAGACCCTGTCCTCCTTGATCAGCTACTTGCACATCTACACCCACCCACCTCCATTCCTATTCTATCTTGTGGTACCAGTCCATCCTTCTCTTTAGTGAATAATTAGCAGAACTACTCGTTCAATACTGGCAGACATGATTCTGAAGCCATATGTTTATGTCATAACAAGCAATAATTTTAAATTCATTTTGGCCACCAAGATGCATCACCAGTGCATATTAGTGTCTCCCAGAATTCTGGTTGACATTTTAGAAACATAACATTTGTCATCAAAAAAAGACAGTTTGGCCCACCCAGTCTGTCCCAGATGATTCCTGCACAGATCCTAACTGGTCTTCAGTGACCCTACCTCCTCCCTGCCTATTTTCTAATAGTCTCCTATGTCTATCCCATGCATGCTTGAATCCCTCTACTGTTTTTGCCTCTACCACATCCACTGGCAGTCTGTTCCAGGTATCCATTACTCTATAAGTGAATTAGCACTTCCTCATATCCCTTTGTCCCTTTTAACCCCCTCAACCCCCCAATTTCATGACATGCATGCTGGTCCTGGAGCACTTTCTCATTTGAAAGGAACTTCCCTTCTGCACCCTGTTCAACCCCATGAGGTACTTGTAGATCTCTATCATGCTTCCTCTCCCCCTCCTCTCCTCCAGGGTGTACATGTTGAGATCCCTGAGTCTCTCTCCTTGTAGGGCTTTTGATGCAACCCTGTGCACCATTTCAGTTGCCCTCCTCTAGACTGCTTCCACCCTATCTAAGTCCTTTCTGAGGTATGGCCTCCAGAACTAGACACAATACTCCAGGTGGAGTCTTAGAAGTAAGTGATATCACCTTCCTTCTCCTGGTGGAGAAACCTCTCCCTAAACATCACAGCATCTCAGTAGCCCTATACACTGCTTTGTCACACTGGCCTACCACCTTGAGATTATCAGATATGATAATCCCAAGTTCCCTTTCCTGCTTAGTGACCATCAGTACCTCCCCCCACTATACTCATCTTCTACAGTTCTATGCTTTAGGTGCATGATATTGCACTTTTTAGCATAGAACTGCAAACTGCCATGCGCTTGACCACTCTTCGAGTTTCTTAAGGTCCCAACACATTCTCTTCACCCCCTCCTGTTTGTCCACCCTGTTACAGATTTTAGTGTTGTCTGCAAAAAGTCACATCATTCTTTCTAACTTTTGCAGTATAACTTATGTAGCTTTTGACAAGGACTGATCCTACTCCTGAGTCCTGTGGCACACCACTGGTCGGTCTTCCCCCATTAGTGTGAATGCCATTAACCACCAGTATCAGGTGACAATCATTTAACCAGTTCCTTACCCAGTTCACCATTTTGATCCCACCCCTAGGCTGCTCAATTTCTTTATTACTCTCCTGTGTGCCACAGTGTCAATGGCCCTGCTAAAGTCCAGGTAGACCATATTCACTGCCTTTCCCTGATCTAGTTCTCTGGTCACACAGTCAAAGAAATCCATCAGATTCATCTGGCATGATCACCCCCTTCAGAGTGAATCAATGCTGCATTTGGTCTTGTATACCACTGGTTCAAGATAATCTACCAGCCTTTCCTTTAACAGGATTTCCAATAATTTCACCAACACTAAAGTGAGACCGACCAGCCTATAATTGCTAGCCTCCACCCTGCTGCTGCTCTTAAGGAAAGGGACCACGGCTGCTCTCCACCAGTCCTCTGGAATCATGCTTGTTTCCAGTAAGCTGTTGAATAAGGTCATCATTGGGACAGCTAGCACCTCCCTGAGTTCCTTTAGTATAGTACCCTTGGGTATATCCTGGTCCCATAGACTTGTCCACTTTCAGTGCTGCACTACCTTTCAGGACACTTTTCTCTGAAAATAGATTTGTGTCCACATCCCTCCCCTCTTTATTTCTGCTGCTCCCTGCTGGTCCATCCCCCCATGGTATTATGAGAATTGCTCCTAGGGGGGAAAAAAGCAATTATGTGAGGCAGCTCAGAGGCATTTCAGGGGAAAGACTACCCCATAGCCACTAGGTAAAAAAATCCTAGCTTACAAAAAACAGTAATAAATGTATCTGATGTTGATTTTAAGATTTACATAAAAGAGTTCATTATGAAGAGATCTGAAGAAGCAGCAGTGAATAGGAACAAACACCACCATTTTCTTAAGGAAGTCATTATAGGTGAAATGTTGGCCAGTGGATGACAGACTTGGCTACTGAATAAAAAGAAACTATAGGGGAAGAGATCTGTTTTGGTGTAGCTGTGACTTTGTTTGGTGTAGTTAGAACATTGCATAATATACCATACCCTGGAGTGTATTATTGCTATTATACAATACAAGTAAATATTAAAGATGTATAAATGATGTATATTTTTCAATGATTTTTGAGAATTTTTAAAAAGAAAAAAGTTCCTTTTAAATGAGTTTGTTTATAGTCAGTAGGTGGTGCTATTGAGAAGTATGACTCCAAGGAGAGATGTCCAGCACTCGGTGGGTTTGAGATGGGACAAGCAAGGGAAAATAAACTGCGGTCGTATAACACTGTCAGGAGCAGCACTGTGGAGAAGTGCGGTCCCAAGGAGAGACATGTGAAGCTGTGTTTCAGAACATCAGTTGCAGTGAGATTGCATAGTGGTGCAATGAGTGGCAGTAATCAGGGAAACTGCCTCATTGTAAATTATGTTTTGAGCGGGCAAGTAGGGTTAATCAGTATTACTGTAGCAACTGTTTTGATAAAGTCTTGGTAAGAGCTGGTATGGAGGGCTGTGTTGTAATAATGTTCATTTGGATCAAGTGGGAGTTAGATTTTGTGAGCAGGTGTGAATGAGACAGAGATATTATGGTTCACAGCACAGAGAGCAATCATAAACTCTTCACATGCACATTATCTGTGGGCAAAGTGTGGGCATGCAGGCAGACTGATTTTATGTCTGCAAAATCTTGTTGGCTGGGATTTTCCCCATGAATAGGTGCTGGGATACCCCCATGGCTCTCAGCCAATGAGGTTGCACAATTTCTTTTAGCTATTATATAATTAAGCAATAATACATGACAGGGTGTGGTATGTCATGGGATATCATCATCCTTGGGCGCAGTGTGAGGAGTGAGGCCTCAGGCTGAGTGTCTCATGCAACCGAGAAGTGACAATATCCCATAATATACCACATCCTGGAGTGTATTATTGCTATTATGAACCAGGTTAAAACTGGGTTTGAAATTTATATAATTAAAAACTTAAAAGTAGCTTTTTTATAGAATTTTAGTAATGGCTTTTTTTTTAACCTAGTATTTATGTGCCCTACTTGCCTCATCTCTCCACTCTCTCAGACATCCTCTCTTGCAGGCTCCACTCTTATCGTGATCTGCCCCTAGAGCACCCGGTTTTTCCACACTAGTTACTCCTGGTATACCCCCTGGGTAGGGGTGAGGAGGGACCCCCCCGTACTTACATCCTGAACCCAACATACTGTGTGTTGTGGAACTGGTACAGTGGAGTCTGTCCGACGAGCCTGGAGACCCTCTCAGAAAGGTGTCGTTACCTAAGAGAGACCAAGGTGTTTTTCCCTTTGTTCTTCCCAAGACATCGGCATGCAGTGAGGGCCAGTGAGCTAGGAGGCACACTGAGACATGCCTCCTGCTCCGCTCCTCTGCCGACATTTGCCCAATACCCTTACTGCTGCTCCACCTACCGCACCTTTCTCCCGGGCTCCCCCAGAGGGTGGTATTGCAGCGGGAACATGCAGCTAACCTCCCAGAGAAGGACAGCAGCCACTGGGCGCTCTATCCTTCTCCTCCCCAGCTGTCCCCCAGCGGCCCGTGCTCGTTCCCAAACCTGGGCCGCTGGCGTTGTGTCAAGGTAAAGTAATGACTGTTTTTAATGTGTATCTGTACATGTGAAAAAAAAGTTCCTACTGGATGGGGATTGAATTGACCAGTAGGTGGTGCTGTTGCTTATGGCTAGGAGGTACCAGTAGTAAACTGAGATCCCTTTTGTGTTCTTACTGAATCTGTTTTTTTTTTTAAAGACAAGATATTGGTTACTGTAGATGGTTACAGTATTTGTATTTTAAACTGCTTACCAGAGTTTGGAAAACTGTCATAGCTTCTAGCAGTGGCTGCTTGAACCACCACTTGCTCCACCCTGCCCAATAGTGCAGAAACTGCTGCTTGAGCTGCCACTTGTTCTCTGTACCCAGTGGATCATATTTTATTGCTGGGGGGGTGGGACTGTTAACAGACAGATGCCAACTTATTTGGAAAAAACAAACAAAAAAAAGGATTTTCAGCAGACTTCACAACACTCGCTTGCTACTGCTGCTGCCAAAATTTACGAGTGCAATGTATGTGGTTAAAGTCACTGCCAGAGCTTTTGCAGTGCGTGCGTTGTTTTTTTTTTTGTCAGTGGGAGGGAGTTTGATGGTAAATTGTGTAGCAGCCTAAGTAAAATCCACTGACCCACCCGCTGTTGCCACTGACTGAGACTTCAGCCCTGGTGTCCTGGTGCTGAAGTGTATGAGTGGATGGATCTACAGCAGGTAAAATTACCAGTTGGCTGATACCTTTTTATGTTGGCTTGCCACGCCTGCGCGCAAGTCAACATTTTGCAGCAGTGCAGCTTTGGAGGCGCGGCCACTGTTGGGCGAATGCAGGGCATGCATCAGTAGGTGCGTTCTTCATTCCCCAATTAGCCTGCATGCTGGCAGCCACACCATGCATGCTAACATGGCAAGCACATCTAAGAAAAGGTCAGCTGCAATTCGAGCAAAGCTCATCAGACGCAGCGGACCCTTCCTGTGTGCTCGCCACATTAGCAGCATGGTAGGCGGCCACCCAACGGCCAACTTCGGGGGTGCCCACTCCCCCAGCCGACTTACTGTGGCCACATACATTTGCCGACGGGGGAGCCCACTCCCCGTCGGCATACAGCAGGCCCCCCCATTTCCTATATGCTGAGGGGGATGCCCAATCCCCCTCGGTTCTTGCCTCCCCCCCGCTTTCATTATGTGCCGACAGGAGAGACCACTCCCTGTTGGCATAAATCAGCCTCCTCACGATTTTATATGCCGAGGAGGGTGCCCAGTCCCCTCGCCGCCTTGCCTCCCCGGCTTGTCATTGTGTGCCGACTCCCCGCCGGCATAAATTAACTCTCCATTGTCTGCTACGAGGGTGCCCAATCTCGTTGGTTGCAGCAACCCCCACTCCTCCAAAACAGTTATGTGGCATGCTGGGAGCCCACCCCAGTGTGCCAAGTCCCCTGAAAAAAAAAAAACTGTCCTGCGATGTTAGTTTTTTTCCTCCCTTGTAACATAAAAATGGTCCCTTGTAGTCTCCTGCCCCCCACCTGCACCCACCCACTGCGCACCCTGCCTCCCCACACCCCCTCATCCCATACTTACATCCGGAGTCTGGCGCTACAATCTTCGGTGTACCGGGAACACGTCTACGCTCTTCAAAGCCAACCGCGAACTGAGGAAATGCCGGTAAGCTGTATAATGGAATGAATAGGGTTTTTTCAACTTTGCTGCATATCTTGGGCATTTGTTGGAATTTTGGCACCAAATTTTCAACATGGGGTTTTTGGGGACCCTCCTCATGAATTCTATCACTGTCATGGCGTTAATCGGCCTCGAAAGGTGATATCACAGTCACTGCGCAAAATCACCTTTCTGGACCCATTAATGAAATGACAGTGCCAGTGTTCATGAGGTGGCCTCTCAAAAAGCCTATGTCCCAAATTTGGTGGAAAAAATCCAACAAATGCCTGTTTTACGAGCGTGCGTTGCGCAGTTACTACGCAGGCTCTTAACTTCATGAATTCACAATATTTTAATGCTAGATTTTCAGCATTGCCATTTTTGTACACCTCCTTGTGAACAGTACAGCTGTCATTTTCCACATCCTGCCCGAAATGTGTTTCTGCACTTTCGGTGCACAATAGCGCAGTCGCTGTGGGAAATCAGTGTTTGGGCCAGATTATGAAAATGACAGTGACACAGTTCATGAGCAGAGGTTCTAAAATGCCTATTTTGAAAATTTGGTGATGATACTCCATAAAATGACTGTGTTACGAGCGTACATTGGGAGATTGCACGCATGCTCGTACCGTCATGCGTTTGCGATATTTTCACTCTGGATTTTCACCATTGCCATTTTCCACACCTCTTGATGAACAGTACAGCCATTATTTCACATATCCTGCCCAAAATGTGTTTTTGCCCTTCTGGCGCAGAATAGCGTGGTCACTGTGCGAAATCACTTCTTGGGACACTTTGAGGAAATAACAGTGACACTGTACATGAGCAGAGGTGCTAAAATGCCTACGTTGAAATTTGGTGCCGAACACCCATAAAATGGCAGTGTTGCAAGCGTGCATTGCATATTTCCCACGCACCCTTGTAACTTCGCAAATTTGCTATATTTGCATGCCACATTTTTAGCACTGGCATTTTTTTACACCTCCTTATGAACTGTACAGCTGTCATTTTTCACATCCTGCCCAAAATGTTTTCCCGCACTGCACTACCAAACACCCAAAGGGACACCCCAATGCCTGTCAGTCTCTGCAGGGTGGGGGTGGGTTGGTATCAGTTCAATACTTCACTGCCATGCCTATTATGCATCTCTCTAACTCCTGCACTCCTAATGCAACATTCGGCATTGACAAATGCTTGTCTTACCTGTGATTATGTTGTGGATATTAATAATGGGTAAGAAGAGGGCCCAGTCAATCAGGTTGCTGGATTTTCGGTACCCAGTTCATAATATGGAATAATTACCTTTCCAGGTGTTCGAAGGCCCTAATGTAAATGGCTCACACCTCACACTGCACCTGGGTGTATGGTTATCAAACAACAACCCACAGGAGGTGACTGGTAATACCCCTAGATTTACCTATCATAGAGGACAAAATTTATCAGATCATTTGATCCACAGTTACTTGGATACACCAAATGTAAATGCGTGTACAGTAGTAAACCTTTAACATCTGGTGTATGTAAATCTGGGACATGTAAATCTGGGAAATGTACATTTTGTAGGCCGATTGGATTGGTTGCTCTCTTTCCGTGTCCTAACACTGACAGTCACTTGACTGCAAAAGGTTTTGTGAATTGTAACAACCTATTCATTGATCTGTTTGGCAGTTTCTGACTGTCAAAAGGTGTATGGCAGAAAAACGATTAGGAAATTTAAGGAAGTTAGGCCTCGGGGTGCTGCTGAGGTGAAGAGGCAGCTTCCTAGAGAGCCTTTGGCAGCGTCGGATTGCGGCAGCCATCATCCAGCAGTCCTGGAGCTGTTTCTGCTTTTCTGGGTCCCCATCGCGCCGCTCATGCAGTGCCCCAAGTCTCCACTAGGGGCCGCTGCCCAGCGATGCCTCCCTCAATCCAACCCCAGGACAGGAGAGCAGTCCTCCGGATGCTCAGTCCTCTCCTTCCCCAGCTGACCCCCGGCGTCCCAAGTCCATTCCCGAACCCGGGTCACCGTCATGGTCAAGGTAAGGCACCAGCACCTCAATCCTCTGCGCCACAGGGCCGGCTCAATTCAAACCTTCTAAAAGCTGTTAAATAAGCCTTTTTGAGTATTTCTTTTGCTGAAACTTTAGTTCATCGATTATAGGAAACCCTCCTGTGCTCATATCATTTAGCGTTTATTGTTTGTGTATGGATTTTGAATGTTAATGTACAACATTCAGTCTGTGTACTGAGAGACAGTGGAAGTGTGCTTTGGGGAAAGGGTGTATCTGTGGTGTAGGTAGATTAACTTGGAGAAAAAAAGACAGTGCTTTCTGTTTTGGTGATATGTTTCTTGTGTAACTGTGTTAATGTACACACAGTAATATTTGGAGCTCTCCCCCTAGCTCAACCCCCCAGAGACAGGATCCAGTGCCGTGTACCCACAGAGCCAACCGGTCTCCCTGCTAGAGACGGCTGTCAAGCCGCTGCATCTAGTGCCCTTATTTTTCCTGTTTTTCTCCCCCCCCTTCCCGATGTCTATGGCATGCAATGACACCCAGGGACCCAAGCACGTGCATGTCCGAACGCCCCCTGATCCTGACATCCTGCCACAGTACGTCATCTCAGATCCTGCCCATGCTCCAGTGATCCCCAGCTGTCACCAGGGACCACCCAAGCACCAGCAGCATTACACCCCCCTCCCCGGAGAAGGAGAGCAGTCCTATGGACGCTCAATCCTTCTCTTCCCCTGCCAACCCCTGACGGCCCTGGCTCGTTCCCAAACCTGGGTCGTCAGCATGGAGCGAGGTGTGGTGTCTAGCGCCTCAACCCTCAGTGCCACCGGGCCGATGCATAATTTTAGTTTGTTTAAAATATGTGGTTATATTACTGAGGTTTTCAATTTGCTATGCATTACTTAGTGTGTGTGTGAGTATGTGTGTGACGTGTGTCATCAAATCAGACACCTTTTATTGTGCCACATAATAATTTCAGCAATGTGAACCTGCTGTCCACTGCAGCTGTGTGATTTTTGTACTTCTTTGTGGTATCTTTACTGGTACTAGTACTAGTGACTGTTACTGCAGCAGTGCAGTGCACTGCCGCCCCCCTCCAGCCTGCCCCAACCGGCAAAGATATTCTTTTCCAGATTTGACTTTCTGATGGTGAGCACTGGTTAGGTGTTGTGCCTTTGCATCTGCATCTCTTCAGTGTGCAGTGCAATCTTAATCTGTCTGTGCATTTGCATCTCTTTAGGGCCCAATCTCCATCTGTAACTTAAGTCACAGTTGTTTCTTTGGCTTCCCTTTAGAGTGCTGGACAGGTGTGGTGCATAATTCTGCATGAACATTGTACTCATTAATATACGTTTTTAAGTCAGGACCATCATCACGAGTCACTCATGATACAAATCACGTTCTTCATCATCACGGTCACAAATGCAGTCACAAATCAAGATTCACGATCACGTCACGAATCACATTAATTTTTTTACTAGTTACTTGAATGTATTGTAAGCATGTTTTGTAGCATCTCTCCAGGCTTCTCCACTCCACCATTGTACTCATTAATAAGCACTTTTAAGTCATAGAAACATAGAAACATAGAATTTGATGGCAGATAAGGACCGCTTGGCCCACCCAGTCTGCCCATTTCCCTACCTAATGGATAAGCTGCAGATCCTAGTTAACCAGCAGCCTACTTCTTCCTACCCCCAACCCCTAGAATTGCCTTATGACTGTCCCATGCATGCTTGAATTCCACCACTGTTTTTGACTCCACAACCTCCTCCGGAAGGCTGCTCCATGCATCCACAACCTCTCTGTGAAAAATACTTCTTAAATTACCCCTGAGCTGCCCCTCTATCTTCAAATTGTGCCCCTTGTTCTTGCACACCTTTTTTGAAAGATGCTACCTCTTGGACTTTGTTGATTCCTTGAGGTACTTGAAAGTTTCTATCATGTCCCCACTCTTCCTCCTTTCCTCGAGGCTATACATATTAAGCTCCTTAAGTCTCTCTTCTATGTCTTCCGGTGCAGACCCTGACCATTTTAGTTGCCCTCCTCTGGACAGCTTCCATCCTGTCTATGTCTTTGTGGAGATTGGGTCTCCAGAACTGCACCAGTACTCCAGATGGGGTCTCACCAGCTGTCTGTACAGAGGGATAATAACTTCCTGTTTTCTACTGGTGATGCCTCCTAAGCATCACAGTATCCCCAGCCCTCCTTGCTCTCTCACATTGCTTGCCCACCTTTAGGTCATCTGATATGACTACCCCAGGTCCCTTTCCATTTTTGTTGTTGTTAGTATCTTACCCCATTGTGTACTCTTCCCTGGTTTTGTTTCAGGTGCATTACCTTGCACTTCTTAGCATTGAATCTAAGCTGCCATACATTTGACCATTCCTCTAACCTTGCCAAGTCCCTTCTCATCCTTTCCACCCCACCTCGTGCATCAACTCTGTTACAGATCTTTGTGTCATCTGCGAAGAGACATACTTTTCCTTCCAGTCCCTCTGCAACGTTGCTTGAAGTTAGGGAGTTTTGTGCTACAGCTCATCGGGGAAGTACAGCCATAGGCATTCGCGTTCTTTCCTGTACAGCATGTAAGTTACAGTACTGTAAAGTAGTGGTGGGTGAAGTGGCCCCAATTTGCTCTGCGAAGTGATTAACTGAGTAATGTGGAATCCGAGGAGAACTCCACAATGTGAAGCAGAGTACTTCGTTTCATAATGAGGAACGCAAAGTCCATTGAAACCAATGACTTTGGTTCATTCCACTTCCCCAAACCACTTCTCCACCAATTTTAAGTCGAAGTACATTGAAATCATTGTAATTCACCTCACTTCACCCTGTAATTGAGCTTCAAATGAAATTCTGCAGTTATTCATGGGATTGCAGGTCACATGGGCTCCAGATTGTTTGGCACAGCCTCAGTTCTGGCCTGGGTAATGTGTGTGCAATGGTAGCTGGACACAGGTTACTCTCAGAGCTCTGCGATTCAGAACCTCTAAAAGCTGTTTAAAATGCCTTTTTTAGTAATATTTTTTGCTCAAAATTTAGTACATCGATTGTAGGAAACCTTTCTGTGCTCATATCATTGAGTGTTTATTGTTGTGTGTGGATTTTGAATGTTAATTTAGAACAGTCAGTCTGTGTACTGTGAAGTGTGCTTTGGGGGTGAGGTGTATTTGTGGTGTAGGTAGATTAACTGGGAGAAAAAGGCAGTCTTTCTGTTTTGGTTATATTTTTCTTGTATAACTATGTTAATGTATACACAGTAATATTTTTAATAATTCTTCACATTTTTTTGCTGATTATTGTGGTGCAGCATGTACAATTTGTCTGTTTAAAACATTTGGTTATATTACTAAAGGTTTTCAATTTGCTACGCATTACTTGAGTGTGCGTGTGAGTGTGTGTGCGATATGTGCCATTAAATCAGACACCTTTTATTGTGTTACAGAGTAATTGCAGCAGTGTGAACCTGCTATCCACTGCACCTGCATGATTTTTTTATACTGCTTTGTGGTATCTTTACTGGTAGTGGATTGTTACTGCCATGCACTAATCCCCCAACTGGCAAAATGTATTCCTTTCCAGATTTGGATTTGTGACTTGTCAGCACTGGTTAGGTGTTGTTGTGCCTTTTTGTATGCATCCCTTGATTGTGCAGCGCAATCTTAATCTATCTATGCATTTGCATGGCACCATTAATTGACTGCACTTCTTGTTACACTCTCATTTCTCTTCATCAGCACTGGGGAATTTTCTGGACACAAGACTGTAGTATTTTGGGGATGCACATTAATTCTGGTGACTCTGTGTGTGACCTGACCACTGCGCACATGACTGAGTGCACCATTAATTCTGGGAGACTTGGCATTTCTTGTTACACTCTCATGTCACTTCCTCAGCACTGGGGAGTTTTCTGGACACAAGACAGTAGCACTTCGGGGATGCACATTCATTCTGGTGACTGTGTGGGTGGGATGCTGCTAATATTGTTGTCACTCCACCTTACTTCGCATTTAAGGTGGAATGACAACACAAAGTAATAATAACAAGGCGTTGTGAGCCTTTCCTATGGGGTACTCCACGTAGCGAAATGCCAGCGTGAAATGGCCACTTTGCGTTCACTTTGCCGGCGGATTTTAAATTCGCTGCATCTCTAATTATAATGGTACTTATTTTGATTATGGACATGAAATATATACAATGAGTCTTTCTGAGCAGTACATGTTTTCTAACCTCTGTCTTTTTAATCTTAATTCTTTATGAGGATATTACATGTATAATTTATTGTAGTTGTGAATTGTGTTTATAGATGTACTGTTGCACATAATTTATCACTTACGGATTGGTCTTTTTATAACATATTATAGTATACTGTATGTTGTTCATAGCACTATTTTACCCTCTGTCATTATATACTGTGAACTTCTCTTTATCTTACCTCTCTGCCCAATCAGGCTATCCCTACCCCTAAAATGAACCTATGAAACCCTCTGTCTGGATCCTTTTCCTAATTTCTCTTACTCCCCCCACCCACCCACCTTAGTCCAGCTATACTCCTAACCTTCTCTAACGAAACCCCTTTGGCGGATCCTTCACTATCACTACCCTCTTAACAACAAGACCCTCTGGGTAGATTCCTTCTCTATTCTAATTTCCACTCTCACACCTTTCTACTTTCTTTGCCCACCTCTCTCTATGCTATGCCTGACTCTTATCTGTTCCGGGTAATTCAACCCCCTGGCAGCTTTTGTCAGCTCTATGTTGTAATTCTCTGGATGATGAAACTCCTGCTCTTAACTGCAGTAGTGTTCAGTTGTAATTTCCCTGATTTAATTGCCTGTTATATTGCCTCTAGACCCTTGAATATTGTATCTCAGATTGTGTTGTTACTGTACCTTGCCTGTATTTGTCTACTGTCTGTCTCCTACCAACGAGGAACCTTTGTAAACAAGCTTTCTCACTCAAAGGTCTTAATCCGAGAAGTTAATAAATAAATTAACATTTTAATATGTATTGTCACTTTAAGGAGGGACATATATGCCTGCAATTTAGTCATGGTGACAGCCTTGTAATTCAAGAAATGGATCAGAGAGTATCTTCATTCTGTTGAGAAGTGAGATTTAGAAAATGCCCTTGCTTGTTATGTGATTCAAAATAAAAACCATGGTAATAGGCACCACTTTAATTTCTTTGGTATTGAAGTGGTGTGCACAGGACCTAGAGGAGGAGGAGGAGGAGACTGGAATAGACCTTTGCTGAAAACAGAAGCTTTTTGGCCGTTTAAGTTGAAAGCACATGAAGGACAGAGCTTGAATGAGTCTCTCCAGATTACACCCTTGTGATTTTTAGGAGATCTTATTGTAGCAGTAGCTTGTTTGATTCATGGAACTACTATTTTTGTCTTAAGCTCCTGTGTATCTACTTCAGTTTGAGCTAAACACTATATGTGGTGGATGTTTTCGCAGTGGTGGTTGTTGGGTGGAGGTTAGAGTGTACATGATAGATTTTTATAACTACTATAACAGTTTACAGTTGTCAATCATGGGTAATGTATTTGTATGTAATGAGTTTGGTGTGTATGAGTGTTGGTTGGGGTGGGGGGTGATTTAGAGGCTGGCGTCAACATCTATGTTTTGTACCAAAATTTATCACTACATTCTATGTACCACTGTGTTGGAACTCAGATGCTGAATTTGTATTGTCCCTTCATTATATTATTATAATAGTACTTATTATTGATTATGGACATGAAATATATACAATGAGTCTTTTGGAGCAATACATGCTTTCTAACCTTTGTCTTTTTAATCTTAATTCTTTATGAGGATGCATATGTATTACATGTATAATTTATTATGGTTATGTATTGTGTTTATAGATGTACTGTTGCGCATAATTTATTATAATAGTACCCTCACATCTTGGTATACCCAATGCTGAACTTTTCACCCTCTCCCCACCCTACCTACATTCCTTCTGCCCCCCCTTCCCTCTCCCTATGACTCTGGCACTTCTTATCTGTTGTCTGTTTTCTCTGACAAATGCCACTGGCTGCCTTGCTTACAATGCTACCCTTGAATTGTATTAATCTGTACTCTGTTTGCAATGCCCACATTGTTGTAATGTCTGTCTTGATATTCCCCATAATTTGTATTTCTCTGACGTGGAACCTTTGAAAAACATCCTTGGCTCAAAGGTATTTGTAATCCTAGACTTGATAAATAAATAATTTATCACTTATGGATTGAGCTTTTTATAGCATATTATAGTATATTGTATATTGTTCATAGCATTATTTTAATATGTACTGTCACTTTAAGGATGGACATATATGCCTGCCATTTAGTCATGATGACAGCCTTGAACAAGCATTTGTTCATCGTTCTGATTGCTGTTGGTACATACTGATTGGCAAGACTACAGTTCCCAGCAGAAAGAACAAGTTATGCCAGCAAGTTCACATTCCCGTTGAAATACACTGAAGTGCATACCTGTTTCCTCAATTCATGATCTGGCTTTGAAGAGTGATGATGTGTCTGCAGTTCAGAGAAGATGAGGACACTGGAGCCCCACCATGGGTTGTAGGGGGGGACGTTATGGTTAGAAACCCTAACGCCCCGGGCTTTTGTTGATATTTGCTCTACAAATTTTCAACATGGTCTTTTGTGACCCCCATCTCATGAAAGCATTTGGGACCTCTGCTCATGAACAGTGGCACTGTGATTTTGGTAATCTGTCTCGAACGTTGATTTCTCACAGTGACCGTGCCATTCTGCACCAGATGTGTGAAAATACAGTTCGGGCAGGATGTGAGAAATTAAAGCTGTATCAGTCATAGGGAGGTGTGAAGAGATGGCAGTGTTGAACATCTGTAGTGAAAATATTAAAAATGCTTGAATGCATACATGGAAACTGCACAACTCACACTCGTAACAGTCATTTAGTGGAATAATTTCACCAAAATTTCAACATAGGCATTTTGTGACCTCTGCTCATGAACACTGTCACTCTGATTTCCTTACTCTGTCCTGAATGTTGATTTCCCACAGCGACTGCGCCATTGTGCACCAGATGTGAGAAAACACATTCTGGGCAGGATGTGAACAATGACAGCTGTAATGTTTATAAGAAGGTGTGCAAAACTGACAATGTTGGAACTCTTGAGAGAAAACATTACAAATCCCCGACGTTACGAGTGTGTTTGGAAACTGTGCAATGAACGTTCATAACACAGTCATTATACGGACTTTTGTCACCAAATTTTCAATATAGGTATTTTGAGACCTCCGCTCATGAACAGTGTCACTGAGACTTTTATAATCTGTCCCAAACACTGATTTCCCACAGCGACCACGCTATTCTACGCCAGAAGTGCAAAAACACATTTCAGCCAGGATGCAAAAAATGAGAGCTGAGGAGGTGTAAAAAAATACCAATGCTGAAAATCTTGAGTGAAAATATTACATATTCACAATGTTACACATGTGCATTGAAACTGTGCAATGCACGCTCATAACACAGTAATTTTTTGGAATTTTTCACCAAATTTTCAACATAGGCTTTTTGGGAGCCCACCTCATGAACAGTGACACTGTCATTTCATTAATCAGTCCTGAAAGGTGATTCCACACAGTGACCATGAAATCACCTTTCAGGGCTGAATAACCAGATGACAGTGACTGAACCCATGAGGTGGGGTCCCAAGAACCCCATGTTGAAAAGTTGGTGGCACAATCCACAAAAATGGGCAAGATATGCGCCAAAGTTGAAACAAAACAAAAAACATGTATGCCATTATACAGCTTACTGGCATTTCTTCAGTTTGCAGTTGGCTTTGAAGAGTGCAGACGTGTTCCTGGTCCACCAAAGGTCATTACGCCAGGCTCCAGAGGTAAGCATGGAGTGTGAAGAGGGTGTGGGGAGGTGGTGTGAACAGAGATTGTGCACGGGTTGTTGGAGGGACCACCAGACTCAACAAGGGACCATTTTCTAATTTTGCAGGTTTAAAAAAAATAAAAACATCACAGGAAGGTTTTCTTTCTTACAGGGACTTTTGGCATGCTGGGATGGGCTCCCAGCATGCCACCTTAGTGCTTGTTGGGGGGGATGTTGCTGGCGGGGATTGGGCACCTCCGTCGGCACATACTGAGTGTTGGGAGGGCAAGAGCTGAGGGGGATTGGGCACCCCACTTGGCAAATAACAAATTGGGATGGACATTATGACTATGGAGGATTGGACTCCCCCATCGGCAAATGAACTGAGAGGGGTCGTGCTGACAAGGGGATTGGGCACCCCCATCGGTTTAATTTTTTAACTGCAAGGGGGCATGCAGACAGCCTGGGCTTGGCGCGTTCACAGTGCTGTAAGCTACAGCACTGTGAACTCACAACCAGAAATGCAATGCAGCAATGCAACTTCAAAGGACCGAGCCATGCGATTATTGGTGTGGCTCTGTCCTTTGAAAAGTTGTTCCACTCTGCCCCAACAGCTGAAAAACAGTCATCGTCTGCTTGCTGACTGATTTGCCTGCCGCTGACCTGCCCCTAGAAATGGAGCTCTCCATTGGGCACACCCCCTGTTGAGCACCTCTTATACCAATGAGTTTTTTGTGCATGAAATGTCGGCAGGTGTGGGGACCTTGTTTGTGTTTGCAATTAGCTCCAGTGTTTGAATAAAACATTTTAACTTTCATCACAGAAATGAGCATTCAGTTTCTTCACATAAAGGTAAGCTTTGTGGTTGATAGTTTATTTACTCTCTGGTAGTCTAATGGTACCCCCCTTCTGCCTAATCCCACTGCCTATTATGAAAAAATCACTTTTCCCTTGTAGTCTTGTGGTCCCCCACCCTCACCAAATCCTAATCATACTAAAGCACCCCTAAGACAGTCCTCCCAAGCCAGTGTCCCTTACACACCAGTAACAACCCACCCCTACCACTCCTGGGAGTTGGAACTTACCTTCTTCTCACCACCATGTCTGGCTGCTGACTGCCCAGCAAGTCACACGCACACACACACACACACACACACACACACACACACACACAGTTTATTGATACAGGACTTCTGGAATGGCCCCTGCAAGTCCTAAGGCCAGAGATTGTATGTGTGTGTGTGTGTATGTGTGTGTGTGTGTGTGTGCATGTGTGTATGTGTTTGTGTGCATGTGTGTATGTCTGTGTGTCTGTATTTGTTTGTGCGTGAAACTATCAGTAGCAGACTTGTGAGGCAGTCAGTGGTCAATCATGGTGGTAAGCAAAGATAAGTGCCAGCTACGGGGGGTGGGGGGCTGGGATTATTACTGGTATGTGTGTGTGGGGGTACTGGTTTGAGGAGACTAACTTGGGGGGTTGCTGTAGTATGAATAGGACTGAGTGTGGGTTGGGGTCAGTTTCACTAAACTACAAGAGAAAAGGTATTATTTTATGACAAGAACTGGGATCAGGCAAAGGGGGGTCTGTTAGACTACCAGGGAAAAAGTATTACTTTATGATAGGCACTGGGACTGGATGGCAAGAGTTACTACTAGAGATGAGTGAAGCTCGAAAAATATGTTCCGTGAATTAATATACGAATTTAGCACAATTCATAGGGTGCAGATCGATCTGCGAAGTGAAAAGTTTCGACGTGAAGTGCAAAGTTTCACTTGTGAAATGCAGAATTTCTGGTGAAATTCCACTATTTGTGGGTAAAATTCTGCACTTCGTGGGTGAAATTCCTCACTTCACATTGAAAATTTCACAGTTCAAGCATAGCTGAAGTTGCTGAGGGCAGGAAAAACTTTGTGAAACTCCATAAAGTCAATTTCGGCCACTTCGTGGCAACTTCACCAATGAATTACAGCTTTGCAACATCTTTAGTTTCTACTAGACTACCAGGGAATAAATAAAATATACTATATGTATTTTGATCAGGACAGGAGGGGGACTTGGGTGCTACATGACTTTTTTGGCAAACACAGCACCACAGATGATGGGGGTTGGGGGGTACGATAGTCCTTTATTCAATCCATGGAGCAGCAGATAGGGCCTCACAAGTTAATGCTATAAAGAGATAGAAATGACCTCTTAGCACCTTGTATGGGCTACATGGTTCTATGTATACCTTAAGCATAGTAAGTTAGGGATGGGTGCTACCAGGTTTGGGACACCTGCTGGGCTGGCAGTATAGCCTAGAGGTTAGAGTAACGAGCTGTGAATGAGCTTGGTACATCCAACAGACAAGACATTGGTTTGATTCTCACAATCTCCACTTGCATACTGTGTGACCCTAAGCAAGTCACTTAACTGCCCAGTGCTCCCAGGTTGCCCCTGAAAACAGGCACTTGTGCCTAGTGGGCCTTACCCAGTTACCAAAGACTAACTGCTTTTGCTGCCTGACAGATTATGGTAAATATAGGTGCATGTATTTCAGTGGCCAGTGGGGTGGGTGGGGGTTGGGGTGTACTTAGTGGCAAGTGTGACTTTGATAGGGTTTTGCTCTTGGGTGCAATATTCTCAACAGGGTTACCACCTGTCAGGTTTTTTTACCTGTTGATCAGGTTTTCATGGTCCCTATCAGGTAATTCAGTTTCGCTCTGTGCTGGTCAGGTTTTTGAGCTATTTTGAGTGCTCAAATACTTCTGAAGTAGATTTTGTCATATCATTCATTGTTTCAGCTACATGTCCAGGTTGCAATATAGCTCTTTGTTAGTGAAAGCAGTTAACCTGGGAAGTGTAAAGTATGGCCATTAACACCATTAGCACTTACTTAACCTAATCTTGGGAGCAAGTGAGGGGAGAGGTGATGGAATGTCTTGGGAAACCTACTGGGCTGGCAGTATAGCCTAGAAGTGCCTGTTTTCAGGGGCGACCTGGGAGCACTGGGTGGTTAAGTGACTTGCTTAGGGTCACACAGTATGCAAGTGGAGGTTGTGAGAATCAAACCCAGGTCTGGTCTGCTGGATGTACCAAGCTCATTCACAGCTCATTACTCTAACCTCTAGGCTATACTGCCAGCCCAGTAGATGTCCCAAGACATTCCATCACCTCTCCCCCCACCTCTCCCCTCACTTGCTCCAAACCTTGTCCTCAGTCTATGTCTCCCATATTCAGAGTAGGATTCACTTGTACCTTCTGGTTAAGACTATCTCCGCACCCCTTCCTTTGCTTCTCTCTCACCTCCCATACAATCTCCACCATTACCCTCTGCGTACACCCTCCGCCAACCCCACCTGTTCTCCCCCCTGCACCCCTAGTTATCTCCTCTTCCTTACATTCTCCTCTACCCTGACTTCCTGCAGCTCTTCCTGCTTCCCATTCTACTATGTCACCCCATTCATAATTCTCTTCTCTACCTCCTCTATCTTCTCTTTTTCTCTCCCTTATTATTGTGTCCTGGTTGAATATACATATAGGCTCCCCCTTTTACATTACTGCCTCAAACTGCTTGATCCTTGCATGTTCCATTGTTTTCTTGTTGACCTGTTTTCATTTTATTTCTGTATTTAATTGCATTACTTTATACTGTTATGTCGACTATGTTCCACACTGGTCCACCTCGCAAATACACTTTGCTCATTGATGTCTGCTTGGATTAATAAAGATATTGATCGATTGATCATTTTATATTTGTAAATGATGTCTCTGTATGCCTATCCACGCTTGTTGTATGTTGCTTGTAATTTATGAAACTACATGTAATACCTTGTTTGGTTATATAAATTCACTTGTAACAGCCTTTCCTAACCAGGTCCCTCTTGCAAATGAGCTCTGCTCAATGATGTTTCACCTGGATAAATAAAGATTTTGATTGAATGATTGACTGATTGATAATGTTTTCCACTGCATCCTAAAGTGGCATAGCAGCAAAACTGTTCCCACCTTTTGTAACAGTAACAGAGCCTGTTGTCTTCAGCTTTCATATGCAGGTGAACATTTTCATCTCTAACAGAATTTAGGTTTTTTTAAGTGTTTTAAATTACTTTTTTTTCCTCAAGAAAAAAGTATGGTCACTTGTTTGGCGTTGAAATAGCACTGTGGACATGACAAGGAAATGGAGCCAGAAAAAGATATAACGCACACATTACAGGAAACAATTTCTTTATTATGTATTATTATATACCACGTATACTGTTGTATGCTGTTTACAGCATTTCCCTTGTCTCCCCCAGATCATATCTGTAAATGAGATTTCCTTTATCTCTGTATGTTTATCTGGTTAACCAATGTCAATAAATAAATACATTCATAAGTAAATAAATAACTAGGAAGAACCTAGGAAAGAAATTTTAACAGCTACTGTACAGTATCGTAACATTTTTGTTGAACTGCTGCTTTAAGTGTTGTCTTTTATTGATATAACAAATGGCTTTCGAGGAGAAGCAATGCATGATGAGTCATGTAAAGGGGTGGGGCTGGGGGCAGAACTTAGGATCCCGTTTTTGTCTCATCCAAAGGTGGCAACCCTAATTCTCAAGCATGTTCGGGTACTTACACACTGCTCCAATGTTATTTGAATATAGCAGTTTTAGGGCATTGCATTAATTTGCACTCAGGGTAGGGACTTTGTGCAGAGTAAATGGAGACTTCTGAATATTGGACTCCTACGTCTGGATTCACAAACATTTCTGAGACTAAGTCCCACACCACAACTCCAGTTGTGGACCAGAAACTCCGCAGCTGCGGAGACTGCTATTCACAGCCACAGCAGTTGCAGAAGATGTCACAGCTGGTCCCACGAGCTGTAACATTTTTCTGCAGCTGCAGGGATTTCCATAGCAAAACCACCTGCAAGCTGCCATAAGTCATGAAGTCAGTCATAATCCGGCTCCATCTTTGTGAGTACCTGCAGCTGCAGGAAAACTGTGGATCCACAAGTGCAACCCACTTGTGCCATTTTTTTCCCTTGCAACTGTGGGAATTTCAAGAGTTTTGTAAATCCAGCCCCCAATATTTTAACTTTATTTACCTTCCTATTCACAAAGCACTTTTACTGTACATAGTTACATTTGTTTTAACTGGCTTTATAAGTCTGGTTGCTCCATTCATGAAAAACAATGCTAAATCAGGCATGGCATAAAACCACAAGAAGAATAAAAAACAGAAACAAACATGAAAGTCAGAAAATGCCTCATTAATACTGGGTAAAATGAAATTCTTAATGTCCAGGAAACCTCCTTAATGAATATCAGCCAATGAGTTGGCATCAAAACAAATTAGCTAAGCATGTGCATAAGATCATGTGACTGCAGATGAAGAAATAAGGCACAAAATACAATCTGCTTAGCGCCAGGAATGGCTAGCTCTCTCTCAATCTCTGTGTGTGAGACTAAACTAGTAAATGTTAAGGGTATTAGCAAGGGATCGTCTGCTTGGCAATACATGTTGCAGTTTAAATCTTCACACTAAATGTTTTCTTTTTCAGGAGACAGCACTTGCCATTACGCCAGAAAAAGGTTTTTTTCAAGGTTGTTCCGTAGCACCCCAATGTGTTTCCAGAGATGGTCTTCCAGGTAGGATAATAGAAAAGGAAGAGAGGAAAATGAAGGCTGTAAATGTCTTTTTTTAATTTTTGTTAATATCTATTTTTAATTTTTATTTTTTTGTGGGGAAAGGTGCACTGAGCCACAGCTCATTTCCAGGTGCACCTTGGGAGCACAGGGAGGTTAAGTGACTTGCTCAAGGACACCCAGTATGCAAGTGGCAGCAGTGGGAATAAAACCATGGTCGGTTAGGTCTCAAGGATTACAACTTGGTGATCTAACCTCTATGTTATAATGCTTCTATTCCACAGTTCTTCTTGTGTTAAATGTAGACCAAAATTGTAGCTAAACAAAATATCACTACAGAAGCCTGAAATGAAAGGGATCAGCACACACACACACACACACACACACACACACACACACAGAATTAAATGTCTTAGATCTTTTCAGTGCAAGTAGCTACTTAGTGAGGTAAATAGGCTGTGGAAAATTAGGAGTTCCTGCACCTCATAACAAGCCTGTACTTGGAAGATTTCCTGTTACAAAATTAAAGAAGCGGATTCCCTTTTGGGAGCCCACTGAAAGCTGAAAGTCACCAACTGTTTTACTCATAGATAGAATATACCTTCCCACTGGGACTTTGTACGTTTTTCCAATTAAATTAGACCTTTAACATTCCTTCTGGCAATTATATCACCTTAAAAAATCTTTCTACTGAATCTTTCGGATGAGAGTTAACTTCACTCTCAGTTTTATCTATGAAGGGCACGTTGCTTGTCATGTTTGCTAACACTTTCCTTTGACTAAGCTGCAGTATATTGCAAAAGGACACCAACCTTTCCTAACCACTGTTGCACTGTGAGAAGAGATGGTGTCATTTTGTACTGACAGTTACAAACAGGCTAGTATGTCATCATGTCAGGGAATTGTAAATACAATAATTAGATCCACCAATAGAGCAGGAATGGCAGAAATATTGTTTCACATATTTTTTTTTACCTTAATGATTATTTTGTTCTAGTAATTTGCCTTCCAGGCCAAATGCTAGCATGCATTATGTCTTACTCGTAATAATACATTCATGTCCAATCCTTGGGGTCACATACTGTAAACATTTCCTCATTCATTGTATAAACACTATTAACCTAAGTGAATTGCATTGCAAAACAAGTTAGGTATTATCAAGGAAAGCAGTGCAAAACAGCCTCAAGTCATTTACAGTCCAGCAGTGTTTTTGCACACTTTTACGTAATATTAGCTGTTTATTTATGAATGTTCTTGTAAAATGAAAGGCAACGTGCAAACTAATTGTGTTCTATCAAGTCATATTATTTAAAATGGCTTTGTTTTTCTGGTTCACTGTCCCTTAAGAAAAAAAAATGTAATGAAAAACTTAGATTTTTAAATTAGAGTTACAGAAGGGCTTGGCAAGTCAAAAGATACAGTACATGAAACTGAAGTTTTTGATTTCAAAACAGATTCTATTTTTAAATGACAAATGTATTTGTATTTTGAGTTATGCGATAAACTCAGTCCATTTGCTATTTATCTGATCATTTGATTTTTATCTGATGAGATATTCAAGACTTGTAGAATAATTTCATTGAGTAAAACTTTTATATCTGATGTACCACACACTAATTTGGTTACATCCATATCCTAATGTTAGGACTTTCAAGTGATTTACCCAAAATGTTCCTTCCTGAAATAGAGCATAATATATTCTCAAAAAAGAGCTTTCAGTTCCTCATTTGACACAATTAGGTTTCTTACAGTCAGGGTCTAATCCTCAACAGTCTTGATAGTCTCATCACAGGCTTCAGTCTATGAGTCACTAGAACCAATTCTTTTTTTTTTAGCTGTTTCTTCCACAGGTCCCAGTCGGCATCCATCCTCAGCCACCCATCCAGCCCAGTACCCCAACATCAGGCAGCATACCCCTCTTCTCCCATGGTTTACCCTCTGTGGCAGGACAATGAGGAGCCCCCCTAGCACAACTCACCTTGACCAGGATTCAGTTCGGGGTGTACCGTTCAGAGTTGGGGCCTGCAGCAGGTGTCTGCTTCATCCTGCCTGGCCAGGGACTATCTCCCGTTTTCTCCCCTTGCATGAGTGGGACATGTAATGATGCCAGAGGAAGGCATGCGTATGCGTCTGCATGTGCTCCTTCAGGCATCTGCCCCAACTCATCCCTTCTTCTGCAGCATCAGCGCACTGCCACCCAGCCTCTTCTAGGGGCCAGTCACATGCCAATCACTGGAATCCCTCCTCCCTGGAGAGGGAGAGTAGTCCCTTGGACACTCGACCCCTCCCTCCCCTGCCAACCCCTGGTGGCTCGTGCTTGTTCCCAAACACGGGTCACCGGCATAGCGCAAGGTAAGGTTTCCAGTGCCTCAGACCTCAGCGCCACCGGGCTGGTCACTAGAACCAATTCTATTTAGTACTTCCATGCTTATGTTGCAGGTGTCAGTTTTTGCCTTAGTCACAAATTCTGTTGTTTTTACTGACATATTAGATAGTAACAGCACAAAAAGGTATGCATTGACACGTAAAAACTGTATCACAATGATATATTAAGTGTTGGTCAGATGTCACTCTTTCATTTTAAAACCAAAATCAAGTTTCAAGCCCTAATGTTTCCAAAGTTAAATCTGTCAAAAGATAATTTCTTTAAACTGGGATAACTTTTGAACCATTAGGGCTAGGAACTTCAACTAAATTGATGTATTGTCACATTACTAAAATTTTCATACTTTGGTTTATAAAAACATACAATAAAATGTATTAACTCATTTTTAAAATCATGTTCATTTTATCAACATGCAGGATGCACAACAATATAGAAACTGTCGCCAAAAAAAAAAAATTGAGTTTGAAAGGTGCAAGTGACTATTCCATTGTGGACCAAACACTTCTTCTCTAGGAATAAGAAAGTGTCTAAGAAATACTGCATTATGATTGGCTATAAGCATTTAATTATCTTATGTTTATCTCTTGTTAACATACATGTACAGCATAATAAAATGCTAAACAAAGAACACCACCATTTAAAATTCCCAGTTTGTTATAATAGCAATAAGTCATGCTCAGGGCTATGTCAGCATATGCCTCTTGACATATTATATCACTAGCTTATTACTATAACCCAGGTCATGTCTTTTTGCTTAATTGCTGCATTGTTGTTACCGTATTTATTTACCTCTGAACTTTTCTGTAACTTCAAACTTACTTGTGTGTGGAATCATAAGCTATAAACATTGTGTCTGTGCCACCCTGCTGCTGTAATTTGCCTTTACTACCCTCTTTAAAACTAGCTCAATCCCCTAAATAAGGCTATCCTGGGGGCTAAAACCCCATAAAATAATAATAAAAACAATGATTTAGCAGTTACAATGTTAGCAATTATGCATTTGAAGACGATGCTAACCTTTACAAAATGTGAAAATACACAATCCATAACAGGAGTAAACCACACCCAACTATTACATTATACATAGAATAATGGTTGGGTAGGTGATTATAACAAGAATTTTACACACAAACCTGAGGTGTGGGATGCCACAGAAACCCCGAGAGTGAAGCCTGAGGGGTTTATAAAGGCATCCCACACTGAGGGTGTGTGTAAAATTCGAGTTTTACACACCTATCCAGCCTTAATTTTATATAATTGCTGGGGAGTGCTTTTTCATCATAGCAGTTATATAAAATAAATACATTGCTGTTCAGCCACAGCTCAGCAGCTGTTAAAAATGTTCCTTTTTTTTATGCCTGGGCTGGAGAAACATTTATCTCATGTGCTTCTGTTGGCCAAGATCCGGCTGGTTTGTTGGTTTGTTTACAGGGATTCAGGCAGTTTTTTACTGTACTTACCGTTGACTGAGAGTAGCAGTGACGCATCTGAGTCTGGGGCTGAGGAAGTGAAAAGTGGCAGCTGCCGCATGCATGGACTGAGGGAAGCCCAGCACGTATTCACCATTGTAACATGCACATTGTAATGGCAAATTATAACTGGGTTTCCCTTAGGGAAAAAATGCTAACCAGTTATTATAAAGGTGTAATGCTATCACGAGGACCTGGTGACTTTAAAAATTCTTGATTTCACTAAACCCTACATCAAGAGAACTACACTCTTATAAGTTCATTCATTGTAATACACAGCCCAAAGAAGCAAACTGATATAACTGTACCATACTCATGGGCAAAAGGAGACTAACATTTAGGGATGGGTATTTTCCCAGGTAAAGTACTGTAGCTTTTAACTAAGTAAAGAAAAGTACTGTAGATTATGAGTTCTAGGACTGGGTTTTATAATGGCTTGTGATGCATAATATGTCCTTGTCTGGTTTTAGAACAGACACACTTGCAATACGTGATCAGTGCTACTAGACATGCATGGGACACATCTACCATTTGCAATCATTTTACGTTAGCTACTAGTGGGAATGTCCTTCCTGCAAGCAATCTTAAATGAGGCAACGTGTTGACAATTGCAGTCATGTTCTAAAATCACAGCCTTAAAAGTTTATTACTGAATTATTTTGGTAGCTCACACTAATATCCAGCTCTTGCTGTCAGAACTGCATAGGACCATAAACTTCTATGTGCTCTAAAATGATAAAATAGTGACCATGCAAACTAAAAATACAGACTCTGGAAAGTATGGAAAAAGGAAATAAAAAAAGCAAGCTGAATAATTTTCCCATGATTGTCTAATGCTTATTATTGAATCAGATGTTTAAAATGCCATTATTATTCATGTAGGGAAACAGAAATATTAGTTACAGAAGGATTTTTTTTTACTTGTCAGGAATTCACTTCAGTTAGAGTTTGCAGTTAAGATCTGCATACTTGTTTCTCATGTTCCAGCTTCTAAAAAAAGGATTATGCTGAGTTCACCCTCAGGCCTAAAAAAAAAAATATCAGTTTACTAAACCCACAATCTATTCCACTGTCTATAAATATGTGTGCTACTATGTAGACAAGGAATACCATAATGTAAAGCAGATATTGTGAGCCAGAAATTGTGGCATGCCAAGTTCTTTGACTTTTCCAATAATAATTTAACTTTCTACACCATTGTAAATAATGGTATATAGTATGCTACTGGGTAATGCTATAGCTCCCATCATTTAAACATGGGAAGATTGTAATACACAATGTGTTGTAACATGAGGTATTAAAGGAGGAAAATATTGTTTTGGACATGTTTCCTCTACAAGTAAATAAATATTACTGGAAACAAATCGGTATTTATTCTGCCATTTATCTGCCCCAACGTTCTTTGTAGCATTGCTAGACTACCACTGGCATTAGCAGACCTGCAGTACTAATGTGAGTTTACCTGCTGTGGTACTATACCACTACTAGCTTTGACTGTTGCAGAACTAGCTCATTCTCCATCATTGAGCATATCCTCTCCTCTCTCTCTCTCCTCTCCTCTCTCCTCTCTCTCCTCTCCTCTCCTCTCCTCCCAAGGGGTAGGAAAGGGGACAAAAGGAATAAAAAGAAAAAGGAGGCAGCAGCAAGCAAAGAACTAACAAAATCTAGAAGGCCATGTGTAAATATGCTAGATGTCTGGAAAATAAGATCCCAGACTTACAGGCCATCATGGCGGAGACCGATCTGGATATTGTGGCCATTATCGAGTCATGGTGCACTGACAACCGTGACTGGGACATAACCATACCAGGCTACACACTAGTCAGAAAGGACAGGGTGGGAAGGAAAATAAGGGTGTGGTGCTTTATGTGAAGGAAAGCATAAAAGCAACAGAAATACAGGGGCTGTAGGGGGCAGAGGTGTTGTGGGTCACCTCGAGTCAGGAAATGGAGACACTATTCAGACAGGCATGATCAACAGGCCTCAGGCACAGAAGGAGGAGTTAGGTAAGGAAATATCGGAAGCAACTGGCAAAATGGCTGAAAAGGGGGAAGTGTTGCTGGTGGGGGACTTCAATCTGCTGAATGTAGATTGGAGTCTCCCAGCTGTGGCTTCAGCTAAAAGCAGAGACATACTGGACTTCCTGCAGGGGGCGTTCCTTTGGCAACTATTCCATGAACCCATTTGTGATGGGGCAATACTAGACCTGGTGTTTACTAACAGGGACAGTTTGCCTGGTGGAAAGCCGCCAGGGGAACAATGATCATTGTATAGTGTGGTTCAACCTAAGAACAGCTGCAGAATCCAACCACACTATGAAGCAAGTCCTGGACTTCACAAGGTCTAATTTTTTAAAGATGGGTGAATGCCTTAGGAATGACCTGGCAGGGGGAGATGACCTGGGGGGTGGAGGAACAGTGGACTAAACTAAAAGCGGGCATAGTGAAGGCAACAAACCTCTGTGTCAAACAAATAAGCAAAAGCAAAAGGAAGAAGACACCACTATGGTTCTTGAAAGAGTTGGCAGGAAAGGTAAAGGCGAAAAGAGTAGCACCCAGTTTAAAGCTATATTACCTGGCAGCCCAGCTGCGCCTAGTGTGTGGCTGGACTTCCCCACATCAACAGTTCTACTGGAGAGACATAGAGTTCACTATTAATGGTTTATATAACATTGGTAAGATAATGTTTGCCTTCTCTATAAATAATATTTCTCTTCACCATTTCTCTAGGTTTACTGCTCCAACAATACAGCAGTGGAGATTTGTATGTCGACAATATTTCTGTCAGACACTTACAGCTCGATTGAGAGCCTTAACCTGTTACACAACATAACCTCCTTATGCCTTAGATACATTGCTCCATACATGGAGTAGATTAGGCTTACACTTACACTATGTTCACTAATGTTATGATTCTCAAGGTTTTAGTCCCTTTGCTGTTTTGCAACAGGAATTTTAACTCCCACCTGAGACTCTGATGCATTATTTGAAAGGCCACTGATTTTCATTTTTTACTGGAAAACCCAGTAAAATTCCGGAATTTGGGCTGCCTGAACAGCAGTAAAAATAAAGATTTCATGGAATTGGGCATTTTGTATCAGATCAGTAAATCTAGAAAACTGCATTTTTTAATAATGACTTTCTGTACTGTTTTCAGTTTGCTTTATTTAGTGCTCTGTATAATAAGCCTTCTTTTATTCTGATTATTTATACACATACTAAAGGAATGACAGCAGAATTCTAGTAAAATCCAGAAATTAGAGTAACAATCACTGGTGCTATTTCCAGAATATGAAGTCTTGAAAACAGAATTTCATAAGAAATAACCCATGACAGGATATGGAGTTATGGGGATTTAACGCACAGCTGGGTGCATTATGAGGCACAAGGCTGCAGGCCGAGTGTCCTCACAGCACCTCAGCTGTGCATTAAGTTGTTTTAGTCACTATAAATCAGTGGTCTTGATTATTTGCAATTGATATCTGTTAAAAAGGGACAGGCTTTTAAAATCTTTCCCCCTCCCATCTCATTTATTGTTTACAGTAAAGACTTCCTTTTGAAAGAGAGAGATACATGGCATAATTTAACTGGTAATTCATATAGGTGATTAATAGAGTTGGTCCCAGACACATCAGTCTCTATCTTAAACAAATGGAATATTGAGTTACAGATGGAACATTTATTTATTTAGTTTTTGATAACCGGGTAGGTGTGCTAGACACAAGCTGTGACTATTTTCAAACACAACCCAGGAGGTTACAAAGTTACAAACAGTATTACATCAAAGTAATACAGTTTCCGATTAGAAGCATCAACACAGTACAGTACATACGATGGTATAGCAAGGTAAGGTATACAAATTAACAATTACATTTGGTCATAGACAAAAATTAATATCACAAAAATTGTGCGGCAGGATTTAAAAAACAAATGGTAATATAGAGCAATAGGCAGGCATAGTAATTAAGGCAAGTGCTATAACAGTTGTCAGCAGAGGTCCATGTTATACAGCATATATATGTGTGAGTCACCACTGACTCAGCGCTAACTGGGCAAAAACAGAACTAAACGGCATAAGAATTGGTTTACAGATAGCATCATAAGTACTGTGAATAAACCCAGTGGTAGTAACAGCGGAAAGGAAAGGAGATATGGTTGCAGCTTGAGAAGATCAGAGAGGTTTAAAGCAGGTGCAGGATTCAGGGTTGACAAGGAAGCTGCGTAGTTTGTGTTTGAAGATGGTATGTATGGGTGCAATATGAGCTTCCATGAGTATGGAGTTCCAGTGCTTAGGGGCCACATGAAAGAAAGCAGTGCCACTCTTTGTGGTTTTGCACCTCGGCATGTGTAGTAGTGCTAAGTCAGTGGACAGTAGGCCATGGGTGGAGGAGCAAGGCATTAGAAGGGTGTTTAGTGACACTGGGGTGTTAGATCTGATTATGTTGTCGACCAGGGAGCAGAGGGAGAGGAGCCGATGGGCAGAAGGGGAAGGCCTGTTGAGGTCAGCATAGAGTTGACAGCAGTGTTTTAACCGAGGGGAAGCAGAGGCATATTGGCAGATGATGTTGTAGGTAGTGTCCCATTTGTGAAGCGAGGCTTTAGAGGTATTGATGTAGGTGACAGAACCATAGGCAAGTGATGGTAATAGAATACCACGTGCAATGGCCATTCTAGCAGAGGGAGTGAGCGCATGACTTGTTTTGTAGGTAACCCCAGTTTTGCTGTTTACTGCCTTGCAGGTGGCCTGGATGTGTTGGTCAAAGTCTACTGTTTCATCGAGTAGTACCCCAAGGTATTTAAATGCACTCACAGTGTCCAAAAGGGAGCCATCTGGACCAAGAATCTTAAGCTGACCACAACAAGTTTTCAGTTTTTGTGGCAGAGCCAAAGAGCATGACCTGTGTCTTGGAGACATTGAGAAGAAGTTTGTTATTAGTGAGCCAGGATCGTACATAAAGAAAAGCAGAGGATGGTTCCAGGTTTATGTCCAGTATAGAGCTAGAACTATAATACAGGACAAGATCATCTGCATAGAGGATAGTTGAGCAAGAGGGGATGTTGAGTGCAATCCGGTTTATAAAAATAGAAAAGAGGATAGGTAAGGCAACGCAAATTTTATTTTTATGGTGCCCAATCCCAGAGGCTCTGGGCGCCATACAAAACACAAAAATTTAATTTCCACATACATAAATACAAAATATACCATCATATAAACCCAATAACTATATAAAAACCCTCTTTAGTTTTAAAAAGGACTGATAACAGTAGCATCAAACAAAGTCCGAGAAGTCCTGACTAAACAGATAAAACTTCAGGTGGGTCTTAAAAGCCTCCACCGACAGGGCCTCCCTCACCAATAATGGGAGTGAATTCCACAATACAGGACTGGCGACACTGAAAGCTCGATCACTGACTGTTTTCAATCTTGTCCTGGGAATCATCAGGAGGCCCCTCGAGGAGGACCGGAGGGGACGAATCGAGGCAGCGGATGTAAGAAGGTTAGCCAGGTAACAAGAGCCTAGTCCATGTAGGGCCTTATAGGTGAGCAAACCCACCTTGAAAAGCATCCTACATCGAACTGGCAGCCAGTGCAGTTCCCGCAGCACCGGGGTGACATGGCAGTATTTCGACTGACCTGTCAGCAACCTGGCAGCTGCATTCTGCACTAGCTGCAGTCGACAGAGGGTGCCTCCAGAGAGCCCGAGGTAAAGTGCCTTACAATAGTCAAGCCTAGATGTTACAAATGCATGTACCAAGGTGAGGAGGTCCAGGGCAGAATCAGGTGCCTAATCCTGGCAATGTTTCTCAGATGAAAAAAACTCCCCTTGACAAAGGCAGACACCTGATATTCCATCATCAAACCCCTGTCAAATATCACGCCAAAATTATGCACCTTAGAGGAAGCCATCAATGGGACGGACCCTAGAACAAGTCCAGAGTCGGCACAGGGGGCAACCCCACACACCTCCTGTTCGACTCCACCACTAGTACCTCCATCTAATTGGGGTTCAGTCACAACCAGCTGGAGGCCATCCAGTCATTGATCTCTGCCAGACAGTTGTTTAATACATCCACCGCATTGGATGTCCCAGGAGCAAAGGATAAGTACAGCTGGGTATCATCTGCATAACAATGAAACCCCAAGCTGTACTTCCTAATGATCTCTCCCAGGGGTAGCATATACACGGTGAACAACATCTGTGACAACACTGAACCCTGAGGTACCCCACAAGACAGAAGGCTAGAAGGTGAGGAGAAATTCCCCATCACCACCATTCTGTCTTCTGTTTGTCAAAAAGGACTCAAACCAGCGAATGACAGTGCCGGTGAGTCCACAGAAGTCCCTCAGGTGGTCAAGTAACACCCGATGATCCACCGTGTCAAAAGCTGAAGAGAGATCGATTAGAATGAGAATTGTCCCCTTCCCTCGATCTCTGTCCCTGAGGAGATCATTGTGCACCCGAGCTAATGCAGTTTCTGTTGAATGTCCTGCATGAAAACCTCGCTGGAGTTTCTCATAAATATCAAATGCCTTGAGGTGATCACCCAACTGATGTGCCACAATCTTCTCCACAACCTTTCTTAAAAATGGAAAGTTGGAGACCGGTCGATAATTCGCCTTGATGTCAGGGTCCAGTGATGACTTCTTCAGGAGGGGTTTCACCAGTGCCTCCTTCAAGGCATCTGGGACAACCCCCTCTGACAAGGAGCACCAGACAATCAAGGCGAACACTGGACCAACAGCGTCGATGCATCCCACTAAGAAACGCGTTGGTGCCAGGTCCAGTTTACAATATGTGTGCCTCAGTTTTGAGATCACCTTAATAACATCAGCCACCTCCACTAGTTTAAATTCCCCCCAACCAGGCGGAGTGCTTTGTCGACAATCCAGGCGACCACTGTTGGCTATTGTACGGCCCACTGGTGGAACTCCCTGCCTGATGGTGGACACCCTGTCTGAGAAAAAACAAGCAAACTTATTGCACAAGTCTTCAGAAACTGCTAATTTTGGCTGAAGACAGGCAGGACGTAATAACTCGTCCACAGTCTGAAAAAGCATCGCTAGTCGGTTCCTCCCAGCAGCAATCTCCCTGGAAAGGAAAACGGCCTTCTTACGGTTGATTGCCCCCTGATACACACCATAGTGTGCACGCAGGGGCAGGTTGTCTGCCTCCAAGCTGGACCCCTGCCAGCAGCACTCCAACCTCCGACACTTGATCTTCAGTGCCTTGAACTCCCTATAAAACCATGGGGACCTCAAATGAGAAGATCTGGGTCATACATGGACTGGTGCAAGGGAGTTGAGTGCCTCAGTCACTGCCCTATTATAGGCATCAACTGCCTCACCCACACCCCCCCTGCATGCACTGTCCACAATTGATAGGTTTGCCACCACAATAAAACCCTCCAGGGTCAAATGCCTCAATGGGCAGTAGCTCACCATCTCTGCAGGGGGAAGGATCTCGGAGGGTGCCATGAGCAAGAACTCCACCGTGCAATGATCAGAACAAATGACCCGATCAGTCCTGAGATTCTCAATCTCAAGCCCCATTGAGAAGACCAGGTCCAGCATGTGTCCATCCTTGTGGGTCACAGTAGTAACTGCGTGCAGCAGGTCCAGTGATGTCATCAACTGAAGGAAGTGATAACTCAACCTGAATGACTCATCATCGGCCCAGACATTGAAGTCACCTAGAACGAAACATCTGGAGGACTCCAACGTCTCACCGACCACGAAGTCACCCTCTTCCTGCAAGAACTCTCCAACCACCCCAGGAGGACGGTATATCAAGAGAATTCTGCAGCCTGCACATGGACCCCCATGAATGGCCACACATTCAAATGAACCTGGTGTTCTCGCTGGGTGCACGGTGAAGCCTAGCTCAGCTCTAAAATAGATAGCCACACCTCCGCCCCTGCGTTCCACTTTTGGGCAGTGCACAATGGAATAACCTGGGGGGGACGGCGGCCTCTAGCACTGTCCAGGCCTCAGTATTGACCCCTGGGGGATGCTGAGTTAAACAGGGGATTCATCAGACATTGCAGAGTTGAATTTAACAACTTGAAATCGATTAGATAGATAGCTATTTATCCAGGTAACAGAGCTTTATGAGAAGCCGAGGGATGTAAGATTGGTCTGTAGAAGGGGGTGGTCAATCAGATCGAAAGCTTTTGTAAGGTCAATAAATATGGCCCCAGTTAGGAGGCTAGAGTCCATAGTGCGAATTATGTCATTTGTGAGCTGGAGCAGGGCAGTGGAGGTGCTATGCCCTTTACGGAAACCATGCTGATATGGTGAGAACAAGTTGTAGTTGGAGAGGAATTCAGTTGGGTGGCTACAATCTTTTCAAGGATCTTGCTCAGTACCGATAGAATGGCAATGGAACGGTAATTGGAGATATCCTTTTTACATAGAAACATAGAAGTTGATGGCAAATAAGGACTGCAAGGCCCATTCAGTCTACCCATTTCTTTTTCTACCTTATGAATGTGCCATCGGCCTTTGCTCTGTCAATGGCCTATCTATTCATACTCATCTGTATTGCTCCCTTATGCCTATCCCATGCCTGTTTGAAGCCCTGCACTGTATTCATATCCACCACTTCCTGAGGTAGGCTGTTCCATGCATCCACCACCCTTTCTGTGAAAAAGAACTTCCTCGGATTACCCCTTAATTGGCCTCCCTCTAATCTCATGCTGTGTCCTTTTGTCCTGCTATTTTTCTTATATTGAAACAAGTTAGACTCTTTCACCTTGTTAATGCCCTTAAGGTGTTTGAATGTTTCTATCTTATTACCTCTCTATCTCCTTTGCTCTAGGGTATACATATTGAGCTCTGTTAATCTGTCCTCATATGTTTTCTGATGCAGTCCCTGCACCATTTTGGTTGCCCTTCTCTGGACTCCCTCAATTTGGTTAATGTCCTTGTGAAGGTGTGGCCTCCAGTACTGCACACAGTACTCCAGATGGGGCCTAACCAGTGTCTTGTAAAAAGGGATTATTACCTCCCCTCTTCTGACTTGTGATACCCCTACTAGTACACCTCAACATCCCCCTTGCCTTACCTACTGCTTTAGTGGTCTGCTTGGATGATTTCAGGTCATCGGTGATGATGATACCCAAGTCTCTTTCTTCCCTTGTGACTGCCAGCAACTCCCTTCCCAGCCTATAGGTGGCTTCAGGGTTTCTCTTCCCTATGTGCATGATCTTGCACTTCTTTGCGTTAAACCCCAGTTGGCATTCTTTTGACCATTTTGCTAGTTTATCCAGATCTCTTCTCATTCTGCCCACCCCATCTGGATCATCTACTCTGTTGCAGATCTTGGTGTCATCTGCAAACAGACAAACCTTACCCCTCCAGTCCATCTGCAATGTCACTGATGAAGATATTAAAGAGGACTGGCCCCAGAACTGATCCCTGAGGTACCCCACTTGTGACTTGCATCTCTTCTGACTGTATACCATTTGCCACCACTCTGTTTTCTGCCTGTCAACCAGTTTGCCACCCAGTTGACCAACTTCTGACCCTCCTGAGCCTACCCAGCTTATTAATCAATTTTCTATGTGGAACAGTATCAAAAGCTTTGCTGAAGTCAAGGTAGGCGACATCAACTGCTCCCCCTTGATCCACCACTCTGGTTACCCAGTCAAAGAAATCTATGAGATTAGTTTGACAGGACCTTCCTTTTGTAAACCCATGCGGTCTTGGATCCTGTGCTCCTATGGATTCCAGGTGTTGAACTATCCTTTCCTTAAGGAATGCCTCCATAATCTTGCCCACTACTGAGGAAAGACTTACTGGTCTGTAGTTCCCTGCCTCCTTCTTGCTACCACTCTTGTGGAGCGGGATCACATGAGCCCTTCTCCAGTCTTCTGGGACCACTTCTGTGCTTAGAGGCTCACTAAACAGATCTGATAATGGCTTAGCTAGTTTCACCCTTAGCTCCTTTAGCACCCTGCGATGTATGCCATCAGGTCCCATTGCCTTGTCAACCCTGAACTTATCGAGCTCTTGTAGTACCCTTTCTTTTGTGAAGGGACTAGTGCACACCTCCCTCCCCCCGTGTCCATGGTGCTGAGCTGTGGGCCCTGCCCTACCTTCTCTTCAGTAAATACTGAGCAGAACCATCTATTTAGTATCAATACTTTTACATGGTCCTCCTCCTCACATGCCTCCTTATCCCCTTTGATCTTAGTAATACCCCTTCTGGACTTTCTCCTTTCACTAATGTATCTATAGAAAGTCTTGTCACCTTCTTTTACTGTTTGTGCTAGTGTTTCCTTGGTTTGGGACTTTGCCTGCCTTATTGCCTTCCCTGCTTCCCTTAGGGAAGTTTGGTATGCCTCCCTATCTTCATCCTGCTGCGCTCTCTTATATTTCCTGAAGGCCAGCCTTTTGGCTCTGATCTTTTCTGCTACTGTTTTTGAGAACCAAAGTGGTTTCCTTCTTCTTTTGCACTTCCTTTTCTCTTTAACACAATGGCATGTTGCTGTAAGTATTGCACCCTTAATGCTTGCCCACTTTGCCTCTACCCCGTCATCTGTATTTCTTTTGGCCAGGGCTAGCTTAACTCTGTTGGCCATCTTATCAAAGTCAGCTCCTCTGAAATCCCATATTTTTGCCTTGGAATGGGATGATTTAGTTATAGTGACCAAATTGAACCATACCATGTGATGGTCACTGGCCCCCAGGTGACCTTCTACCTGGAGAGCTGAGATCCTTTCCCTGTTAATCAGTACTAGATCTAGGATAGCCTAGGATAGCCCTGTCTCTTGTCTCTTGTGGGTTATTGTATCAGTTATTTGAGGCTCTTCCCCTGCAGGGAATCCACCATGTGTCTAGTTCTGGCAGATGTTCCTGCTGATATTGACCAATCTGTATCTGGCATGTTGAAGTCTCCCATTATCAGAACCTTCCCTTTAGCTGTCATGTTTTGTATATCTTCTAACAGTAATGTGTCTATGTCCTCCCCCTGGTCTGCAGGCCTATACACAACCCCAGTTTGTATGGCTGTCCCATTTCCTGTTTCCAGGGTGACCCACAGTTCTTCTGGCTGCTTATGTGTATTCTGAATTTCTGTAGCTTTGATATTTTCATTGACATAAAGGGCCACTCCACCCCCCCTTTTGCATCTCAGTCTCTTCTGAACAGTACGTAGCCAGGTACTGAAGTCTCCCAAGTGTGGTTACTGGTAAACCATGTCTCACTAATGGCTACTATGTCCAGTTTAGCCTCTGTCATTATTGCCTGCAGGTCTGGGATCTTGTTTCCCAGACTGTGAGCATTTGTGAATGTGATTTTCCATTGGCCAGATTTCAGTGTGTTAGTTGTTGGGTGAGGTCTGGCATTTCCCCTGTGTTTCGTATGGGGAGCCAGACCTTTTTCCTTACCTGGTGATGCAAATGAACTACAAACATGCTGAACTCCTGTTTCACCACTAGCTGAGGGGGGAGGGGTGTTCTTCCCATTCGACGTATGGGGTGCTGCACCCTCTCCCCATTTGCTAGTTTAAATATTCTGCAAAGATGTCAAACTTCTGCCCCAATGCACTGACTTCCTCCTTAGTCAGATGCAGCCCATCAAATTTAAAAGAACTTTCACTCCCAAACTGTTGCCAGTTCCCTACAAATTTGTGTCCTTTTTCCTGGCACCAGCCCTTGAGCCACATTTTTAGCTCCCCTATCTCCCCTTCTCTGACCTTCTGTCCATCTGCCCCCTCTCCCAGACTGGCAGGATCTCAGAGAAGGAGATGCCAGATGAAATGGATGATAGTTTGTCACCCAGCCTGGTCAGGTGTTCCTGGGTCTCCACAACTGACCGGCTAGTGAGATCATTAGTCCCTTTGTGTACCAGGACATCAATGTTTTCTCCTTCTTCCTGAACAATTTTAGCAATGCGGTCAGTGTCTCTCTATGCTAATGTACCTGGGAGACATCTGACCATTACCCCTGGCTGGAGATAGGTATCAACTCCCTGAATCATGGAGTCTCCTATGATCAGAAGTTTTTTGGATTTCCTTTTTGCTTTTTTTGTTTTGGTCCCTGTTTTGGGTGAGTTTTGTTGTGCTAGCTCCTATGCTGCAGTGTCCTGCTCTGCAGTGTCCTCTGCCCCTTTGTTTGATTTTGGAGATAGAGGCAGATACCTGTTTGTAGTTTTTATATGGTTTGTGGAGGTGATATGTAGGAGAGCACCATTGATGGGACACCTGCTTTGCCCCTCCTAACCACCTGCTAACCTCCCAGACCAACTAGCCTCTGTGGTTGAGGTGCTTCTGTTGGATGTTGGGGAAATGGCAGGTGGTCCTTATAATATATTTCCTCTTGAATATGCAATCTGAGGTATGCAATCTCTGCCCATGTTGCCTGAAGCTGATCCCTTAGATCTCCTTTTTCCCAGCATGTAGGACAATGTCCTAAATTCTGTAAAACTGCCCTTCTGAAAAGTGTTCCACAGTACCTGCAGTTAATCATATCCATTCCAGATAAGTTGTTGGGTTTATAACATGGTCAGAGTAATTAGAAGGAAGAAAATGAAAGCAAAAGTTTGATTTATTGTTTTGTTGGTTTGTTTTTGTATAACTTGTTATAACAAGTTAAATTACTAGTGCCCCTGTAAATGAGGTCACTGTGTGGCTACCCCTCTGATACACTCCTTCCTGCTTTGCTACAGGAAATGTCACGACTGTGCTACCCTATAAAAGGAGTGTAGTGTGGGGTGGTTGGGGATGGGGGTGAGTGGCTGGACCCTTCCCCTGCCAAAAAAGAAGAACCACGGATGAAAGAAACAAGGAGGTAAGAGCATAAACAATCAGCCAGCCACAAATGCAGTAGCCCTGAAAGCTTATCCTAATGATAGATAAAACTGTAAAACCTGTAAAGCACCACCTGTAATAATTTCACAGAAGATATACCCTGTAAGAAACACTTTGCTACAGAGAAAAATAAAGCAGTAACAGAAGATATACCTTGTAAAAGCCAATTTGAATCAGAAGATTACAGCAGTAATCTGTAAGCACACACCTGTAGGCACACCCTGTAATAATGCAGCCGAAGGTATACCCAGCAACAACAATTTGAATCAGAGAAACATAAAGCAATAAACTGTTAGCAACAAACAGTAACAATCTCTGTGATTACAAAATAAAAATAACAACACACAGTAAATATGCCTAGCCAAAAGAAGCCTTAATCCTTTTCCTTGCTCTGGTAAGGTTCTTTGCTCTGTCCTTTCAAGCAACCTAGAAGAAAAGAGCTCAGGTGAAGCTAGGTGCCTTGGCCAGCAAACCTAGTCTTCCACCTTTCTTGTAAATTGGGGTGACTCTGGCAATTTTCCAGATGCTTGGGACATGTCCTTGGCAAAGACACAGGGTGAAACTTCTGGCTAGTGGTGCCACAATGAAGGGGACCACCAGTTTGAGCAGTTTTGTCTCAAAGCCATCAGACCCAACTCCTGTGTAGTATGAGATGGTGCCTAAATGCTTGATGATGTCAAGTCTGGAGATGGCTTTAAAGTGGAAAGGGGGATGTTTGGGAGAGTGGTTCTCAGTTTCATGGCTGTTTATGAGTGTTGATGATGTGAAAACTGCCGTGTATTTGGAAAGGTTGTAGAAATAAATGTTAAAAGCATTAGCAATAATAGATGGGTTGTTACAGTGGGTACCATTCAGGACCATGTTGTTATCTGAGTGATGTTGTTTAGAGCCCAGAAATGTTTTGATGTGCGCCCAGAACTTTCTAGAGTCTCCAGATGCATCCAATAGGAGTCCTTTACAATAGGAGCTTTTTGCTAGCCTGATTTGCTTTTTACAGGTGTTTCATAGGGCTCTGTAGTTATTAAAGTCAGACATGAGGCCTGGGACAAATATACTATTTCAAGATTTAGGATTACCTCTTATGTCTGTTGGAGAGAGTATGCATGGAAAAGCAGAATGAGGTATTTTATAACCCGCCAATATCCAGATGAAATACATGGGTCCATCTTACGGAATCTAGTGAAGGTAGTGTGGAGAGGTAAAGGCAACCTAAAACCATATAGTCTGGCAATATCCAGAATTGACAGGATTTCTGGCAGGGTATAGAAGGGGCACTAGGTTCCATGTTTCCAGACATGGCTTCTTTGACCCCATTCTTGGTCCTTTTGGGAATCCCACCACCTGAGATTTGACATATTAATATTTAAGTTAATATTGATCCCATTAACAGTGGGCAAAAAAAAAAAACTGGTGATGATGCTGTGGCTCTCTCCTAAAGTACCTACACTACTCAGTTGGGCAACAATTGTTAATACCATCTATTTTATGGAAAGACTGACCTATAAAATCAGGGAGAAAGAACAAAAATGTGCTGATTGCTGGTGACGATGGGTTCTTTACCAGCTAGATGTTAATCCCAAATTTGTTCCATGACACAACTGTGAAACTGGAAAATGTGATGATATTTTAGATTTGAGTACTAAGTTTAGCTGACATGGCCTACAACGTGACTTGTACTTTGTATGTGTGTGCACAGGGAGATTTGGAGATGACTGTCTGGAATAGTCTAGTCTGTCTCTAATAGTGTGTCTTCAGGGGCTTTGTGGAAAAAATAAACCAGACATGTGGAGTCATTGATGAACTTTTGCAGGGTTGTCTCCTCCTCTGACAGGTGCCTCATCCCTATTGAAGATCATTGGAATTGGATATGTGCTGCTATTCCATTATACTGTGCACTTTTTTCACTGTTGTAGTACAAAATTTCAATGAAAATTAAATAAAAAAAAGAGATTATAGGGTGGCCAAATTATTTGCTGCAGTGAGTACTAGATTAGATTGAGATTACAGGGAGGTTGAACTACCCTGGTGACATCATGGCTGGGTTAGCAGCCTGATCAGGGAGCTACTTTCTGTTCTTGGAAAAAAATACCTCCCAAACAGCATTAACCAAAACTAAAAAGGAAAAAAAAATGCCCACAGGAATTGAGGGAGATGACAGAATGACATGCTGTCAGTCACAGAAATCAACGAGGGGTGCTAGATTATGAGACAGAAGCTGTGACAGAAGCTGCAGCACCTCACTTACAGACTTGCAGAACCCCAGCCATGACACAGACAGTGAAGTGGAACATCTCAACCAAGAATCACTTCAAGCTGCTTCTGAAAGAGATAAAGCCATCAAGGAGGGAAAATCATGCTGAGTTCTGTCAATTAAATGGCCGTATAGAACTACTGGAGCGCCTAGTCAGAACACATTGCCATGGTGGAGGATGGCATGATGCAACTGACCTCAGCCATGGATTCACTTCTCCAGTATATAGAAGCCCTGCAAGTAAAGTGTGTTGATGTAGAAACTCACTGAAGTAGAGACAATTTAACACTTATGGGATTACCGGAAGGCTTGGAAACTGGGCTTGTGTGACTTTAGTCAATTTGTTAAATGATATATTGGCATTCGCACCCATTCTGCAGATTAGAATTGAACAGGCCACAGAGCACTCCGACTGTGGCCTACAGACCCAAAAGCCAGGCCCAGACCTATCCTATTGAAATTTTGCAGCTACTGCATAAAAGCGGAGGCCCTGCGTCTTGCCTAACAGAAGCAAGAATTTACCTACAACAGAGCCAGGCATGTATTGACCAGGTAAGCTTGAAGAAGCACATTTAACATTTCAGAGAAGCTTGAAGAAGCACAGTTTATTGCGTTAATGGGCAGACTGGGTGGGCTGAAGGCCCTTATCTGCCAGCAACATCTATGTATCTATGTAGAGAATATTATATTATGCTAACTTGGAAGGTTTTACTGTTTTTCTAGTTCGTTATTTGGGCCCAGTTAGCTCATAAGTTCATTTGGTTTACAGTTGGAGGTGTACTGTTTACTACAGGACAGGGACTTTGGTGCCATGGGAGAGGCAGAGGGGCAGGAGGGATGCAAAGAAAGCCATTACTTTCTCTCTGGCCATGGCAACCCTTAGAGCAAGCATCTTCATCTATAATGTTAATGCCCTCACCCATCCTATAAAAAGAAAAATTATAATGACTCACATCAGACAAATTAAAGCAGATTTGATCATGTTACAGGAGACTCACCTCTTGAGGTTGAACACCAAATACTGGTGAAATTTGGCTAACTCCTCCTCATAAAAAGCTTGGTGGAGGAATGGTTTGGCTATATTGGTCCCAAATAGTGTAATTTTCAAACCTCAGGAAATTTGCAAGGATAAAGAAGGCAGGTACATCCTGTTAAAGGGTTTATATGATGGCCAGATGCTCACTTTGCTTATGCCCCACCAGCAATGTTTTTACCTTTTTTTGCCAAATATTTACCCTGCTTCCTGAAAAGGGGAGAGGGAGTTGTAATCTGTGGAGAAGATTTAAACCTTATCCTAATACCTCAAATAGATAGCACTTTGAGAATACTACATAAAGAACATGTGGTAGTCAGAAAAGTGAAAGTTTTACTATTAGTCCTGGGCCTGTGTGATGTCTGGAGAGACCTGAATGGCCAAACATGTGGATATATGTTTTGGCCAGCTGCCCACCAAATATACTCCTGACTAGACTTATTCCTACCCCCCAAAAGGCCAGCTAGACAGGGTGCATCACTGTCAGATAGGCATACTCATCCTTTCCGATCATGGGCCCGTTCTGATCAGATTATACCTACAAATACAGAAGAAAAGCTCCTTTTGGAGGATGTACACTTCCCTCCTGCAAGACAGGGAGGTGAGGGAACTGATATCTTTTCATTATCAAACAGGAGATACATGAAAATGACTCCCCTGATGCTGTGCCTGTAATGCCATGGGATACTGTTGTTGTCCTTGGGTCCCACTCCCCTTGCACCCTCATGCACAAACCAATGACAGATGTTTATTATTACTGTGATATTGCTGTATTGCACTAACATGTAGTAATGGGTATCCACTGTACAAACGTGGGTACTAGGGATCATGCTTGCTAAGTGTATACACTATATAGTATACATTCATTTTGCAGCATTATTTCTTAGTTTTCTGTTTATATGTAATGTTTAGTTTGCTTATATTTCACTGTTGTGCATTTGTTTATATGAGGCTTATGTGCTTTGGGCCTAACCATATCGTTTTACCAAAGCATTCTTTTCATATGTATTTCTGCTGACTCTGCTTTGGCACCATAATGACCTTGCACCTGCTACAACTTCTATGCCGTCTTTGTTCTAACTAATGTTGCGTCGTCTGTATAACATAATGCTTTTCTTTCTGCTGACTCTACACTTCCTATCCAGCACGTAGTGGTACCAATTGCTTCAGCCAATAAGAACTGTCGCACCTTTTGCTTTACTGTATCTCACTATAAGAAGAGCCATTCTAGAAAGGTTTGCTGAGAATTGCTGCGTCTAGACATAGGGAGACTTGTATTTCTCCCAGTATTTTGTATTGCAGGTTGTAAGACTGTGTTTGTAATAAACTTGTTTATTACACGATTTGCCACTGTCTGTCGTTCCTTCCACTTGTTTATCTCTAACAAGAACCTGATGCTGGAGTCCTTTCACTCCCTACACTGTCAAGGCTATCTTAAGATTGCCACAGCAGCTGGGAAAATGAAAAAAATGGAAAGGCAAAAACAGCTACATATTAGGATACAGGAACTTGAAGCCTAGCAGCAAACCAAGTTAAATAGGGCCAGGGTAAAGCACTGCAAACTTCAGAAAAATATCTTAACTAGTTGTTCGACTATAGAGTAGAACAAACCCTATAATGGCTCACAGAAATACTATGAGGGGGCCTCTGGGCAGTTAAGCTATTTGTCTGTAGGTTAGGGGCACATAGGGCCCTAGCTGATATTATCAAGACCAACCACCAGGGTATACAGCAGAAGTTCATTAGGCCAATAGATTTCAGTAGCCTTCCAGTGCTATTATGAGGCACTATGTATTGCAAGGGAAGGATGTTCTCAGGCAGACATGGATAAGTATTTAGGTAAACTAAATCTCCCCCAGATCACAGAGGCTCAAAACAAGATGCTTTGCACCCTGATTACAAGGGAGGAAATTATTTTAGATCTCTCTAGAAGTAAGACTGGAAAGTGCCCAGGCTTAGATGGTTTGCTTTCTGAGTTTTATAAAAGATTTAAAGAAGACACAGTCCCTGTATTAAAGGCAGCCTATAGGGCTTCCCTAGCACAAGACGGTCAACAGCCCCCTTCATGGAATTATGCAGTCATATCCATAATTCCCAAGCCTAGTAAAAATGCCACTATATGTTCCTCCTACCATATCATCTCCAACCTAAATGTTGACTAAGAATACTTTTATTTATTTGTTTATTTAGTTTTTGTTGACTGGGTAAGTGCAGTAGGCGAATTCTACCTGTTGCAGGCATGACCTGGGGGAAGGGGATACAGATGAATGCCAACTGATCTTGAACCAGATAAAGCTGTTGGTGGTATTTTTAGTGAAAGGGGGGATATTTGGCCAGGGCACTGGGGAGATTCCCCTACTCTTTTCGAGAATTGCCATGGGATCTTTAACATCCACCTGAACTACCACCAGATCAGGCAGATGGGACCTCAGTTTAACATCTCATCTGAAAGATGGCACCTTAGGAGTACAGCACCCCTTTCATGCTGCACTACAGTGTCAGTATTGGGATTTAACCCAAGTGCCTGGTGTGGGGATTAATGGTCATTATCACCAGGAGCTTGGAGAATGTTATCTCACAACTAGTACATTTGGATTGAACAGGCTTTGTAGCAGGCTGGCAGGTGATAGATAACATACACAGAACAATACAAGTAATAGATCATTTTAATCTTACAAAGTCCCCCACTGTAATGATGAGTATGGATACTGAAAAAACATTTCATGAAGTAGATTGGAACTATCTTTATAGGGGTCCTTGCTGGGTTTGTTTTTTCCCCTACCTTTATAGTCTTGATGACTTCATATAGAGCTCCCAGGTGTATGTCTGAGCCAGTGGGTGTCACAGGCCCACTTCTGTGGGCAGGGTTCCCTGGGCTTACAGTGAACTACCCTGAGTGCAGCCTGTGTGGTGTGGGTCAGGAAATCCCTCCTCTGTCCTTCCAGAGCACTTGCTGGGTTTACAACTGAGCATCCACCAGGAGATCCTAGGATTTCCTCTCTCTGTGTGAGGGGTAAAAATACAGCCTCAAGTCTGTGTTCCTGGGAGAGAATCCTCTTGACCACTGCACAGTGAACAACAAAAACCACAGGTGTGTTTAGGCCTTTGAGGTGTCCTATAAACCCTATATGTTTCTTTCCTAGAGAAATGCAGAGACCGGTTCAAACTCCACAGACCTCACCATAAGACCTAGTGTATCTCCTCCTTATACTCACAGAGTCCCTTCCTGTGTTCTGTCCAGGTAGCATTTGACCTTTAAGAGTTAGGTCAGGCATGGTATTGTATGAACAAAACCCTTCCAAGCTTACACACACAACAGACAACTTCAGAGGTATTGTAAAATTATGCCAAAGGCTTTACTAATATCTATTAGATAATATTGTTTAACATATAAATAACAGTCAAAGATTTGGTTACAGGATATAAGAAGATAAAATGTTGGACAGTATACAAAAACAGTACACTTAACTTTCCTAAGTCTAACGTATAGTTCTACCTTGTTCCAGTGTAGCTGATGGAGTCAGAGTCCAGTAAAGTAAAAATGTCCTTGTTACCTGTTTTGTGATGGAATTCAAAACAGGGGTCCCATCTGATCAGTTCTTCATCACATACAGGACTCAATTTCAGCAAACCTTCCCTGGCTTTTCAAAGGCAGGTTCAAAAGTGCTGCCTCTGGATTTCCCCACTGTGAGTGGCTGGCCTTTGTCACATGGCTGCAAAGAACCAATCATCTCTCTATGTTTTGTTTTAAAAATTCAACTGACCAACTGGCTTTCTATGTTTTAATTTTAAAAATCCAACTGTAGAGTTTCTTTGCTGGAGGGGTCTCCCTCCCTCCGGTTAGGAAAAAAAGTTGTTTTCTGCTATTCTGTTGGCGACACTAGGTACCACCCCCTGCAGAGATAGCTTGGTCCATGGCCTTTGTGTAGCTATTTTGCCCAACAGGCCTATTCAGAGATAAATAGCTGGACTTTTAGCTTCAATTATCCTCCCATTACTGAAACTGCCTCTTCAGGCACAGTTTTCTGAAAACAAAGGAACTAGCTCAAACCAGCAAAGCTTTTGTTCTCCCTTGGACTCAGATTTACAGAAAAAACACAGGCTTGATCAACACCATACAAAACAGGGAATATTATTTATAAACCAACAGAAATATGTCATGGCGCTATTCCGCCGAAATGGGCACCTCTCCTTGAGCTTTCCATTGTGAATGGGTATAAGGCAAGACTGCCCCTTCTCCCTATTATTGTTTGCCCACTACATTGAGCCCCTGGCACAGCAATTGAGACTTGAAAGAGACATCTATGGCATCACCGTGGGATATGTCCACCATAAAATCTCCCTATATGTTGACAGTGTCCTGTGGTTCTTGACACATTCTCATATGACTGGACATTTTGTGTCAGGTTAAGCAATAGATGGTTTGGACATCACACGAAGCTACTGGAAGTAGTGAGTTTTAACAAGTTCAACCTCCTTTCTGCCTAAAGTAATAGACCTGGTCTGGATACACATTAAACACTGCAAACACTGAAACATTAACCCTAAATTATGCTCCACCTCAGGACATCTGTCAAATTCCTAATGAAGTGGGGACTCCAAAACTAAAATATCTGAGAATCTAGCACAGTGCCTCTGCCAACTTTCTTTACCAAGATAACTACTCCCTCCCCCTATTAGGCATAGCCTTAAAGGCAGATTTTCAGAGATGGTTCCTGTGACACAAAAATCTGCAACACAGTAGACACACCAAGAGGGGTTGGAAGAATGAGGGGGAATCTAAAGAAGTTAGAAGACTAGTTATGAATTTGGCAGCCAAGATCCAACACAAAAAAGTGCAAAATCATGCACTTAGGGCATAAAAACCCAGGGGCAACATACCAACTCAAGGGGGCATATTAGAAGTCACAAAATGGAAAAGAGTCCTTGGGGTTATCATTTCTGATGACCTAAAGGTAGCTAAACAATGTAACAAGGCAGTGGGAAAGGCTAGCAGAATGCTAGGATGCATAAGGAGGGATACTACCAGCAAAAACAGGGAAGTAATAATACCCCTGTGTAGATCACTGGTGAGACACCAACTCAAGTACTATGAATAGTTCTGGAGGCCCCATCTCTGAAAGGACATAGATAGGGTGAGGATGGTACAAATGAGGGCAACCAAAATGGTGCCAGACCTGCATCAGAAGCCCTACGAAGAAAGGCTTAAGGGTCTAAATATGTACTCCTTAGAAGACAGGAGGGAATGGGGGGGCTGTGATAGAGACATTCAGATACCTCACAGGAACAAACAAGATACAGGAAGGGAGCATTTTCCAAAGAAAAAGTTGCTCAAGGACATGGGGTCACAATATGAAGCTGGGGGGGGAGACTCAGAGGAAATGTGAGGAAGTATTTCTTCACAGAAAAGGTGGTGGACACTTTAAACAGCCTTCCTGTGGAAGTTGTGGGGGCTAGAATTGGTACAGGATTTAAGAATGCATGGGATAGACACAAGGGAATCTTAGAAGCAAGAGGGGAGTGTAAGCCGGAGTGCAAGTAGGATCTCCGGTGGCACTATAGGTAGGGAAGTTAGGCCAGACTAGATGGGCCAAATAGTCCTTATCTGCTGACAACTTCTATGTTAGAAGGTATAAGGAGACCTAGAGATAGGAGGATAAGGAAGTGTATTGGGAAAAACAGAGGGAGGCAGAGAAAGCAGTAAGGAGTTCAAAGGCACAAACGGAAGAAGGAATAGCTCAGGTAGTACCAAAAGGGGACACAACATTTTTAGGTGTGTTAACGAAAAAAGGAAGAGGGGTGGATTGTAAGGTTAAGGTGGAGGGGGACTGTACAGAGGGGGACCAAGAAAAGGCAGACATCTTGAACAAATACTTCTGTTCAGTGTTCACAGTGGAAGGGCAATGGGAAGGACTGCAAAAATGCATCAGGAGCCTTAATGGGTGAGAAGTGGCCACTAGACCTTTCTCTGACTAAGGAGTCTGGAAAGCACTCACTAACCTGAAGGTGTACAAACCTATGGGGCCAAATGGGGTGCATCCAAGAGTGCTGAGGGAGTTCAGGGAGGTACTGCAGCAGCTGCACCTCTTACAAACCTGTTTAACAGATCACTGGAGGTCTGAGTGGTCCTGAAGGACAGGAGAAGGACGGGTGTAGTCCCATTTCACAAAAGTGGTAGCAGGGTAGAGGCGGGCAGTTATAGGCCTGTCAGCCTGACCTCAGTGGTAGGTAAGTTTATGGAAACACTACTAAAGGAAAGGATCGTGGAATGTCCGGAATCCAGCAGGTTACAGGATCTGAGGCAGTATGAATTCACAGGGGAGGTCATGCCAAACAAGTCTGATGGATTTCCTTGACTCGGTGACCAAGGAGCTACATCAGGGTGGGGCAGTGGACATGGCCTACCTGAATTTCAGCAAGGCTTTCAACACTGTTCCATGTAAGAGATTGGTAAGCAAGCTGGGTAGCTTGGGGATGGGGAACAAGGTTTTAACCTGGGTAAGATACTGATTAGGGCATAGGAGACAGTGAGTAGTGGTAAATGGAGTTTGTGCTGAGGAAGGGAGTATGATCTGCGGGGTACCTCAGGGTTCAGTGCTGGGACCAGTCCTCTTTAATGTCTTTATTAGTAATAAAGCAGAGGAGCTAGAAGGGAAGGTCTGCCTCTTTGCAGATGACACCAAGATCTGCAACAGGGTGGACACTCTGGGGACTGGGAGTGCAAAGGATGGGCAGTGATCTAAAAAAACTGAAGAAGTGGTCAAAGGTATGGCAGCTGGATTTTAATGGAAAAAAGTGCAAAATAATGCACATAGGCTATAGAAACCCATGGGCAGAGTGCAAATTGGGTGGAGTGATACTGACAATGACCAAGCAGGAAGGAGACCTGTGGGTAATCATACTGGATGACCTAAAGGTGGCCAGGCAGTGTGACAAGGCAATGCTAATGGGATGCTGGGATGCATAGGAAGAGTATCACCAGAAGAAAAAGGGAGGTGGTATTACCCCTATATAGAGCGCTATTACGACCCAACCTTGAGTACTGTGTCCATTTCTGGAGATCGAATCTCAGGAAGGACATAGACAGAGTGGAGGCAGTCCAGAGGAGAGCTACCAAATGGTGTAGTGTCTGCATCAAAAGCCCTATGAGAAGGGTTTTAAGAAGCTCAATATGTACACTCTAGAGGAGAGGAGGGTGGTATGATAGAGACCTTTAAATACCTTATGTGGGTTAATGAGGTACAGGAAAGGAGTATTTTTTTTAGAAACAAAAGGTGCTGTAGTACAAGGGGACATGCTATGAAGCTGAAGGGGGGTAGGTTCAGGAGAGTTATGAGGAAGTATTTCTTCACAGAAAGAGTGGTGGATTCCTGGAAAAGCCTTTCAGCTGAGGTGGTGGTTTAAAACCAATGGTTGGGTTTAAAAATGCCTGGGATAGGCACAGGGGAATCATAGGGGTAAGGGGGGGGGCAGAGACAGCACCATAGATCAAGTGGATCTGCAGCAAAAATGAAGGTAGAAAATAAATAAATAAATTGAGCAGACTGGGTGGGCCATGCGGCTCTTATCTGCCATCAGACTGTATGTTCCTTCCCTTCCCTCCTCCCTCTCTCCTCCTTCCTCCCTCCTCCCTCCTTCTTCCTTCCTTCCTTCCTTCCTTCCTTTCATTTTAGAGGACCAGCACCTATATGTAAGTAGCACTCTTGCCTAGCACGTACAGTAGTGAGCCTAATATTTTTCCTGGGAATATGCTGGACGCATAGATCATGGACAGGGCACTGCACAGGGACACCTACACATTTCTAACTTAATGAATGATAATTAACATGAATTTACACAAGAAAGCTCATGCTTTTCTAAGAGTTTTAAAGATATATATAACAAGTGATGGCAAAGGTGAGGCTGATGAGTTTATCTAGATTTTGGGAATACAGTACTAAATACAGCCATGCACACAAATAAATATGAAGCATAATATACATAACATCGGAACATAGTCATTTAATGTCAAAAGGGACTCTATACATAGGGAAATTACTGGACTGGATTAAGAAATGGTTGAGTAACAGACAAAGGTGTTGCTAGCTTGAGACACTGTTCGGGCCCAGATCCCAAAGCAATAGGCCAGGGGCCTGGGGGCTGCCAAGGCCTCTAAAAGCTGTTGAAATTTTGGTGTTCTCTGGTGCAAAATAACACATTTCTGGCACCTTTTCCTTGTTTTTTTCCTTACCTCTGTAACAGTATAATCACACACAGTAGCTGCTGTCCTCATTCTCCCCCCACACACACACAGCACCACAACCATTTTTAGAGACTCTGCTGTACACAGAGCAGGACTGGCCCACCCAGATACCGGGAAATTTCCAGGCAGACCCCCCCCCCCACACACACACACTCCTTTGGGTACCTGACCATCTTCTGAATTTCGCATTTGTAACCTATTTCCTAATTACATGGGGTTGTCTGGGCACTGCAAGTAAATTTAAAGATGCAAACATAGAGCTAGTGTATTAAATGTAAGTTGAATACTGATAAGAATGTGTCACCCTGGGCTCCACCTTACTGATTTTCCAGGTGGGCTGCTGCCTCAACTTTTCAGGTGGGACCCCTGTACCCCAATCCAACCCTAACTGTAGGCGCTGCATATACCACACTTGCATCTGATCAGGGCTGTAGTCCCACTAGCCACACAGTGTAGATCTGTGCCAAGACCAATGTGACCTGCATACACACATATGTATTTATAGTGCAGGGCAAGTCAGAATCCCTAGAGCTAAAGGTGTCTATACTTGATGATTGACTGACAAACAGATTCAGTCTTGAGCCATGGTGAAAAAAGTCAGCCGCTACTAGTGCCAGTAGATGAGTCACAGCAAAAGAACCGCAAATAATATTACCAAACTGTATCATTGGTGGTCAGTGTAGCAACTGGAAAGAAGAACCATCCTTGTTTTTACAGTTTTTTGAGCCACACCACATAGTGAAAAAATTAGCTGCTTCAGATCCACAGCCAAAAAAGAAACAAGTGGCTAACTGCAAATAACTGAAACTGTATCATTGGTTATGAGGTCAGTGTAACAGGAGAAGCCACTGAAGCCTTGTTCTTGAATTTTTACCTGCATTTTGGACCCCCATTCATTTTTGGCACACAGATAGGGTTGAGACTCACTCCGACGGACCAGAGATGGATCAGCTGTGAGTGCGGAGCAATCTGAGGTGGCCACGACACTTTAAAATTTAACTTCGATTGGTTGTCAAGTGCTGTCTTAGAGTGGCAGCAAGCATGAAGTCGAGCAGTGCATTGTGTCTCCATGCCATGATGCACATGAGCGTGTGAGCCTGCGCTAGTCCATCTCTGGAACTGCCCAAAGTGCCTCGGTGATGTCCGATAAAGAGTGCCCTGGCAGGCAACTAAATTCATTAACTTAAAAAAAAGCAGAACTTAATCTATCTTGCAGGGGGGATCTGATCTATCTTGAGGGGGTCAGAGTTGTCTGACCCCCCCCACCCAGCATATGGGCCTGCCTGTGTTGAATTGCTTTGTTGTAAACCCACTTGTCCGTGTCATCCGATTGCCAACATTCTCATTTGCCTTCGGAGAGGAGGATTTTTCTCAGTCTTGAGACTACAGTTCATGATGGGGGACCCAAACCAGAGGAATGCAGAACAGTTGGGATTGGGAAGAAATGGAAGTTTAGAAGCAGTGTTTTGCAGGACAAGGTTTGGGGCCCCAGACAAAACATTTTAGACCCAAGCCCCGGAGGCCCAGCCCTAACAATGCCCCTGGTAACAGATAGCAGGACGTGATGAGAAAAAACATTTCAGGGTGGAAAGAAACTACTAGTGAAGTTCCACAGGAATACATTCTGGGACTTACGTTGTTTATTTTTTATTTTATTTATTTAGTTTTTGTTGACCGGGTAAGTGCACTAGACAAATCCTGCCTATTTTCAGGCACGACCCGGGGGAGGGGGATACAGATGAATACCAACTGACCTTGAACCAGATTAAGCTGTTGGTGGTATTTTTAATGAATGAGGGAAATGTGGCCAGGGCACTGGAGAAATTCCCCTACTCTTTCCGATAAGTGCCATGGGATCTTTAACATCCAACTGAACTACCACCAATCCAGGCAGATGGGACCTCGGTTTAACGTCTCATCTGAAAGACGGCACCTCAGAAGTGCAGCACCCTTCTCATGCTGCACTACAGTGTCAGTACTGGGATATTAATCCAAGTGCCAGATGTGGGAACTGAACCCACAGCCCTCTGATCTCCCGTCCTCAAAGACAAGTGTGCTACCTACTGAGCCACTATTACCTTACAGTACCTAGTTAGATTTTGACCAGGAAAGAGGGCAAGAAAATACTTCCTGTTTTCAGCCTTGTCCTGGTGGGAGGGGGAGACACATATGCAAACTGACTGATATTGAACAAGGTTAAAGAGCTAGTACATGGCCTGAGATAAATATTAACTTTAAAAAGTAGTCCACTGGTGCTTTATATAATAACTGATATGCTTTTCCCCAACTTTTGATAGATTTTCTACCTGACAGTGCTTGGCATGATGAATGGAACAATACTCTGCTTGGATGATACATGTACTGTACATGGTGGCAGAGATCTTATTTGTGATATGTTTTATAGACCACCAGATACATGGATAGAAACTGAAAAAATCAATTCTAGAGACACAGGTGCAGCATGTGCTAAGGGCACTTTTATTTTGACAGGAGACCTGAACTTGCCTGTGTGTGGTTTGTGACCTAGATGGCCAGTCCCTTTTTGAATAGGAATAAATGGTGATGGTCGGTAGAACATAATGTGGGCAACTCCAGAACGGTGAAAAGAAAAGAGGGCAGGGGAATTACAGTATGGACTGAACAGCAATGTAAGTATTACCCCCACCCTGAGGTGCTAGGACCTCAGAGTTGGTTATTTAAGTAAGGGAGGTGCCGGGGGCAAAGCCCCACACAAAAAAAGAAAAGTCGCCATTTGCGTCCTTACTGTAATTCCTTCATAATTCCAGACTTGCCATTCTGGAGTCACCATTATCACATAAAACCGTGATGTTAGAGGAGTCTGCCTTACATGCACACTTAACGGTGATGTAGGAAGTCTCCGTGATCTCTCTATACTAGAAGACTTGAACATAGCAGAAGTTCACTGGGAAGAAAGTGACTCTGTCTACATAATATGTCACTGTAGCCTAGAGGTTAGAGAAATGAGCTGTGAATAAGTTTGCTACATCCTGCAAACCTGGGTTTGATTCCCACAACCTCCACTTGCATATAGTGTGACTCTGAGCAAGTCACTTAACCATCCAGTGCTCCTGGATTACTGCTGAAAAGAGGCACTAGTGGTCCTTACCCAATTACCAAGAAAAAAAAAGGGTTAAGTGATAACATTCAGTTTTGTGAAGTATACTCACAATAACCGGCTTCCGTGGATGATTAAATGCCGAGGCGAAGCCAAGGCGTTTAATCTCCACAGAAGCCGGTTATTGCGAGTATACTTCACAAAACTGAATGTTACTACTATTATACCACTAGAATTTGTGGTATAAAGGTATTTTTTAATGAGATATTATACTTAAGTTGTACCGAGGTAATGTGCATCCGTGTGTCTGTGAAGTGTAGTGGGACCGGAGCATGTAAGAAACTCGATGACTAAATTCTGCTTTTCAGAATATACATGTACCTGTGAAAATATCAATATCTGAGACTTACTAGTAGACATGGTACTTGAATGTTGCTCCCATTGCAAACCGAGTGGTAAAACCGTTTTTATTTTGTGTTGCGGTACCGAATACATGAGTTTGAACCTGTGCATTAGGCAAGTTTTAATGTGCATGTCCAGAATCGCTGACTGGATTTGCCAACACAAAATAAAAAGGGTCGTAGCGCTCGGTTTTTAGTGGGAGCAACTTTCAACTACTGTGTCTGTTAGTAAGTGTCAGATATTGATATTTTTATAGGTATAATTGGAAAAGCAGAATTTAGTCATTAACGAGTTTGTTACATGTTGCAGCTGCAGTATAGTTCAGAGAGACGAGGAGCACATGCGATGCTACTTAAATTTGATGTCTGGTGAAAAAAAAATACATTGTCAGCAGTGAATACAAATTGGGATAGCTATAAATGTTATAGAACTAGATGTTGCAGTAGGCACCTTTACTGTTAGTGTTTTAAAATTAGGGTAATACTGTTCATGAGTAAGATGCAGTGTGTGTAGGACTGTGAGTGGACAGGCATGGAAGGCAATGTGGATAAACGACTGTGGGCATGGTTAGAGGTCAATAAACTACTCTGGGAAGGTGAATAAACTACTGTGGGTGTGGTCATAGGTGAATAAACTATTGTGGGCATGTTGCTAGTAGTTTGTGGGAGAATAACTTACAGTTTTCCTGTGTTCTGATTGGCTGAGAGTAGATACCTGTGGTATAATGTGATATATTTAATGAGCACAATATCACACAATATGCAACAACCTCAACCACTGCTGCCTCAGCATTGGACATAGTACTACAGTAAGTAACCATACCAAAACCATTGTGGGCGTTGTCAGAGCACCTCATGGTAACAATGACCATAACATGTGTACCATCTAGAAAAATGCTATGAGAGAATGGTAAAAATAGTCAAAGAGATTTTAGAGAAGCAAATCTTGAGGGTATGAAGAAAGAATTGAGATACTGGAGTCATAATTTATTTATTTGTTTAAAATTTGGTAACTGGGAAAAGCTCACTGAGCTAAGGCTCGTTTCCAGGTGTGACTGGGGGGGGGCAGACAGAATAAGATACAATGTCTGAAAATTATAGTTGAATATTTGATTTGAAAATACAATGAAACAAACAGTGGTTACAACAGGCAGCATTACAGATGAAGGGGCAACTGGATAGCACATGAAAAGCATTAGTATTGTGTAAAGCAAAAAATAAATGGACACGCGTGAGAGTCAGTAAAAGTGCTCCGAGCCTGAAGAGGTAGGTGACAGTGCTGGCAGTGTCTGAAGACAGCCAGAAGGTTTAGGAAGAAATTAAAGGAGTGGGTGTTGGAAAACAAATAGAATATCTTTAAAAATAAGCTGGAAAACATTACAAATAAGCATATTCCAATAAAAAAATGAATACAGCAAAAAAGGACAAAAGCTGGCGTGGCTATCAGCAAACATTTGTAAAGTAGTATAAAAAAAGAACAAATCATTCCACGCATACAAAACAGATAAGTAAGAGGAAAAGGGAAACCATCTAAAATATATTCAACAAACTACAAAAGGGAGACAGGAAAACCTAAAAGAAGCATGGAAAAGAAAATTGCAAGGGCAAGAAAAGGCCATTACAAATGATTTTATGGATATGGACAAAGTAAGAAAAAAGTATGTAGACTACTGTAGTAGGACCAATAAAACAGGAAAAAAGTCAACTAGAAAATAAAACTGATATTGCAGAAGCAGTAAACAATTTTGTCGGCTGATGATGAGCACCCACCAGTTATCTCCTCAAGAAATGATGACAGTGAGGACATGATGATATAAACCAATACAGTTATGGACAAGGTGAAATCACTTAAAGAGACACTGTCAGCTTTTTGCTTCATTTTTTGCCCATCACAAAATGGTGCCTGCAGCCATCTATATTGCATGAGAAAACAATATATGGTCCTCAAGCCAATGTTTTATTCATTTAGTTGAGGTTTTACAAGACTTCCACTTACTGTCATCCCAATCATAATCCTATCCACCACAGCCTCTGGTGCGTTCACATAACAGCATGGTGCCAGAGCGCTGTCAAACTCATGCATGGACAAGGTGGGGAAATTTTGTACAAAGCTGTAAATTGCAAGCCGTGTCTCCTGGCATGCGAATCAGTGTCGATGCTGCTGCACATGCCCCAAGTCATGGCTTGCAATTTCAGTATCTCATTAAACCCCCTTATAGCACTCAGTTTTCAAAAGGACATACTTTACTTGTATCAGCTCACTACCTGGTTTTACAGCATACACTTGGATAATGTTGAACAACATTTTCCCATCTCATCCTTGCACAAGTTTGACAGTGCTCTGGTTGCCATGTTGTTATGTGAACACACTGTAGGCTTTGGAGGATGGGATTAAGGTCAGGATGAGATTAAGTGGATAACAACTCAAATTAATAAAGTACTGGGATTGAGAACAATTAATTATTTAATGCTATATAGATGGCTGCAGGCATTGTTTTGTCATGGGTGGAAAAATGAAGCAGAAAGCTGACAGTGTCCCATTAAGATAAACAAGTCCCGAGGCATGCACCCAATGATCATTTAAGGATTCACACACAAGCTGGTGGAACTATTAACTGAAATAATAAGTGATTCACTTAAAACATAAGTGATCCCAGGAGACTGGAAGGAGGTCACAGATAATCTGATTCTCAAAAAGGACATGAATGGACATAAACAACTATAGACCAATTAGCCTCATATGTGTTCTTGACAAATTACTAGAATCAGTAATCAGAGACCATGCTGGACTTAGTACAACCAATATGGACATAAGGGACATAACAGACACATCACAGCATGGCTTCACCACGGGAAGGCCTTGTATAACTGTTTTTGATTAACTATTTCCTTCCTATTAGAAATGGGCTAGATACCAAGAAACCAGTAGATGCGCTAGATTTTGACTTTAGTAAAACTTTTGACAAAATCCCTCACAGAAAACTTGTCCACAAACTGGAGACAATAGGACCAAACAGCAATGTTTTAAAATGGATTGGTGGTTAGTTAATCTGTGGAAAACAGACTGTCGTCAATGGCTTGGGCAGTGGGGTTACAAGTAGAGTGCCACAAGGTCTGTACTGGGTTCGGCATTGTTTAACCTGTTTGTTAGTGACATGTTAAAAGGATGTAACCAGTTGGATTAGTTCATTTGCAGATGACACTAAGACAGCCAGTATTGTAGAGAATGAATCAGATATAATACAGCTACAGAAAGACCTGGGCATATTAGGTAAATGGGCCAAGAAAAACACGATGCATTTTAATGCTGGCAAATGTACTGTCATACGTTTTGGAGCAAGAAACAGAAAAAAGTGATTATTACTTAAATGGGATTAAAATGAAAACCTCTGAATCAGAGAGAGAGAGAGAGAGAGATTTAAGAACATTCATTATTTGTAGATCTTAAGCTAAAAATCAAAGCTACAAGTTTGGTTCTACCAAAGAATCAAATATCTCAAACTTTGGGTGTTCGATTTTTGTGAACGGTGGCAAACATTCCATGAAAATTGGTGGACGTTAGGTTTGTCTGGTTCGAATGGTGCAGACCAGTCAAACCAACTGAACAGCAAACCGCAATTTGCCCCTGAAACAGTTAACTGACTACAGCACTAATAGGTCTCAATGTGATTCATGCAGGCTCCAGCCTCATTTTAGAACTACTTGACCCTGCTTAATCATCACAGAGGGTAGCTCACTCACGGGCTCGTCATCAGGCCGGTAGGTAGCTCAGGCAGGGCTATGTGATCGATTAGTTAGATTAGCTATAAAATTGTTCACACCTGAAAAAAAAATCTTCTTGAATAAAAAAATCTGAGCTGTTAGCAGAGCTGCTGAAGGTGTACTTTAGAGAAAAAGGAAGAAAAAAAGCGTGAGAAGACAGGCTGAGCAGCAGCACTGTTGTAGGCTTGCATCAGGCCTCTTGGACCAAGGGCTTGCCTGTGAGGGGAGAGAGAGGGGAGTAATACTGTATTCTGGGCCACTGGAGGAGGAGGATGGCGTGTGCTTGAGTCTGGGTAGTGGGCAGATGGGGCATGAGGTGACAATCTTCAGTGCCCACTTGTTGCCTTAAATAATTTAATATAAGCAGTGCAGTTCCATTTTTTGTTCTTGTTGCAGAACTGGCCTTTTGGCAGGGCAAATAAAAGTACCCCCCTCCCAAAAAAAGTCACCAGAGCTTCTGCCAGGAGCCTTAAAGTTAAAAAGACTTTTTTTTACTTAGACCCTGGCAGAAGCCTGATGTGACTGTTTTTTTTTGGGGGTACTGTCTTAGTAATTTAATTATTCCTTCCTCCTCTTTGTCCTGAGTCCAGAAGCAGCCGGTGTGTATTGTTCTGACTCTCAGGTGTACTGTTGCAGTGTGATCTGGGCAAGTTACTGATGTGACTGTTTTTTTTTTTGTGGGGGGGGGGGTACTGTCTTAGTAATTTAATTATTTTACTCAAGTAAGTGTGCCAGCTGGCACTATGACATTTTGTGGCCACTGGTAGTTGGCACCTTGGAGGCATTCAATAAAAAATAATTCTTCATTCACATTTCCTTTTGTGGGAGAGGAACACTCTAAATACCTTTGCCCAAGTTTCAAGCTTGCTTGCCGGCTGCAACAGTTACTGCTTTCTTCCTCCTCCTGAGTCCTGACACACCCTTTTGAAGTGTGATCTGGGCAGTGGGCAGGGCAGCAAGTGTGTGTCAGCTGGCAGTGTGCTGGTGCCTGGCCCCTGGTAGTTGGCACCTTGGTGGCATCTCATAAAAAATAGTTTTCTTTTTTTATTACAGTTTTTAGTAACACAAAGTTTCCTTAACAACACTGTAAATGCATTGCAATTGTGATGTAGTTATATGCAACAAACATGTAACTACAGTGTAATTACCCCTGTTCCATGTAATTAATGATTACCTACCCTGCAGTTACATTGAAACTGACACTTAAAATAAAGCGTGACCCAGTTTTCAAATGCAAACTCTTAGGGCTTGATTCTCAGAGGGTGACAAAGGGCTTGCACATGCCCTGCGTCGAACCCTGTGCCAATCACATTGCCCCACCATGTGCCACATTTACATAGGTCACTCACCTTTGTAACACTTTACCCCCCTTTATGGTGGTTTCTGCCAATTATGTGGCACAAACCCATAAAAAGGACTACGAAGTTAGACCAGCAAAACTGGTCTAACTCACGGCATGGGGTGCATGGAATCGTGAATCCTGATTGCCAGCCGGGGAATGCCACAAGACCTTTGCGCCATATGTTTGGGGGACCCAGGGCTTGTGGCATTCAAAATGGTTAGAGGATTGAGCCTGTGGTCTTCTTGTTCCCCCACGCTGCAGTGTTTTGTTCCCTCTGAGTCCTGAAGCAGCCTGTCTGTGTGTATTGTCCTGAGCTGTGCTGTTGCAGTGTGATCTGGGCAGTGAACAGGGCAGCAAGTGTGTGCACGCTGGTAGCATGCCAGTACCTGGCCCCTGGTAGTTGGCACCTTAGTGGCATTCCATAAAAAACATTTTTTTTCCTTTGTAGCAATTTTTAGATTGAAACTCTTAGTCTTCACGTTCCTCCAAGTTGCAGTGCTTCCTTCCTTTCTGAGTCCTTAGCACCATGTGTGTGTGTGTGTGTGTGTGTGTGTGTGTGTGTCCAGAGCTATGCTTTTGCAGTGTGATCTGAGCTGTGGGCATGGCAGCAAGTGTGTGCACGCTGGTAGTGTGCCAGTGCCCATCCCCTGGAACTTGGCACCTTGGGGGCACCCCATAAAAAAAATCTCCACATTCACTCATGTTATCAACGTTCCTTCCTCCTCTTTGTCCTGAGTCCAGAAGCAGCTGGTGTGTGTATTGTTCTGACTCTCAGCTGTACTGTTGCAGTGTGATCTGGGCAGGGTAGCAAGTGTGTGCCTGCTTGAAGTGTGCTGGTGCCCATCCCCTGGTGGTTGGCACTTTGGTGGCATTTTCTTCCTCCTGTTTCCTCAAGCAGCGTGTGTGTATATGTGTGTGTGTGTGTGTGTGTGTGTGTGTGTGTGTGTGTGTGGCTGTGCTCTTGCAGTGTGATCTGGGCAGTGCAGCAAGTGTCTTCCAGCTGGCAGTGTGCCAGTGCCTGGTCCCTGGTAGTTGGCACCCTGGTGGAATCTCATAAAAATAAAATAAAAGAAAAAGTCTCCATATTCCCTCAAGGTACTGGCATTCCTTTCTCTTTCTCCTTCTGAGTCCTGAAGCAGTGTGTGTGTGTGTGTATGTGTGTGTGTGTGAGTGCATGCGTGTGTATGTGTGTGTGCATGTGTGCGTGTGTGTGCGTGCGTGCATGTGCCTGTGTGTCAACCCGACGCTGAACTGTGCTGTTGTGGTGTGATCTGGGCAGTGGACAATGCAGCAAGTGTGTGCACGCTTGCAGCATGCTGGTGCTCGGACCCTGATAGTTGACACCTTGGTGGCATCCCATAAAAAAAAAATTTCACATTACCTCAAGTTACTGTTGTTCCTTCCTCCTCCTCCTAAATCCTGAAGCAGCCTGTGTGCGTTGTTCTGAGTTTTGCCGTTGCAGTGAAGGGAAATGATTTGGGCAGTGGGTAGGGTGGCAAGTGTGTGCCATCTGGCAGTCAGTGCCTGGCCTCTAGTTGGTACCTTGGTGGCATTCCATTCAAAAAATGTAATAAACATTCTCCACATTACTTCAAGTTACTGATGTTCCTTCCTCCTCCTCCTCCTCAGTACTGAAGCAGCCTGTATGTGTGTCATTCTGAGCTGTGTCATTGCAGTGTTTGCTGAGCAGTGGGCAGGGCAGCAGGTGTGTGCCAACTGGCAGCATGCCAGTAACTGGCCCATGGTAGTTGGCACCTTGGTGGCATTCCATAAAAATATATTTTTCTTTTTGTGGCAGTTTTCAAATTGAATCTCTTAGTCTTCATGTTCCCCCAAGCTGCAGCAATTCCTTCCTCCTGAGTCCTGAAGCAGCCTGCGTGTGTGTTTGTGTGTGTGTGTGTCATCCTGAGCTGTGCTGCTGCAGTGTAAGCAGACAGTGGGCAGGGCAGCAAGTGCATGCCAGCTCACAGTGTGCTGATGACAGGCCCCTGGTAGTTGGCACCTTGGTGCCATCATAGAAACATAGAAACATAGAAGTTGACAGCAGATAAGGACTGCAAGGCCCATCCAGTCTGCCCATTTTTTCTACTTTATGAATATGCCATAGGCCTGTACTCTGTCAATGGCCTATCTATTCATACTCATTTTTATTGCTCCTTTATGCCTATCCCATGCCTGTTTGAAGCCCTGCACTGTATTCATATCCACCACTTCCTGAGGTAGGCCGTGCCATGCATTCATCACATTTTCTGTGAAAAATAACTTCCTCACATTCCCCTGTAATCGGCTTCCCTCTAATCTCATGCTGTGTCCTCTTGTCCTGCTATTTTTCTTATATTGAAACATGTTAGACTCTTTCACCTTGTTAATGCCCTTAAGATATTTGAATGTTTCGATCATATCACCTCTCTTCCTCCTTTGCTCTAGGGTATACATATTGAGCTCCGTTCATCTGTCCTCGTATATTTTCTGATGCAGTTCCTGCACCATTTTGGTTGTCCTTCTCTGGACTGCTTCTATTTTGTTAATGTCCTTGTGCAGGTGTAGCCTCCAGTACTGCACACAGTATTCCAGATGGGACCTAACCAGTCTCTTGTAAAGAGGGATTATTACCTCCCTCTTACAACTTGCAATACTCCTACTAATACACCCCAACATCCCTCTAGCTTACCTACTGCTTTAGTGCTCTGCTTGGATGATTTCAGGTCATCTGTGATGATGATGCCCAAGTCTCTTTCTTCCCTTGTGATTGCCAGCAACTCCCCTCCCAACCTATAGGTGGCTTCATGGTTTCTCTTCCCTATGTGCATGATCTTGCACTTCCTTGCGTTAAACCCCATTTGCCACTCTTCTGATCATTTTGCTAGTTTATCCAGATCTCTTCTCATTCTGCCCACTCCATCTAGATCATCTATTCTGTTGCAGATCTTGGTGTCATCTGCAAACAGACAAACCTTACCCTCCAGTCCATCTGCAATGCCACTGATGAAGATATTGAAAAGAACTGGCCCCAGGACAGATCTTTGAGGTACCCCACTTGTGACTTGCATCTCTTCTGACTGTATGCCATTTACCACCACTCTCTGTTTTCTGCCAGCCAACCAGTTTGCCACCCATTTGACCAACTTCTGACCCACCCCGAGCCTACCCTGCTTATTAATCAATCTTCTATGTGGAACAGTATCGAAAGCTTTGCTGAAGTCAAGGTAGGTGACATCAATTGCTCCCCCTTGGTCCACCACTCTGGTTACCCAGTCAAAGAAATCTATGAGACTAGTTTGACAGGACCTTCCTGTTGTAAACCCATGCTGTCTTGGATCCTGTGTTCCTATGGATTCCAGGTGTTGCACTATCCTTTCCTTAAGGAGGGCCTCCATAATCTTGCCCACTACAGAGGTAAGACTGACTGGTCTGTAGTCCCCTGCCTCCTCCCTACTACTACTCTTGTGGAGCAGGATCACATGAGCCTTTCTCCAGTCTTCTGGGACCTCTCCACAAAAAAAAAAAAATTCTCCACATTAGCTTAAGTTACTGATGTAGTAGTTACAGTGGTTTGAAGCCCGATATGTGGAAAACTCCATCTGACATGCCCTTCCACTCTGTTTCATCTAATTGAATGCTTGCCTCCTTTTCCCATGCATTCAGACTGTTAGCAAGTTGAGTCCCAGTTTCAGGTTTGCCTCAAAGAACCATGTATGAAATAAGTTTTTTTATGTGTTGCCTCTTCCCTGCTTGCTCAACAAATCTGACCAAGGGGCGAAGCTCTGACTGTAATTCTTGCAGCATATTGCCTCCAATTATAAAGGAGGTTACTTGGGGCTATCGAAAGAAGTCCACCCAGTGCAATGTATATTCTTACTGCATTTCCCTGAAAATCTTAATATTCCCTTCTTTCACAAATTGTGCAAAGGTTTCTAATCCATTTGTTCCCCCATCTCTTAAAAACTGCATCTGTTCTCAGTGGTTCAAGTGCTTCACAACAGTCTATTTTTATGTATCTGGTGATGGTGGCTGTGATTCCTAATTCCTTACATACCTCTTGCCAGGCAAGGCACATTTGTCTGATCCGTGGATTATTTATTGATTGTGGGTAATTGTGAGCAATGTGCAAGAGTTTTGAATCTGTGTAGGGGTTATGCAGATTTATTGCTATTTTTTTCCATTGGTAACCGGACATATTTTGGGTTCACCTTTTTATATATTATCCATGGGATAAGTTGGTCCATCTAGAAATTAAAAATTTGGTAATCCTACCCCTCCTTTTGTCTTTGGTTGCTGAAGAGCTGACTGCTTAATCCTTGGCTTTGTCTTTTGCCATATGAAGACACAGGCAGCTTTCTCTATTTTTACCCATTAAAATGAGTAACACTGAGAACTGCCGAAGAGCACAGCAAAAGCAAACAGGATACTCGGCTGCATAACCAGGGGGAATTACCTCCAGGAGGAGGGAGGTGGTCCTCCCTCTGTATAACGCCCTGGTCAGGCTACACCTTGAGTACTGTGTGCAATTCTGGAGAACCCTCCTTAAGAAGGACATAGCACTGCTGGAGACAGTCCAGAGGAGGGCAACAAGGATAATACAGGGCTTGGAGTGTAGGACCTATGAGAAAAGGCCAGAAGAACTCAGGCTGTATACACTGGAGGAGAGGAGGGACAGAGGGGACATGATAGAGGTCTTCGAGTATGTAAAGGGATAAATAAGGGTGGAGACAAGGAGGTGTTCAGGCTTAAGAAGGGGGGAACCACCAGGGGGCATGAGTGGAAGCTGGAGGGAAGGGGGAGTACAGGGGAGAGTGCAGGAGGCACTACTTCACTGAGAAGAAGGTGGAACCATGGAATGCACTGCCCAGTAGTCTGCTGGAAGAGAGCACAGTGGAAGGATTCAAGAAGGGTTGGGACAGGTACAGAGGTATGTTGAAGTTCTCTGGGTCTGGGGGGGGGATGAGCTCCCAGTAGGGGGCTGGCTACCGAGCAGACTTGATAGACCATGAGGCCTATTCTGCTGGCTTTCACAATGTTACTATGTTACTGTACTTGTGGTATATTGATGGAGAAGGTTTGGAATAAAAATAAGAACCATGGTATGAATTTATTCTAATTGACTTGATTTTATCAAAAGGGACAGAGGCAAGAGTTCCCAGCACATAAGATCTACGGGATCTCCATGATAAGTTTCCCATAGTTTACCTGATATCATTTTGATAGGTCTGCCGGGATTTGGATGCCCAGATAGTGAATCTGGCTTGTGACCCACCAGTACGGTATACATGTTTTTAGCTCAGGTAACATCTGTCCACTTAATAATATTACTTCAGTTTTTGATTCATTAACCTTAAATCCTGAGATCTGACCAACTTGTTAAAGTATGTTTTCTGTAATCAGAAAGGACCTAAGGAGGTCCCTAAGGTATAGCATGGTATTATCTGCATATAGGGAGATTCTCGACTCCCCCCAGTCAAACCCTCTCTGTTTCTTTGTGAGGTCTTATCTGGGATGTCAATGGTTCTGTACATAAACCAATAAAAACAGGCAACATAGGACAACCTTACCTCATTCCCCTGACTATTCTGATTGTGTCAGAGACTGTTCCATTAGCTTTGTTTCTCGCTTGATGGCAGTTATACTGTTCTTGAAGCATATATAGAAACATAGAATCAGCCAGCAGATAAGGACCATACAGCCCCCACCTAGTCTGCCCATTTGCCTACTCACCGCTGCAGCCCCAGATCCGATTTGATCTGCAGCTCTCCTGCTCCGTACATCTCCAGGGTACCCTTATGTCTATCCCATGTACTCTTGGAGCCCCGTATTGTTTTCACCCTCACCACTTCTGCTGGAAGGCTGTTCCACGGCCCCACCACCCTTTCAGTGAAAAAGTACTTCCTAGCATTACCCCTGAGTCTTCCACCCTTCAGCCTCATATCACGCCCCCTTGTTCTTGTGCAGTTTTCTCTGAAATATGCTTTCCACTTGTACCCTGTTTATTCCCCTAAGGTACTTGAAGGTCTTTTATCATATCTCCCCTCTCCTTCTTTCCTCCAGCGAATAGATATTAAAGTCCTTAAGTCATTCCTCATAGGGCTTCTGGTGCAGTCCATGTGCAATCTTCATTGCCCTTCTCTGGACTGCCTCTATTTTGTCAATGTCCTTCTGAAGATGTGGTCTCCAGAACTGGACACTATTGTTGCTTGGATAGTGCCTATGTGAATCCGGCTGTGCTCCATCAGATGGTGGCACCATCCAGGCGGGTTCTGACCCGGGATCCAGCCAAATTCGGAGGTCAGATCCCACATTATCCGATGCTGCATCCAGTGATCTGGTGCTGGATCCTGGCAACAGATCCAGGGATCCAGTGCCAGATCTCTGGATCCGGCATCAGATAATGCGGGATCTGACCTGGATCTGGGGAGTTGGATCCATGGTTGGACAACTATGGCTATTCGACAGATCCACTATCCTGCCAAAATGGCAGGTATTTGGTGGATCTGGATTGCTCAGGATACTATCTGAGCAATACTACTGGACACAGTACTCCAGCTGAGGCCTCCACAGTGATCTGTACAGTGGCATCACCACCTCTTTCTTCCTGCTTGTTATGCCTCTCTCTATGCACCCCAACATTCTGTTTGCTCTCCCCACCTTCTTTTCACAGTGTTTGGTCACCTTCAGGTCATCAGATATGATATCCCCAAGGTCACTCTCCTGACTTCTGGTGGCCAGAATTTCCCCAACCATCCTGTACTCCTGCCTTGGATTCCTGTGACCCAGGTGCATGATCTTGCACTTTTTAGCATTGAAACTCAACTGCCAGACACCCAAACACTCCTCTAATAGGCTTAGGTCCTTTCTCATTTTTTCCACCCCCTCTGGTGTGTCCACTCTGTTGCAGATCTTGATGACATCTGGGAAGAGGCACACCTTTCCCCCAGATGCTCTGCAGTGTCTCTAATGAAGACATTGAATAGGATTGGCCCCAGCACTGACCCCTGTGGCACCCCGCTAGTCACATCTCTCTCTCCTTAGATTTCATGCCATTTACCACCACTATCTGAGTCCTGTCCCTTAGCCAGTTTTCCAATCCACTTTACCACTGTAGGACCCAATCCCAGTCTCCCCAATTTATTTAGCAATCTCCTGTGTGTGATAGTGTCGAAGGCCTTGCTGAAATCCAGGTAGGCCACATCCACTGCCCCTCCCTGGTCTACCACCTGGTTACCCAGTCAAAGAAATCTATAAGATTCATCTGACAGGACCTTCCCGCTGAGAATCCATGCTGCCTTGGATGCTGTGCCCTGCTGTCTTCCAGAAACTTCACAATCCTCTCCTTAAGTAAGGACTCCATTAGTTTCCCCACTACTGAGGTTAGGCTTACAGGCCTGTTATTGCCTGCCTCCTCTCTGCTTCCACTCTTGTGGAGAGGGACCACATCTGCCCTCCTCCAGTCCTCAGATTCCTCCTCCTTCTCTAGTGATGTATCGAAAAGGGCAGCCAGTGGTTCTGCCAGCATGTCCCTGAGTTCCTTTAGCACTCTGGTGTTGATTCCATCTGGCCCCATTGCCTTATCTACTTTTATTTTCACTAGTTCTTCTAGGACCCTTTCCACTGTGAATGAGCTGGTGTCTACCTCCTCCCCTGAATTCCCCTCTAAATGTGTCTTGATCCCTCACTTTCCCCATCCCTGGCAAATACTGAGCAAAAGTACTTGTTCAGTATCTCCACCTTTTCTAGGTCACCCTTTCTCCTCCTTCCTTCTTCAGCCTAACAATTCCATTTCTGGTCTTTTTCCCTCTCGCTAATGCATCTGAAGAAGGTCTTGTTGCCTTTCTTAATAGCCTGGGTGATACCTTCCTCTGTCTGTGCTGTAGCCCTTCTAATTATTTTCCCAGATTCCCTCTGCTTCTCCAGTTTGAAGTCATTCATTCATTCACAAAATCGTGAATGACTAGTACAGTACACACTGCAAGCCCATTGGTTGTCAGTGCGGACCAATGAGCTTGCAGCACATACTGTAAGCTGTCATTCGGTGGGCAGTCATGGAGGTGTGCGGGTGGGTCTGCTGCCTGCCGATGACATGGGGGAGCGGGGTGGGATGGGGTCCTGTGCGGGTGGGGGCTGGGGACCACTAGACTACCAAGGATGTGGGGATGCAGTTTTCGGCGATCAGTTATGGGCGGAGGGGGCACCACTGGACTACCAGGGAAATAAATATTTATTTATTACGGGATAGAGGTATGGGATGGGAGGGGGTACCACTAGACTACCAGGAAATGGGGCATTTATTTTATTCATACGATCAGGGTACCTGGTGGGGAGTAGGGGGGGGGCTACTAGACTGCCAGGGAATAATGTGGGTGCTTGTGTACGGTGTTCTGGGGAGGCAGCCACTCACAGCTGGTGGCTACTGTGTTGTGCTGTGCAATACAGCAGCCCACCTGTGAGTGGTTACCAGTTGAGTCTGTTTCTGATAGGCTGAATTTGTGCCCATGTATGAAGCTCATCTCGGGGATGTGCCGGTAGATGCACTGCACATCCTGGGTGAATATCAGGTTGTGCTACATATGCATGGGCACATGGGCACACCCCCTTGAGTTGCGCAGCATACATTATAGATGCGTCCCGGTGCATCTATGGTTGTGCAGTGCATCTCGGGCCTTTGAATGTGGCCCTGGGCACAATTCTGGAGATGCACCAGTGCAACTTAATTGCACCAGGCACATCTCTTTTGAATATCTATGCCATCACCTGAATTTTTGCTCCCCAAGTGCATGACTTTACACTTCTAGGCATTGACTCAAATCCGCCACACTTCTGATCATTCCTCCAACCTGCTTAGGTCCTTTCTCATTTTTTCTATCCCCTCTGGAGAGTCAACCTCAACCTTGTTGCAGATCTTGGTGTCATCTGCAAAAAGACATACTTTCCTCTCCAGCCCCTCTGCAATGTCACTTATAAAGACATTGAAGAGGACTGGTCCCAAGACTGATCCCTGTGGCACCCCGCTGGTCACCTCCCTCTCCTCAGCATGAACACCATTGACCAGCACCCTTTGTGTCCTGTCCTTCAACCAATTTCCGACACGGTTTACCACCTTGGGGCCCACCCCCTTGCTGCCTAACTTGTTTGCCAACCTTCTATGTGGGCCGGTATGAAATTCCTTGCTGAAGTCTAAGTAGGCCACATCCACTGCTCTTCCCTGATCCACCTCCCTGTTCACCCAGTCAAATAAATCTATTAGATTACTTTGGCATGACCTTCCCACGATGAATCCATGATGCCTTGGATCCTGTGCTCCACTAGCTTCAAGGAATGACACAATCCTGTCCTTTAACAGTGCCTCCAATAGCTTCCCCATCACTGAAGTCAGATTGACTGGTCTGTAGTTGTCTGCCACCTCTCAGCTCCCACTTTTGTGGAGATGGGCCACATTTGTCCTCCTCCAGTCTTCTGGGACATCCCCTGTCTCCAGTGATCTGTTGAATAGGGTGGTTAGTGGGGCTGCCAGTACCTCTCTGAGCTCCTTTAATATTCTGGGGTGAATGTCACCTGGCCCAATTGCCTTATCTGTTTTCAGGATACCGAGTTCCTCCAGGACTCTTTCTACTGTGAATGGAGTGGTGTCAACTCCTCCCCCCCGTTTGCTTTTATGGCTAAGCTGTGGGCCTTTGCCTTTGCCTTCCCCTTGCTTCGTGAAAATTGAATATAAGTATTTATTCAGTATTGCTGCCTTCTCTATGTCCTCCTCTGCACACCCTCCTCCTTCTTCCTTATTTATTCTGGCAATCCCACTCCTTGTGTTCTTTCTCTCACTGACATATCTGAAGAAGATCTTATCCCCCTTCTTCACAGCCTGTGCTATATTTTCTTCTGTTCATGTTTTTGCACTTCTGACCACCTTCCCTGCCTCCCTCTGCTTCCCTAGATACTGCTCCCTGTCCCTTTTCCCTCTGTGTTTCTTTGTATCTCCTGAAGGCTTTTCTTTTATCCCTCAGTTTGCAGGCCACTTCTCTCGAGAACCAAAGCGGTCATTTCTTTCACTTACTCTTGCTTTGCTGTTAACACAGAGGTTAGTTGCTTCTGTTATGGCCCCCTTGAGAATAGATTACTGCTTTTCCTCTCCTCCCCCCTTGTCCTCTTTTGTCATGGCTCCCCTGAGACATTCTGCCATTTTGTCAAAGTTGGCCCTCTTGAAATCCAGAACCTTGACTTTAGTGTGGTTTGCCTCCTCCACTGTGGTTACATTAAACCACACTGTCCTGTGGCCACTGGTTCCTATATGGCTTCCTACCTTAACCTCCTTAACCCTCTCCTCATTGGTGAGCACCAGATCTAGAATAGCCCCCTCGCAGGTGAGTTCAGCCACAAGCTGTCTTAGGCATGTCCCCTGTAGTGCGGTCAGTATGTTTCTGCTTTTGGCTGTGCTTGCCGTCTGGGTACTCCAATCTGCATCTGGTAGGTTGAAGTCCTCTAGTAGCAGTATTTCACCTTTGGTTGCCATTTTGTGGATGGCTTTCACTAGTGTTTCGTCTACCTCTTCCTCCTGCATTGGAGTTCTGTAGATCACCCCTGTTCTAATGCTGGTTCCATTTCCTGTCTGTAGGGTGACCCACAGTGCCTCTGCTCCCTCCTGCATCCTCTGAACCTCAGTTACTTTGATTCCCTTCATCACACACATGGCAACCACCCTCCCTTTCTTCCTTCCCTGTCTTTCCTGAAATGTGCATATCCTGGCATGGCTATATCCCATTCATGGTTTTCTGTGTTCCATGTTTCTGTAACAGTCACTATGTCCTGGTTCACATCCACCATTAAAGCCTCCAGATCTGGACTTTTGTTCCCCAGGCTGCAGGCATTTGTACATAATGATTTCCATGTTTGGCCCCCTTCCCTCTTCCTCCCCTCTGTCTCCATTTTGCATTTTGTCCCATTATCTGTTCTCTCCCCCATGTTAGCTACATAAGATTTCTGTTTTCTTGGTGGTATTTTGATCCTAGTATCCTGCTCTATGACTGCTCCTTCCTGGGGGGAGGGCAATATGGCATTCCCTACCTGCTTTCTCCTCCCCCCTCGGCTAGAGATGAAATATTTACATTTTTCACCCAAGATCTGGGTACCCCCCTTGAATGAATGTAGACCGTCCAATTTGTACAATCCTTTATCCCCCCAGGTGAGACCCCAGTCCCCAATGAAGCCAAAACCCTCCTGTCTGCATCAATCTTTCAATCATACATTGAATTCCCTGGTGCGGATGTCCCTTCCTTCCCTTCCCCTTGCCATAGACCTGCAGTACCTCCGAGACAGCTACGGAGCATGCTGCCTGCTTAAAGCCCCTTCCCAGGTTCTAAAGTCATCCTTCACTGCTTATATGTCCACTGTTTTCCTCGCTAGGTCATTTGTCCCCATGTAGACAATGACATCCAGCTCCTCCCTCTTAACTCATTGCCTCCACAGGATCTCCCTTAAGTTGCACCACTTGTCTCCTGTATACTGTTAATAGTAAATCCTGGGCCTTTCTAAGCAAAATTAAGCTATTGTCAGCATGCCCCAAACAAATCCTAACAGCTCAAGAACCATAAGTGCTAGACACAAAGTATGAGTGGCAAAGTTATTCAGCACAAAATTACCTTTCCAGTGGTGGTATGCAAAGAATAATATATAATTTTGTTTTTTTTCTATGCTGAAACAGCAAAAAAAAATTTGTTTTCACTAAAACAGGCAACATAAGCCATACACACCGTACCATAAACAAATATGAATAACTCCTAAAGTATACATGATATACACAGAATATCAGTGGCAAAGTTGTTCAGCACAAAATTATGTTTCCAACGGTGCTATGCAGTCAAATATATATTATATTTTGTTACATTATATATTAAAATATATAAGTGACTTCTCCAGACGTTGCCAGGGCACACAGGAAGTCAGTAGCTGACTTTTGTAGGTGTCCTCAGGACACACCAGTGTATTTTACTGATGCCTACAGGTGTCTGCTAGGAGACAATGAGTTAACTACTGCCCTGGCAATCCCTAGGATCCACTCCCCCCTCCCGTCGAGCTGTGCCACCAGTAAAACTAAGAATAAGTCTAATCTTCAGTAGGATTAGCCAGCATTTGAGAAAAAAGTGAAATCATTGTTGGTGAGGTGGAGTTCTCTCCACATATCAAGCAGAGTAACCTCTTCTATTGCATTGTGAACTGCTTTGGCCATCTGCTTATCAGTGACCACATTGCCAAAAGATCTGTCTGTCAGAGGGTTAATAAAGCAGTTAAACTTTCCTCCCATTAATATAGTACCCTGTATTAGTAAGATCACCTTTCTGAATACCCATTTCATAAAAACGGGTGTGTCCATTTTTGGGACGTACAGAAAATAAAGCGAAAACAGTGACCAAAGGCCTCCTCTGACACCACCTCCAGCCTTACATTTTCTAGAGTGTCTGTCTTAGTGACGGCAAAGGTCGTGTTTTTTTGAAAATGACTCACTGTTCCAGTTCTTTTACATGATTCATGAGAAACTGCCACAACTGTTCCTACCAATGGCCTAGCTAATTTTTGGTGTTCTGTGCCTGATAACATAGTTTCTCAACTAAAGCCCACATCACAATGTAGTTTATTTAATTGTGTGAGGATTTTAATTCATTTAACCACTGAATTAATCCCTTGATTATTGAACAAGACTATATTAAGGGTATGCATTTTTTTAGCAATTGTGTTCTGTTCATTTGGGAATGCAGGGGATGAGCCTTGAGCCACAGCCTGTTATTAAAACAAAGGAACAAAGGAGGGAGAGAGGTAACATGATAGAAACATTCAAGAACCTCAAGGGCATTAACAAGATGGAAGGGAACAACATAGTCCAGATTAATAGTAGTGCCAGGACAACAGAACATGACATGAAAGTGAGAGGTGGCCACATAAGGGGAAATGTCAGGAAGTTCTTTTTTATGGAAAGGGTGGTGGATGCATGGAATAGACTGCCCCAGGAAGTGGTGGCAGCCCATACAGTGGCAGGCTTCAAACATGAATGGGACAGAAACAAAGGAATAATAGAGATAGGAAGAAAAAGCTAAAGCCAATGACCAGATAGGATCACTGGAAGCTTCATTAGGCAGCTTAAATGGGCAAACTGCATGGGCCTAGCGGTCCTTATCTGCTGACAGCATCTATGTATCTATGTAAAATATCTGAGGCTGCTGGCTACACAGACCTTATAATTAAACACTGATACCCCATAGTGAATAACAAATAACTTGTACTGTAACAAATCTGAACAACTTTGCGCAACTGGTGCTGCATTAAACATTTTAATAACAACAAAGCATAGCAAGTGGTTCATTTAATTTGTAATCCTTTCAAGGTTAGCTAGGCCCCCACTACAAGTGGGTGATAAACTGTACCCAGATCTTTTGTGTGCTTGTGATCTTAGGTGAGCATGACCTGCTGAAGCTTAGGTCACTACTATGTCACCTTGGGAAGACCACCTCCCACTAATGTGTGAGTGGATATGGAAAGATGGTGCCTTCCCTTCATCGAAGGCTCTATCCAGTATGCAGTGGCCCATGCATATCTGCTGCTCATATTAAAGAGTGGACTGTGGTCCTTGTCGCCCCCCCATGGATAAGTAGAATTCCTTAATAATTTTAAGTCTTAGCTGGACTTACCCCCACATCACTTAGCAACTTTTTATAGAAATGATTTTATTCCCAGGGGCAAGGTCTCACCATGGTCCCCCTGAGAGTTGGGCCCCCAGCCAGAGACACCCGTCCCTGCCCAGCCAATATATCTCTCCCTGGGTTACTAACCCAGGAATGGGTATTAATTCTTTCTTCCCCATCCTCTTTGTCCCCCACTCTATAATCAGGTTACTATAGGCCTATCTCCCTGCTCTGCAACCTACCTAAAATTCAGGAAAGGCTAGTCTATGGGCAACTCCGTGACTACCTGGTGACACACCAGCTGCTAGCACCCTCCCAACATGGCTTCAGACAAAACCATGGAACTGACACTGCCCTGATAAAATTCTCGGTTGATGTACTTGGAACCATGGACAAAGGAACCTCTACAGGGGTGGTCTTCATAGACTTGTCCAAGGCCTTTGACCTTGTCAACCACCAATTCCTGCTGACTAAATTGGGCTGGATTGGTCTAGACCCTCACTCTATCACTTGGTTTGACAGCTACCTGTCTTGCCAAACTCAGAGAGTTAAATGGAAAGGGGTAACATCAGACCCACTTCCCCTGAAGGAGCGGGTACCGTAAGGTTCCATACTGGGCTCCCTTCTCATTCCCTGTTTGTCAATGACCTAAGTAGCCATTGTGGTAGTAGCTTAGTTGTCCAGTATGCAGATGATGCTGTCATATACAGCTCCATGGACAACCTAGCTGACCATGGCCTTCAGCTACAGGCTGACTTTGTTAAGCTGGAAACCTGGCTAGCAGAGAACAGACTGGTCCTCAACACAAGCAAAACCAAGGCTATGCTATTTGGACCTAGATCCCTGGGCCAAGACAGAACCCCATCACTCCTACTTACCTCCTCATCTGGCAACTGCATTGAGGTGGTGTGGGCTCACTTAAACTGAATATCACAAATTGTGACATATGGTAGGAAATATGTAATTACGCTGTGTATTTCCCAAAAAGTCCAGCAGGAGCCAGCTGCAGCAAAAACAACTTAGGAACTACAAGCAGTGAAAAGATGTTTCCTATAGCACAATTTGTAATATTTGTTCAGGCAATGGTCTGTTGAGGTGGTAAGAGGAGGGATTGTGCCAGTCCCCATCAGAGTGGGAGGTATCACAGAATCACAGAAAAGTACGAGTCAAAAGCCTGGGGTCATGTAGGCGCAACTAATTTCTACCTTAGGAATATGTATTTCTTTTCGTCTATAAAATTATCTTGGGATTTCTTAAAGCTATCTCATGTGGTGCTGGCCACCACATTATTGGGTAGTCTGTTCCATACACTGATCACTCTCTGATTTAGCCATTGGGATCTCAAGTTAGTTTTGTATAATTCCCCTTTGAGCTGATATTTATGGAATCTGCTGCATCGTTCTGTGTTTTTTGTTAGTCCTATGACTTCCCATAGGTCTTTGTTTGATAGAGCTTTATATACTAGGCATATGTCCCCCCATTAGTCTCCTGTACTCCATACTGTACAGACCAAGTTTCTTCATTCTATTGTCATATTCAATGTCTATCAGATACTTTATTTTTTTAGTCATCTTTCTCTGCATCTATCAACTTCCTGTCTCTTTTCTTGTACGGTGCCCACATCTGCACACAATACTCCAAGTGTGGCTGCACAAGGTATCAGGGATAGGGTCTTGTGGTTTCTTTGACCTGGGTGGTGTGTGTGTGTGTGTGTGTGTGTGTGTGTGTGTGTGTGTGTGTGTATGTCCTGGGAGGTACACTGAAAAATATAGATAAGAAGAGACTAGCACAGAGGGAGCTCCCAGTGTTGAAATCATGGCTAGGGTGTTATTGTCAAAATTGGTAATTTGAAAATGGGAAAGTGGAAACTACAGCAATAGTAGTTGAAGAGATAGGGAGGGAGAGGGAGGAGTGGGATAGTTGCTGTAGTACAGTAGGTATGGGTGGAAAAGTCACAAAAAAGGACTGATAAATAGGGAAGAGGGGAGAAGCAGAGTAGCAGATGTGGGTGGAGAAGTCATGAAAGATGACTTTTAAGGATGGGGAGGAGCAAAAAAGTAGGTATGGGTGGAGAAGTCATGAAAAAAGGACTTTGAAGAATACAGAGTAGGGAAGGAGAAGAGGAGTAGGTGTGTGTGGAGGAGTCACAAAAGAAAACTTTAAAGAATAAGGAGGAGGGGGAAGAGCAGAAGAATAGGTATAAGTGGAGATGTCATGAAATAGGCCTTTGAAGGATAGGGATGAGCATGAGTGGAGAAGTCAAAGAAGACTTTGAAGGATCTGGAGGAGAGGAGGAGCAGAGAGCCAGAGGATAGTGTTTGAAAGGAGGAAAAGGCAGAAGGAGAAGGTAGATTGCCCAGCATAAGTTTCAAAATGGGAGGTGGGGGAGGAAGAGAAGGATTAATGGGAATCAGAGCATTGGTCTGGAGTGAGTAGAGTTGGAGAGGAGAGAGGAGGGAGGAGAGGTAGCAGGGAAGGCAGCTGAAATAGAATTTGGAGAGGAAAGAGGTGCAATGAGATAGGCTCTGGGAATCATGGGAGGGGGTGGTGAGGTTAGAGTAGAATAGAGCAATGCTGTGTGTGGGGAAAGCAGGTGAGGTTGAAACAGCAGAAGGAGTTGAAGAGTGGATCTGACCAGGGAAGATTTGGGATCAGAACTGTAAATCTGAAAGTCAGACACTGGGATGATCATCTTAAGGACACTCAACCCATGGAATGGGAATTGAAGGCAAGGTTTATTGCTGTAGAATGTGTTAACCTTGAGGAGGAGCTCATCAACTGGCCACCATCTTAACAGGGCAACATCAGTGTGGGTTCCAAGTGTTGCATCCATTCTGAGGGATGGGGTGGACTTTCATTTGTGACCCAGGGTAGGCTCTTCTGCACCATGTATGGCAGCAATTTATGACATCAGATTATATTATCTTCTCATATAACATATCGTATTATATCAGATTAAATTATTTTATCATGTATCATATACTTTATCGTATTACATAGGGGATACACAATGGCCTTACTCAAAATACGCAGTTTATCTTCATGAGTGAGGGGGCAGGACCATAACTCATGCGTGGCAGAGCCACAAGTGAGTTATGGCAGTCATGCTCCCTCACAAATGGAGATAAGTTGTATATTCTGAGTAAGGCCATTGTGTATTTGATTTACACAACATCAGTTTATAAGTTATACCATTTAAACCAGCTGTTTTTGTAGAGTTAACTGTTGCTCTTTGAATTCAGAAGCTAGCTTCAGAGCAGGACAAGGCTATTGTGATGTCATCAGCATTGTGAAAGCCGCTTTCTGATTGGTTCTTAGGTTAAGGATAGTCATTGTGACATATCTAACCTCCAGATAAATGTTTATCTGGAGGTAAGACAGTGAGATAAACAAATTTATCAGGGAAAATTAATCAGTACTGGTGTGTATAAATCACATTATATGTCATATCAGATTATATTATTTTATCATATATTATATAAGAATATATTAGCAGCTCATATATAATATTGATGTAAGGTTATATCAGATTACATTATGTAATCAAGTATAATACAGGAAAATGTCATTTACAGTATTGCCTGACACTACCTTGGGCTCTAAAAGCCCTATCTCTCTGCTCTTGGCTCTGACTGATATTACAGATGGCACTGGAATCCCATTTTCTTAGCATATAAATGAAGCCAAATGTATGAATAATAATGACTACTACAGTAGGCATCCCTTATAGTGGACACCTTTATTTCAGACCGCTGCTTATTGAGCACTAAAGTGCCTTGCCAAAAACCCGGTCCTATGCTATGCATTCGGAGGGGAAGGAAATCCTTAAGTTGAAAATAGAGGGGTTCATTAGTGAAAGGTGGGGTTTAAACTTGTGAAGGGGGGAGAGATGGGAGAAAAGGCTGTCGAGGGGGGTCTGATAAAGGAGGGACTCTGTCTCCACCCCCCTGGGGAGCTGGAGGAATGCAGGAAAAGGCCGACTGGTAAGGTGCGGACCAGGGGGAAGACAGAATCCCCACAGAAACACGAGCGGGGAAATGGAAGTATAGGGAATGGGTGGAAGGTAGTCCTGCTAAATGCCAGGAGCTTGGGCAATAAAATGCCTGAGCTCCAGGTGATACTAACTGAGGGAGAGGTGGATGTGGCAGCAGTCACTGAGACCTGGGCCACCACAGGGCACGACTGGGACCTGAACCTGGAGGGTTACACCATGTTCAGGAAGGACAGGGGGGAGGGAAGGGGAGGATGGTAGCAGTAATAGTCAGAAACTGCATTGCCATAGGAGGAGTGGAGGAGGCGGAGAGAACTGTGGAGGCAATTTGGGTCACCTTGATAACAAGAGAGGGGCACGAGAGTAAAAATAGGAGTGGTGTATAGACCTCCTATGCTGGCGGAGGAGCTGGAGGAGAGTCTGGTGGCAGAGGTTGGGAGACACTGCAGATTGGGAAGGGGAAGGGTGGTGGTATTGGGGGACTTAAACATGCCAGGAACAGACTGGGAGACTATGACATCCTCGGTGGCAAGGGAACAGAGGTTGTTGGATGTCTTTCAGGACGTGTTCCTAACTCAGCAGGTGGGGGAATCGACCAGGGAGGAGCGGATACTGGATGTGGTCCTGGCAGACAGTGACCAGATTGGGGGCCTGGAGGTAAGGGATCCATTGGCGGGGAGTGACCATGCCACGGTCTGGTTCTGTCTGAACCAAGGAGGGGTTGAAGGATGCACAAAGACGTAGGTAACTGACTTCAGGGGGGCGGATTTCAAGGAAGTGGGAAGGATCCTTAAGGAGCACTTGGATGGGACTGGGCCAGACATGGACGCTGACAGTAGGTGGAAATCATCGGGGGTGCAGGATGCTACCAGCACCTGCGCAAGAGTAAGACAAAAATGCGGGGGCCTGAAAACCCTGCTGGTGGACCAGGAGGTTCAGGAGGTGGTGAGGGAAAGAAGGTGGCCCATAGGAAATTCAAGTGCTCAAGGAGGAAAGGGACCAAGGGCATTATGAGCTGATGGCCAGAAGGGCCACTAGGGTGGTGAGGGTGGCTAAGGCAAGGAAGGAGCAGAACCTGGCCAGGGAAATTAGGAGAGGGAACAAGGGGTTCTTTAGATACACTGGGGAAAAACAAAGGGTGAAGGGGCAGATTAACAGGATTAAAACAGGGGAGGGATGGGCACAAGACCCGGGGGAGCAGGCTGAGGTACTAAATGAGTACTTCACCTCAGTTTTCACCAAGGAAAATGGGGGGGCTGCATCATACATGGGAGGAGATGGTGAAACTGAGGTGGGTGGGGACCCTTACTGATTGGCGGGTCTGGGGAAGGGGGCATCACTGGCAGGTGGGGGGAAGGCAACGCAGGGGGACAAGGTAGCAGAGGTGGAAATCATGGCAGAGAGAGTGAGGGAAGCTCTCAGGTCCCTTAAGATGGAGAAAACACCAGGGTCGGATAAATTACATCCCAGAGTGCTGAAGGAACTGGTGGATGTCCTGGCGAAACCCCTGGCGGAGCTCTTCAGCATCTCTCTGAGGACAGGATGGGTGCCCCAGGACTGGAAGGTGGCACATATAGTGCCTATCCACATGTGGGGGATCAAGGGAGGTGGCAGGGAACTACAGGCCCATCAGCCTGACATTGGTGGTGGGCAAGGTGATGGAGGGCATTGTCAAGGAGAGACTGGGGGGGGACCTGGAAAAGTTGGTGTGACTGGACGAGAGACAGCATGGATTCATCCCAGGGAAATTGTGTCAGACAAACCTTGTGGAGTTCTATGACTGGGTGACAAGTGCCTTGGACCTGGGTAGACCAGTGGACATCCTCTTTCTTGACTTCAGCAAGGCGTTTGACTCTCTTCCTCACGGGGTCCTGTTGGATAATCTGGGAGAAATGGAGGTGGGTTGGCTCCAGAACTGACCCAGAGGGTCGGGTTGGAGGGATCGCCCCATCCCAAGAGGGCCACAGAGTCCTCAGGGATCGTCCTGGGCCCCCCATTCAACACCTACGCCTCTGACATAAGAAGGGTATCAGGAGTGAGATGAATCTTTGTGGATGACTCCAAACTGGGGGTGGTGGTGGATGGGGAGGAGGGGAGGGTGGCCCTACAGAGGGACCTGGAGGCTCTGGAAAGGTGGTCTAGAAAGCGGAAGCTGAGGTTCAATGCAGGAAAATGCAAGGTACTGCACCTGGGAGCCAGAAACCCAGGCCAAGTGTACACACTGGGGGGGGGGATGCTACAAGTCTTGATGGTTGAGAGGGACCTGGGGGTGGTGGTGGATGTCAAGATGAACAACTCGGAGACTTGTAGGAGGGCAGTGGCAAAGGCCAACAAGATGCTTGGATGCATCGCTAGGGGGCTCACCTCCAGAAGGAGGGAAGTGATACTCCCACTGTATAACTGCTTGGTGAGGATGCACCTTGAGTACTGCGTGCAGTTTTGGAGGCCACATTTAAAGAGATACATTGAACTCCTGGAGAGGATCCAGAGGAGGGCAACCAAAATGATTTGGGGCTTGGGTGATAGGACCTATGGGAAGAGGCTCAAAGTGCTAAATATGTACACATTGGAAGAGAGAAGGGACCGGGGGGACATGATAGAGGTCTTCAGGTACATGAAGAGGGGTAAATAGGGAGGAACAGTCAGGGTGCTTCGAAAGAAGGAGGGGGGGCAACTAGAGGGCATGGGTGGAAGCTGGAGGGGAGATTCAGGGGAGAAAGGAGGAGGTGCTACTTCACTGAGAGGGTGGTGGAGCCATGGAATGCGCTGTCCAGGGGGCTGGTGGAGGCAGAAACGGTGGAGGGGTTCAACAGGGGGTGGGACAGATACAGGGGAAGGGTCCTGGAAGCAAAAACCAGTGCAGTGAGAATATCCAGGACTGGGAAGGCGGAAGCCAGAGAGGGAGGGGGGGGCAGCAAGTTCAGCTCCCAGGGTGGGGGCTGACCAAACGAGCAGACACGAAAGACCATTAGGCCTATTCTGCTGGCATTTTAGTATGTTATTGCATGCTTTTATAACAGACCTTTCCTGCGGTGGATATTGGATACCTGCTGGACAGTTGTTGCACTGAGTGAGGTGTTAATGTGTTCCAGTTAACAGGTTTCAAAGTGCTAATTGACACCCCACATAAGCCCCTGTATGCCTTGACTCCCTGATTGGTTGATTCCTGCTGTGCTTACTTTGCTGCTGGTCATGGTTGTCATGAATTGCTTAATTCTGAAGCTTCTCCTACAGTATGGAAAACGCACAGCTCTAACTTTAAATCAAAAAATTGAAATTGTGAATGGCAATGGAGCAGCATGAGGAGATCACACTAAACTGGGAGAATCTGAAGAAGGCAGAGGAGATTTGGGAGTGCTGCAATAGAAAAACTACTAAGCAGGGGTGTCCTGTCAAAATAGTGAGTACAAAACAGCGAATGAATAATAGTGCATGGAAAACAGCGAATGGCATTTCAGAAACATGGTTTTAATAGTACATGGTTGTTTGAGCGATGTAGGTAGGAAGTGGTTGAATGATGTAGGCAGCAATGTGTGTAGGCAGGAAGTAGTTGAACGATGTAGGCAGTAAAGTGTGTGTTGGGATCCATGCTGGAAGTGTAGCCAAAAGTTAGTCACTACCTGTGCGCTCATAGCAATGAATGATGTGGGCAGTAATGTGTGTGCTGGGATCCATGTTGGAAGCGTAGCCAAAAATTAGAGTCACAGCCTGTGCGCTCGCTTGCTACGTCTGGCAGACCTGGGCTCAACACTAGTGATTCCTGTTTTTTTTTTTTAACATTGCACCCGCTTTCATACTCCTGACTTTGTCCTCCTCCCCGAGTTGTGACCCCCCAGAGTGGGAATAGTTTATCTGCCCCCTGCCTTTCTTCCTCTCCTCGAGTTGTGACCCCCGGAGTGAGAATAATTTATCTGCCCTGACTTTCTCCCTCCTCCCTGAGTTATGTCCCCCCTGGAGTGGGAATAGTTTATGTGCCCCTCAACTTTCTCACTCTCCTGAGTTGCGTCTTCTCCAGAGTAGGAATAACTTATCTGCTGCCCCGACTTTCTCTCCCTCGCCACAAGTGCCATTCCCGTCTTTGTGCCGGTTCGCTGTTTTCACTATCGCTATTGTTCCGGTCGCTGTTTTGCTTGCTGCTGATTTTCCTTTGCTGTTATGGTGTTCATCATTTTGCTCTTGCTGTTTTCACGATGTATCCTAAGCAGGCCAGCATATGAGATTTTTCATGACATAAGCGCGGGGGGACTTTTTTTTTTTTTTTTCTAAGGGTGTTTAATATAGATGAGCTTTTTTAAAAGTGCACTCTTAATCTAAATTATTCCCATATTCCAATAAAGCCACAAGCACCAAGCACCTCACCACCCACATAAAGCATGAAGCACTATGGAACAGATTGCTTTTTTATGTTCTTTTAAATTAAAGCTGAAATAATTTTCTTTTAACTCTCCATTGAAAGCATTTCCTGTACTGCACAAAGCAGTAAGTATGAAGCACCCCCACCATACTATACTTAAACAGCATCACCAAAAAAGCTAAAAATCAACATCAGAAGAACCACACATGGAAACCCAGCAACCAAAAACCAAAGCAAAAAACAAAATCCAAAGCAAAATGCAGTCCACTAAATTCATACTGTACAACATTGAATTAATCAGCCCACATCCATCCTACTCTTCTGCACCACCAAGCAGATAGTGCTCAAATGACATAGTAATTTACTGAATGCAGAATGCAGACTGTGGAATGACAGGAAGGCACCACACAATAGTAAAACAGACACCATCTAAAATGGACTATAAAGTGTGTGACACATTCCATTATAACCGTTGCCTACTGTAATAATAATTCAATTTAAATAAAAACCATGGAAGAACTCTGGCTTCAGAAAACAACACATCCTTTTTATCATCATCCTCCTTCTCCCTCCATCATGAATCATATTTTAGTAGTCATGTGTCACTGTGCCACATGGGTGACACCACCTTCTTTCCTGCCTGCACAATGTGCTTGAAATGGTACAATATGATTGGCCAGTGCTGCCATAGCTTCCTGTGTGCCATGGACATGGACAATTGCCTGTCTGTCTTGAGACACTATACGCAACTCTATTCATTATCTTCACAACCCATCACGTGTTTATTATAAATTACATAAGATCTACCCAATGTCACAAAAGCCACCCGTGCACCGTGGGTGTGAACAATTGCCTGTCTGCCTTGAAGTACTATATATAGTGTTGTAATACATGGAAAATAAAAATAATACCCCCAAAATACATACAAAAAATCCCCTGTAATACACCGCCCAAAACGCAGTAATACCATCGATGGAACTCAATAATACTATTGTTGAGATCTCGTAATACTATCGATTGAAGATCTCAACGATAGTATTATTGCAAACTCACAACAGCGCAAGCGCCACCGGACAACTCGAGCAGCTTTCACTGACCGCGAGCCGGCTTTTACTGTAACTGTTGCATACAGTAAAAGCCGACTACAGATTCACATCATGTAAGCGCCTGACTAAAATGTCTGTGGCAAAAGAACAAAACCTGTCAGAAGAAAGGAAAACTTTTATAAAAGAGCAAGAAAACATAAACACTGCAAAAAAAAAACAGCTTTCACCTAGGGCTGCTTCAAAGACACTACGTGATGTACTCCGACTCCGAGTAACACTCTGTACTAGGTGTCACTGGTTCCACAACAACAAAAAAAGGAAAATTACTACTGTTTTGTTTGCAGTTTCATTAACACTGCTTGCTTTTCTTTGTTAAACTGTTCAAAAGTTATCCAACTTGCCACAATCATTGGCTGTGAATTACTTCACCACCAACTCGACCCACCATTCCTGACTATTGCAAAGGTAAGAAACTACTATTTTTATTTTCCATATATTACAAAATAATCAATGCATTCTGGTGTAACAAGGCAGTACTGCGTCTGATCTGGGGTTACTTAAATCTCGAGCTTCGCTCTCGAGGTTTACTGTGCCCCCAGATCCTCTCGATGAATTACTGTCTTGTAATACACCAGAATGCATCTATTATTCTATTTATTTATTATCATCTTCAAAACATATTACATGTTTATTCAGAAATGGTGTTTCTTGTCATATAAATTAAGGATATGCATGGAATACATGATTTATCTGTACAAGAGTAGTTTGACCTTGGGTAACCTCAAGAGTGGTGTAAGCCAGGAGTGAGGTGGTCGAGGTCAAATTGCTTGAGTGCAGATAAATCATGTGTTCCATTGCATATTCTATTCATGCAACAGGGATAGAGTTTTATGAGTGTTTTTATTTATTTATTTATTTTTGTTTGTTTTTTATTAAAAAGGGGGATCTTCTGTGGTCATCTGTGGGTTAATGCATGGTTCAGGGCTGGTTGTCAAGGTGAGTAATGTGGTTGTTAGGGAAGCGTCATCCCTACATTTATGGTGTTCATTTCTATTGGTGTAGAATCACTTTTGGGAGGGATTTTCAAAAGACAAAACATAGTGGCCATGTATTTAGTTTAGTGAGGAGCCACTGACGGACAATTTTGTTGTGTTTTGTTTTTATTGTAAAATATTTGGTTGATCCTGCACCTTTTTGGAGTAATCGTATGATATTTTGGTTGATTCTGCATTCAGGGCATTTCATCTGGTTGATTCTGCATTCTGCAACTGGAGGTGAGGAGAGGTACGGAGTGTGAGACATATACATATACATATACATACACATACAGGCTGAAACGGGTAACAAATGAGTGCCGGTATTCCTTTTCTTTTTTTTTTCTTTCCTGCATTTAATTTTTTTTTTTATGCTGTTTAATTTCCCTGGAGTTTTTTTTTATCTGGTTAATCCTGTGTTTGTTGATGACAATGTGCTGGGTGCTGAGCAAGTGAAAGCAGGAACCAGAGCGTGTCCGGTGTGCATCGGGTTACTGAAATGTTTGCTAGAGCTGTTACTGTTTGACATGTGGCTTTTTTTATTGTACTTGGCAAAGTACATGGTTAATCCTGTGTGTCTGGTTGTTGCTGCATTTCTGTATTAGTATACTGTGTGGTTGGGGTGTGAGAATTAGGTATGCGAGGTGGTGAGGGGCGGGAGCCAGGGGAAGAGACTAATGAGATGGCTTTAAAAGAAATATGCTTTTGTTTTAGTGGGAGAGGTTCTTGTGAGCAATTTAGTGTGAGACAGGTGGATGGGTAGACAGAAAGAGTAGCTGCAGTGAGGAGCACTGAAGAGTAGGTTTTCCTAGCAGTTTGTTTGGTGAGCTGCTTATAATGAGAGTTGTGGAGCTGGAAGCTGATAAGTAGTACTGGCCTTGGGGTGGTAATGAAATTGAAAGTAAGGGTAATTTTAAGTAGGGCCAGCAGGAGGATGGATGATTGATGGCAGGGGTGTTAAATAAATGGTGGTTGATTGACGTTGGGGTATGAAAAGATTGGTGGTTCTGCCATTTATTTAACAACAGTGAGAATAAATGGTTTTATTTAACTGCTTTGGTGCTCACTCCTATTGCATAAATAAAAATTCATTGGAAGTCTTATAAAGAAACTTATTATCACCTTCATATTACTATTTATTCACTAATATGTAAAACACATACCATAAAAATAACAGAAGAGATTATGTAAATCAATAATCATCATATAAAAATGTAATTGTAAAATCCATGACTCTACAAGGGAGAATATAGTAATTGGAATGCAGGAAAGTGGAGAGTCAGAGACTACGGGGGGGGGAGGGTATACCCCGTGAGGTCAGAAATGAATAGTAACTATTTCTGTAGCTCACACTGGGCTGTGGTTGGCTTAGTGGGTTTTACAGACTTGTCATAACACCACAAACAGTAATGCAAAGCAGACGCATAATAACAGCACCATCCCAAAGTAAGCTATAGTTATTCATATTAATTGCTGAAAACAAGGCCTTCCCCATTTGTAGCCTGTAGCAAATTATTTCATTGGGTGCCAAAGTGGTGCAGCAAAATTAGTGAAGCTGAACAGAATTTCCAGGCACCGACTTGAAGCCAGACTAAAGCTTGTTCTGTCCCACTTTTCCCACCCTTACTGGTAACTATTTATACAGAGCTGAACTCGTGATGCAGCAAGCCTTAACCTTAATAAAGTAACTATCCTATGGCATAGTAAGGAGACCCCTGACCAGTACTCATGATTACTGGGGTGCTGTCCCTGTAATGTAAGGCTGCCCTCAACCTAAAAAACAGACTCTGGCAGAGCCGATAGGGCTGCAGCTGAGGAATTTGGGATACAAATATTGAAAATTTGTGTTTTAATATTTTTACACCAAATTTTCAACATTGCCTTGTTATGACCTTGCCTCGTAAAGAAGGGCAGAGAAAAAGTTCAACTCCTGGCCTAAAGGTGATTTTGCACAGGGTGCTGTAAAGAAATGGCTATGTCGAAAATATGGGGTAAAAATATTCAATATTACCAAAGTTATGAGCCTGCATTTTGCAAAATTCAACATAGCCTCATAACTTTTTTATTAAATAGTTTAATACCAGATTTAAAACATAGCCTTCTTATGACCCTGCCTCATGAATAAGGACAGAGAAAATTTTCAACTTCTGTCTGAAAGGTGATTTCGTGCAGGGACTGTGAAATTACCTTTTGAGATGTAAAAAAACATTTTGGCCAGGATTTGAAAAATGACAGTCGTCACATGCTGTGAATATATAGCTATATTGTAAATTTGGGTTAAAAAATATTGCAAATTACCGAAGTTATGAGCCTGTGTTTGCAAAATTCAACATAGGTTCATAACTTCATTTTTTAATATTTTTGCACCAAATGTTCTACATAGCCTTCTTATGACCTCACCTCATGAACAAAGGCAGAGAAAATGTTCAACTCCTGCCCGAAAGGTGATATCGCACAGGGACCACAAAATCACCTTTCAGGATGTTAAAAAAAAAAAAAAAAAAAAAAACATTTTGGCCAGGATTTGAAAAATGACATCTGTCACATTCATGAGGTGCTGTAAAGATATGCCTGTGTTGTGAATTTGGGGGAAAATATTGAAAATATTACCAAAGTTAAGAGCCTGTGTTCTCAAAATTCAACATAGGCTCATAACTTTGTTGTTTTTTAATATTTTTACACCAAATTTTCAGCATAGTCTTCTTATGACCCCACCTCATGGACAAGGGTAGAGAAAATGTTCAACTCCTGCCCAAAAGGGGATTTCATGCAAGGACCATGGCCTGTTGAAAATTTGGACCAAAAATATGCAGAAATGTCCAAGTTATACCACTAAGTTCAAAACCCAATTGAAATACATTGAACTGCATACCTGTTTAAGTGTTATGGCACCGGACCCCTGATGGGCAAGTAAAGGCTTGGGGGGTGCAGGGTGGTGGGTGCTGAGTGGGAGAGCTGGGTGGGGTGGCAGTTACGGCTGCAAAAGACATCAATGGATGGTTTTCTTTTTGTGGGGTTTAAAAAAAAAAAAAAAAAAAAAATGCATGGAGGATTCCTCATCAGGACATTGGGGGATTGGGCCCCCCCCAGTGGCACTGTTATGTTTCTGGGGGAGTGAGTGCTGAGAGAGAGGGTCGGGTGGGGGGATATCAATATATATTTAACAAAAAGAAGAAGAAGAAATAACCTTACATGCACAGTGGTGGTGTAAACTGTAAACAAAACAAAAAAATTGAGGATTCCACATCGGACACAGATAATTGGGCACACTCAGTGTCACTCTTATGTTTCTGGGGTGCTGAGAGGAGGGTTGGGTGGGGGATATCAATATATATATTTTCTAAAACAAGAAGTAGCACATGCGGTTGATAGATAGATAAACGCTTTTATTTTTTAACAGGATTTAACTTTTAGGTTGGTAAAGCCCTGTTTATCAAAGTTGTCCTGCAAAAGATTACATTTTCACAAAAGTACAAATGGCTTATAATACAGTGTTACAATAACAATTTTTGAATGTTAACACACAGGAATTACATTGAATACATACTGCACAAATATATTATAGACCATAGTTGTCAAACAGTATGTAGAGAAAAGTGTGGGGGTGGAGTCGCTTTAAAAAAAAAAAAAAAAAAACACACATCAAGGATTTCGGACGGGACACTGGGGAATTGGGCACCCCCGGTGTCACTCTTATGTTTTGGGGGTGCTGGGTGCTGACAGGAGGGTTGGGTGGGAGGATAACTTTAATTTTAAAGACAAAAACAAATGGCAGTCATGGAGAGAACACGCACACTCACCAGCGCAAGATGCCCGCCTGCACTCTACTGCACATACCTAACTACTAGCACATGCACAGCAGAGTGTGGAGGCCATCTTGCTCACAGCAGAGTGTGCTGTTCTGCTCCTTGTTTTTCTTTAAAATTAGAGTTATCCCCACCCTACCCTCCCTCTCAGCACTCACCACCCCTCCCACAAAAACATAAGCGTGAAACTGAGGGTGCCCAATCCCCCAGTCTCACGATCAGGACATCCCATATTTTTTTTTTTTTTAGTAAAAAATAGTACAGTGCAAATGGAGTGCTCCACGGACATGGAGGCAACTGTGGTGCAATTCCAGCATGTTGTTCTGTCACAAAGAATGCAATGAATGAGGAGTCCTTTTTTGAAAGCAAGAGGTCTGCAGGCTCCTCCCATTGCAGCCCTAAAAAACAAAGAAAAGCCCAGGGGGAAGCCCACACTGTCAGTGGTGCAGGGCCTAGGGTGCAGCCATGGGGAGGCAGGCCCAAAATATAGCAACACGAATAAAGAGGCTGCTGTAGTCCTGGTGAAAAACTCAGACCATGGGCAAGTAGATTTATAAATTTTTTTTTTTAATTTCTTTTTTTTTTTTTTATCCCTCCTGATTGCACCTCATCGTTCCACTCCTTCAGGGTTGCTCATGCCACCCATTCCCTGACACCGAGTCTGCCCCTAGAGTGTCCCCGGTGACTCCTACCTTCCTCTCACCTCTGTGGAGCACCTTGCACAGTGGGGTCTACCCATGATTTCCTGGACTAGGTGGCTGTAATGGCGATCATCTAGGACCACCAAGAGTGGCTTCCACTTTTCTGTGGTTCCCTTCCATCCTCCTGAGGACACGGGCTCGGGCAGGTACGTGCTTATGCACACCTGCCAAGTGCCTAATGGAGTCCTCCCCTCCCCAACTCCCTCTGTATAGGAGCCGCCAATGCCCTGAGAGTCGGTGCTTCCACCGGCCCTCATGGACGTTGGGTGCATTAAACACCCCTGGTAACCCACCCCTGAAAATGCTCAATCCTCCTTCCCCCAGCTGACCCCTGGCAACCCGAGTCCGTGCTCAAAACCTGGGTCACCAGTGTGGTGCAAGGTGTGGCGTCCAGCGCCTCAACCTTCAGTGCCACCAGGCTGGCTGATTTATACATTTTAATTACAAAGTGCAACAGATGATACACACCGTGAGCACTGAGCACAAATACCACTGGCTAATATCTAGACACCATGGCACTTTGCTCAAATAGAGCTTCATGAGGGGACCTGAGGTAGCTTCAATTGCATGAAGCACTGGGGCATCTGGATACTAGCTAGTGGTATATGTGCTCAGTACTCACAGTGTGTATCATCTGCTGCACTCTGCAATTAAAATTCAAACATCTACTTTAGCTGTGGTCTATGTTTTTCACCAGGAGTGCAGCTGCATCCTTGCTTCTGCTGCTCTCAACCTAAATCTGGATCTCTGAAACTCTGATAGCAGTCATTCTGTTTTGCCACATCCATACACTCCACAGATGTTAGCCATTGTTGCTTGTCATCGTCACTTGGTGTGGACTTTTCTCTGCCTCATCCCAGCTAGAAGATTTCTTGGTAAACTTAACTGTGGACAGGCACATCCTTCTAACATCTGTCATCTGGATCTGGAACCCTCTCACACAGGGCAGCATGATATACCCTCTAAAGAGCTTTAGCTGTGTGGCCACTCACAGTTTCTGATGATTTCAGTCACAACTGGGCTGTTTTCCTACCTGCTGGACTAGCAGGCTGTGAACATACACTTCTCAGACTGGGGTTGGACAGCCCCAGACAGCCATTCCCTATGGAGTCTCGATGGGGAGCTACCTTTCCTCCCACCCAGAAGTACAGCAGTGCCAGCTAGGATGCAGTGAGTATCTTGCAGTATTTGTGACATGTCACATTTACTGAAAGTTACTGCATTGCTCCCTGGCTGACTCTGCTGCATCTGGTCTTGCCAGATCTACATCCTGCAAGTAGTCCCTAATTGTACATATCAGAGAAAAGTTGAACTTCTGGATTGGGAGTGGTGCTGTGTAAGGTAGCTAACCCACAGCAATCACAGATTCAGATCACAGCACTCAAGCAGAAAAAAATACCTTGACAGTCAAAGTCAATACAAAATTTTTATTGTGGCATCAGGGATATGCCAACCAAATTCTTGCCCTGGCACTTTGACCTTAACCCAAGTCTTCATCAGGAGGTGCCTCCTGATGAAGACCCAGATTAGGGTCAAAGCACTAAGGCAATAATTTGGTCAGAATATCCCTGATGCCACAATAAAAACTTTGTATTGACTTTGACTCTCATGGTATTTTTTTTCTGCTTGAGTGCTGTAATCGGTCCCCAATTAGAGGAGTCAGTCTTCCCTCCCCAGCCCCTGGTTAGCTGTCCTTTGGGTTAGAGAGGGAGCTGAGTCAATTGTTGCCTCCTGGTCTGTCTTTTCATTAGTGGGCTTTCCATGCTGTAGTCTCTGACCCCATGCTGGCCAGTCAGAGGACCAGAGGGAATACAGATTGTGGTGCTCAAGTAGTATTATACCCCACAGTCCCTACTGCAATGTTAATGTCATTACATAGGATTTCTCGGAGCATAGACGATACATTGTCCATATCAGCTCGCCATGAAGTACTTAATTATAACCCCATATCCCATTTGCTGTCAGGTAGCTGTCTAGTCTGTGTTTTAAATTTTACATGCATATTATTACTGGCCACCACTTTGGCTGGTAAACTATTCCAGATTGGAACCACTCTTAAATTAAACCAGTGTTTTCTCTTTGTGGTTTGAAATATCTCACCCACCAACTGTAGGGGGCATTGCTACAATTATAAAGTGCCCTACTGGTGCAAAAAGAGTATGGACAGAGAGACTCATCCATGCTGCTAGATTACAGTTGTGGCTTGAGCCACACAGTCTATGATGAATTGAGCCATGGTGACTCCATTCTGTGCTGTCCCAGTTTCATTTGCTGCTGTCTGTGAGGACCAGGAGATGGGCACTGGCACAGGTCACCAGAGCTACAAATTCAAAGTGGCTCCCATGAGCTGAAGGTAAGCTTCACATTTGGGGTAAGTGGGAGTTACAAACAAGAGAATATGGGAACTATCGCATGGCGACTGGTAAGCAGTAGACCATTTACTAAGTAAAAGAGGTCACGTTGGTATGATTACCAGAATAGTATCCAGGGTGGGACATGAAGAGAAAGTAAATTAGGAATGAATGGGTTTTTTTTTTGGTAATCCGGTTGAAACTTTTCTTGATTGTTGTTCTTAAGAATGACAAGTTAAAAATAAGATGATAGTTAGTAAGGATAAAGAAACAGGTTCTTTAATCAGTGAAGACATCTTTTCTAGTGAGAATGTCTTAACTTTGCTAGTCTTCTGCATAACTTAATTTCCTGAAGCTCAGAACCACTCTTATTGTCCTACTTTGTATGTTCTTTAGTATAATGATGTACTTGAAACTTCTGCTGGAACGGCACACAGTACTCTAGGTGCAGTCTTTACAGGGTCTTAAAATACTTTGCTGCCAGGGGCACTAGGCTGTTTAACAGCCTCCCTTCCGCTCTCATACAGTGTTCATCCCTTGGAATATTCAAAAGTAACCTGCAGCATCACCTCTTGGTTAAATCTATCTGTCCCTGCCCATTACAACATTCACCTCACTAATGCATCTCTGTCCACTTCATTCATACTCTCAAGTGTTTCACAGCTGTTGTTGCAACCAAGTGTATATTTTGGACACATTGGCCCAGATATTCAAAAGGGTTGCGCCATGCGCAGCAGGGTTGCGCCATGCGCAAGTCCGAAATGCGCCATTCTGCGATATTCAGCAGGAGGCAGTTGCGCCACTGGCACCAGGTTGCGCTAGAGAGCAATGCAAATGAATGCATGCTCAACAGGAGGGGGAGGATCCATGCATAACCTGCGCAACCCATTTCAGTCGGGTTGGCAGAGTTGTGCAGGCGCAACCTCAACCTGCGCCCGCACAAGCTTGAGCCAAAAAAAGGCTTAAGTCGAGGGCCACCCACAGGTGAGCTGCTGCATTGCAGGGTGCAACACAGCAGCTGCCACCCTGCTGGCCCCAACTCACCACGCCCATTGGCTGTAGCTCTGCACCAATGGGCGGCAGCCCTACCAGACAGTCAGTCGGCGGGCGGCGGGCGGCAGGCGGTGGATGCTGTCGCCCGCCGCCGGGGGAGCGGGTGGAGGGGCTTCGTGGGTGGGTGGGGACACTAGACACCAAGGAGATGTTTGGGGGTTCTGTCAGACATTCTGCCCGCGATCGGGCTTTACGGTCCACTGGACCACCAGGAGTTATTCGGGTTGGGGAGGGTTACATCTCTGCCCGCGATCGGGCACTGGGGCAACATGTACGGATTCTGCCCCGATCGGGCTATGGGTGATGTGTGGGGGCGACATAGACGGATTCTGCCCGCGATCGGGCTATGGGTGATGTGTGGGGCGATATGTACGGGTTCCGCCCGCGATTGGGCTATGGGTGATGTGGGGGGTCATGTAACTGTGATGCCCGTGATCGGGTTGCATTGCGCGTCGGTCCCCGACAGCTGCTGCCTGGCAGGGTAGCCAGAGCAAGTCCTCGGGGATCGGCGCACCTACATGTAATGGCATGCAAATGGGGCCATAAATAGATGCAAATGGCCTCCCTGCTTTGTATAAATTATGGCTCCATTTGCATGTCACCTTTGAATATCGGAAATTTGGCGATGGCGCAATGGTGCTTTGCGCCACCGCAAGTTTAATGCTCAACTCTGGCAACTTGGCGGTGAAGCAAGAAGTTCCATTGCGCCTGATGCGTTAGTGTTGTGAGTTTGGTGTGATATTCAAAGGAGTTGCTCAACAGCGCAACTCCTTTGAATATCACCGCGGCCACACCCCTGCTCAACTATTTTGAGCAGCGAAGGGGCTTGCGCCTCAGACTGGCACAGTTTGAATATCTGGGCCATTGTCCCTACACTTTGCATATTTGATTTTATGATCTCTGCTGTTTTTTATCACTTTGTATGTACTATTTCATGCCTGTTTGCCATTTGACTGGACACTTGTGAAAATGAGCAGACTTGTTCACATGCCTTCCAGTACAAAAAATAAAACTGAAACTGATCTCTAATATTACCTCTATTACTTTACACACAGATTTTAAAACATTTATCATTAGATGTTCCTGAAGTTTTTCTTTTGTGTGAAGCACAAAAAGAATAATGTTAATTGTATATTTAATAACAAAACATCTCATCTTACAAGGTTGGAAAGAAAATGTTTGCTAACACAAGCTGAACACACATCTCCCAGAGTTGGTCTGTACTTGCTTTGCGTGACTTACAAAATGTTTTTGACTTAATGTGCCATCGGAAATGCCTTACTTTTGGAGCATGTTACCTCATTGTGTATTATGTTACTTATGCGCTTGTACCTGTTTCACTGTCTTGTTGTGTACTCTTCTGCACCCAGGTCGTGCCTGAAAAAGGCACTTCTGCACCAGTGCACTTACCTGGTCATCAAAATAAATAAAAAATAAATAAATAAAATATAGACCCTCCTGTTTCTGCAGAATGGGTTCTTATTTTCTGATGCTTACATATCCATATCCTGTGAAAACATAGGAAGACTGAGGTTACTCAAAGCAAATGAAGATTTTATGTAAGGAAATTGGACCACTTTAGAAATACTCTATGATGCCTACTTTTATGCTATGATCATTTATTTTTCATGTACCATATATGAACCAAAAATCAGAAAATGATTATTTTTAAAACCTTCTGTTAGATGTATTCATTTATGTATTTTGTTGGCACATCAATGTACTGGGTACACCAATAAAATGTATCTGTAAATGCATTGTTTTTACATAGATGTAACTTTAGAGGCTAAATTTCCACTTATCTGTACTTGCTACAATGCCCTGTATACCTCTGTATCCTGTACCATTGCCTCTAAACATTGCATGTTATCCTATGCAGGACCTCCTTGTAAATGAGTTTGCTCAACTGAGCCTTTTCCTGTTGAAATAAACAATACAAACACACATAATCTAGAGCAATATCTTCTTGGAAAGGTGAGAACCTGGTCATTCTAACAGTGTATAGTGTAAGGTTCACACGTGTAAGGTTTAATCTATTTCCTTTAATGAGTTTCACCAACAAATGGATTAACCACACTCTCCTGGCACTAATTAATATTGGAGACAAACAACGGGGAGTACATAAGGCAACTGGTAGTGTTGTAGAGGGGAAAATACAAACAGCTCTGCACGCAGTGCAAAAAAGCCGTTAAACTAAGCAAAAGCAGCTATTACAAAAACCATCTCTCTGCCACTGTAGGTTCCCCACGACAATATTGGAATCATATAAAACATATCATAGGACAAAATAAAACCTCTATACCCGCTGATATGAACATCAACGGTATAAGCTAAAACAATCCCACCACCATTGCCAGCACCTTTAACACAGAGTTTAGTAATCTGTCGATGCATACAGACATCTGCTGTCATACGGACTCCTCCCCTGAGAGCGACGAACCCCTAGACAGCAAACAGATTAAACACCCTTCCTTTTACATAAGAGCTGTTACAGTAGCTGTAGTGCACAAATTGCTAAAGCGCATCTCCACATCCAAATCGGCAGGTTCTGACTCAGTCGAGCCAAAATTACTCCAAGTTACTGCATATGATTCCCTTCCCCCACCCACCTCAGCATCCTTACATACTTCCAGCCTTTGCACCCTGTGACAGTAATTGCAGCAGTGCCTCCTCTCCCCTTCTTACGGTCATCTCCCACCCCTCTCTATGCTTCCATTCCTCCCCCTCCTCCCTCTCCACTTTATTGGTGCTGACTGGTACTCCTTACCTATAACTGGGGTCCACTTCTCCAACTGGACTTGCTCTGACTTGTCATGTATATATTGTCCCTATTCTTGAAATACCCTAAAATCTGTATGTATATCTGACTATGCCATTGCTGTTGTTAAGTTGGCCCTAGGAGCGAAGTACCTGCACATCCTATGTTTATACAATCCACCCACTGGTGGACTGGAAAGTCTCCAGAAGCTACTTCAACATGCATCACAAATCGTGAACATGAATGAGACCATCCTGCTAGGTGACATCAATCTGAACTGGCTGGGACCAGATCATAGTACCCTGGCATCACTAGTTCAAAGGCACAACTTCCATCAGTTAATAATTGAGAACACGAGAATGACTAACTCACAAGCAGGAACGCTATTAGATTGGATCCTCACAAACAGACTGGACCACGTAAACAAAGTAGCTGTCCTAGCTGACTCTCTAACGGACCACTCACCCACAGTCTGCCACTGGCGCTCCTGCCCGCCGCTTGCTCCTCGATCCCGCCTGATCACCTTCACTAACTTTGCAAAACTGGATGTACAAGCCTTTCTTCTTGGCATTGCCAACACGGATTGGTCTGAAATCTTCCTTGCAACTAGTGCTGACGTTGCCCTGGATGTGTTCCTCACCAGGTTTGGTGAAGTACAAAGGCGGCATGTACCAAAAATAAAGAGAAGGGTCAGGGGGCAACAAACAAGGTGGCTAGACAAAGAACTACTCCACAAACTCAAAACCCGGGACAAGCTCTGGAAACAATACAAGACTACTGGCATACCCAGTGATCATCTTATCTACAAACAGCATAGAAGTGACTGCAAAAAACAAATTAGACTTGCAAAAAGCAAATATTGCCAGAACCTATTAACCAGCTCCTCTAAAGATCCACGTAAATTCTGGAGTCACAACAAAACCTTCCTTGGAACCCCTCAATCTGTCACCCCCTCGGAAATGATTCTTCACGGTATCCACTACAACGACTCCCTTACCATGGCCAATGCCTTCAATCAACAGTTCTCTGACCTATCTTCCTATACATCCACCCTTAAATCTGCACCTGCTGCCCCTCAGCCACTATCTACCAAAGAGAACACTGACGAATCAACAAGTGGCCCTCAACAAGCAGCAACAAAAACTTTTTATTTTAAGGCTGTGACTAGAAATCAAGTTCTCAAACTCCTAAACGTCATAACTGATAACACCAGCCTTGGCTCTGATACACTGGAACCATGACTGCTGAAAGCTGCTGCCCATCTCATCTCCTACCCATTAGCCAGGATTTTCACACTGTCCCTCTCCACGGGCACTGTCCCTGAGATATGGAAGGCCGCTAGAATCACCCCCATTTTCAAAAAAGAGAACAAAAATGAAATATCGAACTATAGACCCATTGCCATTCTCTCAGTCCTTAGCAAAATTCTTGAGAAAATAGTAGCCACCCAGGTCATCGAATTCCTTGACTCCTCTACCTCACTCTGTGAGGCACAACATGGTTTCAGGAAACATCACAGTACCACAACAGTGTTAGCAAAATTTACCTCTGATACGCTTACAAATATGGATGAAGGTCATCTAACCGGGGCTGTGTTCCTCGACCTCACCAAGGCTTTCGACCTCGTGGATCACCCCCTTCTGCTTACTACCCTTAAAAATCTGGGCTTCTCATCCCCTGTAACAACCTGGTTCAGAAGTTACCTAACAAATAGGTCACAAGCAGTCAAACTCAACTCTGCTATCTCTGATAGTACCACAATCAACATTGGGGTACCGAAGGGCTCAATACTGGGCCCTCTCCTCTTCTCACTGTTCATAAACAATCTGCCCAACAGTATAACATCGGGCGCCTTGCTACTGTATGCTGATGACCTAGTTATCTATGCTCGTTCAGGCTGTATTAAACACTTCCATGCCACTCTAACATCTGCCTTCCACTCGGCTCAACACTGGCTAAACACTCATCGCCTCATACTTAATGCGAGCAAAACAAAAGCCATGCTCCTTGGAACAGCCCATAAACTTAGAACCTGCTCATCTCCACTGAATATACTTGACCTAAACGGAACCCCTCTCGAGACTGTAAGCACGTTCCACTATCTGGGCATACTGCTTGACCAAACCCTTGACCTGAACCAGCACATCCAAGAAACCTGCAAAATGGTCAGTTGCAAACTGGGGGCTGCCTACAGGACTAACTACATGCTCACACCCCACTGCCAAGCTTGCCATTGCCAGGGGAATCCTCCTGACAACTCTGTCCTACTGTGCTCCCATCCTAACCATGGCAAATAAAACTGCACTACAAAAATGGGATACCGCCTATAATAATGTTTGTCGATATGCATCAAAGGCACCTCACCTAAAACATCACTGCCAACTCTATGAAGACCTAGGCTGGCTTTCCCCCTCTTCCACCAGACAGTACTACCTCTCAAACGCCATAATCAGAGTGATGAGACATGCTACACTATCTGAACTGCTCCAGCCTACTATCACTTCACGTGAGCTGAGATCGTCTGACAAATCTTTACTAATTGTTCCCCTCTGCCGTACTTCCAAGGGCTCTGGTGCATTTAGGCATGCTGCCCCCCATTTATGGAACTCACTACCTATGGACCTTAGACGTGCTCCCTCACACCTTGCTTTCAAACAAAGACTACGGAATCACCTTACTTCTATGGACCAATGTACCTGTTTTGATCCTACCTAACCCTTCCACTTTGACCTCCCCCCCCCTATCTAAGTCCACCCCCCTTTTCCCTTGTATGTGTCCATTCGTCCACCTTTCCCCTATTTTGATGCCTTGCAAACCGATTATTTGTTTGACTGCTTGCACTTTATATTATGTTTACAAAGAAACTTATATGGCTATACTGTCTTATAAATGCCTAATCACTTTGCCTTCTCTAAACTTGTGTTATGACATTTGACGTTTCTACTTACTGTCTCATGTGTGTTACGAATGTCTCCAGTTACCTTATTTTTACGATGTTGTGTATAAAATTGACAAAACCTTACTATTGGTTGAACCTGCTTTCCCATCCTACTGTTTTGCACTAAATCTTATGATGTACTTATTGTAATCTGGTACTGGTCTCTCCTCTTCCTCCTCCCTTCCCCTCCGCACACCGTTCAACCCTATTGTGCCTTGCCGGCTTCCAGTTCCACAGCTCTGGGTCGTTACCGCGCCTTTTTTCACTAAAGCCGTACATTGCCGTAACTCGCTCCCTGTTGACCGAGTCCCCCTTCTGGCCCTGCTGGCCTTCAGTTCCACAAGCCTGGACGCCGACCATAGCTTCGCCCCGCAAAAGCTGTACTTGCCGTAACTCTCCCTCCTGTTGACCGTGTCCCCCTTCCTTGCCCTGCCGGCCTATGGTTCCACAAGCCCTGACACTGACTATAGCTTCTCTCCCTAAAGCCATACTTTCTGCGCTACCCTTTCCTTGTTCGTCGGTTTCTACCTTCCCCCCCCCTCCCCGTGGGTCACCATACCCATTTAAACCTGTCTACTTCTTGAACCCCTTGCTCGTTCAGTTTCCAACTTCTAACCAGTTTGGCACCCACCAACCGGGCGACTGTCCCCTGCCGCTCACCCTTTACAAGGTCCCATGAGCCCGATTGCTGTCCCATGTTTTTTTTCCCCCTAAAACAGCCATACTCACGCCTACTGCTGCTGTTCTCAGCACGGCCATCTGTGTTAACACTGCCCTGCCCGTCCCTTGTTCTCCGTTACCTATGGGATATACGTTTTCCTCTCCCACCAATCATTTTATTTTTTAACCCCTGTCCCCCCCGCTGCACCTCTTGCCAGGAATCGGTTCCATGGGCCTGGTTACACACTCCTGCCTATAGCCGCAAAAGCCGTAATCCTTTCAATGTCCCACTCTACCTTCCTCTCCTGCCTGCCCCTGTACACTCCCCTTAGATGTGCAGCTAACCCATTTGAAGGAGCTCTCTTACCTTGTCTTCCAGCCCCGTTCACCTCCTAGTCTACTTAGCCATGCACCTACCCTTCCCAGCTCACATTCCCCCCCATCTTCCCCCTACCCAATCCAAATCTGTCCTTCCTCCAGTACCCTCTGCTTTTTTATCATTGTATGCTTGTATCAATGTACCTGTACATGTACTGTATAACCTGCACTGTTCTATTTGTATTGTAATTGTACCTCCCGGGTCGTGCCTGAAAATAGTCACTTGCTGGCTAGTGCACTTACCCGGTTAACAAAAACTAAATAAAAAATAAATAAGCATTTTGTACATTTTTATTTGCCTTTGGATCCATTTTGTTTGTATATGTATCATATATTGACCTCGTATTATGTATTGTATATTGACTCTGTATTCTATACAGGTCTACCTCAAAAATGAGCCCTGCTCAACGGTGTCCGCCTGGTTAAATAATGATTTTGACTGATTGATATGAAATAGCTCCTGCTGTCACCATACTTTTCAGCCTATCCCTGACTAAGTGTTGTACCTTCTGCCTGGAAATTGTCACATATTATCCCAGTCTTCAAAAAAGGGTACCACAAAAACCCTACTAATTACAGGCCAATTTCAATTCTGCCTGTCCTGAATAACTTATTGGAAAAATTGGTAGCCACCCAGCTAACTAAATATTTGAATAACCGTAAGTTACTGTCTTCCCATCAGCATGTTTTTAGAAGTAATCACTGTGCCGCTACTGCCTTGCTTACACTAACCAACCACATAGCCACTGCTATGGATAGAGGGGAGTACACAGGCACCATTTTCATAGACCTCACTAAAGCATTTGACCTTGTCAATCATGCCTTACTACATACCAGGCTTAAACAACTTAAACTGTTTTCTGATGTGCTAGCATGGTTCAACAGCTATCTTCAACACAGACAATAATTGGTAAAATTAGGCACAACATTCTCTGAATCATTACCATTTGAAATTGGGGTCCCCCAAGGGTCTATACTAGGGCCACTTCTATTCTCCATATGCATCAACAACCTGCAAGACTGTTTCAAGTACAGCACACCCATATTATACGCAGATGACCTAGTACTTATCGCTAGTTCCAAAGACACCTGCATGATCAGTAACATTCTCTCTCATGATGTACAGGCTGTACAAAGTTGGTTGCAGAAAAATAAGCTCCTCTTACGTGTAGCAAAGACACAAGCCATGCTGTTTGGCTCCCCCCAAACTTAAAAACTGTCTAACACCACTACAGATCACATGCCTAGATGGTGCCCTGCTGGAACATGATCATTCCTTCAACTACCTTGACATCATGCTAGATCCCTCTCTTGCCTTTCTCTTGCATATAACTAAAACCTGTGAAGCAGTAAATTCTCAAGTTGGCCTGGCCTATAGAATTAGACATAATCTTACTCACCATGCCTGCCTGCCTGTCCAGCACAAGAGGTATCCTACTCCCCAAGCTCATGTATAATGTCGTAGTTTATACATCCTCAGCATCCAAGACTGCACTTAGAAAGTGGGATATCACATATAATAACATCTGCCACTTTGCACTTTCCTCCAACAGGCTTGTTCACCACTGTAAACTATATTCAGATTTAGAATGGCTCCCCTCAAGTACCTTGTGTTTGGTTATCACTGGGGTATCACTTACAAAGTCATAAACTATCAACAACCCCAGCAACTCTCAGAGTGGCTTAAACCACACTCAAATCCATATCCCCTAAGATCCTCTGACCAAGGATTACTTGCTATATCTTGTATAAAGACCAATCTGGGGATGGCAGCTTTTCAAAACTTTGCCCCTAGGCAATGGAATAATATTCCACCTGAGATTTGTGTTAGCACCACATATGGTGGCTTCTAAAAAACCTTTCATAAGCACCTCTTAGCAAGTGTCCTGTTGATACCATTTTCATACATCCATGGACATTCGATCCTGTCAAACTTTTAAAAGGAGGTTCACAACTCTTGATAAAATATTGCCTATTGCATATGAAGATGTTAATGTTTTTCCATCAAGGAGAACCATATCCTTTCTTTTTAGTTTGCTACAAAGATAAAATAACTGTTTAGAAAGAATATTGCCGTACTTGTAGACATGCATTATACTGTAAAAATATCTGGGATAAGGCATTATAATACAACAGTTATGTAAATTATTAACAAATATAGATGAGTGTACACTCCTTTATCCTGGAAACTATTCCAGCTTCATATTGTCTCATAGGCTTAATGTTTTCTGTGCCCTATATGCTCTCCGTGCTGGTTTATAAGTCTGATGTGCTTGTCCAAGTTGAAGAATTTAGTGCACAGAGAATGAGATGGAACCTTTCATGATTCAGTGAATTGTTGCTTAAAATGTTGGAATTACAGTACTTGATAAAAGCAATTACATACTGTTTGTGATTTCCTTATTTTACCCCTTGAAATGTGTATTCTTTTTTATTCCATCTAAATCTACACTATATCTGTATACCTATGCATATAGAATAAATAATGAGCAAGGGTGATATTCAAGGATGTATACCAACCGAGGGGGGGCTAATTACGACTAGGGTGAGTGGCTTTATGGCCCTAATTAGTCCCTGAGATGGGTATACATTTGAGTGTTCCACCCATACCCAATGTTTGTTGAATATAACACATTAGGATGGTTATTTTCATGGAGATTGCATTTGCAATCATTCCAAGGTTTGCCATTTTTTGTTTCTCCCCATTCATTTTCCATAATATAGTGGTTCACTATCCTTTTGCTTGTCAGCTTGTATGTGTCAGTTTATATGCAGCATTATGGCTATGTAGTACTGTGGAGTGGCAGTATGGATGTCCATGGGTTTTGCAATTGGGAGCAGTGGCAGTAACACTGTAGGGTGGTGGTATGGGCGTCCATGGGGTTTGCAGTTGAGAGTGGTGGTAGCATGGCAGCAGCATAGTGAAGGCATTCTGGCATTGGAAAGCCTCTTGTAGCAAGGAAGGAATGGTGTCTGGTCAGTGCAGTTAGGGTTTTGTGGGATTTCTGGGTTTGGGAGGGTTTTGTATTTTTTTTTTTTTTTTTTAGATTCTTTTTCAGCTTGCTACTTGGTTGGCTTCCTAATGATGTCTTTATTGTGTTATCAGTATTCTCCCATAGGATTTAATATAGTTAGGTTTATAAAAAGTATAAAAGGTTTAAACCTTTTACTACTGTAGGTGTATTCTTTTATTTGTTTGATTAGTGTAGGTATACCCTTTTTAGCATTGTTGGTATATAATTTTAATTGAATAGTGTAAGTGTGTAGTTTGAATTGATAATTTAGTTACAGGGGTTCCATATCATAATAGAGATTGCACAACAGTGATCGCTATTATGGCACGTGTATATAGCAGAAAAGTAAATAGGCAATATACACATGCCAGTGAGAAGATATCCAGCAACAACACTAAGTGTTTTGTGGGGGGCTTTGCCCCCCTGCACCCCCGACTATAGATTCTTAACTCCAAGGGGGGTGCATGTCAGGAAGGGGGCGATACTCCAATTGTGGCACAAAAAATTAAGGCAGATGCAGGCAGTAGCAAAATAGTGTCTTCTGGTCCCCAGCCCTGAACCCAGTACCTGCTGCACCAGAGCTAGCCACCCTCACCACCACACCACATGGATAGCTCGGCTGTAGCAGGCTCTCCACTCTCCTACAAACCCCTGCCCTATCCTTCCCCTTCTCTACACTATCCCTCCTTCCAGTCACTCATCCCTATGTGCACTTTCAGGTAGGGTCACTACCTTTGCTGGGTAACCCATGGGGATAGCGCTGAATATAAGTCGCTCATATTCAGTCACTGTACTCACTGGATACCAGTTATAGGCATACAGGGAAAAAAATGTTGGCCTTTTGTATGGGAAAAATTCTCCATCCATGTATCATATATACACATTATAGGGTATCACATCTATTTAGAGCAAGAAAAACAGCGCAAGCAATTAAGCACATACAAAACCGCATAACGCAAACAGCGCTTAAACCACATTACAGTGCAGGCCCAACTCGGTGCACTACTCCTTTTAGCAGCAGCAACTAAGCAGCATAATAAAGCACATAAATACCAAATACAAATGCTTAAAACTGCATTACATCACTGTGTGTTAAAACTGCTCATTACCTATCTTAGCAACGGCACCCCCCCCCCCCAATCAGTATCCCCAGCAGCATTATCAAAGTGCAAAAACAACAAGGTCAAGGTCCAGTGCCAGCCTGGTAAAACTGACAGATCAAGCCATAAAGCAAAGGAGCTCCAGGGTAATATCAGCCCCACCAGGTTCAGGCAAAAAAATCAACCATAGTGGTCTATTATAAGCATTATAAGTAGTACTTGCACAAGCTGATAATCATACTGACGACTGCAAATAACCCGTGGGCAGTGAAATTACATATGGATTTCTGTGGACTCAGTTACTATGCCAACATACATTCATAACCTCTGATTAGTAAACTATGTGAAATAAGTAAATTTTGATGGCGGTTGCATACTGCAAGGTTAACCGGGAATTTGCCAGTGAGACACTGATCGAGACACTGATCATCCGCAGCACAGTGAGTTTAAATTCGGTAAACGTTGTGTTAAACCCAAGTTGGCAATACACACTGGCTGCCAACTGTTGAACATACTGGGGGAACAGATGGGGGAGAAAAAAAAAGCAGATTCTGGATTTTTGCGACACGCTAGCATGCGAGTTTATTGAGTAGCGCTGATTTCACATTTGACAATTTGACCACAATGACTGTGCTGAAATTGTTTGCGCTACGATGACATGGAACCCATTATAGTGGCACAGTAGCACCACTATAGTTAGGGTTGTGCTGGCAGTTCAATGTTAAACCCAATTTTTTTGTACTTAAAGAACTTTGCTGTTATTTAATAAATTAGTACAAAATTTGGCATACGTGGACAGGCTGTCAGTCTCAAGATGTGGAAAGTTTTGTGACGGCATCTTGTATGGTTTTTGACATATAGAGGGTCAAAAAACAAACAAATAAAAAAAACTGTTTTCCCCTGTACTTAACATTGGGGATTTTTACTCTCACCTACACCCTAGATATATAGAATTTGTTAGCAGATAAGGGCCACCTGGCCCATGTAGTTTGCCCATTTATTTATTTACGCTGCAGACTGTCATTAATCTGCTGTTTCTAGGGTTCCCTTGAGTCTGTCCCATGCATTTTTGAATTCCTACACCAGTTTTGCCCCCACCATCCGTGTGGGGAGGCTGTTCCAAGCATCCACCACCCTTTCTGTAAAGAAGTACTTCCTCTCATTACCCCTGATTTCTACCTCCCTCCAACTTCATCTCATGTTCCTAGTTCTTGTCCATCCTCTCTTCTATTTTATTTATTGAAAAGTTTCACCAGGAAAGGCACACTGAACAATACAAAATTGCTCGTCTCATGGACAGTCATGGGGGAATGGGAAATAAGAGTACATAGACATATCACAAAAACAGCATTAATGAAATACATGAAACACAGGTAATATGCTCCACAGGCCATAGTAAGATACAACAGCATAAAGGACAAACAGGGAAATGCTTAATTGTAAAATGAAAGGAGTAAATGGAGTACAAATTGAGTTTTAACCATAGGATGGCTTGGCATGGAGAAAGTATTAGGAAGCACTTATCTAGAAGGTGCAAATACAGACAAAAACTTATGTGCTATTTATATAAGTGCATGTAACTTATATCCTTATATCCATACTTTTCTGAAAGATGCTACCTCCTGTACCTTATTGAACCCTTTAAGGTATTTGAACATCTTTATCATGTCCCCCCCCATCTTGAGAGAATACAAATTGAGGTCTTTCAGCCTCTCCTTATATGACTTCTGGTGCAACCCTTGTACATTTTTTGTAGCCCTTCTTTGGACTGCTTCTACTCTGTCTATGCAGCCTCCCAAACTGGACACTGTACTCCAGATGAAGTCTCACTAATGATCTGTATAGTGGCATCACCACCACCTCCCTTTTTCTGCTGGTGATGCCTCTCCCTATGCACCCCAACATCCCGCTGGCCCTTCTAACTGCCTTCTCACACTGTCCGGACACCTTTAGGTCCTCAGCTATAATTACTCCTAGATCTCTCTCCTGTTTGGTGACCGTGAGTGTCTCCCCCCCCCCATTAAGTACTCCCCTCTCTGGTTCCCATGTCCCTAGCGCACAATTTTGCACTTCTTTGTATTGAATCACAACTGCCATACATTTGACCATTCCTCCAGCTTGCCCAGGTCCCTTCTCATTAGTTCCACCTCCCAGATGTGTCTACCCTATTGCAGATCTTTGTGTTGTCTGCAAAGAGGCACACTTTCTCCTCCAACCCCTCTGCAATGTCACTTCTCAATCAATCAATCAAACTTTATTTAACCAGGCAGTTACATCATTGAGCAAGTTTATTTTCAAGTTGGTCCTGGGCACAGAGGACACTTTTGTTTACAGCAGACAACACTTCCTACAAAAGTAGACATCGGTACAGGCAGTTACATTATACAAACTCGGAACTCAGATGAATCAGACATGTAAAGCAAGTGCAAATATAGGCATTTAAAGTGTAGTGTATACAGGTTGTAGCTTATAGACTACAAGTGAGGAGAGGGGGGAGGAGGGACATAAAGAAGGGCCGTGGGAAGAAAGGGTATCAGACACATAGTAAAGAGGGAAAAATAGGGCAGCCTAATAGAATGAGGCCCCCTGTGAAGCTAATTGATGAGAGAGGGAAGGTGGGGGGGATGGTTGCCCTAAAGGTTATGCTGGCCGACATGGGAAATAGGTAGCCCAGGATTACTGAGGTTAAGGGACTCAACTGAGTGTGGTAAGACTTTACCTGAAACAATCGCACACCATTTTCAGGACTCTATGGAGCAGCCCCCTAAATATAAAATGGCTGGGCAGCAGGGAGATTTTAAGTAATTTTTGCATGTTATTCCAAAGCACTGGTAAAAAGGAGTTAATGGCAGTTGAGCCAAGACATGTCCTTGTTCGTGGTAGCTTAAAGAGGACAAAGGAGGAGTTCCTTAGTCCATAGGCACCCTTTGAATTTTCAAATAGGTCACAGATATAGGGTGGTAGTTTATTGGACAAAGCCCGGAATAGCCACATGAGGGCATTTATTTGCCTCCTCTTGGAGAGGGACTGCCAATCTAATGCTTGGTACAATGAGCAGAGATGAGTCTGCAAGGGCAAGTCAAGAACAAATCTCAGTGCATGATGATAGAGCGTATCCAGCTTTTGGAGCACTTACTGGGAGCAATGGCTGTATAGGAAGTCAGCGTAGTCAATCAGGGGAAGAAAGGTTGTTTGAACCAGCCGTTTTCTAGCTTCCATGGTGAGTAGGTGTCTTATGCAGTAGGAAATACTGAGGCGCTGCTTTAGCTTTTTTGTTAACTTGCTTAGATGGACACCGAAGGTGAGTTTGTTATCCAACCAGACTCCCAGATGTTTAAATTTATCCACTAGCTCTAGTGGTTTATTAAGGAGGGTAATAATCTTTGGGGTCCAAGGCATCCCCCTATTGTGGGATGTAGAGATAATCATAGCTTTTTTTGCATTTAACAAGAGCTTTAGATTCAGCAGGTTGTGCTGGAGGATGATAAAATCCTCCTATAGCTCCTTGTATGCAATGTCCAAGGGGGGGGTTTGTCGTGTAGAGGACTGTGTCATCTGCAAAGTGGTGAACATTTCCAGCAATCAGGCCAGAGTCAATGCGGTTGATGTAAAGGGTGAAGAGGATAGGTCCCAAAATGGAACCTTGTGAAACACCTTAGGGCAGTAGTTTTAGTGGGGAGAATTCCCCTTGGGCTTTAATTTGCTGTTTACAATTTGTGAGGTAGCAGCGGAGCCACTTTGCTACAGCAGAGGTTAGACCGATGCTACTCAGAGAATCAAGAAGTATGGAACGATCAACCGTATCAAATGCCTTGCTGAGGTCAAGGAAGAGTGCATAGATGTGCTGTTTACTGCCCGGGCCTTTTAGCCAGTCATTTGACACTTTGGCAAGGGCAGACATGGTACTGTGCTTGAGTCTGAAACCTGACTGGACTGGTTTGAGGATTTTCTCACAATCCAAGTACTCCCTTAATTGAGAGTTTACAATTTTTTCAAGTAGCTTGGATAAAACAGGAAGCAATAAAATAGGCCTATAGTTGTTCAAGTCAGTGGGGTCTCCTGACTTGAACAGGGGGATAATGTGCGGGGTTTTTTAACTAGGCGGCAATTCCCCTTGGGATAATGAGCTGTTAAAGAGATGGGCAATTGGAGCTGCCAGATAAGAACCTGCTTTTAAAAAGAAGGGTTCAAGCAAATCAGCAACAGCGCTCTTTTTGGTTTCCAGTGAGAGGAGCAGGTCCTCCACCTGTTTGCAGGAGACTGGCTGGAGTTTGAAGAGGGGCGGTCAATGGGGGGGGCAATGGTTGGTCTAGTAGCTATGCTGGTGGTGCTTGTGGTGCTCCATTTACTAACAGGTGACATGTTGAATGCGAGGCCTGCAGTGGCGAAGTGGTTGTTGAGGATCTTGTACCTATATGTGTAGGAGGTGTTATTTGCTACAATTTTAGCTGGTAGCAGGGTGGCAGGGATTGTACCTCAACCTCTCTCAGTATCTGCCAAAAACTGGTGGAACAGTTTTTGTTTGCTTCCAGTGCTGACTGGAAGAACCGTTGTTTTTCCAACCTTACCAGATTGGTGCAGACATTTCTGGCTACCCGGAAGGAGAGCCAGTCTGAGTCAGACTGCGACTTCCTAGCCCTTTTCCAAAGGGTGTCTCTATGCCGTAAGGCCCTCTTAAGTAGTGGGCTAAACCACTCGGGTGCACATTTCCTGGATTTGATTTTCCTTAAGGGTACGTGTTGGTTGATAACGTTTACTAGCAGATCCTGGAAGATACAGAATGCTTCAGACACAGAGGGTGTAAGGTAGAAATCCTGCCACTTTATGTTCCCAAGATCTGTCAGGAAGGCCGGGAAACTGAAGTATTTTAGGTTGCACTTAATCTTGAAAGTAGAGGTGGAGGGGAGGTGTGGGGAGCACCTAACACAGGCGACTGCGCAGTGATCACTGTGGAAGACCTCTGCATTAGAGATATTATGTGGCTTGTTGACAAGTATAAGGTCTAGAAATGAACTTCGGTGGGAATTTTTCTTGTTAGGTCGTGTAACATCAGAGATAATCCGAGTGAGCCGGTGCTAGTTGCAGAAGTCCTTAAGCTTGTTTGTGCTGGGATCGTTCCAATTAAGGTTAAGGTCACCCATGATAAAGCATTCCGTGTTTGCTTTTTCCAGGAGAGAGTGAATATGGGACAGTATACACAGGCCCGCTGCAGGGGGTCTATAGCATGCAGCTACCAATAAGGCTATACGAGGCGAAAGGGTGATTTTTGAAGGCAAGACATTCAAATTCTTTGGGCATTGATGTGCAGACAATATTGGTGGTTAGGAATTTATCTTTAATATATATGGCAACACCACCACCTCTGGTCAACCTGTCACACCTGATCAAGTTGCATCCTGGTTATGTTAAACGTTTTGTCAGGTAAAGTATTTTTCAGCCGGGTTTCCGAAAGCATTGCTACATCATGCTTGGCATGTAGTACCCAGGTGTGGACCTGGTCAAGTTTGTTGGCAAGGCTGCACACGTTCATATGCAGGAAGCTCAGACCCTTTAGCTGTGGAAGTTCCCCCCGGGCAGTTAGCAGTGGGGAAGGGGGCCAGGTTTAATTCCACACTGCCTGCACAGAGTAGCAGTAGTACTAATACTTTTCTGAGACATCTTACCAGGAATCTTAGGAAGGCTTTGTTTGGTTGTTTGCCTTGGACTCTATCAAGGGCACTGGAGCGGGAGTTTGGTGGGCAGTGGAAGTTGATCAGAGTAGATAATACTTCCCTAACAGAGAGGGTAAGGGGGGTCTGCTTAAAGAATGTTGGGCAGTAGGAGGTGTGAAGGGTTGGAAATGTGTAAGGATTACTGCCTTTGGGGGAAGTTAACTGGTTGGCAGACACCGTTGGGCTTATTTCCAATCCTATAGGAGTATTCAGGCAGGATGAGTTTTTCCTGGGGTCCAAAATTGTCTCCACTGTCAGAAGGAGGATGTAGCCAATGAGGAGAAGGGGGCTGTGGAAGCCATCTCTTGGATTTATTACAATAGCTAATGAAACAGTACTATCTAGAGGTGTAAAACCACAGCCAGGGAAACAGAGAGCAGGACTTTAAGGAGAAAGTGTCTTATAGTGAGTATGCCTTTAAGAGGAGGGCAGAATCAACAAAGATCAACGGGGGGGGGGACAGAAAGCTTTAAGTTCAGAGCACTACTACAGGGAGCCAATGGGGCAGGATGGGGTAGGGGAGGGAGGAGCTTAAGTGTATTTAAGGGTGGCGTGGGTGGGTGAAAAATTTGGCGGCAGGAGCAGCAGACAGCAAGGCTGGGGTTGTGTATAGGCCTAATCTAATGCTTTATTCCAGGGGGCTGGTGGCAGCAGGCTCCTTGGCACTGAGAGAGGCACAGAGTGGTGTCCAGGCATGCAGGAGGTGAACCGTGGGTGTGGTAGGTAGCCCAGTGGGCTGCAAGGATGCCTGTTGGAAAAGGGACAGAACAGGGATTTATAGCCCTCCGAAAGGGTGGGGGTGAAACTAAATTTAGCACAGAGACAAAAGAGCTGCAATTTACTAAAAGAGGGACAAATAATGGGTCAGGCAGCAGACAGATAAGCACCAGCTCTGTAACTGAGATTTGAAAAACAATGGAAGGGGGCAACTAAGGGAGAAATTAAAATGGCAGCTGCACTGGATTATGAAGACATTGAATAGGACTGGAGCAACAAAAAAGAACTAGCACCAGTGTAAGCTGCAAAAATCCACAATATTTATTGCACAAATTGCAAAGTGCAGAAAAAACTCAGAGTAGAGCTCGACTGGCAGTATGGCAGCAGCAGCAGCAGAGAGGTTGAATATTGTTGATTTTTGCAGCTTACACTGGTGCCAGTTCTTTTCTGTTGCTACTGTTACTTTGATTTGGGCACAGTATGTAGTTATTTGTGGCACACTTTCTGTTTGAGTTAGAGAACTGGGCCTAGCACTGCTCCCCGAGGCATCCCGCTGGCCACCTCCCTCTCGACGGAATGAACACAGTAGACCGTATGAAATTTCTTCATGAAATTCTCTGGGATGATGGGGCCTGTGCCAAGGGTGTGCTTTTGGATAGTCTGGCGATTTTGAATTATACAGTTTTTGAATTATGATGTTTTTTGAAATAACGTCAAAGTTCAACCCCCGCCAAAAAAAAAATAACAGTTCACAGACAACGTTGAACTTGAACCGAAAAAATTAAAATAAAACAGTGCAATCAATAAAATTACCATTTGAAGCACTAAGATGTCAGATTTTGCTGCACTTTGCTTAGATTTCCATGGTAGCACCCCGCTTTAGTGTTTTCTTGGGGCTTATTGTGTTGAAACATGATGTATGGGCTGGCAGTATATAGCTTTATGGCTCAGAGTTATAAGTTGTGAATGAACTTGCCACTTCAAGTGGCACCCTCCCCACCCTTCTAATCACTATCCACCTAAAAACATGTATTCCCTGGTGTCTAGTAGCACCACCTACCCTTCTGATTGCTGTCCCCATAATAAAATATATTCCATGGTGTCTAGTGACATCCCCCACCCTTCCAGTTGTTGTCCCCATAATAAAATATATTCCCATGTGTTTAGTGGCACACCCTACCCTTCTAATCATTGTCCCTGTAATAAAATATATTCTCTGGCGTCTAGTGGCAACCCCCACCCTTCTGATCACTGTCTCCATAATAAATTTATTCCCTGGTGTCTAGTGGCACCCCCACCCTTCCGATTGCTGTCCCCATAGAAAAAATATATTCCCTGGTGTCTAGTGGTACCCCCCACCCTTTCAATCACTGTCCCCGTAACAAAATATATTTCCTGGTGTCTAGTGGCACCCCCCCACCCTTCCTATTGCTATCCCAGTAACAAAATATATTCCCTAGTGTCTAGTGGCACCCTCACCCTTCTGGTTGCTGTCACCATAACAAAATATATTCCCTGGTGTCTAGTGGCACCCTCCACCCTTCTGATCACTGTCCCCATAATAAATATATTCCCTAGTGTCTAGTGGCACCACCCACCCTTCTGACTGCTGTCCCCATAACAAAATATATTCCCTTTTTCCTAGTGGCACTCCCCATCCCTCCGATTGCTCTCCTCATAATAAAATATATTCCCTAGGGTCTGGTGGCACCGCCCCACCCTTTCAATTGCTGTTCTGTAACAAAATATATTCCCTGGTGTCTAGTGGCACCCTTCCAATTGCTGTCAATGCCTGAAATAAAGAAAATAGTCCCTCAATTTTTTTTTTTCTTCAAAATCTGAAACAAAGAAAATGGTCCCTTGCTGATCAGACCCACCCCCCCACCTTCCACTCATCACTCACCACTCCACACTCCCTAGTACACCCCCACACACCTGAACAGACCACAGGTTCAAGATTCACTCTCTGATTGAAGACACGTCTTGCTGCTGGAACTGCCGACTGCAGTATGAGAAACTAAGGTAAATGAGGTTCAATATATTTCAATGGGTTTTCTACTTTGATGTATAACTTAGCCATTTTTGCATATTTTGACACCAAAATTTCAACATGGCCTTTTGGGGACCCAACCCCATGAACAATGTCATAGAAACATAGAACATGTCAGCAGAAAAGGACCACCAGACCCACCCAGTCTGCCTGGTTACCTAGCAATCCGCTAGGACTTCCCTTTCTCCCGCCCCCTCCCTGGAACTACCAGTCCCTTGTGTCTGACCCACGTTCTCTTGAGACACCCCACAGTTCCTGTCTCCTCCCCCCCAGGAGTCTGTTACAGCTGTCTATCACCCTCTCTGAAAAGTAGAATTTTCTGATGTTCCCCCTGAATCTCTCCCCTACTATCTGCATGTCATATCCCCTTGTGTTTGATTTTTCCTTTAGTTGGAAGATATTCCCTGCTGGTACCTTGTTGAAACCCTTGATATGCTTGAAGGTCTCAATTATGACCCCCCTTTCCCTCCTCTGTTTGAGGGAGTATGTGTTGAGGTCCTTCAGCCGTTCCTCATATGACAGATGCCTGAATCCCCCTACCATTTTTGTTGCCCGTCTCTGGATGGGCTTCACCTTCTCTGCATCCTTCCTAAGGTATGGCCTCCAGAACTGGACTCTGTACTCAAGGTGTGGCCTGACAAGCTGCCTGTATAAGGGCATTATAACCTCCCTCCTCCTGTGAGTTATTCCCTTGCCAATACAACCCAGCATCCTGCTGGCCCCTGCCACTGCCTTCTCACATTACTTGCCACTTTCAGATTCCATGAAACGCTGATGCCAAGGTCTCTTTCCAACTCGGTAACCTCCAGGGCTTGCCCTCCCATACTGTATTCTGTGCCCTGATTATTTTTGCCTAAATGTATGATTTTGCATTTTTTGGTATTGAAGGTCAACTGCCATTCCTTGGACCATTTCTCCAGCTTCTCTATATCCCTACGCATGCTCTCAACACCCTCAGGCATATCATCTCTATTGCAGACCTTTGTGTCATCTGTGAATAAACACACTCTTCTTTCTAGCCACTCTGCTGTGTCCCTTATAAATATATTGAAAAGGAGTGGCCCAAGCACTGACCCTTGAGGTACCCAACTGGTGACCATACCCTCCCTTGATGGTACCCCATTAACAATAACCCTCTGCCTTCTGCCCCCAGCCAGTTTTGCACCCACCTAATCACTAGCAGCCCCAGCCCAAGGCATCTCATTTTGTGCAATAGTCTCCTGTGAAGCACAGAATCAAATGCCTTATTGAAGTTGAGATGCATACGTCTGTAGATCCCCCTAATCCAGTACTACTCTGGTGACCCAGACAAAGAACTCTATCAACTTTGTTTGAATGATCTTCCCTCGGTGAAACCGTGTTGCCACTGGTCCAGAAGACCATTGGTCTCCAGGTAGCTTGAGATTCTCTTCTTGAACATTTTCTCCATGAGCTTGCCCATCACTAACGTTAAGCTCACTGGCCTATAGTTGCCTGGCTCCTCCTTGGCCCCCCCCCTTATGAAGTGGGACCACATCTGCCCTTCTCCAGTCATCAGGAATCTCTCCATCTCCAAGGACCTGTTAAAGAAGCTGGTCAGAGGTTCCACTAGCACTTTGCTAATCTCCCTCAGTAACCTGGGGTGCACCCCATCCGGCCCCATCGCCTTATTCACCTTCAACCCCTCAAACTCCTTCAGGATCTCGTCTATATGGAGTGGACTAGAGTCTACCCCCCATCACCTCATGTTCTCTGATTTTCTTGATCTCCCCCTCCTTTTCAACCATGAACACCGATCAAAAGTAGCTATTGAGTAATTCTGCTTTCCCACAGTCATCCTCCACCAAAGTCCCTTCCCAATTTTTCAGCCTGATTATCCCTGCCCTTGACCGTCTCCTTTCGCTCACATACCAGAAGGTTTTATCCCTCACCTTGACTGTGTTGGCTATTTTCTCTTCTGCTCTTGCCTTTACCCTCCTGACCTCCTTACCTGCTTCCCTCTACTTCTCCTGGTATATAGCCCTATCCTCCTCCCTCTGTGTCCCTCTATACCTCCTAAATGCCTTTCTCTTTTCCCTGACCTTCTCTGCCACCTCTTTATTGAACCAAAGGGGCTTTCTCCTTTTCCTATTTTTAGCAACCCTCCTAACATAGAGGCGAGTGGCCTTCACTATTGCCTCTTTTATTTTACCTCACATTTCCTCCACCCCCCCCCTTAGTTTTCCCACCCCAGCTAGTGCTTGCTGAACACTTTTCCTTATTTTCTGAAAGTCTACATGCCTAAAGTCTAGCACTTTCACTCCTGGCCGATGAACCTCAGCGGCAGACTTTTTAACGGTGAACCAGACGGTGCTATGGTCACTTGTGGATATCTCCCCCACCCGTTCGTCATTTGTAAACATTAAATTAAGGATTGTCCCTTCCCTGGTCAGTTCTCTTACAAGCTGTTTCACGAGTGCCCCCTGTAGGGAGTCCATGATCTCCCTGCTACTGGTGGATGCTGCTTATGGGGAACCCCAATCCATGTCCTGCAAGTTGAAGTACACCATCAGCAGCACCTCCCCTCTGTCTGCCATCCTCTGGATCTCCTCCATCATTTTCCTATCCAAGTCCCCTGCTGCACTGGTAGACTGTAAATCAGCTTGATACGTATTATCTCTCCCTTCCCTGTGTCCAGTGATACCCATAAAGCCTCTGCCCCCCACTTCCCCATTCCCTCCGTAACCTTCATGTTTTCTTTCACACATAGGGCCAAGTCCCTCTCTCCTATCCTCCCTGCCCTTCCTAAAAAAGTACATACTCTAGTATTGCCATACCCCAGTCCATGTCAGTGGAATTCCACAAATCCAGCCCAAAAGGTGATTTTGCTGTCACTTGGCAAAATCACCTTTTGGGCAGTATTTGAACATTTTCACCACCCTTGTTCATGTAGTGGGATCATAGGTAGTCTATGTTGAAAATCTGGAGTCAAAATATATAAAAATAGCAAACTTATGTGCATGCATTGAAATTTTACTACACATCCTCATAATTTTGTTAATTGTAAATATTTTGACCCCAAATTTTCCACATGGACATTTTTTACACCACCTCATGAACATGACAGCTGTCATTTTTCAAATTCTGGCCAAAATGTGTTTTCTGTCTATGGTGCAGTATGATGTTCCAGTGGCACATAATGACGTTTTGGTGGGGATTTGAAAATTGTCAACATGACATTCATGAGGAGGGGTAATAACAAGGCTATGCTAACAGTTTGGTTACTGTTTTGGCTGAAATGTAAGCGCAAGGCCTGGAGGGTCCTGTGCTTCCATGGCAACATGCATGTATGCATCTATGGAGAGATGGCAGCGCAGGATACAGATGGGCCTGCACTTCCACAGGCAAATGAAAATTCGATGATACTATCTAAAAAAGTAAGGAAATAATTTGCAAAAACTGTGTTAATTCACCAGTTAGGGTAACTTAATGCCACAAAAGTAGGGAAATGTGGTGTTAGGTTCTCATCCTGCGCTCCCCAGCAGCAAGGAAAAAAAAATTAGGTTTTGAGTCTCCGGTGTCTTGTTGAATCAGTGGTGTGGTCTTCCTTGGTTGGTGTCAACATAATGCTCCCCATGGTTCCTGCATGAAGAAAGGAGATCATGTGTGACGTTGCTTGTTCACGGAATAGGGTGGGCATTAGAGTTGATGCCCCCTAAGGAAGACCACTACTGATTCGCCAAGATTCCAGGGACCAAAACCCCTAATGTGTTTTCCTTTTGCTGCTTGAGGGGTTGGGGGTGGGGCATTAGGGTAAGAAATGCTAATGCCACATTTACCTACTTTTGTGGCATTCAGTTACCCTAGCCGGTGCATTAATGCAGTTTTTTTGCAAATTATATACATGTACACCAATTTATGCTAGCAATAACACCTGATATAGTGGATAGTATTGGGCTGTACTGGACCACCCAGAACCATAATGAGATCCAATGGTGCAGGAATAGGGCCCTATAGCCCCTGGAAGGTCCAGTGTAGCTCATACCACCCAATCTGGAGGATATTACTGTGCTTAGAAAATGGGTCATTTGTGCCATTTTATTAAAATAATTTAAAAACGTAAAACAGTACTTAAAAATTAGTAGAAATGAATATAAATGTATTTTGTTGTAATGTAGTCCCTCTGCAGGTACAGCTGCCAGTAGAGGGTGCTGCTGCTTTTAATGTAATATGATTTTTATGGTCCACCCCCAGAACAGGTTTTCATTTGTGGACTGACTTCTCTTGGTCCAGTACCTGCTTCACTGTGGAGTTTGTTTTGTATTCTGAAAGGGAAGGGGAAAGTGATACGATCAAAACATTCAAACACCTTAAGGCATTAACAAGGTGAAAGAGTCTAACATGTTTAAATATAAGAAAAATAGCAGTACAAGAGGACACAGCATGAGATTAGACTAGAGGGAGGCTGATTAAGGGGGAATGTGAGGAAATTCTTTTTCACAGAAAGAGTGGTGGATGAATGGAATGGCCTACCTCAGGAAGTGGTGGCTATGAATACAGTGCAGGGCTTCAAACAGGCATGGGATAGGCATAAGGGAGCAATACAGATGAGTATGAGTAGATAGGCTACTGACAGAGCAAAGGCTGATGGCACATTTATAAGGTAGAAAAAGAAATGTGCAGACTGGATGGGCCTTGCGGTCCTTATCTGCCGTCAACCTCTATGTTTCTGAGGGACTGCTGCTAGTTTTAAGCACAGTGGCAGGAGCATAGCTGGGGATGAGAGGAATGGTACTTTTGTGAATGCCAGTCCCACAGATAAAGACTTGATGCTGGGTTGCAGCAGCATGCGAGTGGGTGAGTGCTCGGAGTATGAAACTGTGCATGGAGCACAGACAGGAGATGGAGAGCAAGAGAGGTGGAGTGAGCTGGCAGGAAAATAAATGTTAAATCTGTAAAAAATAGGCAAATATTGTATTTTTAAGCATTTCTGAAGTCTGGTTGGGAGCGGACATACATATTCCAATCTTGCTAAGTGATATTGCCTTTCCGAGCTCTCCAATAAAGCAAGTAATTGAAGTTATGGTGGCTTCCACTTTGGATGGGAGTGAATGGAGGGAAGTGCAGACTGCTAGTGACAATTTGATTTCAGTAGATTCTGGGAATTGAGTCCAGCACATTAATGTAACTGATTCTGACCAAATAGACAGTGGAGGAACAGGCCTTTATCCCCAATTATTTTTTCAATTGGCGTCTCCTCGGGAGGTGGAAAAAAGTCTGTCTGAAGGGAGGGAACTGGTAAGGGATGAAAAATGCGTTTTCAGGTCCCGATGTTATTTGTAAATCCCTGGTCTTGTTCAAGCTTCTGATATACCTCTATTGGAGCCTTCCACTAGTTCTGCGGACTGGGTCTCATCTGCATTGGAAGCTGCTTGGTGGGTAAAAGATGATACTGGGACGGGGTGGACTGCTAATTTTCAGGGTAAAATGGCTTCTGATTCTGTTCCTGAACAACCCCTCATTATTCTGCCCAATCCTCTGAATTGAGTGATGGATCTATTTTGCCACCAGGGCAATGTTCTCCCTTGGTGCAAGTCACTGCTATACTGCCTGTTACTTCTAATACTTTATTGGAAGATATTAAAAATTTGGAAGGTGATGATTCTGTGCCTGGTTTGCCAGACTCTCCTTTGTTAGGTCCTGTAGAGGATTTGGCTGGAACAGTTCCTTTACATCAGGATGCTACCCCTAAGTTAGATATTGGCCCTGAAAAACCTTATAGGCCCCTGATAATGTATGGCATGATAAAGTTAGGGATCAGCTTTTTCCATCTGATTCTAGGCTTTTATCAGAGCTGGCTATGAGAAGGAATGCTGTATATTTAAAATATAGGTGTAATATCTCAGATGTCCCTGACAGACATTTTGTGGAGCGGGCTTTGCTAAAAGACAGCATGAAGTGTTATGCCTATGAGGTATCTGGCCTGATACATGTGCCCAGGGATTCTGTGTTTGATATTAGTTTTAAAAACTCAGCAGGTCTTGAAAGGTTTTGGAAACAGTACCAACTGTTGAAGCATTCTCCTTTAGGGAAGCCATTTTGGCAATCAGCCTGACAAACCCCCTGATGAAGAAAATAGCTTTTTTGTTTCGGAATGAGGGGCTGAATGTTGCTGACATCACCTATTGGTTACAACAGCATTGCACAGTCAAAGGATATCCAGAACCAATATTAGATGATGAACAACTGTGGACTGGTGGATGGAAATATCAGGTTGTTTTAAAACTGGAATAAGGACTGACTAAACACTTACCAAATTGTTTCTTTCTAGGACAGAACCATGGGATTATTTTCTATCCAGGACAACCCAGGGCTTGTTTTAAATGTGGAGATGTTGGACACTTAAGTAATGTCTGCGATAAGTAGAAGTGTGGCCTTTGTCATGAGGTGGGTCATTTTGGGACTCGGTGTCAGCAACCCTTGAGGTGTAATCTGTGCGATAAACAAGGACACACTTTTTGTAACTGTTCCTGGGCATCTCTAAACAGTAGAGATTGGGCTATTCAGACAGAGCAAGATGCTTATGTAGCCCCCGCACAAAAAGAGAAATTGCGTATGCTGGAATTGTTAAAATCTGCACCCAATATAGATCCAAAACCCCGAAGAATATCTAGGCCATGAAACAAGGCCTCCACAGAGGAAGTACCTCTGGAAACAGTAATACTTCCTGAGTCTTGGTTTGCTGCCTTAGAGGTGGAGTCTGCAATTGTAGAACCCAGGAATGATCCAGATGCCATGGCTGAGGCCAATCTAAGTGAACCCCTTTCCCAGAACATAATTGAGCCCTGTGTGCATGAAGGCCTAATTGCAGATGTCAAGCAGAGTATGGAGATAGTGGTGGGAGAAAATTCCATGCCTCCTCCTGATATACAACAAGAGGTGGTTTTTCACAGGGTTACTAGATCAAAAGCTGGGAAACCCCTAATAGAATCTCCAGCTATGCCTAAGGAGTTGAATGGTCTCCCTGTACATAATTCCTATGCTTTGTTGTTTGAACAAGGAGGAGAAGATGAAAGTCTTGATTCAGACTTGTCCTCTATTGTTTCTTTACAGGCTGACGTAACCACAGACATAGGGCCTGTTGATAAGCCTAAACCTAGGAAGCGTAAAAAGAAAAAGTGACTTTGATTGACTATTTATTATGCTTTGCTATTATGTTTTTTCTCTCATTTCTATTCTCCTTCTTATGAATGCAAATATTTATCTTCTCACAATTAATGCGAATAGCATTAAGTCTTTAGAAAAGAGATGTGTCACCTTTGCTAGTCTCAGAGAAGGAAGAGGACAAGTTATTTTGTTACAGGATGTGAGACTGAATTTTTTGCCAGAGGTGCGGGAGGCACAGAGGGATTGGAGATGGGGTGTCTCCTTTTAGTTCTTAGGGGAGAAATCTTGTTCAGGGTTAGTTTTTTTTACTTTCAGGTCTGACTGTACATGTGTTACAAATGTTTGCTTTCCAGCCTGGGGGAGCCATGATAATGGATGTGGTTTTATGTCATGTGACATATAGAATTATAAACATCTATGCCCCTCAAGTGAAGGCAGATAGGTCTTCTCTCTTTAGAAGATTAGAGCCCTACCTGCATACTTCTAAATTGGTATTATGGGGAGGTGATTTTTAATTGTGGCCTCTCACACAGGGATTGGGTGAGGGCTACAAACAAAATTTATAGTGACACAAATGCTTTGCTTAAAATCTTGAAGTTTAATAATTTGTGATGTTTATGATCTTATGAAGCAGGTTCTGACACATACCTTTTATAAAGGGAATTTATCTACAAGGATAGATTTTTGGTTCATGTCAGATAGAGTTACTTGTCAGGAATAAGTGCTAGTTCTTTTGGAAACTTCAGATCATGTGGCTGTTAAGCTTCGCCTAGGAATGGTGCAGAAGGCTCCCATAGGGAGGGGATATTGGAAGATGAATGTTGCTATTTTACAGGAGGCCTTTATACAGAATTCTATGAGAGAATATTTGATGTTGAGAGCTGATATTTGCTTCATATATGATAGCCCTATAGAGTAGGGAGAAGATACTAAAAGAGATTTAAAAAGCTCTACATAAGTATTACCAATGAAAGGTCAAAAGGATAATACATTAAGTATTTGGGACTTGGAGCAAAATATATGCAGTTGTTAACTCAGGCTGCTGACCTGCAGAATGATGTGAAGCTGCAGTTACAATCCATAAGAGACAGATTGTATATGTATTTGAAAGTGTTAGAGGATAGGGCAGCACAACAACAAAAGTACAAGACTAGGGGAATGAAAGAGCAGGTGAACCCTTATGCTTTGGGATTACATGGGGCTCAATGCCTGGCTATGACTGCTTTAAAGGATGAAATGGGACTTGTAGTAGAAGACAGTGGTGGACTCATGCTGTTAATTCAAAATCATATCAAGGCTACTTTTCAGAAGGAATGGGTAGGGCAGCCAAACTTGTTTGTACAACAATTGGATATACCACAGTTGAGAAAAGAAGATGAGCACAGTCTATTAGTCCCTATATCTATGACAGAAATATGGGAAGCTATTATGAAACTAATGCCAAGGACTACCCCTGGGGTAGATGGTATACCTAAAGATTTTTATAAATGTTTTTGTGACATATTGGCTCCTTGGTGGCAGGTCATTTATGGGGCTATTTGGGAAGAAAATAGGTTGGTATCAAGCATGAAGGAGGGAATTATGACTTTTGTATATAAAAATGGGATCTTTAAGAGGTTAAGAATTGGAGGCCCTTGAGTTTGCTGAACACAGACTACAAGATTTTAACTAAGATTCTGACTGTTCGGTAAGTCAAGATTGCTCAAAAGGTAATTAGTTCTGTGCAGACCTGTGCAATTCCAGGTAGAAATATTGTTCAAAATTAGATTTTCATTAGAGAAGTGGTGGAACAAGGTTTATGTATGAATTTAGATGGTTATTTGTTAACCATTGATCAGGAAACAGCTTTTGATGCTGTACGGCAAGAGCATATTTGGATGGTGTTACAGCACACTGGTGTTCCAGAGCCATTCTTAACATTATTGAGAACATTGTATACTGAAGTGCAGGTTACTCCCTTGGTGAATGGGCATCTAGGCATACCAATCTATTTGAAAAATGGTGTTAGACAGGGTTGTCTAATGAGCCCTTTGCTTTATATATTTGGATTAGATCCCATACTAAGGGTCATTGAAACTGAAGCAGACATTAGATATATAAAAAATAAGGATGGGGTTGTTCTGCAGAAAGTTACTGCTTATGCTGATGATTGTGTTTTTACTATAGCTGATTTGGAATCTGGCAAACAGATTTTAAGGAAAATGGAAGACGTCTATGATACTACTGGGATTAAGATTACTATAGGAAAAAGTGAAGTTTTGGCTCTGGGTGCTGCACAGGTTGTGGAGGAGTTTCCTATCTCTGCGGTGAAGGAGGATGTTAAGATTTTAGGCTTATTCTTTGGTACTAGAGAATCAGAAGGAAAACACTGGAACTCTGTATATGACATGGCTAATCGTAAAGTTATGGCATGGCTTTCCTGGAAAATGACTAGGAAAAAAAGGGTTTATTTGCTTGCAGCATATATAGCTCCTATATTTTTATATGTCTCTCATATATTTCCGCTGTCTTTTGCTATGCACACGAAAGTTATGGGCCTTTTTTTTTTTTTTTTTTTTTTTTTTGGGAAGAAGGTTGAATCCAGTTAAGAGACTACATACATATAGGGCATGGAAAATAGAGGGTTTGAATATGATTCAGCCTTTAATATATTTTTTTGGGAATTTCTTTTTAAGTTCAGTACATCCCTTAGTTGGAGAATCTGAGGGTATGAGACTGTTATGCATGCGGTTGTGGGGGACCTTTTTTTGACGGCATGGGGTAGGGGTAAATGGCATCCCTCAGAGAAAGTTCTTCCGGGGTATTTACAGACTACTTTATGATATATTAGGACTTGGAAGATCAAGCTTACTTTGTTTTTGGGACATGAGAAGAAACATTTCTATAACGTAATACTAGAAAAATGGTATAAGGAGGAGGAGCCCTTATTTCAGGTATCCCCTACAATTAATACAGAGTTGTTGCTGGAAAGTATTGTGGAACCAAGGATTCCCTTTAAAATCCAAGGTTTGATATGGTTATGTGGACATCAGAAATTGAATGTGAGGGGCAATCAGAAACATAAGCAATTAGATGATAGAGGCTGTGGGGAGATACTTTGTCATGGTCAAATAGAAAATATGCAGGATTTGTTTTTTGACTGCGTGCATGTTCATGTTCTTTGGAAAGAACTAGCTGGTTGGTGGGGAGAAGATCTCTTTCAGCATATGTCATATGATATTTTAATATTGGGATAAATTCCCATGCCATGGTTGAAATGGACAAAATGTGATTTTTAGCTTGCTTAAAATGGTCATTATGGCAGGCGAGATGCCAAAGATCTCTACAGGGTAAAGAGGTCACACAGCAGGAGGTATTGTTTAACATTAAAGGAGAACTTGATAAAATTTATGAATATGAATTCCGAACATTAGGACAAGTTGTGGGTTCTAGGTTATGGAAGAATGTTGGGTGGGTGGGTTAATACTTGATGTACTTTTTGGGTTTCTTTACATACAGCATTGCATGTAAGATGTCTCCGTTATAAGGAATATAGTTCTATGATTTGGTGATGGGACCTTTCTTGTTTTATATCTATGTCATGATTTATTCTTACTGAGGGATTGTGATGGTATGAGCACTATGTATGGGGTGTGTTAAGTATGGCGTGTGTGGTGGGTTATAGAAGCTACATAATGTTTGTGTTCTGATTTCACTATTGTTATTCCTTATGTTTTGTTTTTGAATATTGAATAAAAATTTCCCCTACTCTTTCTCGAGGTGCCATGGGAACTTTAATGTCCACCTGAACAACCACCAGCACAGGCAGACCATTATAACTGTGGACTATTGCAACAATCTGCAGGCTAGTGCAATTTGAATCAACTTATCTTGCTGGTTAGTGCATAAAAAGGTAAAAAGGTTGAGGCTGACCTCTGCTTAATGTGCTTTTCTTAGTTTTTTAAATTTTTTTATTTATTTAGCTTTTGTTGACCAGGTGGGGTATACTAGGCAGACATTTGCCTATTTTCAGATATGACCTGGGAGAGATACAATACAATGGATACAAAAATAAGACAATGGTAACATTTTCAGTGAAAGAAAAGATTATACACTTCACCATAGTACAAATTTAACCAAGGCATAGTAATAAGGGGGCAGGATATAAAACGACATAAACATAACTACATATTACATAGAGAAGGCAAACAATTGAAGCAATTGAGAGCCAGTGCAACCTAAGGTATTTAAGTAGCAGAGTTGGGCAGGGCAGAAGAACAAGCTTGAAAGGAAGAGGAGGGAGACAGGTGAGCAGGGTGGAGAGAGGACAGGTGTAGGGTAGGGGGAGAGGAAAAATAGAATGGATTAGGGACAGATACATGCAGATTGGTTAAATAGCAGGGAGAGGAGCTGTTTTTGAAAGTGCTTGTATTGACGCAGGATCTCTGGCATGCTTTTTGATATCATTACAGAACCGTTGTAGGGAAACCTTATGAACAGCGATCATCATGATCTGAAAGGCCACAAAAAGCTCCCTTATAGGATGTATTGGACTGACATGTAACTGGTAGCAGTCCAGAGATATCAATGACTGTGTCTGCATTATTTAGCATGACATCTCCCCTCCCCATTTTTAGAACTATGTGATGTCACTGAGAGGAAATTTGTGCTGCATGCACTCTTAGAAGAGATGTGTGAGATCTGACTAAAAATTAGTTGGTTTGTAACACGCCAGTTAGGGTGGTTAGGCAAAATACAGTGTGTGTATTAAATTTCACATGTGCAGTGTGTTAAATGAATTTTACACAGTGGTGTGTAAATTGTTCAAAACACAAATGTGTAGTTTTTAACACACCATGGTAACACACCTTGGTGACAAAATGTTCATTCAGTGTGTTGAATTTGTAACACATTTATGTGTTAAAATGTGCATAGTGAATGTGTTGTTTCAACACATAAGTGTGTTGAAATTTTAATTACAAGTCTAGTTAATTATTCATGAGCCTATTGAGGCTCCTGATTGGCTACTAGATTGGTCATTAACTTCTTAGAAATGACTGATCCAGCTGCAAACTGTTGCTGTGTAGCATGCACAGCTTGAACCACACAGCCAAAACCTAAATAAAACAAACAAAAAAAAAAATGAAAGTTATTACAATTAGACTTATAAATAGAATCATAGATAGATAAGTGTGTATTACAAGGCAATAATACCATCGAGAGGTTTTGGGGGACATGGAACCTCGACAGCGAAGCTCGAGATGTCCTAAAGTCCCCAAAATCTTGAGATGGTATTACTGCCTTGAAAAACACTTATTTTTCTGTTATTTTTTGTAATATATGGATCAATTGATAATACTAAAGTTGGAGATGACCTTTGAACTGTAGTATTATCAGCAAAAAATGATGGTATTATCACTTTTCATGATAGTATTATTGAGAGTAGTGATGTATTACTGGGACATTTTTTTTTTATACCTTTGTATAGTATTATTGAGGCTTTTCCATATATTACAATCACAATAACAACCTCAAAGCCAGTCAATTCCTTGGATTAATGACCAGCTGGAGAGAGGTGGCCTGAGGCTGCACCTCGGTTCACCCACCACTCCAACTGGTCATTAATCCCTTGGAAATGACTGGCTTCTCTGTCATTATTATTTAAATGTGATGCATTAATGCACACTTTATGAACAAATTCGCAAAGGAAGGTGTTCATTTCTCACACTTGAATGAGTTATATAATGCATATACATTGAATTGAAAACACAATTCCACATAAGTCAAAGCATCATGAGAAGTGTATGCAAGTCCCAATGAAGACATTTGGACCAGCTCAACTTTATGCAAAGTTGCATGGTGCCAAAACTACTCATGATTCAACCTGCAAAGACTGAGAACAGCAGAGAAAGACACATGTTTTGTGCTTGTTAGAACTCATCAGTATACCATATCTGTGTTATATCCCAATAGCAGGGAGACAGCCTTAGGAGGGTCTTACTTGTTAGGGTCATGGGGAGCCCATAGTAGAGAAGACAAGAACTACAGAAGATAAAAACCCCAGAGCAAATTCCCTGAGGCATGGGTTACCATTGAAGGGTGTTGACCAGACAACCACATTTTAAAGAAAAACACAATTGCACATACCCCAATAATGCAAAGCATCATGGGAAGCATATGCATATCCCCATGAAATAATTTTTACAGGTTCAACATTAAGCAGAATTGCAGGGTGCCAAAAGGCCTCACAATGCAACCAGCAAAGTTTGAGAACAGCGATACAGACACGTGTTTTGTCCTTGTTAAGAATAAATAATTATCGGCTAAAAATGTACATAGTTCTGTGGGGGAGAGCTTTAAATAATGTGCTGCCTTAAATCTGACTGATTTTTATAAGAGCACATATTTCACTTCTTTGAGATCCCAGTTTGGCTGCTTAATTTTCAGCTCACAAATCCATGTGGATGTAAATATTTCAATAATTCGCACAGGGCTTGCAGTAAAGTTTTTTTTTTTATTTTTTATGCCAATTTACAGATAATCTGACCTCAACAAACACTGCTATTTGCAGGAATTTATGTGTGCTCCTTAACTTGGGTAGATAATTGTGCATTAAGGCTGTTTATTTTCAGAATGTTGAAGTTTTTTAAACAGACAGCACTATACCATTTCTGTGTACAGCTGATCAACATCCCTTTGCATGACTGATGTAGAGCACTTGGACGACAGTTGGGAAATTATATAATTTTAAAACATCTATAAAATTATGAGATACACAGAGGCTGCAGCATGTGAAGCCCTCATGGCTGTATATGAGTTCTTCATTTGGTGCAGCCATTCCCATTTGTGGGTGAAAACATAAATGCTTCTTAATAGGGTGTCTGAGGGGCATATCTTACGGTATAAGAGACTATAAGCAAATGGTCTGAGAGAGAGGACTGCAAAGCTGAACGGTTCTGTCTCCCCGAACCTCACAAGAAGAGTCTCTTACACTAAAAGACACCATTTAAATGCAATATTATCTTATTATAAATCACTCTAATTTAACTCAAGTGCTTTAAGTATGATCTTTTTTAATTTTTTTATTTTATTATGCCGTCTTCTCCACAGGCACTGAAGTGGAATGCTCCCTCCTAGAGCTCATGTATGAGAGCACACTACAGGTACAGTGACTCTGCACACACTGGCTGTAGTCATCTTATACTGGGTATGTGTATGGCTCCCAACACTGTACTGCTACAACTGCTTTGCGGTTAGTTAAGAAGTAGCACAGTGAAATGCATGCAGTTATCAAAGCAATATGTTTCATAAATATGACACATTTGTGAGTTAATGTTACACACACTGAGTTAAACAGTGATTTAGACACTTACAGTGTAAAAAAATGCTTCATTTTTACAGCTGCATGGGCAGAGCAATGCAATCATTTTGGGATCACATCACTGTAGGAGAGAAGCAGAAATGATCGCCGTCTTCTCCTACAGTGATACGATCTGTCATCCACAGTGCTGCAGTCCCCACTGTCTGTCCTCCATGGATGCAGCTCCCCTCTGTGGCAGTGGCCCCTCCCTTGCGCACTACTTTCCACAACTGTGGAAGTGATGCAGCAGCTTTGATTCAAACTGCGCATGCGTGAGTGTCATGCATGCACAGATCTGTCAGAGCCACCATCTTGTGGATGGCTGGGCAAGCTCCGGTGCGGCCAAGAGCTCAGAACTGTTACTCGCTCTTGCCACACAATTGCTCTGGGCAGCCATGTGGGCTCTGACCAGATTTTATTTAGAATGTGGCTACCCCTTCTTGTGCATGGAAATCAACCTATTCAGAATCCTTGTCGTGCACATTCAGAATTGTTTAGCACATTCTAAAGGCTTGGACATCAACATATCTGGACTACTACCAGCTACAGGAAAATCCCAGATCCCATTTAAAAGAGCTTTTCATTGGGCTTTTAAACTGATTGCCACTCTTTCTTAATATTACTAATTGATATAAAAAGCAAGGTAGTACTTGACCTCCTTTGATTTGCATTGTATCCTCTAATAGTGCAATCAAGTACCTTATTTGCCTATTCATTGCAGCCACGCTTTGGGCACCTGGTTGCAGTGTTCTTTTCAGTACAGTATAACCAGCATGTTTTTCTACTGATCAGTTTCAGCAAACATGCAGTTCCAACTGTGAGTCTTTGCCCGAAACCAGATTATTTTGTATTTGGCTGCATGGGAATGTATCTGTCACCTCATGGCCCATTCCTGGTGCTAGCCAATTCCCTTTGCATTTTGTTGTGTTGCTCCATATTATTATCTCTAATGGTTTCACAGGAATACCTGCTAAAGCAAAGATTTGGGACTTCGACAAGGGAGAAGGAAATGTTCACAGCATAATTAAGGACATAAGATGAATGCATAGTAGGTTGCAAACTACACAGTGCCTAATCAAATAAGGTGTAATGTTGCCAAAAATATAGAAAAAGTTCAAACATATTTCTAAAATTGTTTTTATAAGTCACCTTGTTATTGTCTGCATCATTATACAATTGCATTGATACAATCATCGATACCGAAAAAAATAAATGTATTTGATGTTTTTTATTCATAACAACAACAAAAAAATATAGTATATTTAAAGGGAACAGAAACCCTCTTGTTTACTTTTGTAAACAATAAGCACTTGAGGGCAGGGGTTTCTAGAGAATTAATGCAAGCTTCAAAGGAATGAGAAGGCATGGGGCCAACAGCTGAGAGCCTTTCAATACACCCAATGGGTGCATTATTTCTCAAGAAACCCATACTCTGGAGTGAGTTATTGCACTTTTAAAATGGAAAACATGTTGCATTTAATGGACAAGGTTTTATTTTCTTGTAGTTCAAGTGTTGCCAGCTGGAATATGTAACTTACCAATTGATGTAATCATTAGTGATTCTAAACTAATATACAAAAGGTGTTTAGACAACTATATAATTTCAAGTAATATTCTTAGTTATTATTAGAAATAGGAGCACATTATGGGCCTTTTTGGCTCTCTTTCTCCTACCCAATCCTATTATGAATCCTAGTATTTGGTCATGATGGCCTAATGCCTTTAAATTATTCCAGGAATTACATTTATTGTTAAAGCACCTATGACCTGAAGAGGGTTATTGTGTTTACAAAGTGGAATATGTTTGTATTTAAGAAACATAGAAACATAGATTTTGTCAGCAGAAAAGAACCGTCGGTCCCATTCAGTCTGCCTCTAATGGAAACAGGTTTTTATTTAGCTGAGTTAGGCTGCTGTGAGGTAAATTAGGGTAGGTTAGTTATGAACTGTACATTTTCTAGGAAATTAATCAATGGTCAGGCTATGAGTTTCAACCAGTGAAGTAGATCTCCTTCTTAAACACATTTTATAATTTAATATCACTGAAAATTTGTAGTCTGTTTAACAACTCCAGTACATTGTTCTGTGTGTTTGTTTTGAAAATCGTGCTAATTGTTCCTTTTTTGGGGTCCCTGATTAATGCCACCTTTTTCCCACCCAATATTTATTTAGTCATTATACAGCAGTTCCAAAACTCTGTGACAATGACATCAGTTAAGCTGAAGCCTAACATGGAAAGCTACACTTAAAAAAAAAAAAAAAAAAAAAAAAAAAAAATTTTGGGTGGGGAAAAATACAGCAACAGTATTGAAAAGTGACACTTAATGAGAAAACAGAACTATTTCAAAATGCACAAAACAATGCACTGGAGCTAATAAACAGACTTCACTCATGCTCACATTTAACATTATATTTATAATGTAATCAACTGGGTTTATGTTACTTCCCAAAGTGTCTTGAAACAGTGTTGGCATACAGCATACAAAACTTTCAAGACACAAAAAAATGACATTGTTATGACCTATTGCTCTGACTCCAAGGTTTTATATGAAAAAAGTCAATTTCTACCTTTTACAGTTCCAGCGTTAGCACTTTTCTTTACAGTTAATCTTTTTATTGAGTGATTTCAAAATTTTACAAATAGTAAAGGTACTTACAAAAGAACATTCAATTGAAAAATAGTGGTTTACAACATCACCACAACACTCACACGGGGTTGCAGTAGTGTGAATATAGTTATAGACAGTTCTACATAGTGCCCTAAGGCACTTATTACTGCATAGTTTAGCTAGAACAATGAGGGTATGTTAGAGGGTAAAAACCTGGAATTGACTTACCATTTATCATGGGTCAGCATGGTTGAGTTTTCATATAGCTTGGTTAGAGGGGGTGGAGGGAATGGAGAGAGGGTTAAGCTTCTATCACCTAACTTGTAGAAGATGACTAGGGAGGGAACTAGAAGAATGTCCACCTCAGAGCACTCAAGACACCTGACAGGAAAGAGCAAAAACCGTCATAAATAGTTTAATCCACTATCTATACCTGGACATTCAGGGGGGGCCTCAGCTTGTCCTTTGAAACCTGGTAGCCCTGCCAGTAGTGGGGGAGCTGATGAAGGAGTAGTAAGGGACCCATACTGTATCATGTTTGGACATATTCCCTGCTTTGTAGCAGGACATTCTGGTGAGGGTTGCCAGCCTCTCCATGGCAGTATTCCACTCTGCCACCAGAGGGATGTCGGGCATTCTCCAGTGTTGTAAGATTAGTCTTTTCACCTCTATTGAGGCCTGTATGACTCCAGAGCATCTGGTGCTTTAGCAAGGGGTGACCTATTGGTGACAGGCTCAAAATCCACACCTGAGGGCTGGAAGGGAAGGGTACCCCTAAGATGGTCATGCAATGACTTATCACAGGGGACCACAGTTGGGTCAGGAGGGGCATTCCCACAGGATATGAAGTAGATCTGCCTCTGGGGCAGTGCATCTACAACAGTTGGAGGCAGGGAGCAGCTTCATCTTTTCCAATTGTGTTGGGGGTTCTATAGCAAAGGTGCATAACCTTGTTCTGAATGAGAAAGCTTCTCTGATCACAACAAGCCTGGTGCACCCTTAGCCACCCCTGCTGCCACTGCTGGTCTGTGATTTGGGTCAACAACCTCCTTTCCCATTTGGCCTTGAGCCCAGAGCTAGACAGGATTTAGTGCAGAGGCCTAATTTGTACCATGCTAGATGTGAGTTACAGATGGTGTGCCACTGTTCCAGGTGTTTGGGTAGGGGATGCAGCAGTAGGGCAGAGAGGGGTGTGCCTTTCATCAGGTCTCGTCCGATTGTTATCCAAGCAGGAGGATGGGGTAGAGGTGTGTGCCCCATCCCCTGCAATGATTTTGACACAATAAATGATATTGAGTACTGGGTGAAGTTTGTCAAATTCCAACCCCCTCTCAATTTCTGGGCTAGTAGTTTAGCTTTACTATATCTTGGCTGGGCTGCCCCCCACTGAAATCTGCTGACTAGACTGTCTAATTTTTTGGACCACTTTTCTGGTAGTAACACTGGATGTGGGAAAGTAGATGATGAACTTTGGGGGCCAGCATCATTTTAATGGCCAATATTTTCCCTGTCATCGATAGGTGGAGATGTTCACATCTCCTGACATCTTTCTCGAGGGCTTCAAGTAGTGGCTTAAAGTTGATGTCCACCAATGAACCAATCTTCCAGGAGAGTCTGATTCCCAGATATTTAATGTCAGTCTGCGCCCATGCCATGCCCATGGCTCCCAGTTGGGAAGGGGGGGTAAGGGCATTGAGGAGGAGGATCTCCGATTTAGTCATAGTGATCTTTAGCCCCGATAACTCCCCATATGCCTTTAAGGTGGACAGGATGTGTGGCAAACTGAGGGGGAGGTCCCTAGTCAGGATCAGGCAGTCATCTGTGTAGAGTTTAGTAGTGTATTGGGAGCTCCCTATTTGAAGTCCCTGAATGCCAGGATGGGCTCTCAGTGCTGCTGCCAGAGGCTCTATGGCCAGGACAAACAGCAAGGGTGACAGAGGGCAACCTTGTCATTTCCCTCTATACAGGCGAAAGGGATCCAATAGATTCCTATTTGTAAGCACCCTCGCCTTAGGTCCAGCATATAATGTTTTAACCCAGTTTGCAAAGTATGGGCCTATATTAAATTCTGTTCACATTTCATGCAGGTATTCCTATTCCACAGAGTCAAAAGCTTTTCGAATTTGATTGTTACTGCTGCAGCTGGGGTAGGGATGTTCACTGCAGACTGCATCAACGACATGAGGGCCTGAATGTGATCAGTACTGATTCTGCCCTTCACAAAGCCAACTTGAGAGGGGTGTATGAGGGAGGGTAAGCATTCCTCTAGATGGGATGCCAGCACCTTGGGCAGCATTTTAGTATCTGCATTAATTAGGGAGATGGGCCTATAATTGACAGGGAGGGTGTGGTCTTTGCCATCCTTGGGTAGTATTGTGATTATAGCTTCCAACAGGGAAGATGGGACCTTTTTATGTGTGTGGGCCTCTTGCAGCACATCTACTAATAGGGAGATGATCAGGGGTTGCAGCAGTTTGTAAAAGTCCACATGGAATCCATCTCACCCTGGAGCTTTGTGTGGGGCCATCTTTGATATGGCCATGGCAACCTCCTCCTGTGTGATCTCCTGTTCGAGAGCTATTTTTTTGGTGGTCTGTCAGTTTGGGTAGGTACAAGGCTTTAGCAAATTCTATGTACTTATCCTTACTCCAATTGGATTTTGAGGAGTACAGGGTCTGGTAGAATTAGGACATTACATCATTAATTGTCTTGGGGTTGGTGGTTGGATTTCTGGACTTATCTTTCATTTTGTATATGGCCTGTTCCTCTTGTCTTTGTTTTAATCTATAGGCCAGTAGTTTGCTAGCTTTTTCCCCATCTGCCCAGTATTGATGTTGCACCCTATGAATGTACAGTTCAACTTTCCTTGAGGCCAGATTGTTAAGCTTTATTCTAAGGGCAGTTAGTTCCACTACCAATTTGGGTGATCTCCGGGAGGAGGAGCTTTTCTTATTTTTATTTATTTATTTATTTATTTATTTATTTATTTATTTATTTCAGAGATTTACCAGATAAGCATTATGAGCTGGGACCGCTCATTTCCAGATGTGACCTGGGGTTACATAGGTCAAAGAATAGATACAGTAAAATCACAGTACATCAATGTTACATAGGTCTAGAGTAGCTAACAGTAGTCACAGTACACAGTGTGGTTAGACAGCAGACAGCAGGTACACACTTGGCTTCTAGTGATTTGAGGTCCGATTCCAACACTGTATATTTCTGTTCCCTTGGCTTTTGTCTGTGGGAAGCAAAACTAATGATTTTACCCCATATGGTTGCCTTATAAGCTTCCCATATGCTGGCGGCAGAAGATGAGCCTTTGGGGTTGTCCGAGGAGAAACACTCTGTTTCGTAGAGCAGCCATGGGATGAATTCTATATCATGTAGGAGCAAGGGGTCTAATCTCCACATCAGGGATTTGGGGGACTGTAGTGCTGGTAGGAAGGTGAGGGATACCGGAGCATGATCTGAGATATAGATTGGGGATATATCAACCTGTGTTGTAGCTGCGGTCAGTTTAGGGGAAGTCGGCCAGAAATCAAACCTACTGCTCATTGCCCTGAGGGACAAGAAAAAGGTGTAGTCTTTGTCCGTGGGATGAATAGCTCACCATATGTCAGACAGTTGGTGGTGGTGTTGGGATATAAGACCTTTAAGTGCCTGCAGGGCTCTTAGATGGGGTTCTTGCCTGGAGTTAGACCTGTCTAATAGGTGGTCCATCACCAAGTTAAAATCCCCACCCATCAGAATGTCAGTGTTGTCAAAGAAAAGATCCATGATTTTTTGGGAAATGGCATGAAAAAAGTCCAGGGAATCATCGTTTGGGCCATATATATTGGCCAGAACTAGGGGGCCCGTGGGCGTGGTGATCTTCATAATAATCCACCTACCTTCACCTGCTGTGTGGGTTTCCACCACATGCCACTGTAGTTTTTTATGCAGTACAATGGAGACACCTCTTTTGGCTGAGCCTGCTATGCTGTGTGCTTCATTTCCCACCCAGTCTCTTACTAACTTGGCCACTTCTTTAGAACTTAATTTAGTCTCCTGAAGAAATGCAACCTGGGTACCCAGTTTTTTGAGCCTAGAAAGGACCATTTTCTGTTTGACAGGAGAGTTGAGGCCTCTCACATTCCAGGAGGTGGCGGTTACTTCATTGGCCTTGGCCATAATCAATGTGTCTCCATTCTAAGTACCAGTAAATGCGGTCAGTGAGAACATCCTGTTTGAGTGCTACTTGAGATACTTTACCATTAGTACAAGAAATCCATCTCTCCAAGCTCCCAGTCATTGCCTCTATGTGTGAGTGTCTGTGGAGTGCAGTAGTGTGCTCTCATATACCCATTAGATCACTCTTATATTTTTATACTTAATCATAGGCATTACCTTCCCAGAGGGTCCCGGGGGTTGGATGGGATGGATCCCATCTTTCCTTTCTGATCTTGATCAGCTGGTCAGCACAGGGGTACCCACCTGGGGATAGGATGTATAGCATCTTTGTGACCCAAGAAAGGGTATCCCATTGAACAGATATAGGCACGGATGCAGTAAGACTTGTAGGGGTTTCCATCAATGGAGGGCTTAGTACAATCCCTGACCTGGGAGTAAGGGGAGTAGCTTACCTCCCAACGGTCATGCACTACGCCTCAAAGGGGGGTGGAGTAGAGGTGCCTGATGGCAACTCGATTAGCGTTTCTCCTTGGAGGCTGAATGTGAACTGCACTGAGACAGCCACCCATGTGGTATCCTGTTTCTGGGCCCACTATCCAACCTATTAGATCAATTATCACTTCGCCTTCCAGCTGTACATTGTGGTGAACCACAAACATATTTAAATGACAAAACTAAGTGCACCCGAGCCACTTTCTTTGCATTGCCATTTTGTACCACATTACCATATAAGCAGGGAGGGATTCCAAGCTACATCTGCTTCTCTCACTAATCGGATCCGGAGCCATACTGCAGAGGTTTCTTTCAGTTCTTTATGGGTAGCTGCACCAAATCCAGAGTAGGTGGGTGCTATCTTGGTGCCTCCGTATGCTATTTTCTAGCAAGGTAGCAGATTGCTTAGACTCGGGGCAAATTTTACCATGCCTACATATGTAATGCTCCTGTAGATCAGCCAGGCAACATGGTGTGTGTAAGTTAAAGGATATTTTCCAGAAATAATTTATGGCATGCGTGCAGGGCACAAGACTCCTTAGGCCAGGATAGAGGTGAACACAAGAAGGAATAACTGCTAAAGCAACAACCGGTTGCTAGTACAAACATTTTGCTAACATTAACAGATGACGAATACTCTGAAAGACCTTTCATTTGCTGTGATAGTCCAGCATCACAGGGGCTTAAATTGTCAGGTAGGCATCGTGGATATCCTCTGGTCTAGGGGCGACAGTATAGTGCTACCTTTCTTAACTAAGAATACCCTTTCTTTCCACCACGTTCTCCCCTACATCCACACCATCAACTACTTTAATGTACCTTGCAGTAGATTTAAACATGACTGGGGGGGAGGGATAGCCGCTAGCCCTTACTTTTTGGTTCCAAAGATACCACAGTCTGCTTCAACCGGTGAGGCGTGATGCTCCGGACGTGCCTGCACCCATGTCCAATGCTGGGTCCCCAGATCCATTGCCCTGTCTCAGTAGATCGGGGCCCAGTCTCCCACCAGCTCTTCAGGAGATGGAATGCCAGTGACATTCGTGATTGAGCTCTTTTGTGGTCGACAGCCACCGGTACGAGGTCCCGGAGTGGCTGGTACCTATTGGAGGTCTTCACTGGTGTCGAGTAGGATGAGGATTCGCTCTCTCTGGATGGATGCGCCTTTCTCTGCCTGCTGCGGGATCTCATTCTCTGTGCCTTGGCTGTCACCATCAGAGCATTTTTGGAGGCTTTTGGAGTGGCCTTCTTCCTCTGTTGTCCTTGGTGTGGAGCCTGCCAATTCAGAGAGTATTCAGAAGCAGCCGATCTTTGAGGTCGGAGGTGTCGGGGTTCTCTCGCCCATTGGAGGTATCCATGTGGTGTTGGGCCTTGTCACGAGGTTCGGGCTGTCACTGCTGAGGAGGAGTTCTCTCACCAGCAATATCCTGGAGAAACATTTCCACTTCAGCTGGTGAGTTAAAGGTTATTTGCTCGCCCCTGAACTGCACTCTTAGTTGTGCTGGGTACCTTAATGAGGCTGAGATGTTCAGTTTGTACAGTGCTTGTTTAACAGGGCCATAGGGGAGCCGGTGCCGTGACAAGTCATAGGAATAGTCCTGGTAAAGTTGTACCTGTGCCCCTTCCCATTGCAGCCCCTTCATGTCTCTAGCTGCTCGCAGGAATGCTTCTTTGACTGGATAACAGGAAAATTTACACAGAATTGGCCGGGGGCACTCCTTGGGCAGGGGTCTGGGGGCAAATGATCTATGGGCCCTTTCCAGTTCCAGGGGGGTGGCTGTTTAGCATCAGCATTATCGGGAGGGCTTGTTGCAAGAAGATCATCTTGTCAGTGCCTTCAGCCCCCTCCAGTAGTCCCACGATCCGCATGTTTTTCTGTCTCCCCTATTTTCAAAATCATCAACCTTGGCTAGTAAATATTGAATTTGGTTGTAGTTGTCTCTAAGCTGACAGTGATGGTCGTGTAAAAATTTCTCCCTGACGTTTGACAGATCCTTCACTTTCTGTTACCCTGCCAGTCAATTTTACCACATCAGCTTTAGTGCTAGTAGTTGTTTCTATTAGAGTCGCTGTGTCTAGGAGGACTTTATTCAGCAGAGATGTAATATTGCCCAGTTGTTGCTCCATGGACTGTGGAGTAGGAGGATGTAGTTCTTTCAGATCTTCCATTGCTTGGCCTTGTAGGTGAGGTACATTGTCGTGCAGACCAGCTAGTTGCAGTGTGACCAGAAGTGTCTGATAGGATTAAAAGCCAATCCTGGGTCAGAATTCCTTCAGATAGGTATCAAAATGTTCAGCACAGTCTTCTGAGCCCAGTGCCATCGAGTGTGCCTTGGATAGTGGGCGTCGAGTCTTTGGATGTGTCCAGATGGGTATTGCTGGTCTTGCTACAGCTCAGTAACACAGCTTCCATCTTGGATGGCTAGCTCCGCCCCGCATTAGCACTTTTCTAAAGATAATTTATTTCTAAAGGTAATCTAAATGTCTAATGTTTGGACTGTTAGAGCTAGAAAACGTATTTTTTTTTTTTTTTAACATAGAAATGTAGAAGCTGATCCATCCCTGTGGTGCTGAGGGTTGAGGTGCTGGACACCTCACCTCATGCCACGCTGGTGACCCAGGTTTGGGAACAGACTTGGGTCCCTCGGGGGGTCGGCCGGGGCAGGAAGGATAGAGCACCCGGATGATTGTTCTCCTTCCTCGGGGTGGGGGGATTTGAGCTGCATGCTGTTGGATGACACCTAGTGATGGCTGCGGGTTGGTGCAAGTGCACAGCCACGTGTGGGGTTGGCCCACATCCAGGGCAACTGGCTGCCACCAGGGAGGTAGAGACTGCCTCCCTACCCATTGCACGGATGTGGGTGTGGGCGAAAACAGGTGGAAAATTCTGGGACTCGGCAGGACCGTGATGGTCTGATTGCTCCAGTGAGTCCACCCCCTGAAACCAGTTTTGAAGTACCGGGGGCATACCGGCATTCCTTGCTCTGGCCCTGCCATGGAAGGGGAATCCACGGGGGAACTCCATGGGGATGGATGAGCTTGGGGATCGGGCTGGAGGATGTACCCCTCCAAGGGAGGGGTCATAGCCCCTGTCAGATCTGCGGCGATGTGGAGTGTAAATGGAAAAAAAAAAAAGAAATGTAGAATCTGACAGCAGGTCAGAACACATTGGCTTAGCTAGTCTGCCAATTGTTTCCCATGCCTATACTGAATGTCGATTCGGTCGATGAATCAATTGATCTGGCTTGCATCATGGAGACCTGGCTGGTAGATAATGCTGGTCCAGTTCTGGAAGCATCTATTCTGGCTGGGTTCTTCATAGTGCACTGCCTGAGGAGGGAATGCAGGGGCAGGGGTGTGACTCTGTTCTGGATCTGACCTGAACTTTTCTATGCAGCCAGTGGGATCTACTTCATTGTTTGAATGCATGGCCATGCACAGGGGTCCAGGTGCAGGCTACAGAATCCTTTTTGTGTACCGACCTCCTGAGCGTGAGAGGTAATTCCTGTAGGAAGTTGCAGACTTCATCATTGAGAGACTGTTGGAGTCACCTAGGTGGCTGTTCCTGGATGATTTCAATGTTTGGATCGATGATGAACTATCACAGTTTGGTCAAGACTTCCTCCAGTTGATGACCTCGCTGGGTCTCACACAAGCTGTTGCTTCTGTGACCCACAGCCAGTCATGCCTTGGACTTAGTATTCTCACCTGGGCTTGAAATAGCTGATCTTAAGATTGATCTGGTCATATGGTCGGATCATTGCTCAGTACAGTTCTCATTCGGGCCCCCATCCCCGTAAGTCCTTCCCATGCGGAGTTGGTCCATTACCACCCTTTAAGGGGACTGTCCCCAGAGGATCTATTGGCAGTAATGGACCTCTCAGAAGTGAGTGCTGCCTGCATGGCTGGCTCTAGTGAGGTGGTGGTGACCTATAATTGGGCAGTTCCATGTCATAATAGTGGCCACAAAACAGCAATCGCTATTATGGCAAGTGTATATCACTGAAAAGCAAATTGGCAATATACACTTTAAGGTGACCCAACATCCAGATGTACAAAAAATGTTTTTGCAGGGGGCTGCACCCCCGCACATCCTCCCTCACTGCCTCCCAACCCCCCTAAATTATGATTCTCAACTCCAGGGGGTGCATGTCAGGAGGGGCAAAAATCGTATGTGGGCAAAAATTAAAGTGCCGCAGCTCGCAGCTATGGCAAAATGTGACCCGCCTCCGGTCCAGAACCCAGTACCTGCTGTGCCACAGCTAGCCACCCACACCACCATGCTACACGGCTAGCTTGGTGGCAGCAGGTACTCCAGTCCCTTTCAACCCCTTTCCTGTCCTTCCCCTTCCCCTTGCAATTTCCTCCTTCCGTTTGCCCTTCCCCATATTAACCGTCCCATACCCTTGCTATTCTGCAGGGTAGCCCAGAATAATAGCACCCAAAATGAGTCGCTAATTTTGTAATCGCCCATTTTGGATCACTGTTATTACACGATACCTGTAACCTTGGCACTCGATACTGTCGTGCAGTTTTTGTATATGACCCAGGTCCTCTCACTTGACATCCCCCTGGTTTGATGGGGAGCTCAAGGAGATGACGACCAGAAGTCTGAGGTTGGAGCATCATTGGCATAGATCACAGTCCAAGAAGGACAGGCTGGTTCTGATAACTCGCTATGGTGGCTATCAGAGGACAACCTCCCATAAGAAGGCAGCTTTTCTGTCAAAGGAGATTGCTGCAGGGAGGAACAGACTGACTAAACTCTCCTGGACTGTAGACAGGCTACTTCACTCAGCCTGCCTGCAGCCAAGAAGAGTAGTTTCAGCCACTAAGTGCAAGGAGTTCACTCAGTTCTTCTCTGATGGAATGTCCTCCATCAGATCTGTAATCTCCCTAACAGGGTGTCCCAGCCCTGTAGTAGTGAGATGTTGTCTCTGAGAGCAATTCCCTTGCCTGGAGCAAGTTCAGACCAGTGGGGGTGGAAGAGGTCTGTGCAGTGATTTCAAAACTGCTGCGGCCATATTGTGTGCTGGACCTGACCCCGAATCATCTCCTGGTGGGGTGCGTCAAAGCCATAGGCCCAGTGTTTGCTGAGATAATCTGGTGTCCGCTTTCAGAGGGGCTATTCTCTAGCACCTTGAAAGAGGTGCTGGTGAAGCCCCACTTGAAAAATAACATCTCTTGGCCCTGACGTCTTGGCAAATTACAGACCAGTCTCTAACCTTCATGTTTTGGGTAAGATTATCGAGAAAATAGTGGTTCTGCAGCTCGAGGCACACCTCACGGCCTTTGACGTATACGATCCTCTCCAGTCAGGATTTAGGTCCAGGCATAGTACTGAAACTTATTACTCAAGTTGTATAATGATCTCCTCAGGGTTAGAGATAGAGGAGAATGGTCAGTTCTTGTCCTCCTTGATCAGTCTTCAGCATTTGACACTGTGGACCATGTGGTGTTGTTGGATCACATAAAGGAGCTCTGTGGATTCATTGGTACTGTCATCACCTGGTTTGAGTCCTTTCTTACAGGCAGGAAGCAGGAGATGCTAATGGGGAGCTTCTTCTCCTGCCCAAATCCTCTGCTCTGTGGAGTCCTCCAAGGCTCGATCCTCTCACCTATGCTGTTCCAGTGTACATGCGGCCCCTGGGTGAGATGATTAGACATTACAGTGTGAAGTTTCACTGCTGTGCAGATGATACCTAACTGTATATGTCATTTGCTCCAGGAACATGTGCTGCAGTGGTGGTACTAAATAAATGCCTGGCTGAGATCCAGAACTGGATGTCTTCTAACTAGTTGAGGCTCAATCCAGATAAGATGGAGGTGCTAGTGAGTGAGCCTGGTCACCAGCGGGATGCAGATGCTGTGGGGGTGGAACAAGCTTGATGCTTGACCCAGTCCCCTTTACAGCATCCACGAAGGTTGAAAATCTGGGCATGATCCTGGATGGTGGATTGACATTTGAGGCTCCGGTATCATCTGTTGTCCAGAGTGGTTTTTACCTCCTTAGGAACATTGCCCGGATCAAAGCCTTAATCTCCCCAGGCAATTTTTCCTCAATAATGCATGCTTTGGTGACATCCAGACTTGACTATGGCAACTGTAAAAGGGTATGAAAGTTAAGGAGGTACTGTTGCTGCGCTGTGACTAGCCCCTTCCTTATGTGTCTTTCATATATGTGTATGGTATATGTGCTGTCCTGTATGTGCATAGACTGGCCACCTATGCATTTTTGTTTTCTTGTCCTGTTTTTTTTTGTCCTTGTTTTGTTGTAACCCCCCCCTTTCCTGCTAGTCATTATATCGGAATTCCAGCAAGCAGTACCCATTAAGATAACGCTATCTTCCATTGTATTCAAGTCCACTCCTGAATTTGCCATGGCCCCTTTAAATAAAAAGGAAAATGTCGTATTTTGTATGTAAAGTAAATATATTTAAAATCGCCCCCTTTGTGGCTAAAATGCCAAGGAAATGCCTTCCTTTACTGGTAAGGTATTAGTAGGTTAAAGATTATGCAAGAGTCACGCATAATCTCGAGGCGCTCCGTCTCGGCGAATTTTTTTTTTTTTTTTTTTTTACGAGCTGCACGAATGTTCGCATGGTCGCGCAGCTCGTAAACGCCGTAAAAGCTCAAAACAGTTTTTCCTATGCCAACACGCTGGCGGGTTGTTACCACTTCTTTTGCGCTAAAGCGCCTGTCCGCCTACCTTCAGAGCAAGCTTAAAACACATATACACACATTTCGTCAGCTGTTTTTGGCTGAGCTGTGTTTTAATATCCACAGCTCAGCAGGCAGCATACTAAACGGTTTGCTGTAAGTTTGTAAACAGTCCCATTACAAAAAGAGCCCATCAAATGAGAACAGAATAAATATAATAATAAAATGAAAAGAACCATTTGAAAAGGGTTTTACCTGCTCTAAGCTGGAAGGGCTCTCTTTGTGTTGGGTTCTCTCTCTAAGGGCCAGCCGGCCATGTTTTTAATTGTTTTATAGAAAAGGACAACAAGAGGAGGGGCTAATCCCTTGAAGCCTGAGGTTTTAGACCCAGAAGTGAAATAAATGTGTTTGAAGCCTTTACATAAATGAAATATGTCTGTAACACATTACCTAAGCTTGTTTGGGATGAAAATGTGTATTTTCCTGTAATAATTATTTCAGGCAGGCTGAGTGACAAGTCCACTAGCCAATCAGGAATAGTCTTATTGTATATATTACAGCTCTCTCAAGAGAGAGAGATCAGATGTGTTCCAGGGTGCTGAAGTGTATACACCCTAGCTAGTGCTCTAGTGACTATGGATTCTTACTACACAAGATTTGGATTGGTTTGAAGCTGCATCGCTGATGTTTGTGTTATGCTCCTTGAATCCTTGTTGTTTTTTTTTATTTTGACAAATTCAGTCCGCCTTTTTTTTATTTTGATTTTCCTTACTTTACATTGGAATTTCCCAATAAAGAAGCTGTTGGAAGAAAAAGCATCTGTGTGAGTCCGTCAGTATCCCGAACCTTTTACACTGGTGGCAGTGGTGGGATGCTGGTTGGAACTACATCCAACTAGAGGGGTCTGTTTAAGACTCCAATTGACTGACTCTATATGCAGGATGAAAAGGCGGAACATGAAACCTATCCAGGGGTAGCTACTCGATCAGTTACAGTGGCTTATCAACTACCTATACTGTCTGGACTGGGACCAGTTGTAAGGAAAAAGGAATGAAAACCTGTGACAAAGATGGAAGCAGAACCAGAGTTACAAGCCTCTGGTGGTGTAGTGGAAGAAGTGCCCCCTCTAGAGACTCATGAACTGGTAAGATGGTTATGTATGCACCAGATGGAATTGGAAAGACAGAGGGAGAGGGATAAAAAGGAGTATGAAGCCAGATGGTCGGATACTTTAAGGGCCATACAAGCCTTGGGGGTGAACAGGTCTCCAGATCAGCCACCTAGCAGTTACAAGGACATTAAGTTGGTTAAACTGGCGGAAAGTGATGACATAGAAGCGTATATTGCAACCTTTGAGAGAGTGGCAGCAGCATGCACATGGTCCAGAGACCAGTGGGTGATTCGCTTAGCACCTTATCTTACTGGGAAGGCACAGCTTGCATATAGTCACACAGAGGTTGTCCATGCAAATGATTATGATCAGGTCAAAGCTGCTATCTTGAAATGCTATGACATAAATACTGAAACATATCGTCAAAGGTTCAGGACTTATAAGTACCAGGCTGCTGATAACCCACAAGATGCTTACATCCGTTTAAAAGACTTATGCCGAAAATGGTTACAACCTACTACTCGGACAGTGGACCAGATTTTGGAAACCATTGTGATGGAACAATTCATCAAGATTTTACCTCAGGAGGTCCAACTCTGGGTTAAGGAGCACCGACCCGAGACTTCAGATGCAGCTATCCACCTGGTAGAGGACTTCATGGCAGCCCGGCCCTCACGACCTAAGGGAACCACGTTACCTGGACACCAACCCCCTATTTCCAGACAAGGTAGTTCAACTGTAGCTCCTATGCTCCCTCCAACAGGCACTAAAGTCTTTCCAAGACCCCCTAGAATTTATAATCCAGATGTTATCTGCCGAGAGTGTGGAGGGAAAGGCCATATTGCAAGATTTTGCCCCAAGAGAAAGACTGAAACCTCCCATTTAGCATTGGCCAATTGGGGTCAATATATGTTGCCTGTTCAAATTGGTGAGCACACGATATGTGGCCTTCTCAACTCAGGCAGCAGACAGACTCTAGTACAGACGGCCCTATTGGATCCAGGTCTGACCAGATACCACAGAGGACTGAGGTAGTCTGTATTCATGGAGATACCAACCATTACCCTCTCTATAATTTGGACATAACCATACGGAGACAGACACATTCTGTACGGGTAGGTGCTGTTCCTCATCTACCTGTTCCTATACTTATTGGGCATGACCATCCTGATTTTCAGACCCTATTAACTGGTAATGTTGCAGCAATAGTTACTAGATCTCAAACTAATGATGAGTTGGGCCAGGTATTCCCTTTTGCTGATGAAATATTTGGGGAGTCCAAGACAAAAATAAAATCAAAGGCCCAGGAATGGACTCAAAGTGTCAAAAAGGAAAGTAAAACTGACACAGACTCTGTTATTTCAACAATAGACTTTAGAACTGCACAGCAAATTGATCCCAGTTTACAAAACTGTTTTTCCCAGGTGACTGATGTTACAGGGTCTGAGAATTATAAAGTGAATAATGGTCTATTATACAAGAGATGTGTTAATCCAAAAAGTGGAGAAGTTGTAAATCAGTTGTTAGTACCACAACAATATAGGCAACAACTGTTAGAATTAGCCACAACATACTGTTAGCTGGACACCTGGGTAGAGACCGTACATTAGGGCGCCTGTTATACCGGTTCTTTTGGCCTGGTATTCATGAGCAGGTGGCAGGATTTTGTAAAAGTTGTCCAGAGTGCCAAAAAGTTGCCCAATTGGGGAAGAAGGATAAAGTCCTCTTAATACCTTTACCTCTGGTAACCACTCCTTTTGAACGGATTGCTATGGACGTCATGGGCCCCCTTCCTAAAATCTCGAAGGGTAACCAATACATATTAGTAATCTGTGACTACACGACTAAATACCCAGAAGCAATACCCCTACGCAAGGTTACTGCGCCAAAAATAGCGGAGGAACTGGGTAAACTATTCAGTAGAATAGGTATACCTAAGGAAATCCTAACAGACAGGGGTAGCAATTTTGTTCAGTGTTACTAAAGCGACTATATGATATTTTAGGTATCACTGCCATACATACCACTCCCTACCATCCACAAACTGGCCGGTCTGGTTGAACAATTCAACCAGACCCTCAAATATTACAAAAGTTCTGTCAGGAAGAAGGCCATGGTGGGACACACTATTACCATACTTAATGTTTGCCTATAGGGAGGTGCCCCAAGCTTCCACTGGGTTCTCACCTTTTGAACTCCTGTACGGACGTAATCCACGAGGTCCATTGGATCTTATGAAGGAAAGGTGGGAAGAAGGGCAAGCATCCCTGGGTCAGATTCCCAATGATTATATTTGCCATCTTAGGAATAAGATAGCTAAATATATAGGAATTGCCCATCAGACTAATATTAAACAACAAGGTATTCAGAAAATACATTATGATAAGGGAACGGGAACCAAAGAATTTCAAGAAGGTGACAAGGTATTGTTATTATTACCATCTTCAGATAATAAACTATATATGACATGGCAAGGACCATATACTATTTCTAAACGGACAGGACCTGTAACCTATCAAGTGGTCTTATCAGATAAAAGGAAAAAAAACAATATATACCATGTTAATTTGTTAAAGAAATGGGTTGAAAGAAAAGACTGCTTTGTGGGTTACATACACCCTGAAAACCCCACCAGTGAACTTGATTTAGTATACCAGCGGTTGGAATCAAAACCAGAAGGGGTTAATGAGTTAAGAGTAAATCCCCAGCTTACCAGTCAACAGGTAGCGGAGCTTTATACTGTATTACAACCATTTTCAGAATGTTTTACGGGAAAACCTGGGAAGGTAAAGGGAGTAATACATCACATCAACACTATTCAGAAATCTCCTGTAAGGCAAAGACCATATAGAATACCTGAACGCTTAGGAAGCGAGGTGGAACAGGAACTAGGTAAAATGCAACAGCTAGGAATCCTAGAACCTTCCACAGTGAGTGGAACTTTCCTATTGTTGTGGTTGGAAAAAGGAAGGTGGGGTTGGTTGTTTAGATTTCAGGAAATTAAATGAGATATCAAATTTGACAGCTATCCAATGCCACGCATTGGCAATATTCTTGACCATCTAGGAAAAGCCCAATACATTACAACCCTTGACTTGACCAAAGGTTACTGGCAGATTCCTTTAGATACTGATGACAAGGAAAAACTGCCTTTAGTACTCCTATTGGTCTGTTTCACTTCACTGTTATGCCATTTGGGCTCCATGGGGCTAGCGACTTTTCAGCGACTTATGGATAAACTCCTCCTACCACATGCTAAGTATAGGGACGCCTATATGGACGATGTAGTCATTTTTAGTAACACCTGGTCTGACCATTTAAAACACCTAACCACTGTATTAAGTACTATAACATCTGCAGGTTTTACCATCAACCCATCCAAATGCTCACTAGCTATGCAAGAGACAGAATATCTAGGATTTCAAATAGGAGGGGGTGTATTAAAACCTGTTAAGTCTAAAATTGAAGCAATAGCTAATAGCCCTCGTCCAATAACAAAAAAAGATGTTGGATCCTTTTTAGGACTCGCTAGCTACTATAGGAGATTTATACCGAATTTTGCTATAACAGCTAATGCTCTTACTGATCTGACAAAGAAACGACACCCTGAAAAAGTAATTTGGACTCCGGCTTGTGAGGAAGCATTTTCTACAATCAAAGCATTAGTATGCTCTTCACCAGTGTTACGTAACCCTGACTTTACACTCCCCTTTATTCTTCAAACAGATGCATCAAACTATGGCATGGGGTGGTATTGTCACAGGTAATCAAGGGTGAAGAACATCCTATAATACACATCAGTAGGAAGTTACATGAAAGGGAGACTAGATATTCTACCATTGAAAGAGTGCCTAGCAATACGCTGAGCTATCGAAGCTCTACGATTCTATTTATGGGGTGCAGAGTTCGAATTATGGACAGATCATAACCCATTGTGTTGGCTCAATGTTATGAAGGATAAAAACCCCCGCATAATGCGATGGTACTTGACATTGCAGCCGTACTGTTTCAAAATAAAACATAGAAAAGGAATAGAACATAAAAATGCAGACTTCCTATCCAGATATGGCTATGACAATAGCTAAGCGGTAGTTTATGACAGACCTCTGGGTATAGTACAGAAATAATCAAATAATTTTTTCTTTTACCTTTTTACATCAGTGAACAGGGAGATAGTGTTCACTGGGGTAAAAGAGAATTGTGTTTGGGACCCCGAGGTGGAGTCTGAGGAGTGGGTGGGCTTTGGCTCCATCTCTTACCTGTAAGAGATCTGTACTTCAAAAAAAAAAAATATATATATGTACATGTTTGTATTCAGACAAACATGTTCTGAACAACCCCCCTTTTTTTTTCTTGAGCAGGGAGGAGAATGTAAAAGGGTATGAAAGCTAAGGAGGTACTGTTGCTGCGCTGTGACTAGCCCCTTCCTTATGTGTCTTTCATATATGTGTATGGTATATGTGCTGTCCTGTATGTGCATAGACTGGCCACCAATGCATTTTTGTTTTCTTGTCCTGTTTTTTTTGTCCTTGTTTTGTTGTAACCCCCCCCCCTTTCCTGCTAGTCATTATATCGGAATTCCAGCAAGCAATACCCATTAAGATAACGCTATCTTCCATTGTATTCAAGTCCACTCCTGAATTTGCCATGGCCCCTTTAAATAAAAAGGAAAATGTTGTATTTTGTATGTAAAGTAAATATACTTAAAATCACCCCCTTTGTGGCTAAAATGCCAAGGAAATGCCTTCCTTTACTGGTAAGGTATTAGTAGGTTAAAGATTATGCAAGAGTCACGCATAATCTCGAGACGCTCCGTCTCGGCGTTTTTTTTTTTTTACGAGCTGCAAGAATGTTCGCATGGTCACGCAGCTTGTAAATGCCATAAAAGCTCAAAACAGTTTTTCCTATGCCAAAATGCTGGCGGGTTGTTACCACTTCTTTTGCGCTAAAGCGCCTGTCCGCCTACCTTCAGAGCAAGCTTAAAACACACATACACACATTTCGTCAGCTGTTTTTGGCTGAGCTGTGTTTTAATATCCACAGCTCAGCAGGCAGCATACTAAACGGTTTGCTGTAAGTTTGTAAACAGTCCCATTACAAAAAGAGCCCATCAAATGAGAACAGAATAAATATAATAATAAAATGAAAAGAACCAGAGGAAAAGGGTTTTACCTGCTCTAAGCTGGAAGGGCTCTCTTTGTGTTGGGTTCTCTCTCTAAGGGCCAGCCGGCCATGTTTTTAATTGTTTTATAGAAAAGGACAACAAGAGGAGGGGCTAATCCCTTGAAGCCTGAGGTTTTAGACCCAGAAGTTAAATAAATGTTTATGAAGCCTTTACATAAATGAAATAGGTCTGTAACACATTACCTAAGCTTGTTTGGGATGAAAATGTGTATTTTCCTGTAATAATTATTTCAGGCAGGCTGAGTGACAAGTCCACTAGCCAATCAGGAATAGTCTTATTGTATATATTACAGCTCTCTCAAAAGAGAGATCAGATGTGTTCCAGGGTGCTGAAGTGTATACACCCTAGCTAGTGCTCTAATGACTATGGATTCTTACTACACAAGATTTGGATCGGTTTGAAGCTGCATTGCTGATGTTTGTGTTATGCTCCTTGAATCCTTATTTTTTTTATTTTGACAAATTCAGTCCGCCTTTTTTTTATTTTGATTTTCCTTACTTTACATTGGAATTTCCCAATAAAGAAGCTGTTGGAAGAAAAAGCATCTGTGTGAGTCCGTCAGTATCCCGAACCTTTTACAGCAACACCCTCTATTTTGGGGTCAGTGGAGGGGTCCTGCGTCACCTGCAGCTGGTGCAGAATGTGGCAGCCAGGTTGCTGATGGGACTTCTGAGGTACTGTCATGTGACCCTGGTCATACATGATCTGCACTGGCTGCCGGTGAAGTTGAGGATCACCTTCAAGGTGGGTTTATTCACCTACAAGGCCCTATACAAATTGGGTCCTGGCTACTTGGGAAGTCTCCTTCCCACTCCCTGCTCCTCCTCCTCTGAGGGTCTCCTAACAGTTCTCAGGGCCTGGCTTAAAATCTTGGGAGCTCGTTCTTTCCTGGTGGCAGCGCAAGTCCTGTGGAACGAACTAACTACCAAGGTTCTTGAGGGAGGCCCTCTCGGTGGAAGCTTTCAAACAGGGTCTGAAGGCACATTTATTTAGAGAAGCATGTGGGATTTCATGATTTTCTTCCTCTTACTAGTCCAGCCACTGTAATTATTTGATGCTGTATTTTATGTTTTTCATTTATCATTTAGACCTCCATTTTAATTCTGCCTGTATTATGTACAGCACCCTGAGCCTCAAGGAAAGGCGCTTCAGAAATAAAGCCTTACTTACTTACTTTCTGACACCGCAGCCCCTACTTGATCTTCAAGCTCCACGCTTGCTTTCATGAAGATTCCTTATGCTTATTCCATGCATTCTTGAATCCCACCACTGTTTGCACACCCACCACCTCTGCTGAAAGACTGTTCCAAGTATCCACCACTCTTTCGAGTAAAGAAGAACTTTCTCATATCTCTCGTGAATTCACCCCCTTCTGGCTTCATTGCATGTCCACTTGTTCTCGTGCATCTTTTCCTCTGAGCAACACTCCCCTCCTGTACCTTATTTACCCCAGTGAGGTATTAATATGTCTCTATCATTTCCCCCTCTCCCTCTTCACTTTCAGGGTTTACATTTTGAGGTTCTTCAGGCTTTTCTCATAGGGCTTCTGATGCAGACCCTGCACCATTTTAATTGCCCTACTGTGGATAGCCTCTACTCTATGTTCTTCCTGAGATGTGGTCTCCAGAACTGGATACAGTACTCCAGGTAGGGTCTTACCAGTGATCTATGCAGTGGCAACACCAACTCCCTCCTTCTGCTGGTGATACTCCTCCCTATGCACCCCAACATCCCACTGACCCTACCAACTGCCTTGTTGCACCATCTCACCAACTTGAGGTCATCTGATATGATTACTCCCAGGTCCGTTTCCTGTTTGGTGACCATCAATACCTCTTTCTCCCATTTTCTACTCCACCTCTGGCTTTCTGTGCCCTAAGTGCATGATTTTGCATGTTTTCACATTGAAATCCAGCTGTCATATCCTTGATCACTCCTTGAGTTTTCTCAGGTCTCTGCACATTCCTTCCAGCCCCTCTGGGGTGTCCACCCTAGTATAGATTTTGGTGTCAGCCACAAAGAGGCATACCTTCCCTTCCAGCTCATCTGCAGTGTTCCTTATAAAGACATTAAAGAAGACTGGTTACAGTACTGAGCCCTGAGGCACCCCGCTTGTCATCTTCCCTTCCCCGAAGTGAACTCCATTTACAACTACACTCTGCCACCAATCCCTTGACCGATTTCTTACTCAGTTTACCAGCTTAGGACCCACCCTAAGCTGCACAGTTTCCTCATGAGTCTCCTCTGTGGAATGGTGTTGAAAGCCGTACTGAAATCTAAGCAGGCCACGTCCACCACCCCATTCTTTAGATGAGAAATTGGAGTTAGGTTTATCAATATATTATCAATACATTTTTCAATACACTTTCACATATCAGCAAGAAACCTTTTCAGACTTTTTCTGAATATATCACATTCGTGGTTCGAAGATACTAATAGCTGTTCCATTGATCAACAAGCACACCCTTTTCTAGCTATTAGCTATACCTCTTGCCAATCATTTAGATATACTGTATGTATTTAAAAAAAAATAGTGGGGGCCCAATACTGAGCACTAAGGCACCTTATCCATCATGACAGTAGTGTTGCTCAGATGTGCAGTATCTGAAAACATCAGATACCATTGGATATCATGACAATGAAACTATGTATACTGTAGCAACTGCAGAGGCAGTCTACTTGGGACCAATGGAGTGACATTAGTTCAGATTTGGTAGACACAGACTTAAGTTTTAACTTTACTGGCAGGTACTGTCTTCATCCATTCATTACCTAGCTGATCCTTGCTTGGGAGCCGCATTGCAGAAATGTGTTAGGGGCTTAACATGTATTAAAGGTGGATCTCAGCAACTGGGTAGAGGTACAAGGAGAGCCTGTGTGTCATAAGGGGCGAAAGGACAAGACAAAAACCTTTGAATGGTGCAAGTTCCCCTAGAAATATATAATACAGCTGGTGGTAGGAGGGTGAGAATGTGGTGAGGCCTTTTTCACTGGAAGGAGAAGACACTTTACTTTTTTGACAACTTTTGTTTCATCATACTTTTTTACCCAGACACATCATTCATATCCCCCTCTCAAGTCTACTTCCAGCAACCTCCCAGCACCATCGATGTCTCCCCCCACTGTCAAGCCAGTGGAGATCCAAATGGCACAGTGCCCATGGGTGCCAGTGACAATCATTCAGTAAACCCTCAGCTGGGATTTTCTGATTTTCTTCCCAGTCTTTCCCATGATGCTGGTCATTGCCTGAACAGGACACACACACAACACTGTACCTGTGGAGGGACTCCCAGTATACCACAGGGATCACTGTGACATTGGAAACTGGCACCAGTCCCACCCTGTTGGGGAGCATTACCATGCAAAGTGCGACCCCAGCCCCGCTGACCATATGAGCTAGCTCTCAAGTCCATTCCTGAACTGGGTTATGGGCATCGGAGTCCAGAGCACCACCCTCTGAGCCATCAGATGTCCCATGACAATGTTTTTGTGAGACGACTGAATAATTTTATCAGATTAGAAATATTTCATCCAATAAAGTTATTCGAATCATGATCAGATTGAAATCATTGCAGGACCAGATAAGTGTGTAATTCATCAGATTCTGATTGGATTGGAATTAGAGCTATCAGGACTTTACTTCTCATAGCCCCAAAAGTTAGAGAAGTTTCCAAACATGACTATGATTGGCTTCTTGCTTTTAAGACAGTTTTCTAGTCAGCTACTGTACCACAGCTACTGTACCAGCTTTACTGTAACTCCCATAATAATTAACAGTGATAGGAAACTATTTTTAAGTAACTTAAACACTGTGGACTGGATTCTCGAAGTGACCCTTAGATCGATGCAGGCTGTGGCAAACAGCAGCTTACACTGGTCACTGGTACACCATGGACACTGTGCCAAATTCTGTAACAGGACCAGTGCTGAACTCCACACAGTTGCCACAACAGACCCTGTGCGCCAAAGATATGGTACGTGGGAGGGGAATTGCCTCAAGCAGTGGGACAGTCATTTCATCAGTGTCTAGTGATGGGGACACACCAGCTGATCACCCAGGAGGCTGGTGGGGTCATGGTGAACAGTACAGGGAACATGGAGGGCAGGACGGGTCAGGATGGGAGAAGGGGGTGGCAACACACCCCTAATGGTACCGTGCGTGGCTGCCACCATGACAGTGAAGGTTCATGTAGGAGGGCAGTTGCATGACTGGTACTATGGGGGTCCCTGAGGGCACATACCCATGACAGTGGGATACCACCAGCCACTCCACTGGTGGTCTGCAAGTGTCCATGTGCTGTGTAGACATGGGATGCCATGTTTGACCAGCTTCAACAGAGGGGCACATGTTCCCTCCCACTTAGCAACATTTCAAGGGGGTGGTGCACAGGCTGTTAGACCAGCTCTGGGCTGATCTAAATGTTGCAGACCATGTGCCTTGTGGGGGGTTACAGAATCCAATTTAGGGGATGATGCAGTGCTGCCCTGGCACAAGCCCCCTTCTGCCATGGTGCATTGATGTGTCTGTCACAAGGATGGTGCAAGCTCTGCCAACGCAGGTGGTCTCCCAACTGGTGTAGGCTGCATTGTAGAATCAGGAACTACCCAAAGTGTGATGCAGGGAGATCCTTGTGTCATTTCTCCTTGACACAAGCACCTTGCATCATTCTCGATGCTTTGAGAATCTGGCCCTGTATTGTATCTTCAACTAAATTGTATTTACTTTTCTAACTTGTTTGGCTGTCTTCTATTGGTATAAAACCTAATTTTTATTTATTTCTTAATGCCTTATATTTATACCTGTTAATAGTTGCATCCTTCTATTTCAGTCTTTACTAGACAGTCAGTGAAGCCACTCCCACTGTTCCACGCTGATTAGTTAATATTGGTTAACAGTGTTGACTGATGTCATAAAATGTCCTGGAAACCCCAAAACTGCATGGCCTGGTTTAGATGTACAAGAGACCATTGTAAAATCATTGGGTCAATGATTTTGTGTCAGTCCCTTGATTGCACTCCTGGAGCCATCCAAAGAGTGGGTATTAGCCCTCCCCCATTTTGTCAGTAATACAACCCGGGCTGCATGAGGAGGGGGCAGAGTTCACTATGCAGTGGCCCGCAATGACATCCACAAAGCATAGTGAACTCCACAAGGTCAGTCCCATCTTCAGTAACACCCTCTGTTTATCAATTTGTTACAGGCAGTTAGTAGGGGTGTCACTAAAGATGCATCCAACCAACAACAGAGGAGCAAGCAAGGGAGGAAGATTGGTGAGGGACCAGTGTGATTCAGATGTGTATGGGGAAAGGAGCTAGGTAAGGGAGATTCACTGGACACCAGTGACTCACTGTGGAGGGGTTGTGGGATAACAGATAGACCAGACACCGGACTTCAAGTTCAACACACAATCTCTGTGATATTTATTCAAAATGCAGGAGATAACCTTCAGCAATGGCATATCCCTTCTTCAGTACATCAGTTTGTAGCAACAGACTATGTAAGTCTTTCCTCTACACTTAGCCAACACTTACTGACTCGGTGATCTCTGATCTAACTTATCAGTTGAGATTCAGCCTCCCCTATGCGGGCCTCGTTTGCTTGGGTGGTGGGGCTCAAAATAAAACAACAAAATAAAACAAGCTAAAGACAAAGAACCTCAGTGCAGAGGCACTAAAACAAGGGTTACCCCAAAGGGCACTTACAATAAGCCAAGTTTTAAGGAAACACAACATTTACAGGTTTTATACACATAAGGTATATACATTAAAGTATTATAATAACTGGCTTCCCCTTTTCTCATAGGGAAACCATGGTGTAATTTGCTGTTATAAAGGAGTGTTTATAATGGCAAACATGCACACGGTTTCCCTCACTATGCACATGCCCACGGAGCAGCGTGACTGTTCCCGACTGCTCACCACTTCCGTGTTGCCAAAAACAGCACTGCCAGAAGAACTCGGTGATAAATTTTTTTGTTTTATTTTTCCCCCAATATATAGTACAAACTTTGGAACCCTGTTTTAAAAAAAAAAAAAAAAAAAAAAAAAGCCATTTTTAAAAGACACGGATTCCCATTTCAGCACCAGATTAACACTAAGCTGCACCAGAAGGTCTTTATTTTATATAATTGCTGAGGCAGAAAAAGGGAAAGCCAGCAATTATATTAAATAAAATAGGGGTAGTGTGTTTAAACTTGAAGTTTACACACACCCTCAGGGTTAGATGCTAACATAAACCCCTTGAGCTTCACTCTCAAAGTTTATGAGCATCTAACCCCTCAGGTGTGTGTAAACTTCATGTTACACACACTACCTCATACTTTATTCTCTATTTATGACATAGTGCCATTGCATACTAAATCCAACAATGAGGAACTCAGCCTGTTGTTTTACATAAGCTCGGAGTTCACCACAATAATCTCCCTGTACAAGGACCTGAGAGGGAAAAGGAAAATTTAAAGAGGACACTATAGCATAGTCATGAAAGGGAAGGGGGTGCCCATAGGTGGCCAACCTTATGGACTAGAAATTATAAAGAATAGATTACGCTAAGAAATAGAAGAACTGTTGCAACAGATTTAAGAAAAGGTCGGTCCTCAAGAGTGGCAGGAGCTCCCTGTCACATATCCCCCACCTTTAGAGGGAAGCAGTTATTGCAGACTGCTTACCACCTTCCTGTTCCAGGAAGGAATGGAGCTCCCACCCACCCATCTTCAGAAGCTCTGTCTCAGGGTCCCTATTAATGATAAACATTCTATCATAAACATAATGGATATCATCATTCTTTACCCTGAGACATTAACACATTTCTCAACAGAGACTAATGGTACCCTTCCCATCTCCTTTTAGGGAAAGTCCGTCATATTTTATTGACCAAAAATCTGGATGGCTGTAAAGTCCAGTACCGTAGAAAGACTTTCTCTGGGGTGAGTAATTACAACCCCACCAAACTTATCAGTTTTAGCCAGGGGCCCAGTCCTAGGTTCAACCCCTCTATATAAACACACTATGTCTCTTGATTTATTCATTTCACTTGCTACTGATACAGACACCTGAGGGTAGACACTCTTTTGGTGTTACCCCAACACAGGTTCCAATCTATTTTCTACCCACCTCCTCCTTGGTAGGTTTTCCCTCAAAAAAGAATAAAACACACATACCATCTCAGACTCTTAACATACTGTAACATTTTGACAACATTGGCATCTTTAGCCTGCAGTATACCCCAGTCAATACTGTTAATTGATTTAGCTGCATCAATACAAGAAAAAGTCCCTTCAGCCTCACAGGCTTCTTCTTGCTTGCTTGGTGTCTTCAACCCCAGCACAATATGACTAGGCACAGTCTTACCTGGGGTCTCGCATTCAAGTTCCATACTTGCATCTCTGACCTCCAACAGGTAAAATACTAGGATCAAAGGCAACAAAGAAATATCCTGCTCAGTCAGGGGGTCCTCCTGAAACTGAGCCCATGAAAAATACTCCTTCGATTCTTTATCCAGACTCTCCAGCAGTAACCTCTTGAACACATGGCACTGGTGTTCTACCTCTCTACATAGTTGGTCTGCCTCCAGGCATTGCCCGCTCATCCAGTGGATCATCCTCATCAGGGTCTCCACCTCCTTGGTGTTGTCTTTCATAGCTCCAGTTTGCCTCGACCTGCATCTCTTCATCATCTTCAGGCTTGGCCTTCTTCTGAGCTCTCAGGTCCCATCCAGGCAGCAGCTTCTCTCCATCTGTCAGCCAGGGTTCTGATCAGAACTCCACAGACTTTCTTCTCTGGGTTCTCCTCTGGCAACTCCTGGTGCATTGGTCCACCTGGGATATCTGGGCGATATCCACCAGAAAACATCCCTCTTTAGCCAGTCCAGATGCTTCCAGCAAGTTATCCCACTTCTCACACCAAGTCTGTGGGGGGGGGGGGAGGTTGTGGGATAACAGAGGGACCAGACACCAAACTTCAAGTTCAACAAACAATCTCTGTGTGATGTTTATTCAAAATGCAGTAGATAACCTTCAGCAATGGCATATCCCTTCTTCAGTACATCAGTTTGTAGCAACAGACTATGCAAGTCTTTCCTCTACACTTAGCCATCACCTATTGACTCAGTGATCTCTGATCTAACTTATCAGTTGAGATTCAGCCTCCCCTATGTAGGCCTTGTTTGCTTGGGTGGTGGGGGCTTGAAATAAAAATAAAAACTAAAAAACAAGCTAAAGACAAAGAACCTCAGTGCAGAAGCAATGAAACCAGGGTTACCCCAAAGGGCATTGACAATAAGCCAAGTTTCAAAGAAACACAACATCACACATGCTTCCATAATGTAAAGCATCATGGGCTATATGCAAATCACCATGACATTTCAGTCTTGTTCAATTCATAGCAATTTACATGCATTTTAAATAGCACAACTAACTTAATTTTTATCATACAGTCCCCTAGTAGCTTTTTACCTTTATCAAAAACACCTAGTGCCATGGTATTTTCAACATTTGCAGGTTTTATACACATAAGGTATATACATTAAAGTATTTTATGACATAGTGCCATTGCATACTAAATCCAACAATGAGAAACACAGCCTGTTGTTTTACATAAGCTCGGAGGTCACCACAATAACCTCCCTGTACAAGGACCTGAGAGGGAAAATGAAAATTTAAAGAGGACACTATAGCATAGTCAAGACAGGGAAGAGATGCCCATAGGTGGCCAACCTTATGGACTAGAAATTGTAAAGAATAGATTAGGCTAAGAAATTTAAAAACTGTTGCAACAGATTTAAGAAAAGGTCGGTCCTCAAGAGTGGCAGGAGCTCTCTGTCGCACTCACAATGGACTATGGTTGGGGAAGGGGGCCAGTGGAGAACCAAGGAAAACCACTGAAGGACCACAAGAATGGATTTCATCACAGCCAACAAATGGGCTTAAAGGGTTTGGGTCTGGCATGTGGGGAGAACAGTTATATTAAATGGTAATGCCTGTACCCGAGACCACTTGGTGGCTCAGTAGCACCATGTGACTGGTGTTGTGTCATCCTCAGATGTTTGTCAGTGGGTGTAATTGAGTGTGTGTGTGCAAAAACCCTGTTTGCTCACAGTAACATTTGAAAGGGCTAATTTTTATAGCAACCTAATAGTTGCCAGTGGAACTGTTCCACTTTTGACTAGGTCAGCCCTTTCTGGATAGTTGGTAGATACAGTACATGGTTGCAACAGGGCATCTGTTCACATCCCACTTTGTGACTCAGCAGCTAGTGGCTGTAGGATTGGGCCCAGAGAGTATAAACCCTAAGTAGGTAAATGTGAAGCACACTCAGCAGAAGGAAAAAATAGTCAAAGCGCACCAGATTCTTGACTCTAATTAAACAAGCAATACCAGGTATCATTCAAACATAAAAGTATCTAAAATTATTGACAGTCACTTTAAACCTTAACTGTTAATCCCAGATGGGAAGCTGTATCAAATGCTTTTTGACAAAAAAAGTCTAAATGAATACCATTCCCTACATTTCCCGTCTGTACCGTATCTTTATGGTTTTCAAACCACCCCAACAAACCAAAAGTAGAGGTGTTTTCGCATTCTAGGTGCTTCTCTCTCTCTCTTTCTCCCCCTCCAGACTCTACTTATGAAGGATACTACTACCATCCCTGATTTCCACCAGGGATAAAAGAAAAAAAAAGCCTTTCTGATCTGAAATGAATGACAGTTAATCATCTGACAGGGAAAAGAAGCAGAACAAGGAGAAACAAAACCTGTTAAATTAACATAGCTGATTTTTTCCATTGCTGCCCTAATTAAAGAATTACATTTTGGTTGTAGTGCCCCTTTGACATTGGCTGCCTAAAATATACAGGCTTTTTTCCTTTGTGGTCTGTTTTACCATTCAGTTTGGCTGCACTGACAAAGGCTATTAATAATTCATAGAGAATGCAGTACATTGATAGATTTGGCTGTAGTCCACTTACAATTATTTTAATGGAAAAGACTTTACTATTTATTTCAAGAGTAGAAGTAGTCAGCCATTGACAACTGTAATTAGGGATGTCCAAGTCCATTTTAGTCACAGCCACCATGGAGCCCTCTTTGTCCAGCTTTTACAAGCTCTGTAGACATAACGTTACCAGCATTAATCATGTGAGCGGATGGTTTATTTCTAACTGTAGGAACTCCTTGTACTAAATAGATACAATTATAGCACAACTACTTCAAATATTACTAATTGCCATAAAATTACTGGCAAGGAAATGGCATAATTTTTTAATGCAAGGCTTACATGGGGCAAGTCAAAGATAGGAATCCCACCATGTCATTAGAGGTCTGAGAAACAAAAAAAATTAAGGACTGCCCCTGTTAACAGACGTTTGTTGGAAAGTACAGCAAAAGGGTTGCTTATGTATAGTACTCTAGCTATTGCAAATAGATAAGTATAATCTTAAACTTTGCAGTCCTGATTATTGGAGGTACAGAATAACATTTCTTTCCATAAGGGATACAGTGGCTTTTTATTCTGAAAGGATGCATTCACCCTTTTTGTACAGCAAATTGCACATGTGCTGGCCCATCCAGACAAAAAATGAGTTTGCTTGAGAACTGTTTCCCCTTTTTTATATGATTTGCTGTTTATTAAAAAATAAGCTCCTTTCGATGTGGGACAAGATCTTTCAATCCACACAGCATTTGCACTACAGACTTCAGACTAAAGTCCCAGCAGCGTGCTGTAGTTTCATCAGGTAGCTAATAAAGAACATGTGTGTTAATTAAGCAATAAGGCACGACAGGGTGTGGGTTATTGGGGGATTTACCCACGCCTTGTGTGATGTGTCACGAGGCACAGCCGAGTGACTTAACCACACAAGAAGTGGGTAAATCCCCCAATAACCCACACCCTGGAGTGCCTTATTGCAATTATACAGTGGACCCATGTGTAAAATGCATTTTAAATGTGTTTAAATATGTTTTATTATAAATGCCATTTCTCAGTCATGGGTTATTACAGGATATACCATGGTCATGTGATGTGTTTTGACCAATGAGGTTACAGGATTATCCTACCCCATTGTATAATCGCATATAATTCTGGGAAAGCCAAGAAAAGTTTCCCTAGAATATTAATCAATAAGCATAATAGACAAAACCTCCTTATGCTATAGAATATAACAGAGTAGGCCAGAAAGAGCAATTACTAACTGCAGTAACATGAAAGTTAACCAAAGCTTACTTTAATAGATGTCTGATTCCTGAGTTCATGTCAGGTCTTAGTCAAAATATATAGAACATGGAGTCTGCAGATGCATTCAGTGACAGCTCACTGGGGCTTCAATCAAAGTAGATGAACATTTACCTGACGCATGGACAAATGCTCCCCTTGATCAGTAATCATGGTAGCAGCCCAATCTCAGTGATTATGGTCACTTTCCACTGCATCTTTTCTCTTTATATCATATTAGTAGGCCTGTTTGTTTGTCACAGAAATCATGGGATTCATGTATACCATGATTTTTCACATTTTTATGAAATCTTAATGATTGGGACATTTTCACGATGACCCCATGATTTTTGGGAAGCATGGTGTTTGGTCGACACTACAATGCTGCATCCTGCACACCAAGCACAGCCAGTGTGCATGCTGCCACAGCGACACAGCGAGGGGGCCGACCCACCCCCCACAGCGTCAGCAGGTGTGCCTGCGGTGATTTGAAAGAGGCGCGCTGCACCTGCACACACAGATCCACTGTGGGAGGAGGCATGTTGGTGAAATATGTGGAGAGTGCTAAGGGGCACCGACTGCTGGTGGTGTCCGGGTACACCTATCAGCTGGACTGGTCAAGGGGTGAAAGAACCTATTGGAAATACTGCGAATATGCAGCAGACGGATGAAGGGGCCATGCACTCACCATGGGCAAGGAAATGCCATTACTGACAGGCACCCACAACCATGTGCCTGACACCACAGCCGTTGGTGTCCGCAAGGTACAGGCAGCGGTGAAAAGGAGGGCCGGGATACGAATGAGATTAGCCAGCAGCTTGTAGTGGCATGCTGCTCCGGTGTCAATGAGGCAGTTGGGGACGTCTACCCCTGTAACACTCCTGAAGCGGTCGGCACAACATGTCCAGAGGGGCAGCAGATGTGCTATGGTGGACCCACAACAGCTGTCCAAGCTCACCATTCCCAGTGACTGCACCAGAACCCTGGCAGGTGAGCTGTTCCTGCTGTATGATTCTGGACAGGGTGCTGAGGTCCGCATGGAACACAGGTTCCTCCTCTTCAGCACCGAGAGGAACCTTGAATTCCTGGGCCATAGCCCAGCATGGCTTGGAGATGGCATATTCCGCTGCTGCCCCAGACTGTTCCAGCAGCGGTACATGCTGCATAGGGTGGACAGGTCAACTGCACCTCCCTGCGGTATACATGCTGATGGCAAGGAGAACGGTGGCAGACTACATCACCGTGTACACAAAGATTGCAGAGCTGTGCCCTGCAGGCGGTCCCCACCGCATGCTCATTGATTTCAAGCTTGCCACCTATAGGGCTATCCGCATGGTGCTGCCCGACATGGACGTCCATGGGTGCGTTTTCTACTTGTGCCAGTGTGTTTGGCGGCACATCCAGTAGCATGCAGAGCTGGCATATTTGTATTGCTCGTATGACATCTGTGCCATGCACCTCTGCATACTGCCAGCCCTTGCTCTTGTGCCCCCTGCAGATGTGTGCACCACCTATGAAGAGCTCCATGGCTGGGAGTACTTCACCTCCTATGAGGATGTTCTTGCTCCTGTCATCGACTATTTTGAGGACACCTGGCTGTGCAGGCCTGTTCGCAGTGGCCACCACTGCAAGCCTCTGTTCCCCATCCCCATGTGGAACTGCCATGCCACCATACTGGATGGGATGCCCCTCACCAATAATGCCATTGAGAGGTGGCACTGGGCATTCAACGCTTTGCTTGGTGCGGTGCACCCAACCCTGTGGTAGTTCCTGGATGTCCTGCGGGGGGGGGGGAGCAATGGCTGACAGAGGTGAAGCTGCAGCAGGCCCTGTCTGGCCAGGCTGTGGGGTAGTCCCGGAGGTGCTGGAGAGAGTCCGCTCAGTGCATCACTGACATTGTCAGTGCATACAGTGTCAGAAGCTGCAGGGACTACCTGATGGGGCTGGCATTGAATATCAGCCTTCAGGTGAAGGTCCCTGTGCCAGGGAACCCCTACCCGGTGTCTGCACTCCATGCCGAAGTCCGCACCCTTCTGTGGTGCACAGTGCATTCCCCTGCTCCCTGTGGTGCTGTTACTGCCCGCTGTACCTCTGTGCAGGGGGTCACCGCAGAGTTTCTGTTGTAGTCTGCACCATTGTGCCTCTCCTGTCCATCGGGTGGCTGTTCGTGCTGTGTGCTGCTGGTCGGCGTTACCGTTGGGAGACTCGGTCATACACTGCTGCTGTGTCACTGCTATGCTTGTCATTGGTGCATCCTGTGCATCTGTGGTGTCAGGTTCACAGTGTTCGCGGTGGGGTGCGCCGGGGTCCTGTGTGGCGTTTCCTTGTTGTCGCTGTGGGGGATGTTGGCATTTTTACCATCATGCTAACACCATGCTTCCAATTTTTGCCATTTTCAATGACAACACCATGATTGTTCAAAATTTACCATGACAGAAGCACAGCTTTAAGTATTAATGCAGAGGAGACAATAAAGGCACACACACATGTATGCTTTGACTTTTCAGCATCCTGGTACTGCTTCAAAGCTGGTCTAAGGTGTACCAAATGACATCCATCTGATATTTTGATGCAGGCCCCCCTTTTTTTTTTTTTTTTTTCCAGAGTGGCCAATGACCTCAGAAGGGACCTGTAAAGCAGTACACGAAAGGTGTGATATTTGGGAAACTCTGCGTGATTTTATTGTCTCCTGTGCATTAATACAGTACAGCTGAGAGTGATCTGGGCATTATCTCCTGTGCACTAATACTACATGAAGAGGAAACATGCAGTGGAAAGTGAGCATAATCATTGAGAGAGTGCCATCACTGTGATTAGTGACTGAGGGAAGTTCTGTCCTTCAGCAGGTTAAGTGTTTGTTTACTTACAGTAAAGGTTGTGTCATGAGTGGGTGGTACAAACTGCTAAATTTGGGGTGTAGTGCACTTTGTGAAATTAAATGAGATGCTTTGCTGCTATAAACAGCACTGCTTAACAAAGGGTGCATAGCAGGGCAGGTCAGGTGGTGTGTAAAAGGCTTAAAAAATGTTTTAACAGATACATTTCCTGATTGCAATCTCATTATTGGCAACTGATTGAAAATGTAGTGAGCTAGGGTTGATGGACAGGTTCATAATTTTGCTGGCAGGACAATGTAGGTACATACAGTAGCCCATAGTTATGGGCCACCAGTGTTTCTTAAAATGATTCCGGTCTGAGACACTGTAGAAGGAGAATGACAGGCTAAGAGTGTCGGAAAGTAGATACACAGGAGTGGGCACCAGACACCACAGAAACAGTCTGAAACAAGTTTATTTACCTGAACAGCATATTCAACTACAGCCATAAAAAGGCTAAGGGTACAAGCTTCCCTACTGGTTTCACATGCACCTGTATCTTCTACTGCTTTCAGGCTGTCCTAGATTATCAACTCCCTAATCTCTTTCCTCAGCTGTTCTCTTTCAGTTGCAACCCCTTCCATCAGGTATTGTGTTTTCAGGTTTTTTCCCTGATTTGCATTACCTTACTTTTTTGTGTTTTTTTTGTGTGTGTTGAATTTTGACTGCCATATCCTGGACCATTTGTCTAGCTTTTCGAAGTCCTCCCTAATTGTTTAGATCCCATCGTCACTTTCCACCCTATGACAGATTTTAGGGTTGTCTGCAAAGAGGCAGATCTGCCCCCTGGACTCCTATCTCTATGTTGCAGTTGAATACATTAAAAAGAACAGGCTGCAGGTCCGAACCTTGTGGCACTCCACTTGTCACTTTCCTAACCTCAGAGTATTCTCTGTTTGTGACTACCGTCTGTGTTCATCCTATTAGCTATCTATGCACCCTTTTGTCTACCCCGAGATCTCTTAGACAAGCCTCCTATGGGGCACTGCAGCTAAGGCCTAGCTAAAATCTATGTATAGTATGTTAAACATCTGTCCCTTATCACCCATCCTTGCTACCCAATCAAAAATTCAATCAGGTTTGTCTAGCATGACAATCTCCTTGGTGAATTCTTGTTGCCTGTCATCCTGGAGCTTGTTTGAATCCGGGAATTCTACAGACCTTTCATTTAAGTTAGACATTAGGAATTTCCCCACTATAAAAGTCAGTCTGACAGCTCTATAGTATAGTATAGCTTTCTGGATCATCTCTAATGCTGCTTTTGTGTAGGAGCACTACATCAGCTGTCATTCTATCCTTAGGTACTACCTCATAGGTTAGAGAGCAGTTGTGTAGATAGGTCCTAGTGGTGCTACAAAAGGGAACATTGTTTAACCAGGAGTAGCGCACTAAGCTGAAGCTTGTTTTCAGATGCGACCTGGGAGCACAAGAATGTTAAGTGACTTGCTCAGGATCACACAGTATGCACCTAGGTGACTGTGGGATTCAAACCCAGGTGTCCAGATCTGCAGCTCAGAGCCTTAACCCACTGTGCTATACTGTATCATCTCCCTCAGCACTCTTGGTTGCAACCTGTCCAGTCTTACAGATTTGTCCACTTTTAGCCATCTTATTCCCCCCAGCACCCTACTTTCAGAGATGGGAACACTATTAGACCTCTCCTCATTCCACACCTTCAGTCCAGTTGCACAGTCAGACAGTGGGCCATCCTCTTTGATTGTGAAAACTGGACAAAAATAGTGATTCAGTGTGGAAGACTTAAGATCTGCAGTGGTAAACAGTAAAATTGCATATTGAAACTGAGGGCTGAGCTGACTTTGCCCTTCCCCAGCCTCAGCTCATGGGTGCGCTCATAATAGGGCCTATGCACAGGTGTTACAAAACGGCTGTGTGGCATGCGGCAGGCACTTGTAAGGGCATAAGACCCTTAAACGCACATGCCACAGCCATGTGGCATTCATGTAGGGCATGCAGAGACTCAAAGGCATCCCACATATAGCACTGCCATGGCATCACAACACATGGGCAGAGGAGCATTGCCATTTGACAGCGTATATGCCCCCACCCCCACACAGACGTGCATTCACAAAGTGCAATACGATGCACTGGTGCGAAGGCCCACATGTGCAGCACTATACCATGTGGAAGGCTGCCATAACAAACAGGCATACAGGGCTGACACATCGGGCAGGACACAATGCCTGTAGTGTATGTGCCAAAGGCGCGTGACCAGATGGACCACCATTGTGGATGGCCCATAGTAACATGTGGGCATGAAACCAGCTGTGTAACAGTGTGAAACATGCAGTGTAAATCTACAATGCATGAATAGCTTGGAGATACTGTAGGACACCAAGAGACAATGGGGCAGCACCTCCCTTGGCTCACAGTCTCAGCTAGCGTCATGACATTACTGACCGGAATAACAATGAGGCAGGTGTAGTACAAAAGGATTTAGCGGATGCACTACAGTCATACAACTTGCCCAACTTATTGCACATTCCCCATCAATGGACAGGTGAAACACTGAAATGGCACTCTGTCAGGTGCCTAGTCCTCCTCTTCTGAGTTGTCGCTGAGCCCCTTGGGGGTGGTAGTGGTATATCCTTTTTCTACCAGCACCATGCACCATAGAGACCCAAGATACCCCTTAAATGACAAGAATACAGAGGAGAGTCATAAGTGGCCACAAATGCAAGGCCACAGTTGAAACAGCTGGCACACAGTGCTGCCCCCCCACAGCACCTATGTTCAAGTGCTCTATAACTCCCCAACATCATCTTTGTAGTGAGCATCTCTACTGCCCACCCTCCAGGAGAAGAATTTGGGTATGAGTAGCAGCCACCACTGCCTGTGGGCCATCGCCACTGCTGCTGCCCTGTCTGGCTGCTCCTTTCTCTCCAAGATCATCCTGCCTGGATGGCCATGGACATCCTGTGGAAACATAAAGAGAGGAACAACATCACTTACACAGCACACATAGCACAGGGCATGAATGCACCAGCAACCCATGACAGGTTGATACCTACCTCTGCAGGCTCCATCACCTGCCAGACTGGTCCCCCCTCTGGAGCATCCTGATATGTGAAAGAGACAGCCTCCGCAACTTGTGATAACACATGCTCACCCTTCCCACAGGCTCTGCAGACACACCCTGAGTCACTGCCATACTGCACTGATTCAGGACAGTAATGACCTGGTGACAACTGTGCATGTTGTGTCAACCTGCTGGTGTGTTGGGTGCATGCCCCTTTACAGGGGCTCCCATCTGCATAGGACACCTGTGCTGCATTCCAGTCAGAATCTCAGTCAGGTAACTCATGGACGTGCATGCAACACACTGCCTGGCATCCATGCAAGGGCATCTTTACAGGACACAAAGGATGTGCTCGGGGCTACTAATGAATGTCCTCCTGCTTGATGATAAGAGGGAACATGAGCAGACATTGATGGTATGGCTGCGGCCACATGTATTCCAGCCATGGCTGGATGCCAAAGCACTGCGGAACACACACTGTTTTGATAAATTCTGCTTGGTCCACCACATGATCAAATGGCTGTGTGACATGGTCCATGCACAAATGGCCCCACATACCTGTCGATTCTGGGCAATGTCGTTGGAGACCAAGTTGCTATGTGCATTGGCGTATTATGTCACAGGGTTCTTCCAGAGGGTGGCAGGGATGTCATAGGCATCAGTCAGTCCTCCGTGTCCCGGGCACTGCACCAGTTCACTGATGCCCTGCTCCTGCATGTGTACAAGCACATAGAATTCCCCACCACACAGACCAACATACAGGCCACAACTGAGGCATTTTATGCCATGGATGGCACGCCAAATGTGCTGGGTGCCATTGACTGTACGCATGTGGCAATCCTGTCACCACCCATGGATGTGGAGACATACCTTAACCACAAAGGGTATCACAGCATTAACTGCCAGATTGTCTATAATTACACAGGTATCATCACTAGTGTGTGTGCCACTGCCAAGTACCCTGTTCATGCTATGATGCCTGTATCTTCAATGGGTACAGGCTGATAACACTTCTCGATGCTGCAGAGGCAGGGATAGATGGTTGCTAGGTGGGTACCTGTACCATATACACATGGTACATTGGTGGACAACAGGCAGCTGCACAGTAATAACCCTGTTTCTTACCCACCACACAGACTTGGATATCCAGTATGGACAAACCTGATGGCACTGTACCCAGAGGTGCATGGAGCAGTTGGAGGAAGCTTACAATGAGGCACATTGGAAGACATGCTCCATGACTGAGGGAATGGTAGGGCTACTGAAGATGCACTTCTGGTGCTTGGATCTGATAGGCAGCATGATGATCCTTGCCCCAGAGAAGGCATGCAGAGCGTTCACAGCATGTGCCATGTTGAACAACATAGTTCTAAGGCATTGGTTACCTGCACTACATGACGTACAGGGGGATGTCCCACTGGGTGATAGGAGAGGGAGCTTTCCAGAGCAGGGTACAGAGTCACTGTCTGTGTGGGTGGCATTGCATGGAGTCATGTGTGGGTCATTCAGCCATTAGGTGTGTGGCTGGGAAGGCACTGTGATGATGTCCCATTCTGAGTGACAAAAAGCCCCCAGAATGGGGGGCATGGGTGTCCATGCTCGGAGTAAGTGTGGTGGGGGTAAGTGAGGTTGGGATATATGTGGTGGGGGTATGTGAGATTGGAATATACTGTATATAGTGGGGGAATGTGTGTATGTTGTCTGTATAGTGTGTGCTTATGTGACACTTGTGTTTGTGGCATGGTGGCAGGCATCATTGTTTCTTAGCCTTCTGCTGTACCTGTCTTGTGGAAGTACATGTGCCCTGGTGACTGGTCTTTGCTGTGGCCTTTCCCCCTGTGCTTGTCTGTGTGTCAGTGTATGTACCCAATGGCTGTGGCAGGTTGCTAGCCTCCTACACCTCTGGCTTGCTGGTGCGGGCAGATGTGTGGTTCATGGCTACCTCCAGGGGGTGCCTAAGGTGCAGCAGTATTGCCCTGCTGGACCCGGCTATTATGTGCTCTGTCAGCCTCTCCAACATGTTCTCTATGTTGTCTGTTCTGTGCTGCATGCCCTTCACCTTCATGTTCTGCTCATGAAGTGCCTTGGTGTTCTCCTCCTGTGCATGGAGCTGATCATGTCCCATCTGCCTCACCTCAGTATATCCCTTGTGGTAGGCCTCTGTATACAGTGGTTTGGGTGGGTTGATGGGCCCTCATCCCTATTGTTGCAAGGGGTATTGTGTGGTATCCCATGGCCCCCTGTGTTGCACTGTCCAGCATAGAAAGGCAGATGGACCATCTCTTGTGCTTGCTCGACAGTGCTGGCAGGCCATGGTGGTGGGACCACCATGTGTGGCCACACAGCAGGGTCGACTGTGCCCTTTAGTCATCCAGGGTGTGTCTGAGGCAGGAGATCTGAACAGGGGTGGGGGGCTGTTTAGGTGGGTGTGTCCCTCTCTTCCTCATTCTCCTGTGTTTCCAGGTTGGTCTCTGTGCCTGTGTCCTCTGACACTTCTTCATTGTCCAGTGTGGCCAGTCTCCTGCAGTGTACCTGGGGGAAAGAGACAAGCCAGTGCTATGACTGTGCAGAGCTGTGGTTGTATAATGGGCCACAGGGGATACCACCTGCCTGCACTATCTTCCTGTCCCTGGCTGCCAGCACTGGGTTCTGGTCATGTATCCACTTCCACCAGTATTGTGGACTCCTCTTTGGGGGGTGCTCCACATCACAGGGTCTGTAGGGTGTAACACAGGGTAGTTAATATGGCTATGTTTTCCAGCCCATTCTGGCATGCCCATGTGGTGTACTACATGCCTGGCATGGTACCCATGCCCTTCTCCTCACCACTGCAGTGACACCTCAGTGAGACTCTCAGCTACTATCTTCTCTATGGGCGATAGTCTGTGCTCCAGTGTAGGTGACCCACCACCACTGGTGGTCTGGGGAAGCTTGACAGCTGCCAGCTTGCACTGGACAGCTGATCAGAGGTCACACCAGTTGTGCTTTATCACCACCAGTGTGTGTGCCTCTGGCCCAGCAGCATTGACAACAGCCTGAATATCCAGCCTAGACTGACTTTGATTTCAGACTGTGCCTTTAATGACTCTGCCTTGTGCAGGATTCAATAGTTCTCCCATACATCTGTCTGGCATGCTGGTGTACAGGCACAGCACTATGATGGGGAGGCCAACTGTAAACTGCAAGCATGCAGGACCTGCATGACAGCCTGCAGCACAGTCATGTCAGAAGGCCATTAGGGTGATAGGACTAGAGTGGGCATCAGGTGTTCCAGGGACTGAAAAGAGCAGGGTTCAGAGCCCCAAGCCCCCCTACCCAATATAAACAAATGCAACCAGTTCAGGGTATGTTGTAGGAATAGTCCACCACCGGTCATGCTCCCGGACTGAGTATGAGTGCCTCCTCTCCCCTTTGTACACCTGTACCCTTGCAGCCCATTACACAGTATGTGCATCACATACTGTGTGTTGGCCCACCACAATATGCACCAGATGCCCTTGCACACAGCAGCTACCACCCCTTGCACAAAGCATGCTCCACAGGGCCTCTCCATACATGGCTGTATGTAACACAATGGGCTGCCAGCACCACAGCAGTCAGAAACCATGGCCCCCCCCACACATTGCAGCTGGACACACAACAATCCCCAGAGACTGGACAATCACAGCCAGCAGTTTGCCACTGCTGAACAGAATGATCACCCGGACAATGGACATATTGTACAAAACTGCTTTAATGACACAACAGACGGCACTTCATATTTAATGTTTATTTGGCAAATACACATATGCTATACAGTACAGACAGTATACATCAGAACATTCACTAGTTATTGTCAGTACAAGGGAGGATGGCATGAATTTCTTAACCAGAAGTAGTATCCAACAATATACCTGTCCAATGAGAAGAAAGTAGGATATTGTATAAAAGTTATCCACTAGTGCTGTGCAGAATGCGGAATTCCACCGGTGAACTTAGTGCAGAATAACCATTCCTCCGGTGGAATTTCCACTGGAATTTCACTGGTTCTCCTGTGGAATTCTGCCTACTGTGATCCGCAGAATAATATTCTGCGGAACAGCATTTTTTCATCTGAAAATTATTCCACAATAATTTCCATAGAAAATATTGAGATCCAGGGAATAATATTCCATGGAACAGCATTTATTCTGTGGAAAATCATTCAGCAACTATTTTCTACTGCGGAATTCCACCATTCTGTTTCTGGTGAAATTTGGTGCAATTTTAGTGGAATTTTGAAAATTCCTTAGAATTTCATTCTGCCGGAATTTGAGAATTCAGCACAGCACTACTATCCACATAAGACAGTTTCAAAGAGGCAATACAAAAATGAAACATAATCATTTTTATATCCTAGGTACCTTTGCAGAGGAATGCATCAAGATCCCATTATCACCTAAGGAAAAGGAAATGTCAAAAGCAGAGTTAAGTGAACTACGCTATCTCAGGTAACAAAATCATCCCTCTTATTCGTCATGCACAGGGTCCATCCAGTTTACCTATTATTGAATAAATCTATCTGATTATGAAGTTTGTGTGTTAGTTTTCCAGTTTGATAAATCGTTAGCATTATATTTCTCTCCATATTTGATGAATCATTAGCATTATATCTCTTCAAAGTTCAACATCAGGAGGGTCAGACTGAATCCATTTTTCCATGATTGCTTTCTTAGCTGATGTCAATGTAATAATAAGTACACATGTTTGATATTTATTGAACCATTTAGTTGGATAATCTAAAAATAAAGCTGTTCAGGCATGGGAGCTGAGGAAATTGTTCCTGCAGCTCAGCACCTAGAACTGCCCAAAATTGATGGAGATAGAGACAGCACTAAACAATATGTGAATGGTGAGCATTTTGCTGACCACAATGTCTCCAACAAATGGCTCCAGTATCAAGAAGGAACCTTACTATAATCTGAGGCATTCTGATATAGCAGATTACTGTCTTCGGCAAATTCATTCCAAGAGTTAGAGAAGGATACTTTGTGTTAACTTTGGTAAGTGGCTGTCCATCTGGAAGATGGAATTTGAAAGTCTAATTTGGTTACCCATCTGTGTTCCACATTTCAAGAGTCACTTTGGGAGGCACCTAAAGTGACTAATATGCCTGTGATATGTAGTGTGATGGCATACCCTTCTGTTGTGTGAGTTGAATCAGCATAATCAATAAATGGAGCTGCATCAAATCATTGAAATTTCCCAATTTAGTAGTTAGAAATTGTTGTACTTGTAGAACTCTAAAAGGAGATTTGCCATTGTTAACGCATGATGCTGTTGTAAGTGGAGAAATGTATGTGGACACCATTAAAGGAATAATGCATGACAGGGTGTGTGTCATGCTGGGATAATGCCATGCCTGGAGGGGTTGGGCACGAGGCTGCAGGTCAAGTGTGTCCAATGCCCCAGGCGTGGTGTTATCCCAGCACGATGCACACCCTGTAGTGCATTATTTCTATTATACAATGGCTTGTTGTTGTTATATATAGAATACAAAAATAATTTTTAAGAATGTTTTTATTAGTGTGGAAAAATATTTTTGTTTCTTAAAAGGAGATGGAAAAAAAGGAAAGCAACGTGAGGCTGACACTAGAGCTGTGGTGTTATGCTGGGATAACGCCATGGGTCTAGCCCCAGATTGACTAATCACAGTCGAAGATTCTTTCTTGCCATTGTATAATCTTGCACAATTGATAACGGTGAACAAGTCCCTGACTCCCAATATTTAAATCTAGGGTCTAACTGTGTGGGTGTGAACATTGAATTGTATGGGATGGCTGTTAAAAGAAGTAAATACCACCACAGATGCTCATTTGCCAAGATTGCATGCCATACCTGCAGGATATTTCTAATAAAACAATTATTTGATAACTGATCTATGGGTAACAGGTGGTTGGCAAATAAAATGTTGGTTAGACAAAAATGCAGTTCTGTAGTTTCTAACATTTTCAATTGTGCTGTGTAGTCTGTATCCAATCATGCTGCTACATGTTTAAGATGAGTGGTTCAAAAATATAAAAGGAGATTTCAAAAAGCCATGCCCTTTTCTGCTTTTGGCAGTTGCAATCTGTGGAAGGCTATCTCTGGCCTCCAGCCCACCCAGTTAAACCATGAAAGGGGTTTGTTCTATTCATTGAATAATGCTCTCTGTGGAGCTATGGGGATGTTTGGAAAATGAAAAAGATGTTGTCATCTAAGATGATGGGGTTGATAGTGGGTTTGGTCTGTGTCGTTCAGCTACTTGTTATCATGAGAACTTGATGTTTTGATGAAAAGATCAAGTGCTCATGTAAATTGTTCTAATAATTATAAGTTACAAACAGCTAAACTGACCTCATGACGAAACCCTTTCAACCCCATCAGAGAATAACTCCGTGTTAAGGACATGGTAATACAAACAGGGTATATCTGTTCAAGTAACCAGGCATTGTTATTGTCCTTGGCTCTCTGTGGAGATATTGAATTGAACCCAGGTCCTGTAATTAAAATGGTCTTAGATAATGCTCAAAGTATGATAAATAAAATGGACTATTTTAGATCCTGGGTAGAACATGAAGAGCTGAACATAATTATGTTAATGGAAACCTGGTTAAAAAAGGGAATTGAATATAAAGAAATAGAATTAAGGGACTTCTATCACTTTAGGAAGGATCGGGGAACACGGAGTGGGGGTGGAGTTTTGGTGTATATAAATCATTCAATTGGTAACTCCAAAATTTTGTTCTCTGGGTCAGTTGAGGGCATTGAATGTCTATTAATTGAGATACAAGAATTAAAATTGGTTATTGGAGTAGTTTACTCTCTACCTAAAATAAACCCTATCCATTTTGACAAACTTTCACATGTTTTAATGGAACACCTGGGTCAACTACAAGTAGCTCTAGCTGGTGATTTGAATGCAGCTTGGGGTTGTCCCAGGGGTCAAAAGTTGGAAAAAATCAATGAGCTGTTTAAACCTGATACAAATTATAGATACATCTACAAGGAAAGGTCCCTTATTAAGTAAAGGTAATATTTTGGGTTTGATGTTTGTTTCACCTGCATTGACAATCTTGGAGAAAAGTGTATGTGCCCCCAGTTTAGGAGACCATTATATAGTTAAGTGTGTATTCTCTATGATTAAAAATTATATTCCCATAAAATCAGTACCACAATTATCTAAAAGATGTTATTTAAAATTTAATAGTTTATCATTTAGAAAGTATCTTCAGGGACTCCCTTGGTATAGGATTTTTCTTATCCTATATTTAAATGAGGCTGTATTAGAATTGACAACAATGTTTATTAATGTTTGTGATAAATTTGCTCCATATAAAAAAGCAAATCATAGGAAAAAATATTTACCAGGGCTAACTGTAAAATTAAAAAAAAAATGATTAGGATTAGAAATCATCGGAAAAAAGCAAATAAAACATTAAACAGTGAAATTTGGGAACAATACAGAAGGTTAAGGAATCAAGTAATACAGGAAATCGGGAAATCAAAAGCTCGTTATTATAAACAGCCGCTTAAAGAATCAACAAATCCAGGTGCTTATTGGTCTGTTATAAAAAAAAAATCTTATGAATCCAAATAGTAAACAAAGTGAAATAAAATTGAGTCAGAATGGAAAAGTGTTTGAAACAAATAAAGCTGCGGAAATTTTGAATGATTATTTCATAAACCTCCCCGATCTGAAATTAGATCTCATAACTAAAACTAATACCTTGAATGAAGTAAAGGATGAGAGTCCCCAAGATGAGAAAGTACCCACATTCAGGTTTAAGAGAGTGATGAACAAAGTTCTAAAAAATAAATAGATTAAAATAAATAAAGCAAGTGGCCCAGATAGAATAGATAATAAATTATTAAAAGAGGCTGCTAGGAATTGTCACCTATACTAAGGGACATTTTAATTGGAGTCTAAGAGGGACAGTTTCCTCTAGTTGGAAATTAGTCAAAGTGATACCAATAGAAAAGGAAGGGGATCCAAAGGATGTTTCAAATTACCATCCAATAGCTTTGCTGTCCACAGGATCCAAGTTATTTGATAAAAAGTCCATGATCAGTTAATGGACTACTTGGAAAAATATAATAAATTGACTCAACAACAGTATGGTTTTAGGCAGGGTAGGTCCACAGCTACTGCACTCACTGACTTTTTGGATCTCATAGCAACCCCTCTTGGAGAAGCGAAGTCCGTGGGTGCGGTATACGTGGACCTATCTAAAGCATTTGATTTAGTAAACCATAGTATTTTGATAAACTCATTAATGAAAATAGGGGTGGAGGAAGAAACCTGCAATTGGTTTATATCATACCTTGGTAAAGATCACAATTTGTTGTCCTAAATGGACACCAGTCAAAAATAGACTATGTAACAAGAGGGGTTCCCCAGGGATCTATCCTGGGCCCCCTCCTGTTCATAGTCTATTTAAATGACTTACCAAAGAAAATTGGACATTTAAAAATTCATCTACATGCAGAAGATATGGTTTCAGTAGCAGAGGGAAAAAATACAAGTGAAGTAGAACTAAACTTACAGAGTGACTTTAGCATCATGCAAGGTCACTTTTCATCTCTGGGTTTATTAGTTAATAGTAAATTAAATTAAATAAATCCCAAGGTCCGGATGGAATTCATCCAAGAATAATTAAAGAACTGGCAGACCTTTTGGCAGGACCTCTGACAGTAATCTTTCAAACTTCATTAAAAAAAAGGGATGGTTTTGGAGGCATGGAAACAAGCAAGTGTGGTTCCCATATATAAGAAGGGGAATAAACATGATGTATCCAACTACAGACCCATTAGCCTGATGTCAGTCCTGGGAAAAATATTTGAAGGTATCCTAAAAGAGTATATTATGGAACATATCAAGGAGGTAGACTTGGTGGACCCCGTCCAACATGGATTTACCACTGGAAGGTCCTGCCAGACCAACCTCCTGGAATTCTATGGAAGGGTCAGCAGGGCGCTGGGAGAAGGGCAGCCTGTGGATGTGGTGTATCTTGACTTCTCAAAAGCCTTTAATAAGGTTCCCCATGGTGAGCTCATTGACGCATTAATATTGCATGGCCTACCAGGAATAATAACAAAATGGGTAGACGCATGTCTTACTTCCAGGAAACAATCAGTAAATATAAACGGGACCAACTCAGCATGGGCTGAAGTGACAAGTGGGGTTCCCCAGGGATCTGTCCCGGGGCCTTGCTTGTTCAATACATACATTGCCTCACTGAAGGTCAATAATAGGGTCTGGGTTTCCAAGTTTGCTGATGATACCAGGGTTGGATTTCCAATTAATAATCAAAATGATGCTATAGCACTACAAGAAGCAATAGATACACCGGAACTTTGGACAGTAGAGAAAAAACTAATGTTTAATGTGGACAAGTGTTGTGTTATGCATTTTGGGAAGGCAAACAAGCAGATACCCTATACACTTTGAGGTAAAATATTAAGTATCGTCGAACAACAGAGTGATTTGGGAATTATGATTACGAATGACCTATCATTTAAAATGCACTGTAATGCAGTTATTAAAAAATCAAGCAGTATTCTACACTGTATCAATAAGCATATTACATCAAAAGCAGGGATGTTCTCCTGCCCCTTTATACGTCATTGGTAAGGCCTCACCTGGATTACTGTGCGCAGTTCTGGTCACCCATAGGTAAGACTGAAATAGTGGCACTCGAGAGAGTCCAAAGGAGAGCCACCAGATATATACAAGAGGTCAAAGGCCTAGAGTATACAAAAAGGTTAAACACTTTGGGTCTGTATTCTTTGGAATATAGGCGCTTAAGGGGAGATATATGTTTAATATATAAATCAACTATCGATCCAGATCTATGGGAACTACTTGGCTTGAAATACAGGAACCTATGTACAATACCAGATCTCACCCACTACAACTATTTGTCGAGTCCAAACGCAAAGTGAAATCCTGGCTCACGCTGAGGCCTACCAACATTTGGAATAAATTACCCTTAGAAGTGGTAGCTAGCAATACTGTGAATACATTTAAAAACAGATTAGATAGCTTTCTATTTAAACATAATGTTCAGGGTTACTAATTAAATGGCGAGCAAAAGGACTAACATCTATATGGCTCTGTATTTACCTATGAGACCTATGAGTAAAAAGACACAGGTTATGTCATTTGCATTGGACATAAAGGGAACTTCAAAATTAAATATAAAGACACAAGATGGTAAGTTTTTAGAACAAACTGAAACATATAAATATTTAGGGGTACATATAGATCAATGTCTTACTTTCCAATATCACATAACAAATTTAATAAAGAAAACACATGTTAAGATTGGAGCTATGAGATGAATATCAAATTGTATAACAAGAGAAACAAAATTGATTATGATCAATCAATTAATAATGCCGGTTATTGACTATGGAAGTCATATTTACAGACCTACAGCAAGAAAACATTTAAATAACTTGGATACACTTTATAATAAGCTTGCAAGATTTGTGTTAAGGTGTGAGTTTAAAACTCATCATTGCACTATGTATATGGATTTGGGTTGGATTCCATTAGACTTACAGGCTAGGGGAATCTGGCTAAATCAGGTTCATAATATATTTAAAAATCAATCCTTAGATAACTTAAAAAAACAAATTACAAAAACCAAAACATGGTTTCAATTTAAGAAAAACTGGTGCTAGAGATTTAATAATACCAAAGTTAAAAAATCGATTTAGCAAAATGACCCTTCAATATCAAGAAGCTAAAAGCTGGAATAGTCTTCCTCCTTTTTTACGTGAACTAACTACTGATCATGTTTTTAAAAATGGCCTGAATCACAAACTTAGTTTTCATTGTTGTTGTAATAGGTGAAATGAATGTAAATCTAAAAAATGTCAACATGCCTGTTATTAATGAGTTTATAAAACTCTGATGTATTGTTTTGTACTTTTCTGTAACTTGTATTGTTATAAATGTATAGTTGTAATAATTTTGCATAATGTAAACAGGTAAGCCTTGTGAACAGGGATTTTTGGAACCCTAATGGCTGTATCACTGTATAAATAAAATTTTACCATACCATACCAAGTAGATGTGGTAGAATATTCATCCTAATTGTGACAATTCTTTAAAGAAAGGTTAGCGAGAGGACTGACCACCAACCTAAATCTTTGTAAAATATATTTAATAAGGGAGGGCAGTTCTGTTGGTATAGTGTAGGTGGTCTGCAGGAATGTAGACTCCATAATATTTTATCCAGAACTGGTCCCACTGAAACTGATATTGCTCCTGGACTGTCCAAGGTGAGTTATAGTATATTTATAGAGCCCCTGTCTTGTCTATATTAAGTTTATATTCTGACAACTGTTCATATTGATGCAGGGAGGTAAGGAGGGGGTAGGATTAGTCAAATAAATTAACAAACCATCAGCATAGAAAGCAAGCTTGAGATCTTCCCTATTATGCTTGATACTGGAGATTTCCTGTCACTGCTAGATAAAATGAGCTAAGGGCTCCATGGTAGGGCAAGCAAGACGGGGGACATCAGACATTCCTGTCATGTCCCATGAGTTAAATCAAATCTTGGTAAAGTGAACCATTAGCCCTGACCATGACCTCCGGACTATGGTACATAGCCATGATCAGAGATAAAAACTGGGGATCAAAACCAAACCATTGAAGGATATAATGCAGAAACTTCCATGACACTGTCAAAGGCTTTTTCCACATCCAGGCACATCAGCAAAACTGACAAAGCCTGATATAACAGGCGAAGCACTGGGGTATGGAGCATGTTGGCACGTGGTAGAGGCACTGAGTTGTATTTCACAAAGCTTAGCAAACTGTTTATTTCTGAAAATAAAAACTTTTGCCTACAGCTTCTGAATCCTCATCCTTCTGTGACTGCAGACAGTTTGGAACTGTTGGAGCATTTTGGGGTTAGCCTCCCCATGCCTGCACCTCTTGCTCTACACTAGAGCATGTTACTGTTTTGGGAACTGGATTAATTAGCAAAACTGGTTGCCAAGTCCTGGATGCACATCCAGGGTTCTTTTTATATTATCCCAGGTCAGATGCTGTGTAACAAAACCAGTCTAATCACAATGTATTAAGGTAGGCAGAATACGTTCAAGACATTTGGCGAGGATCGATGTACATAATTTGTAATTCAAAGTGAGTATGGAAACTGGTCTGTAAGGTTCTGGATTAGTATGGTTTTTATTTGGCATCAAGATGGCAGAAAAGGTGGCAAATCACAAGGATGGGGTATTTATCCCCCTTTGAATGGCAGTATAGGTTGGCAATGAAGGGGTAGGAGAACGTCCTTCTACACCTTCAAGAATTCTATAGGATAACAGTACAATAGACAGCACTAATCATGGATGGCATGTACATAGTCATGAAATCATCAGAAGACTGGACAAACAGAAAAAGAAATCAAATATATTGGATAAAAAAGAAATGTACTTGGCAGAGAGATATGGCCATTCAAATGTGACAGTGTCCCATGTTACCAGCTTCTACCTCCATGGGAAGTGTGGCATGCAGACAGGCCTATCCACCAGTACCCACAGTGCTATACAGGCTAATACTCCTAGGGACAAAGGCCCAGATCTCCTCCTGGGAGTCCTCACTGGACCTGATTGGCATGGTGGCTGTATAGTCCAACTTCACAAGAACCAGCATCCGCTGCATTCCTCAGTAGCCCTGGAATGAGCAGAACATAGATGACAGGCATGATCAGGATGCACATGCATGGCCATGGCAGAACACTGCTGACACACAGGCCTCCCTCTCTCTCACTAGCACAGCACCACCTACCTTGGAGGGCTCCTCCAAAGCCCAGTACTCACCATTGTAATAGATGTCATTGGACCTCCTGCTCCAGGACAGCCAGTCTGGAATATGCAGCCCTCACTGGGCCCCTCAAGTAATAATGATGGATACCACCCCATCCAGCTGCTCCTTCTGCATCAGCACCATCACCATCCTGTCTGGCCTGCCATGGTAGTCCTATGGAAGCAGAAACAATGGGAGGCCATCAGTGTCACCGTACACATAATATATGGCATGTATGGCCCCTCAACCCTTTGCCAGTGGCATACTTACCTGTTCAGGCTCCATCACATACCAGATAACACACCCATACCCCTGGTAGGTGCTCAGTGACACACATTTTTCATGAGTAGTCACCTATCCTTGTACCAGTGCTCTGATCAGGTGCCGCAACCACCATTACACAGTTGTGTGGGCAGGTGATGCCTTTTTACACTGTGTCTCTACTCAAGCATGCCAGGTACAAGGCCTCTGTCTGGCACTGTAAGTGTAGGATGCAACCCCTCTGGGCTACAGTTAGGGGACACATGGATGGGCCATGGTTGAACACCTCATACTTGCTGTCCACAGTGGCAGACAAGGAGACACAGAAGATGTGCCCAGGGCTTTTAATGAATGTCCTCTTGCCGGACAGTGACCATTAACAGGTACAGAGGACTGGGTCACAACCATGAGTCTTCCGGCCCAGACTGGATGCCTATGCCTTGTGTGGCACACACTCTCTCCAGCAGTTCCATGTGGACCATGCAGCAATCAGCTGGCTATGCAATATGATCCATGCCTGTGTCACCCAAACTTCCTGTCAGTCGATGGCAATGTCTGTCACAATCAAGGTGTTATGCGCATTGGCATACTATAGAAACATAGAAACATAGAATTTGACGGCAGATAAGGACCGCTTGGCCCACCCAGTCTGCCCATTTCCCTGCCTACTGGATAAGCTGCAGATCCTAGTTAACCAGCAGCCTACTTCTTCCTACCCACACCCCCTAGAATTGCCTTATGACTGTCCCATGCATGCTTGAATTCCACCACTGTTTTTGACTCCACTACCTCCTCCGGAAGGCCGTTCCATGCATCCACAACCCTCTCTGTGGAAAAATACTTCCTTAAATTACCTCTGAGCTGACCCCTCCTCTATCTTCAAATTGTGCCCCCTTGTTCTTGCACACCTCTTTTTTTGAAAGATGCTACCCTCTTGGACTTTGTTGATTCCCTTGAGGTACTTGAAAGTTTCCATCATGTCCCCCCTCTCCCGCCTTTCCTCGAGGCTATACATATTAAGCTCCTTAAGTCTCTCTTCATATGTCTTCCAGTGCAGACCCTGCACCATTTTAGTTGCCCTCCTCTGGACAGCTTCCATCCTGTCTGTCTTTGCGAAGACTGGGTCTCCAGAACTGCATGCAGTACTCCAGATGGGGTCTGACCAGCTGTCTGTACAGAGGGATAATAACTTCCTGTTTTCTACTGGTGATGCCTCTCCCTTTGCATCCCAGTATCCCCCCAGCCCTCCTTGCTGCCCTATCATTGCTTGCCCACCTTTAGGTCATCTGATATGACTCCCCAGGTCCCTTTCCATTTTTGTTGTTGTTAGTATCTCAACCCCCATTGTGTACTCTTCCCTTGGGTTTTTGTTTCCCAGGTGCATTACCTTGCACTTCTTAGCATTGAATCTAAGCTGCCATACATTTGACCATTCCTCTAACCTTGCTCAAGTCCCTTTTCATCCTTTCCACCCCACCTTGTGCATCAACTCTGTTGCAGATCTTTGTGTCATCTGCAAAGAGACATACTTTTCCTTCCAGTCCCTCTGCAATGTCACTTATAAAGACATTGAGGGACCGGTCTAATACTGAACCCCGCGGTACCCCACTAGTAACCTTTCTTCAGAGTGGACTCCATTTACTATTACTGTCTGTGTCCTATTCTCCAGCCAATTTTTTACCCAGGCTGTCATCTTGGGACCCACTCCCAGGCTAGCTAACTTGTATATTAATCTTTGTGTGGGACTGTGTCAAATGCCTTGCTAAAGTTTAGGTAGGCCATGTCCACAGCCTCCCGATCTACTACTTTGGTCACCCAGTCAAAGAAATCTATCAGATTTGTCTGGCATGACCTTCCTGCTGTGAATCCATGCTGCCTTGGGTCCTGTGCCCTCTGGCCTCTAGATACTTGACAATTCTTTCCTTCAGAGTGATTCCATCATTTTCCCTACCACTGAGGTTAAACTAACAGGTCTGTAGTTTCCTGCTTCTGCCTTGCTCCCACTTTTGTGAAGGGAATCACATCTGCCCTCCTCCAGTCCTCGGGTACCACCCCATCCTCCCATGATTTGTTAAACAGGGTAGTCAGTGGTGTCACTAATTCTACCCTTAGTTCTTTAGAATTCTGGGATGAATCCATCAGGCCCATTGCTTTGTCCACCTTCAGTTTTAAGAGTTCTTTCAGAACCCTTTCTTCTGTAAATGGGCTGGTATCAACTTCTGTATCCGGAGTGTTTCTACTGTTTTGTTTTAGGTACCTCCCCCTCTTCCTTAGTAAATACTGAGCAAAAATATTTGTTTAGTATCTCTGCCTTTTCACAATCACCCTCTGCCCCCACCTTTATTTAGCCTCACTATCCCTCCCTTGGTCTTCCTTCGCTCCCTGATGTACCTATAAAAGGTTTTATCCCCCTTCTTAACTGAGTTGGCTGTCTTTTCCTCAGTTTGGGCCTTTGCTGTTCTGACTGCCTTCCCAGCTTCCTTTTGCTTTATCTGATACAGTTCTCTGTCCTGCTCCTTCTGTGATTCCTTGTACTTCCTGAAAGCTTTCTTTGTCTCTTGAACCTTAACTGCCACTTCCTTTGAGAACCATAGTGGTTTCTTACATCGTTCAGTTTTGTTTATTTGCTTCACACAAAGGCTTGTTACCTCTGTGATGGCAGTTTTTATTATTCCCCATTGTTCTTCCACCCCTCCTTCCTGCCCATTTGCTAGTGCATTCCTTAGGCACTCACCCATTTTGACAAAGTCAGCCCTCCTAAAGTCCAGTACCTTTGCCTTTGTATGTCTTGACTCTATTGCTGTGTTTATTGTGAACCATACTGTTCAATGGTCGCTAGTTCCCAGATGGCTACCCACTTCTACATCTGTGATCCTCTCTTCATCTCCATTTAAGATTGCTCCCTCTTGAGTGGGTTCCAATACTAGTTGTCTAAGGCATGCCCCCTGTAGGGCATCTAGAATAACCTCACTCTTCGAAGTGGCTGCTGCAACTGCACTCCAGTTAACATCTGGCATATTCAGTTCGCCCATCAGCAATATCTCCCCCTTTTCTGCCATTCTAAGTATACTTTCTATCATTTCCTTGTCCATTTCCTTGTCCATTCCCTCCCCCTCATATGCTACTGGCTTCTTCCTGAGAGTGACGTGGGATGTGACTGGCATCAGTCAGTTATCTGTGTCCAGGGCACTTTACCAGGTCACCAATGTCCTCCTTCTGCATGTACATGAACACATCACATTCCCCACCACACAGACTGACATACAGAGGCCTTCTATGCCATGCATGGCATGCCCAATATTTATTTATTTATTTATTTATTTATTTATTTATTTAGCTTTGTTGGCTGGGTAGGTGCACTGGCAATAAGTGCCTTTATCAAGCATGACCCTGGTGCAATAGCACAGACAAGAGGGAGATACAATACCTAAGTCAATGAAGGAAGTACAATATGTTGATTTGAGGATATGAGAAGATACAGTAGTGTACTAGTATACATGACATTGATAGATTTACAGTTGGTATGAAAGGAATGTACAATTTGAGATGACCATAGAGTTGCATACTCTGAGCCTGATGGAAACACATACGGGTAATAATTTCAGTTGCATGTGAGGTAGTAGTCATTAAAGAACATGAGAGAGGAAGTGGGAGAGAGGAAGGGAGACAAGGTAGAGGTCAGTATAGAGAGAGAGGGGGAGGGGAAACTGGAAAAGGAAAATAGGTCGGGGTAAGTGCATAGCTTGTTGGGGTCACTAGGTCAAGGAAAAGAAAAGAGATGGGGATAAAAGTGTAGCTTATTGGAGTAGGTGGGGGATTAGTGGAAGCAGTTACAGGCTTGAGATGAGAAATAATGTGCTTTTTAGAAGCTTTGTAAAGGCTGGAATGGCGGAGGAATTTTTGACAGAAGGGGGTAAGGAGTTCCAAATAGATGCATCTTGGTAGCTAAAAGAGTGCTGTCCCATATTGGTATGAAATATGGGGACTACTAGGTTGTTGTTAGCGGCAGAGTGGGACGAGGGGAAATCCATGAACACGATTTTTTTTTTTTTTTTTTAGGTAAGCAGGGGCACTAGATTGCAAGGTTTTCTTGTTAAGAGTGGTGAGTGTTAGACTGGCTTTAAGGCCAGGATAAAGCCAGTTTAGGGAGTTTGGGACCACTCATTGGTGAGCACTGAATCTACAGTCAGAGGTAAATTTACTGACTATGTTTGCTTGCACGCATGTGCAAGAAACATAGTGCCACCATATGAATTTTCGTAGGTGTGCCACCCCTCTTCAAATGCCCTGCTCCTTCTTGCAGGCATGGCCTCACTGCACCAATAAATGTCTGAGCTGTCTATGACAGCAGTTCAGATGCAGTGGCATACAGTTGAAAGCAAAAGACCACTACAATCAACGGTGGTAAAGTGTAGGCAATTTGCATACTGCCATCTGTAGGCAATTTACCTACTGCCATCGGCAGTATGCAAAGAACCTACACGTCAGCACTGCATCTGAATAGCTGTCATAGACAGCTCTGTTTTTTCCTTGTCCCCCCCCAACAAACACCCAAGTAGCATGCTGGGAGCCCACCCCAGCATGCTCATGCGCTCCCGCCCCCACACACACTGTATGGCCGACGGGGGTGCCCAATCCACCGTCTGCCCTACTGCCTCCCCCAAAAACAGACTTCCAAGTGCCATGCTGGGAGCCCACCCCAGTGTGGCAAAAGTCTGTATGGCTGACAGGGATGCCCAATCCCCATCAGCTCCACTGTCTCTCCCCCAACTTCCAGCTGCCACACTAGGAGTCCAACCCAGCGTGGCAAAAGTCCCGTGTCCTTTTCCTCAAAAAAGAAAAAAAAAATGGTCCCTCTGCACATCCACCTCCCCACACCCCCCCGATCCAATACTTTCCTCCGGAGCCCAGCGCAATGATCTTCGGTGGACCGGGAACATGTCTGCAGTCTTCAAAGCCGACCGTGAACTGAAGAAATGCCGGTAAGCTGTATAATGGCATAAATGTTTTTTTTTTTTTTTTTTTCAACTTTGGTGCATATCTCAGCCGTGTTTGGGAATTTTCACCAAATTTTCAACATGGGGTTCTTGGGGCCCCACCTTATGAACTCAGTCACTGTCATTTTGTTATTCAGTCCCAAAAGGTGATTTCATGGTCACTATGTGGAACCACCTTTTGGGACGGACTGACTAACGAAACAACAATGTCACAGTTCATGAGGCAGGCCCCCAAAAACCCTATGTTGAAAATTTGGTGAAAAAATTCCCCAAAATGACTGTTTTACGAGCGTGCGTTGCGCAGTTCCTATGCATGCTTGTAACTTTGAGAATTTTTTATATTTTCTCTCCAGATTTTCAACATTGCTATTTTACCATATCTTCTTATGAACAGTATGGCTGCCATTTTTCATATCTCACCCAAAATGTGTTTTCACACATGTAGCCCACATTGGTGTAGTTGGTGTGCAAAATCAATGTTTGGGACATATTAAGAAAATCAGTGACACTGTTCATGAGCAGAGGTGTTAAAATGGCCATGTTGAACATTTGGTGACAAAAGTCCATAAAATGACTCTGTTACGAGTGCATTGCACAGTTTCCATGCACACTCGTAAGTTCACAAATTTGTAATATTTTTAGTCCAGATTTTCAACATTGATATTTTTCCACCTTCTTATGAACAGTACAGCTGTCTTTTTTTCACACCTTGGCCAAAATGTGTTTTTGCACTTGTGGCACAGAATAACGCAGTCGCTGTGGGAAATTAGTGTTTGGGACAGATTAAGAAAATCACAGTAACACTGTTCGTGAGTGGAGATCCCAAAATGCCTATGTTGAAAATCTGCTGTAAAAAAAATCCCCAAACTAATTACATTATGGGTGTACATTGTGCAGTTTCTACGCATGTTCTTGACGTCACCAGTTTTTGTATATTTTCACTCTAGATTTTCAACAGTGCCATTTTTTTACATCTCCTCATGAACTGTACACCTGTCACTTTTCACATCCTGTTCAAAATGTTTTTTTGCACCCGTGGCACCAAATGTTGCAGTCGCTGTGCAAAATCACCTTTCGCCTAACAAACTGATAGTGTCACTGTTCATGCGGTGGGGTCACAAAACAACCATGTGAAAAACTTGGAGTAAAAATACCAAGAATCGCCCAGGGCATTAGGGTTTTCGACCATAACAAACTACTCTGTAGGGACTGACAGGCATCAGGGGTGTGACTTGGGACTGTTGACAGTAATGCTCATGCCTTTCCACCCCCACCCTGCAGGCAGTGACAGGCATCGAGGTGCCTTGGACCCTTTGCCCCCCAGAGTTCACCCCATTCTCCTATACTGTACCCATTTCAGCATATTTCCTTATGGAATGAGGTGAATGCAAAACCCAAACACCCTAAGGCACACCTCGACACTTGTCAGTGTCTGAAGGGTAGGTTGAGGTGAAATGTCATGACCATCATGGGTGATGACCCAAAGACATACCCCAATGCCTGTCCATCTCTGCAGGGTGAGGGTGGAGTTGTCGTCAGTTCAATACTTCAATGCCATTCCTGTACTGCATCTATCTAACTCTTGCACTTCCACTGCTAATGCCAGCAAGCAGCAGGCATTCAACATTGGCAAATACTTGTTTTGTAGTATAAGTTATACTTTGTTTGTAATATGGATTTGCTGGCAGTGTCAATGACAACCGAGCCATAGCTAAGACAGGGGACAAGGTTTATCATTGCAATCTGGGTTCTAGCAATAGGTGTTAAGAACTGGTGAATTCTGTAAAGAGAACCTAATTTCTGGTGAAGGAGTGAGGTAGCATGCTGGAGGTGGGATTCGAAAGACAGTGTGGGATTGAGGTGGACACTGAGGTACTTAAAGGTCATAGTCTTTACTAAGGGTGAGCCATTGGCTGTAAGGATGCAGAACATGGGGGATAACTTATTTAGGCTGTGCCTGGTCCCAAATAACATGAACAGGGTTTAGGGATGTAAGGACCATTTTTTTCACAATCAAACCAGTCCTGAAGTCTGGCAAGGCAGGAGCTGAGCAACTGGTTGATAACATCAATATCTTTACTGAGAGTGAAAAGAACTGTGTTGTCCACGTAAAAGATGGTGCATATTTATTTATTTAGATTTTGTTTACCGGGTAAACCCACTGAGACCAAAGGTCCCTTTTTCAGGGGCGACCCGGAGTTGGTTACAGAAAGGACACTAGAATCAATAATTACATTAATTTAGTTATATTTGTTACATCACAGTATAATGATATCATTTATACAAGGGTAGCAGGGGGGTTCCCATACAGATTCATATTAAAAACAATATGTTAAGATCTCACACATTATATACAATATGAACATAAGTTCCGTCAGAAATCAGAGTCCACATTAACATTTCAAGTACAGTCAGAGAGTTCAAGCAGTGAAAGGGCCCAGGGGACTGGTCTAGGGAGCTAACGGTTACAGCCTCAGAGACTAAGATTTAGAAGATATAGTTTGAGTCCATTTCTAAACTGAGTGAGAGTGACTGAGTTTGTCAGGCCAGGTGGTAGGGAGTTCCATAGGTAAGGGGCAGCAAATTTGAAGAAACGTTTGCTATGGTTTGAGCGCATTCTAGGGGTGACGAGAGGGTGACTTGCAGTTGATCAGGGTTCTGGTATGTTTCCTGGGGAAGAAGTCCTCTGAGATGGGAAGGGGGGTCCTAGGTAAGTAAACTTGAAAGCTAGGCAGGCAACAGGATAGGCTAGCTTATGACGGAGAGAGGGCCAGTTTAGCTCCTTTAGGGCCTCAAAATGATGTTTCCTAGGGGAGCAGTTGGTGGCAAAAAGGGCCACACGGTTATAGAGTACGGAGAGCTTATTATATTACGGAGGAACTGCAGAAGAGGAGCACCATATAGGATGGATGGAAGGAGATTGCAGCATGCGATAGCACGACGTGCAGTAGAGGATAAGGAGTTCCCCAGTGGACCTGGTTATTGAGTCGATGTGGAATTGGTAGGTAATTTCTTGGTCTAGATGGACCCAGAGATATTTGAAACTAGGCATGACCTTGACTTTTTCCTTGGCTGGTACAGATCTGGAGGAACTGGCTTCTGTCAGAGCCCAGTCGCCTCGATCCAAACAGTACAGCTTTGGTTTTTGCATCATTGAGTTTAAGGCAGTTTGCGGAGAACCAGGCCTCAAGGGTGGAGAAACTATTCTGCAGATTAGTTGAGATGACACTAGGTTGTGGGTCACTGCAGTAAATGACAGTGTCATCAGCATACAGAATGAGATTGCTGCAGAGGCTGTTTCCCTCAATATTATTGAGGAAGAGTGAAAAGAGCAGAGGGCCCAGGATTGAGCCCTGAGGTACCCCAGCAGTGACCAATCTAGGTCCAGACTGTGCACCCTTCCAGCGGACCTTTTTGGAACGGTCCCTCAGGTAGCTTTCGAACCAGGAGTGAGAGTGGTGATCCAGTCCCAAGGTCTGGAGTTTAGAGAGGAGGAGGTTATGGTTAACCAAGTCAAAGGTCCTGGATAGGTCAATGAAGAGGGCGCCTGTTGGGGAACCTTGGTCCATATAGGAGAGGATGTCCGTAGTGAGTCAGATAAGTGCAGTGTCAGTACCATGGCCCTTTCTAAAACCATGCTGAACATCAGCCACGAGAGAGTGCAGCTCAAGGTAGTCTTGGAGTTGGTTTGAGACTAGCCTTTCCTGAATTTTCCCCAAGGGACTGAGAAGGGAAATTGGTCTATAATTTCCCAATTTATCTCGGGGACCACTTTTGTGGACAGGTATAATGGTCGCAACCTTCCACATTTCTGGGACCTTTCCTTCCTGAAGTGACCTATTTATAAATAAGGTGACAGGATAGGCAATAGCCGGGGTGGCAGCCCTCAGGAGGTGAGGTTCAAGCTGGTCATGCCCTAGCGAGGAAGAAGGGTTAATTTTGCATAGGAGAGGTAGCACCTTTGCCTGTTTGACCAGCTTTAGGTGAAATTGGGACAGAGGGTGGGCCCATACATCACCAGAGTATGGGTTAGGCCCATGGGGGACCAGAGGGGGAGACCCACTCGGGATAGAGTAGGAGGCACAAAAGGCCTCAGCAACTATGGCTGGGTCATTTGTCAGAGTCCCCCACTATGAGGGAGTCCATTTGACCGGTTGAGGAGCCCTTGATAAGTAGGTTTAGGTGACCCCAGAATTTTTTTGGGTCCCGTAGGTGCCTTGTTTGTAGGTCATTTAAGTATTGAGACTTGGCTTTTTTCGAAGATTTTTTGCACTGATTTCTCAGCTCTCTGTACTTTTCCCAGTCTGTTGGGCTGCCAGAGGATTTGAAGATACCCCAAGCTCTGTCCCGGAAAGAGCATGGAGTGCTTGAGACAAGGACTCGGCCATTTATGACCTTTACCCTGTACCCTGAGCTTTTTTATCGGGGGCATGAGTGTTAGATACAGACAAGAAGATCTGAGTGAAGTACTCGAGAGCCTCGTCGAGTGTGGGGAGAGAGGTGATAGGGGCCCAGTCAGAGTTTAACAGCTGGAAGCGGTAGCCTGCAGGTACAAACCTACTGTAGTTTCTCGCTTCAATGATCTTTGCGGGAATTTTGGGGGGCTTGTTGGACCATATGCAGAAAGGGGGTGAGTGATTGCTCAAGGAGTCAGCCATAATCCCTGCAGACAGAATACGGCCCGGGCTGGAGACGAGGATCCAATCGATGAGAGAGTGGTTTCCAGTCTTGGCGTTTGTCTTGTGGGGAGGTCGATGATATGGGTAAGAGGTGAACCAAGTAATGGGTTTTTAATAGAGGAGGAGAGTAGGGATGGCCAGTGAAGATTGAAATCCCCAAGTAGTATGGTTTCCCCAAGGGGGTAGTCCTCAAGGTGGCTAGTTATGGCTTCCAAGGAGGAGGCAGCAGATTGAGGGGGAATGTAGACACCTCCTATGGTAAGGGGTTTGGTGTTACCAAGTAGTACTTTGACGAGCAGCATTTCAGCCAGGGGGTCACTATGAGAGGGGGAGTCCAGCTCTGTGGCTTGAAAGTCAGTGCTGACATAAATAGCGACCCCACCTCCCCTTTTCCCAGTCCTGTCTTTTTGAAAAGTAAGGTATCCCACTAAGTCCACTTCATGGGGGAGGATCTTAGGCTTGAGCCAAGTTTCTGTCAAGACTAATATGTCAGGCTTATATAGTGCTACCCAAGCCTCAACTTCATGAAATTTGCGCCTTAGGCTGCAAATGTTCATATGAATGAGTTTGAGCCCTTTGGTATCAGCCCATGCGGGGCAAGGGGGGGTGTTTAGAGTATGATTTGGGGAGATAGGACCTGGGTTTGATTCTATGTCACCCCCAAGGGCTAGGAGGGTCCTGCCCAGACTGTCAGGAGGTAGCTGAGGAGGGGGAAGAGTCAGTCGTCCATCGCACCCCTTGGGGGGAGCTACCTCGGCACCACCGTGTCCAGACAGGGGTAGGCTTAAGAAGGCCATATTGGAAGGTGTCCTAGAGTACAGAGCAGGAGAGAAACAGTCCTTAGTAAGAAGGCACTAGTATGATCTAACGTCTGGCAAGGAGGTTCGGTACAGAGTTGAGAACATGATGGCTTTGCCAGAGGTTACGCAGGGTTAGCAAGTTAGGTCATTATCAGCTACTGGGATAGATAAAAAAGGGGGCAAGATTTTCTTTTAGAAGTAAAAATTTCCTAGCTCCTCAGGGGAAATATTGCGAAGGATTAGGAAGACAAATTGGCCCGTCCAGTGAGAGTTTGAGTGGAGAGATGTCGTTTAGTTATTAATGCAATCACAAGTAGCAGGATGGCCTCTAGTGGGGAAGCTGAGAAGTGATATAAAAGTATGGTGCTGAGAGTTTACAATGGGAGTGGCTAGGTTGTCCCGGTGACGACAGAGGGGCCCCTAGTGGAGGAATTGTATAGGCTGCAGATGGTAAAGTGAGCTGATAGGTATTTTCAGCTCACATGACCATCCCAGCAGCTATATAAGCAAACGCCGACCTAGGGTGGTGGTGGGGGTGGCGGGGCAGAGCCATCACCAGCATCTCAGCAGCCAGGAGGGCTCGTATGGTGAGGGAGCACAAAATGCCACGGACTGGAGCAGCTGAAATCCCTGTAAAGGGTGAGCTCCTGTGAGTGCCTTGCCGTAGGTTAGTTCCTTAAAAATTATTTGCTTAGTTTGTTTGCACTCCTGCATTACCTTGTTCCGTGGTGCGGTGATTTGGGGGGGCAGGGGAGGGCAGAAGCAGGAGCCCTCACGACCTCACGGGCAACCACCTGAAAGGAAAGAGAAACGCCGTGAGCACAGGTATTTGAACAATACAGAACGAGGGGGTGGGTGAGCTACGGCCTATTGAGAGATTAATTTTAGCAAGGGATGCAGAAAGTACCAGGTCACAAGCAGCATTTCAACAGGAACAAGACCTAGGTGTTTTGCAATTGAAATGGAACTAGGTGGGAAGGGCTCATGCACATAGCGCTATAACTTACTTTGCACAATGAGCAGTAACAGAGTATCATATTTACATGAATATTCTTTTTAAATTACATTTTTGAAGAACACACTTAGCCTTTAAGGCAAGGATACCTTTAAGGCATTCTCTGTTTCTCAGACAGAGTAGGGTAAAGCAGATTAATGCTGTGGAGAAACAGTGTTAAGGTATTCTAAAATATCATGTTCAAGCACAGGATTCCTAGTTGTAACAGTTGTTAAATAAAACAGTCTCCACTTCTGCGCTGATTTAAAATGGTGCCTGGCCACCAGCTCCAGCGTCTCAGCAGCCAGGAGGGCTCGTATGGTGAGGGAGCACAAAATGCCACGGACTGGAGCAGCTGAAATCCCCATAATGGGTGAGCTCCTGTGAGTGCCTTGCCGTAGGTTAGTTCCTTAAAAATTATTTGCTTAGTTTGTTTGCACTTGTTTACACTCTTGCATTACCTCGTTCCATGGTGCGGTGATTTGGGGGCCGGGGGAGGGCAGGAGCCCTCACGACCTCACGGGAAACCACCTTGTTCCGTGGTGCGGTGATTCGGGGGGCAGGGGAGGGCAGGAGCCCTCACAACCTCGCAGGCAACCACCTCATTCCATGGTGCGGTAATTCGGGGGACGGGGGAGGGCAGGAGCCCTCACGACCTCGCGGGCAACCACCTCGTTCCATGGTGCGGTGATTCGGGGGGGGTGGGGGAGGGCAGGAGCAGGAGCCCTCACGACCTCGTGGGCAACCACCTGAAAGTTTGAGTTTACAGACTATGGGCAGGTTGTTTATGAAAATGATAAAAAGGAGAGGGCCTAGAATGGAACCTTGAGGGACATCACTGGTGATGTTGTTTACTCCATAGAGGGTGTTTCCTATTTTTACAGCCTGCATTCTGTGGCTCAGGCACTCTGTGAACCAAGTGAGTGTAGATGGCCCGAGACTGAGATCAAGTTATCTGCTAGTTAGCAACTTGTTGTCGACCAAGTCGAAGGCCTTGGTCAGGACCACGAACACAGATCCTGTTACAAGGCTTTTGTCCATAGACTGGTAGAGTGCATCGGTGAATTCAATCAAGGCAGTATCGGTGCTACGCCCTTTTCAAAAACCATGTTGCTCAGGGCAAATGAAGTCATACTGCTGCAAGTAATCCACTAGTTGTCTGTGGACAATTTTTTCTTGCAGCTTGGCTATAGCAGAGAGAATATATTGGGGGGCCAGTGGCTGTACGCATGTCATGATTCTATCACCATCTGTGGATTCAGAGGCATACTACAACTACAAAGGGTATCACAGCATCAACTGCCAGATGTCTGTGATTCGGTTCTTATAATCACTAATGTGTGTGATAAAATACCTGGGGTCATGCCATGATGCCTATATATTTGAAGGTTTTATGCTCAACTATCTATTCAGGGCACACAAGGGCAGGGATGGAGATTTGACAGGTTGGTACCTGTACACTACACCATAGACAAAATGGCATGCAACAACGTGGTACTAACACCGTTGTTTACCCCCACATAGTTGATAGTGAATATCCACTACAGCTATACCTGATGACCCATATCTAGTGGCACACAGCAAGGTAGAAGAGGCCTACAATGAGGAACACAAGAACACATGGTCCATGGTGGAGAGAACAATAGATCTCCTGAAGATGAGGTTTTTGTGCCTCAACATAACCAGTGGCACTCTGATGCTTGCAGATGGGATGGCTTGCAGGGTGTTCACTGCATGTGCCATTCTGCATAACATAGCTGTACAGCAGTGTACATCCATGCCACAGGATGGCCATGAGGATGGTTCACTTGGTAACTAGGAAGGTGAAGCCTTGCATGGTCAAGGTGTGGGGTCGTGGTTGGGATGGGCGATGAGGAATGGAACTGTGCAGGGGACACACAGCTATTAGAGCCAGGGGTAAGTGGGGCGTAGGCAGCTGAAGCACTGTGATGATGACCCACCCTGAATGCCATGTGGTCCACGGTCCAAGCGGGTATCTGTAATTATGCTGTACGGTGTGGTATCTATGCTTGTGCTGTATGGTGGGATATCTGTTCTTGTGCTGTAAAGGTGTGTGTGTTTCTGCTGTACCGGAGGGTGGGGGAATTACTATTTTTTTCTGAGTTGTCACCCTCTACATGTTGAGGCCTTCTTGCCTAGATAATGAGTCATTGCAGGAGCCTTCCCATCTGCCTGGCCAAGTGTGCCTGCCCACAACCGTGGTGACAGTGGCACATGGCTCCCTACTGCCCTTTGATTGTTGTCCATGTATGCTGGTGTGGGTGGTATGGGGGGCTCCTGGGTGTTGCCTGTATGTGCTGGTGTGGGTGATATGGGGTGCTCCAGGGTGGCTTCTACCCTGGGCAGCATATGTGTGTTGGACTTGGGTCTTGTCAACTATGCATTCCAGGATGTCACCTATTCGGTCTATTCCACCCCACATACCTCCCCACCCCACTCTAGTGGTTAGCTCCCACAGCTGTTCTGTGAGCCTCTGCTTTGCATGTAACTTGTCTTGCACCAGCTGCTGTACTACAGGATAGCACTCGTGGAGAATCCTGCTCTACACCACACTCTGTGTACCACATGCCAGATGGCAAGAGGGACCCTCATCCCCACTGACCCCATGCTGCCGTGTCTGCTCATGCTGACTGTCTGTGTGCCACTGTCCACCCCATCAGACTGAGGAACTGTGGCTGGTGTCTGCCCAGTGATGATGGATAGGTCTGCTTTCTTGTCAAGGGCTGCAGTGACCCAAATGTCGGACTTGGATGGGTGTTCTAAGTGTGGCTGTGGGTGGGGTTCATCCCTGTGTGTAGGGGGCAAATACATATTAGGTGTGGGGCAGTGTCCAACTCATCATTGTCCTTCTGCATGTCCAGTGTCTAGCTCCCATCTTCCACTAGGTTTTCCTGTCCACCTTCCTCTTCAGTGTCCATGCACTTCTACGGGTTGCCTGTGGTGTGTTATACCCGTGGCATTGTTGTGGATGTTCTGTGGGATGTTTGTGGTCTGCACTGACTCTCATCTGTGGGTGACACTACCTCCCTAACAGATGTGTGTTCCAACATGGGAACTGTAGGATCAACACAGGATGGTTAGAAAGGCTGTGCCTCCCCCCACCCCTTGCAGTCCGTGTGGTTACTGGCATACCTGGCACTGTATCCATGTCCTCCTCCTCACCATGCAGGGACACCTGTGTGAGTGTATCGTCCACTATGTGCTTTATTGGCTGTGTTCCTGAGTGGATGGTCCACTGCCCATGGCAGTCCATGACCACTTACCAGTCACCAACTCCTGCTTGATGGCAGGCTGGAGGTTTCACCACTTGTGCATGATTGTTGCCAGTGTACATGCCTCCAGTCTAGCAGCACTCACAACAGCCGGGATGTTGAGCCACAGCCTGGCCTTGGTCTCTGTATGTGCCTTCAGGGACTATACCCCATACAACATGACATAGTACTCCCTGATGTCTGCTACCATGGCTGCCATCTGACACAAGGAAATGTTTGTGAACTGTGATCACCCAGTCCCTTGTATCCATGCATGTCCTTGGGATGATGTCCATCCATGGTCTGTTCCATCAGTGTCTAGTGGTGGTTCTGGTAATGCTGGCAATGCACGTCCCCTGCCGTCCTCTGGTCCCACTTGCTCCACCACATCTAGAGTGGTATTCACTTCCGTGAATGAACTTGCAGGGCAGTATGATGTCCATATATGGTGGGCATGGCCACGCACAGGATGCTCACGCTGTGTCTGCTCTGTGTGGGCCTGCGAGTGTCTGTATGCACCACCCATGGCACTACCTGTCCTGTGCATGTGTTTGTGCATGGCGTGTGGCCACCTGCATCCATGGTGCCTCTGGGTGTGCCAGAGGTATGATCCATCTAATGGCAGTTCATGCAAAGTAGTGCATTAGAACCTGTGTTAAGAAACAGAATGTTTTAACTCCTGCACTCTTTTGAAAAGTGCCATGACCATGTTTCTTTGAAAGGAAAACTACATCCTCATATCTTGTAACTTGGTATTTGCTTCCATGTCAACAGGTAGCTCTTCCCCAGTAGCTGCTAGGGATATACGTGTTTGCTTTAGTTAGTTTTCACTGTTCCTGGGATCTCCATGTTATGGCTGTTGAAATCTCATAATCTATGAGAGTCGTATTAGCATATGGGAAAATGATGTTACATCAACCATTTATACCATGTATCTCTATGCTGAGAGTACAAATATCAAGAAGAAAGTCTCTGGAAACACACAAACTTAACGTGGTTTAAAGGGAAAAACCCTGCATTACAACTCAGTTTGCAAAGTCAACTGAAGGTAAATATAGTATGTCACACCTTGCTGCAACTTGTTTTGTTGAACTATAAATAAACAGAGATGCATACTGTGGAGTCTAAAGGGTGATGACCCATCACATTCTCATATGCTAATGCAGCTCTCGGGGGCAATGAGATACAACAGCCAGAAAATGGACACTCCCAGGATAGTTACAGGGACTAGTAAGAACAGTGAAAATAAACTAAAGCAATCACATATATCCCTACCAGCTACATGAAAATAGTTGTCTGTTGACATAGAAACAACTAAAATTTACAAGATATGAGGATATAGTGTTCCTTTAACTTCTTCCTGGATAGCCACCAGAGATGTTCAGAAGAAACCTCAGTTTAAAGTCTCATCCTAAGGATGACACATCCAACAGTACAGCAGCAGCCTGGGATGGCACCAATAATAGAACAGCAGCAGCCAGGGATGGCACCTGTTTATTTATTTGAAGAGTTTCACTAGGAAAGGCATATTGAGTTGCAATAGCTCATTTCCAGATGTGTCCTGGGGGTGGGTGAGGAGGGTTTGCAACATGATTAAAATGCAGTGTACAGCAAATATAGGGAACAATATACCAGAATATACAGGTTATATACAGATAATTGTACATATGTACAAAAAAATCAAAAGTACATTGGAGTGACAATTCAAGTAATACATAGGTAATACACAACCATGCCATTCAGGTACCTCCAAAGTTCTGCTGAAAGTGCTTGGGAGGTTCAGATTCAGTGGCAGCTCCCTAGACCTGAAACTCCTTGCCCTCGCCATTAACAAAGTCCTGACCCCACTCATCAAAATCCTCAACAGATCACTAATGCTTTCTCAGTTCTCCCAAAATAGAACGCTGCTGTAGTAAGTCCTATTCACAAAAGTGGGGATAAGACCCTAACCTCTAACTACCTACCTATCTCCACTCTTCCTCCTCTCTCGAAAGCCCTGAAGAGAATAGTTGCTGACCAACTTACAGATTACCTGGTGAACCATAACCTACAGTGTCAGGAGCAGCATGGTTTTCAGAAAGGACATAGCACCACTACGGCCCTTCTTGAATTAACCACCTTTATCCAAAATGCTCTTGATCAGGGACATCTTGTTGGTGCTGCCTACATTGATTTGACAAAAACGTTTGACACAGTCAATCACCCCCAACTACTTGATCAATGATCCGGCCTTGGTCTCTCAGATGACGCTATATATTGGTTCCAAAACTACCTTAGCGATTGTACCCAGCAGGTCAGAGTTGGTGAGTCCCTCTCACTTTCCCTTCTGATTCGCTCTGGAGTCTCCCAAGGGTTCATATTGGGTCCCTTGCCTTTCAGTATTTTTCTTAACAATCTCCCTGCATCATGCCCTAACAGACTTCTCCTTTACGCAGACGATGCAGTTATCTTCACCTCCCACCCTGACCCCGCCCTCCTGCAAATGCAACTGCAAACAAGCTTTACACAAGTGGAGACCTGGTTTAAATCTCCAAAACTCATACTTAATTATAAAAAAAAAACCTAAAATAATGATGTTTCATGGCATCCATAACAAACATAAGGCCAAATGTCTAACTATCACAAACAGTGAGAGGGCATCACTCGAACAAGTTCAACAGTTTAAATATCTGGGGGTTACCCTTGATAGCTCCTTGTCTTACTATGAGCACATTGAGAGCATTGCCAAAATTGTGAGCATTCACATAGGCCTTCTCTGTTTTTTGTTTTTTTTGTGTTCTTTTTTTTTCTTTTTCCCCTATGTGCTACCGCTTTCAGCCACTCCTTCAGGCTGTGCCAAGGCATCTCTGATCGGTCCTGTTCCTGTGCCCCATCCCTCACACTTGCAGTCATCCCTAGGGCAACCCAGACATGACCCTTTGCCGGGCAGGCCCCCCTCCTCCGAGGGGAGAGGCACCTATGGGGTAGGCAAGTGCATTACCTGGCCCTGGGGTACTGCTGAGGGATAGATGGCTCCTGGGACATTGATGGCATTGGACTGCCAGGTGACCATCATCTGGTTGAATGAGGAGCCAGTTTTTTCATTTTCTGGTGATGTTCCTTCTCTTGCACGCATCTGCGTTACCTCTGGTCTCCACCAGAGGTCAGTGCACAGCGACGCACTCCCACAACCCACCCCAGGAGAGGAGAGCAGTCCTCCAGATGCCCGATCCTCTCCTCCCCCACTGACCCCTGGTGCCCCAAGTTCATTCCCGAACCTGGGTTGCCGGCGTGGGTCGAGGTAAGGCACCAGTGCCTCAACCCTCTATGCCACCGGGCCGGCCAGGCCTTCTCTTTAGACATAGAAGATGCCTCACTAATGAAGCCCTAAGCATTGCCATTCAAAGCTCAGTTATATCAATAATTGACTATGTGCTAGTGATTAACGACTCTGCCACAGACTCCTCTCTTTGGCGGATAGCCATTTGCCCTTAACAAGGCATGTCATCTTCAGACCTCTGCTCCATGACTATCACATACTTGTGACATCTACAAGCAGGCTAACTGGCTCCAGCTCTCCAACAGACTCAAGTACCAGACCTGTATGCTAGCTAAAAAGATCACCTTAAATCTCCTTCGCTCAAGGGTTCAGTCATCACTGGTTCCCCATGGTGGCCTCCACCTAACCAGGAGCTCTGAGTATCTTACTTTCACAGTGCCACACTGCCGCACCACCCAAGGTCAATGCTCATTTACATACAGAGCATCATCCTGGTACAACATGCTCCCACCGGATATTACCAGTCATACAACCGTGGGCACTTTCAATGGCAGCATGCACCAGCACCTTGTCTCACTGGCTTCCTGTGACTGTTTCCCATAATGAAACCCATCCCTCATGCTGGCCTTATGTGAATGTTTCTCTTTACTATACTCATCCCACTAATGTCCCCCTTCTAGACCCTCCCACCTCTAAATCCACTCCAACTTCTAACTTAGTCAAGTCAAGTGTACCATCTTCCACAGGGTCATTTTACTGCATCTATGTTCTTGCAAATCACTCTCATATTTATTGTAACTTATGTACATACGTTGATTCTTTGTGCTTATTTCAGTATTTCCTAAATGAAAGATTCATGATACCGGCAAAGCCTATGGCTGCTTGAAATCCACTGTACTTGTTACTGTCATCACTTTGTTCTGTATTGTCTCCAGGCAAGGAACCTTTGTAAAAGAGCCTTGGCTCAAAGGTGTTTTTCCAAAATAACAATAAATAAATAAAAAAAATTAAAAAAACAAGGATGGCACCACCAACACTGCAGTATCAACCAAGGATGGCACCTCCAACAGTGCAGCAACAACCAATGATGGCACTTCCAACAATGCAGCAGCAGCCAAGGATGGCATCTCTGACAGTGCAGCAGCAGCAGCAGCCAAAGATGGCACCATAGCACCTCCAACCTTGCAGCAGCACCAAGTATGACACCCCCAACAGTGCAGCAGCAAATAATGATGGCATCTCCAATACTGCAGCAGCAACCAAGGATGATACCTCCAGCACTGCAGCAGCAACCAAAGTTGGCACCTCCAATACTGCAGTAGCAACTAAGGATGGCAGCAGCAGCAACCAAGGATGGCACCTCCAACAGTGCAGCAGCAACCAAGGATGGCACCTTCAACAGTGCAGCAGCAACCAAGGATGGCACCTCCAACACTGTAACAGCAACCAAGGATGGCACCTCCAACAGTGCAACAAAAAACAATGATGGCACTTCCAACAATGCAGCAGCAGCCAAGGATGGCACCTTTTGACAGTGCAGCAGCAGCAGCCAAAGATGGTACCATAGCACCTCCAACCATGCAGCAGCACCACGTATGACACCTCCAACAGTGCAGTACCAAATAAAGATGGCATCTCCAACAGTGCAGTACCAAATAAGGATGGCACCTCCAACACTGCAGCAGCAATGAAGGATGGCACCTCCAACACTGAAGCAGCAACCAAGGATGATACATCCAACACTGCAGCAGCAAATAAGGTTGGCACCTTCAATACTGAAATAGCAACTAAGGATGGCACCTTCAACACTGCAGTAGAAACCAAGGATGGCACCTTCAACAGTCCAGCAGCAACTAAGGATGGCACCTCCTACACTATATCAGCAACCAAGGATGGCACCTCCAACACTATAGCAGCAAGCAAGGATGGCACCTCCAACAGTGCAGTATCAACCAAAGATGGCAACACCAACAGTGCAGCAACTACCAATGATGGCACCTCTGACAGTGCAGCAGCAGCCAAATATGGTGCCATAGCACCTGCAACCATACAGCAGCAGCAGCATCAGCTTTGTGCAACCTTTTGGCTTTGTGTGACTTTTGTGTGGCTTTGCATGACCCTAACCAGTAAGCATGAAACATAAAAATAAGCCAGACATAGAAGAAACATGCTGCTCATGGATGGCATCCCTATGATGCCATCATTTGCCACCAGTCCCAGCCATGTCAGGCAGTAAGTGGTGACCCGGCTCCAAGTGGACACCATGGCAGTGTGGCCATACAACACACACCTGCAGGCCACACTTCAGTGGACCCTAACAGATGCCAGCACACACATTTGACACTGTGGACATGGATAGTGTTGAGGGGAGGGTGTACAAGTGGAGAGACTGCATCACAGACTGGGTGTGGCCACAAGGCTGGGACAAGCCAAGCAGTGTAAATGGTCCAGTGTTCAGAATACCTTAACACCAGTGTGCCTGTTTGATGGTATGTGCCCCTTCAGCCACATACCGCACATCTGTACAGACCCCACAGCACACACAGCAAGCTGTGCATATGTCACTGTGAGTATCCCATGCCAGTGGTGTAGCATCTGTGGGTCTCACAACAGCATAACAGTACTGTCCACTGTCAGTACACACCTGCAGGTTTTGCCTGTCACTGTGTACAATGCAGTGCAGTGGTCATTACTGCCCTACACACCATAGGCATTGCTGTGTCCATCACACTACTGCCCCCCTTGCTACTGTAGTGTCTGCTATACACTGTAGCAAGAACTTCAGTTTGACAATTGCATGCAGCACCACCACCTGTGCCTATGCTGTGTAATGCCCTGGGGCACAATATTCTATGCAGTTCTATGCAAGCAATAATGCCCGACAGGGTGGGTGGTATTGGGCAATACTGGACCGGCCAGGGGTGTAATGAGGCCGGACACCACGAAGCGGAGGGGCCTTATAGCCCCTTGGCGGTCAGTAATACCCATACTCGCCCACCCTGAGAGCTTATTGAGCTTAGAAAATGGGCTTTCATTTTTTATTTATAAAATGATTTTGTAAGGAACAAATAGATAAAAAACTAATTAACATATGAGAAAGAGGGCTTCTGTTAAATAGTCCCTTTAGGATATGCCACTAGAGGTGCTGCTGCCTATGAAAAGCCTTGTTTTATATGTTGCAGTGTCTCTTTTGTTTGTATGGATTCATTTGCAGTAGCCCCCGTGAGGTACTGTTTTTTTTTTTTTTTTTTTTTTAATTTAAACAGCGAGTTTCAGCTCTCTCAGTTAGTGTGTCCCCTTCTTACTGCACCTCATTGGTGCAATTTCTTTTTGATGTCCTGACGGTTGCGACTTGGCTCTCTCCCGCAGCACGAGAGCGCAGAGACAGATTTGGTGAATGAGCGAGGAAGCCAGTAGATAAAGCGAGGAAAAAAAAAATACAGGGCACAGCGAGGGGCAGAAGCTTCGTGTAAGAAATGTTTAGCGCTTATTTTTAACCTGTACACTGGGACAGCAGGTGGGGGAAGGTGGCGCATGAGCTGTTATGGACTGAGGACATCTCGGTGATTTAGCGAGGGCAAAAAAATGGTGTCTGGTCACTTTGCCAGTTCGGGGTGCCCAAGGAGATTCTTAGGTAATGGGGCACCTCTAATTGGCACTTCTTTCTAACCGGGCGTCTATCGTAAGTTAATGTACCCCCCTGTTTTAGCTCTCGGCCAGTCAGAGAGTTGATAGTCTTTTGCCTATTTTCTAAACAAATGTAGCCTGCAGCTACCACCATGCACTGCCAGACTGACCTACAGGTGGAGCTGTGGGCAGACCCAGCCAGCCCCTGTACTTCCAGACTGATCTACAGGTGGAGCTGTGGGACCCTGCAATAGCATTGGGCAAACTGCATGCAAAGCAGGACATAATGAGATGCTAATCTGGATGTCTGTCCACAGATTGCCTAAGTAAGCTCATTTGCATGTCACATTTGAATATAGCAAAACTTTGCCCCGGGCAAATGTGATGGTACCAGGCAAATGGCTTAGCTCCACACAAAACCTGTGCAAATGTGTTTGCACCGTGCAAACATTTCAGAAACGTTATACATTTCTGCACATTTTAATTTCATACGCACTGGTGCTTGCAGCTTTAATTAATCCATTTCTTTCCTTGCACACACACTGGCCACATAATTCATCTCTACCTTCCTTCACATTGCTGTGAACTGGGATGCTATTGTGATTTGCACTTCCTGATTGCTATATTCAGAGCTGTCTCATCACATGGGCTAGTTTTGCACTGCACTCCCAGCCCAGTTTGCCTGGTTTCCTAAGCATGCTATATTCAGCAGGTTTAGCACCGGGGCTATCCCTTTTGAATATAGCAGGCTATTGGTTCCTGGCTAATTTTAGCACACTTAAGAAAAGCACTTAGTTCGGGAAAGTTTTGAATATCTGCCCTGTAACTTTTAGGCACTTAACTGTCAAGGTACTGGCCACATAAAAAATATTTAATTTTGTTAACCTCCCTAATTGTATAGCAACTGTGACAATTATGAGAGTGCAGCTGATGATCAACTTTCCTGACTTGTTTGCTACAGTACATGTTACTGTAACCTTGGTAACATGGGAACCTTAGAAGTATAAATGCTGATATAAACCAATATGAAGCTACCCTGGTGTGGCAACCCTATGTAAATCAGTAACTAGCTAACTACAGTGGCTAACTAACTAGCTAACTACCTAACTAACTCACTAACTCACTATCTCAGTAACAGCTGTTCTGTTGATATTGTTTATACTGGTCATATAACACTAATCTTTAGGTACCCCAGTAGACTAATACTGCAGAATCCTCTGAAATGAGTAGCTACTAATTAAATATATTTGCTCAGAGGAATAAGATTATGTTCACTAGTTAACAAATTATTGCCCGTTTAGATATTAAGTATAGACGTATAAGAAATCATTATACTGGGCAACTGTTATGCCCTTAGAAGCTTCTTTCTTAAGCAGATTTCCTCCTTACTAACTGTGTACTTTTAGTGTAAATGTTATAGGTCCTTGTTTATTTACAATTTGTAATCCGATTAACTGATTGTTGGTTAAATAACAAAAAAAAGTGTTACTTATCTAACTGAAGTTTAAATTCAGCCATAGATACTTTGATTCTAGCGTTCTAAACTGTAGGACATGGGTATGAATCTGACCTGAGCAAGAAAGTCTTTATTTCACTGTCTACTATCCATCTTGTTTTTTTTTTGCTGCAAAATAAATAGTTCTTTTGTACAATTTGACTTTTCTCAATAGCACATAGATCATTTACCTGGCCCGGAGAAAGAATACAGCTTCCAATGCAATAATAAGTAAGGCAATTATCTAATTTTAGTGAAATAAGTCTGAAAATTTACACCATAGAAAATCATCTATGAGACTACTTGAGGTGCATTTGTGCTGGTACTTCATCCTCAATGACACTGTAATCTACTAAGGTTCCTATTTCTATTTTTCTCTTTGCAATCTGGAGGAACAGATTCACCAGTGATTGTGTTCATTTATAAAAGCATACAAAACAAAATTGAACCCCAAGGCTGATAAACTATAAAGATGCTGATCAGATCTGAGCAGAATGGACTATGCTTTGGGGCTTGCTGAGCTAAAGATGGCTCTGGAAGACTGATGACTTTATATACCTAATTCCAGACACCACTATTCTATTGAATGAGTAGGGGGAAAACAGTATGGAGTGTGATGCTTTTGTTTTATTAGATAAAACTATTTTGTAAAAATGGGTAAGATTTACTGAAGCATTGTGATTTAATTCTTGTCAAAAGGTTGTTTGATGCATTGTTACAACATTCAATATTATATTGTAGGAAGGAGAAGTCCAAGCAATTCACCTTCTCTTCCTTTCCCTGAAGCAAGGCATGGATCCCTGTCATTGGGGCCGGCTTCAGTAATGAGAATTACATGGATTAGCATAGTACTCTACTAGTCACAGTTGCAGCACTGCTTCTCCATTTAAATTCCCTTCTTTTCTGATTGTCTGTCTGCTTGTCTGTCTACACAGCACCAGCAGTGACAAGTCTGTAGAAATAAAAAGTTTTTGAATGATGGAATGCCATTTCCTTTTAATTTTGATAGTCTAAAGGACTTGCCTTAACGTAGCTCTGTAGTTAATCACTTGATTCAGTTTGAATCTATGAGACAGAAGACACATACACATTTTAAATGAGTTTTATACTGCCTTTGTTGATGACACAACCAACATCAAAACTAACATGTTATTTTAAAACTTGAAAAAGTCACAATTCATATCTTGAAGGGTAGGCACATCATAATGTAACTATAACTAATTAGAGAACAACTTGTTCAATATGGATGATATGAGCACTGTAGTGTACTCAGGACAGCACATGAACTTAAAGTGAAATAATTGAATCTTTACACAAAGAACTGATTAAAAATTAAAAAAAAAATTAAACTGCTGTTTTAGAAATAAAATGTGCAACAGGCTGATCAAAAATATGCAATTTATTACTTATGGTGTTATGGTCTTCCCTTCTCACTCTTGACGACTTATTAATAAACATACCTAGGATTGTATTATATTTACCATACAGTTTCCCATCCAGATATATTGTCTTCATTCATTATCAATATTGCTGTCATCAGTAACTGCACTATTGGTGTGTTGGATGTCATTTATAAGTATGGCAGAGTTTAGAACAGTTAGAAGCCTAAAGTATCGTTTTCACAGGAATACCTCTCTTTTTTCACTGAGCTGGATTGGGTGCCATGCTGTATTGTACCACTTTTTAATTTATATGACAATTAGAACAATGAAAAGGACAATTAAAACCATAATATACACTGCCCCTTACAAGACATACATTTGCTGAAAACAGATTAACATGGACCATTTCGAAATGCGTAAACTACCTTTACACTTGAATGTATTTAATTACCGGAAAGATAAAAATGTGCATAGTTTGCTGAACCAGGCCACACAACTAGAGGTCAGCTTGCTGTCAGTTAAGTGCTAGTTGAGATTTTGCCATACAAATTAGTTCTTGTTCAATTTACTAGAGTGCTCAACTCTTCTGACTTATAGCAGGCTGAACTCTAAACTAGCATTCACGTAGAGCCTGCTAAGTCTCCAAGTTGAACTCTCAGCTAGCACTCAGATATAAAATATCTGTGTAAAAGTGTTTATATCTGTTGATTAAAAACACATTTGGATTACAGGGTGTTTTGGTCGGTACCCCAGCCTGCATATCCTGCCAGCTCTTATTGGTAGGGTTACTTTACCAAGCAGTATGTTACTCAACTAACTATGAAACCATATTACTTTGCTTAGTGAGTATGCACTGTTAGATTTTTTGGCCCAAAAACCTTAACTTTAGATTGCCACATGGTTTGGGCTTTGGCCACAGATCCTTAATGTGGTTTAGTGTTTAGAGCACCAGCTTAGTAACCAAGAGATCATAGGTTCTTATCTTGCTAGAGTCTAATACTCTCTGTGTGACCTCAGGGAAGTCACTTAACATCTCAGTGCTCCAATCTACCCAACTATGGAAATTGGTAGAAGCAGGAACCTTGCTGGAAATGAGTTTTTGGATTTCAACTATGCCATCCTGGGCAAATAAATTATAAAATCAAAAAAAACCAAAAAACATAGCTTTGCTTCAATAAATGTCCTTACTTTATAAAAAGGCCCCCAATGATTGTTCCAGCACTGGAAGCACTTTCATTTTGCAGTACTGGTATATCACTGGCCCAGTACTATATCTGCTCAGTGCCACCTCTTCTCACTCTTCCTTTATCATTCCAAGCACTTCTCAGTGCCCAGAGGCACTCCTGAGTACTCCCTATCTCATGCTACAAACATTCTGGTGCCCATCTATAGCTCTTCTCCTTCCCAATCCCATGCAGATTACTCCCTTGTATCCAGTAGTACTCCTTCCTCTTACAATCCCATGCCAACATTCTCTGATTTTTAGAGGCACCCCCACCTCATCTCATCACATGTAAGCAATCCTGATGTCCAGGGGCACCCTTTCTCCTCACCCTGTGACAAGCACTTTCTGGTGTCAAGTAGCAGCCTTGCCCTCTCCCATCCCCATGCCAAGTACTCTCTGATGTTCAAGAGCACCTGCAGCCTATCCCCACTACACGCCAAGCACTCAGTGGTGTCCAGTGAAATACTATCTTCCCTCTGCCAAGCACTCACTGGACTCCAGCAGAATACCCTCTCTCACCCCATCAAATGCCAAGCATTAGCTTTTGCCCAGTGTCACCCCTTCCTTTTTCCTGTCCTGTGCCATGTACTTCCTGGTGTCCAGTGGCACTCCCTCCTCCCTCCCTCCTTCCCTCCATCCTGTACCAAGCACTCCCTGGTGCCATGCAACACGCCTCTATCTCCCCACTAATGCCAAGCTTTCTCATGCCAATGGAAGCACCCAGTAACACCCTTGTATTAGTGGTATCCTCTTTCACATCCCATCCCATGCTAAGCATTCTCTGTTGCCTGTTAGAACCCACTACCTCTCTACACCTGTGCTAAGCATTCACAGGTCCTTAGAAGTACTCCAGTCTTCTTTCCATCCTACAGCAAATATGGTCTGGTGTCCAGAAACACACAACTCTGTTTCCTCAACCTATGTGAAGTGCTCTCTGCTACCCAGTGACAACCCTCACTCTCCTTGTCCTGTTCCAACCACTCCATGGTGTCCAGTGGCATCTCCTCACTCATAGGTAGGCAGCTTGGCTTTGTGGGTAGAGCACAGATCTGTGGGTCTAAAGACCTAGGTTTGAATTCCACAACTGCTATTTTACTCACTGTGTGATGCAGAGCAAGTTGCTTAACCTAACTGCTCAACCTCTCTCTCTAATCCGTGTATAGTCTATCACTGCATTTTTTGGCTTTTACTGGGCACTGAATTGACAATAACATTCTCCTTACATCCCTCTCCTGTATTGTAAAGCATTTTGTGATATGTTTTTTATGAAAGGCACTATATAAAACCACATTCAATTTTTCTTTTCTTTCATTGCCTTGTAGCAAGGACTTTTTGGTGTCTAGTGGTATATATTGCCTCCATCCTTCCCCCCCACCCTTAGCCAGTTCTACTTTTATAGGCACAGGATTTGACTAACAGAAACTTCTTGTTTGGGAGCAGGAAGGGAGTGATCAGAGGCACAAAAGAATCACCATCCTAGAAGGAAAAGAGTAGCTCTCCATCACCCTTTAACTGATGGAGGTCTGACTCTGAGCAAGTAAGAAGGAGACTACTGAGAAATATAGGAACTTACTGTCCCAGCACAGAAAGATCAGGAGCTTTAAGGACATGGAGGCAGTAGGAAAATAGGGGAAAAAATATATATACATATAATAAGCAGAGAGAGGAAAGAGTAAGTATACAAAACAACAGTTAAGGGACCACAAATAAAGACATGATGGGAGTGGTGCAGTGCGGTGTAGTGGCTGTGGAGCAGCAGTATTCTGGGAGATGTTCTGGAGGATGCGGTGTTCTCATCTGCAGGCATCTCTCTGGGCTGAGGGAGGAGGTTTCTCAGCTCCAGACTGATTTGGCCAGGATTCAGAGGACCTCCTTTCCTATCCAGGGACCACCAGGGCCACCACTGCTGCCTCAGAGGTTGACAAGAAACAGGAGCAGTTGGACCACAGTGGGCTCAGGGAGGTAAGGGTGGTGGAACAGAGGTGCATCCCTCCAGCTGTACCTCTCCACAATTCATATGCCATTCTGGCAGAGTGTGGTTCTTCTACTGAGGCACCCACAGTGGAGACCAAGGAGGATGCTGGGAACTTTGACAAAGGAGACCCACAGGACAGTGGCATGGTACCCCACAGGGGAAGGAAACAACTCCTGGTGGGTGACTCCACTATTAGGAAGGTAGAACTGGGGGAGGGAGGGGAGAGGGTGGTAAGGTGCCTGTCTGGCACCAGCCATGGCATGGAGGAACAGGGAGCAAATCCTCAGGATCGTGGGAGCAGCTGCATGGGGGAAAGAGCTAGATGTCATTGTCCACCTAGGGACAAATGACGTGGCTGGGAAAGGGATTGGAGCAGTGCAGGAGGAGTTTATGGAGTTGGGGAGGGGCCTTAGACAAGTAGCATGCACAGTAACCTTCTCAGTGGTGCTGCCTGTCTATGGTATGGGTGAGGCTAGGGTACTCCACAACATGGGATTCAATCAGTGGTTAAAAAACTGGTGCAGAGCTCAGAGTTTCAGCTTCATTGGGGACTGGGGCTCCACCTGGAGGGATGCAGGCCTATTTCTGGTGTGATGGTCTGCATCTGTCCAGGAGGGGAATCAGGATCCTAGATGATAGACTTAAATGCTTCATTGGCAAGCATTTAAACTAGCCAAGGGGGGAGGCACTAAAAAGAAGGGAAATCCTAGCCCCCCCCAAAAAATAAGGCTAGTTAGTGAGGTAAACACCAAGATAGAGCAGTTGATAGGGAGAAGGGCAAGGGTAAATGGAGTGAAAAGACAAAGGCAGTAAGGACAGGGAAGAGTCAAAAAGGAATAATGGCATAAAAAAATGGAGGGTAATGAGTACCAATGTCCATAGTCTAGGTAACAATCTCCCTGAACTGGTAGCCTTGATGGAAAAGGGATGCCTGGATATTGTGGCAGTCACAGAAACATGGTACACAGAGAACCATGACTGGGATGTCAACATACCAGGGCACACAATCTACAGGAGGGACTGGGAGGGTGTAAGAGGAGGAGGAGGAGGAGGAGGAGTAGCTCTCTATGCAAGGGAAGGGATCAAAGCAATGACACTAAAGGGTAAATAGGAGAGGAGGCACTGTAGGTCACCCTGGAGACTGGAAATGGTACCACAATCCACACAGGGGTTGTATACAGACCCCCATCTCAGGGGGAGGAAATGTACAAGGAAATGATGAAAGGCATCCTTAGGATGGCAGGAAAAGGGGAGATATTACTGATGGGGGACTTGAATATGACAAATGTGAACTGGAGCACCTTTGCTGCAGCCACATCCAAGAGCATGGCCATTCTCAGTGCCCTACAGGGGGCATGCCTCAGACAGATAGTGTTGGAACCCACTGGATAGGGAGCAATCTTTGACCTGGTACTCTCAAATGGGGATGGAGAGAGAATCTCAGATCTAGAAGTGGGTAGCCATCTGGTAACAAGTGACCACCAAACAGTGTGGTTCACAATAAACTTAGCTGTAGAGTCAAGCCATGCAAAAGTGAAGGTACTGGACTTCAAGAGGGCTGATTTTGTCAAAATGGGAGAGTGTCTCAGAAAAGCGCTAGCAAACAGGCAAGAAGGTGGGGTGGAGCAACAATGGGGAAACATCAAAATTGCCATCACAGAGGCAACAAGCCTTTGTGTGAAGCAAATAAACAAATCAAAACTAAAGAAAAAAACACTATGGTTCTCAAAAGAATTGGCTGGGAAAGTTAGGGAGAAAAAGATAGCATTCAGAAAGTATAAGGAAACACTGAAGGAGCAGGACAGTGAACTGTACCAGTTAAAGCAGAAGGAAACAGGGAAGGCAGTCAGGATAGCAAAGGCCCAAACCAAGGAAAAGATAGCCAGCTCGGTTAAGAAGGGGGATACAACCTTTTATAGGTACATTAGGCAGCAAAGAAAGACTAAGGCAGGATACTGAGGCTGAATAAAGAGAAGGTGGTTGGACAGAGGGACAGTGAAAAAGCAGGGATACTGAACGAATACTTCTCCTCAGTATTCACAAAAGATGAGGAGGGGGAGGTACCTAATCCAGTCAATAGAAGCACTCTGGATACGGGGGTTGATATCATTAATTTCACAGAAGAAAGGGTTCTGAAAGAACTCCTAAAACTGAAGGTGGATAAAGCAATGGGGCCTGATGGGATTCACCCCAGAATTCTAAAAGAACTAAGGGGAGAACTAGTAACACCACTGACAATCCTTTTTAATAAATCATGGGAGGATGGTGTGGTATCTGAGGACTGGAGGAGGGTGGATGTGATTCCCCTTCACATAAGTGGGAGCAAGACAGAGGCAGGAAACTACAGACCTGTCAGTTTAACCTCAGTGGTAGAGGAAATGATGGAATCACTTCTGAAGGAAAGAATTGTGGAGTACCTAGAGGCCGGTGGGGCACAGGACCCAAGGCAGCATGGATTCACAGCAGGAAGGTCATGTCAGATGAATCTTATCAATTTCTTTGACTGGGTGACCAAAGTAGTAGACCAGGGAGGGTCTGTGGACATGGCCCACCTAGACTTTAGCAAGGCATTTGACACAGTGTCGCACAAAAGATTAATAAACAAATTAGCCAGCCTGGGAGTGGGCCCCATGGTGATAGCCTGGGTAAAACATTGGCTTGACAACAGGAGACAGAAGTAATAGTAAACGGAGTCCACAGTGAAGAAAGGGGGTTACTAGTGGGGTACCACAGGATTTAGTACTGGGGCCAGTCCTTTTTAATGTCTTTATAAGGAACATTGCAGAGGGACTGGAAGGAAAGTATGTCTCTTTGCAGATGACACAAAGATCTGCAACAGGGTTGATAGACAAGGTGGGATGGAAAGGATGAGGAGGGACTTGGCAAGGTTGGAGGAATGGTCAAATGTATGGCAGCTTAGATTCAATGCAAAGAAGTGCAAAGTAATGCACCTGGGAAACAAAAACCCAGGGGAAGAGTACACAATGGGGGATGAGATACTGACGACAACAAAAATGGAAAGGGACCTGGGGGTAGTTTTATCAAATGACCCAAAGGTGGGCAAGCAATCTGAGAAGGCAGTAAGGAGGTTTGGGGGGATACTTGGTTGCATAGGGAGAGGCATCACCAGTAGAAAACAGGAAGTTGTTATCCCTCTGTACAGACAGTTGATGAGACCACATCTGGAGTACTGTGTGCAGTTCTGGAGACCCCATCTCTGTAAAGACATAGACAGGGTGGAGGATGTCCAGAGGAGGGCAACCAAATGGTGCATGGTCTGCACCAGAAGACATATAAAGAAAGACTAAAGGAGGTTTATACGTATAGCCTTGAGGAAAGGAGGGGGGACATGATAGAAACTTTTAAGTACCTCATGGGAATCAACAAAGTCCAAAAGGGTAGCATCTTTCAGAAAAAGACATGTACAAGAACAAGGGGGCACAATTTGAAGATACAGGGGGGACGGCTCAGAGGTAATGTGAGGAAATACTTCTTCACGGAGAGGGTTGTAGATGCATGGAACAGCCTTTCTGAGGTGGTCATGGAGTCAAAAACAGTGGGAGAATTCAAGAATGCATGGGACAGACATAAGGCAATTCCAGTGGGGGTAGGAGGAAGAAGGCTGTTGGTTAACTAGGATCTGCAGCTTATCCATTAGGTAGGGAATGGGCAGACTAGGATGGCCAAGTGGTCCTTATCTGCCATCAAATTCTATGTTTCTATGTTTCTATCTTTCATCTCTCAGTGCCATGCAAAGTGCTCTTGGATGTTTAAAGTCATTTTATCTTACACACTTCTGCCAAGAACTCCTTGGTCTCCAGTGACAACTATTCATCTCTATGACCCCTGCTAAGTGCTTCTTGGTGCCCAGTGGCAAATACTTCTGTCCCCATCCTGTAGCAATTTCTCTGGGTGCCCAGAAGATCCATGTCTTTTTTCCACCCCATGCCAAGCACTCCTAGGTACCCAGTGGCACACCATTCATCTCCCTGCCCTGCACCAAACACTCCTTGGTGTCTAGTGGTGCCTCTGTTTCCCTCCACTCCATGTCAAAAACTTCTTGGTATCCAGTAGCATCCCATCTCTTATTCTATTCCTTGATAAGTCCTTTCAGGTTTCAGTGCCCCCTTCATCTAAATGTTCCATGCCAAGTACCTTGTGGTGTCCAGTGGCTGGGTTACTCTCTCTCGCTCTCTCTCTCTCTCTCTGTCCTCATCTCAGCACAGCCAGGTGTTCAGTGGCACCTTCCCATCCTCTGTCTGTCCAATTCGCAGCACATTTCAGTGTCCAATGAAATCCACACCCTATTGCAGCCCTCTCAAAGGGGAACCTTCACAGCCTCTTTACTCACTTCCTCATGTGACTGAATAAAACTCATCAAACTGCATTTATATTAATTACTAGGCCCTCTCCTCCAAGCTGACCTAAAGACCCTGGAGGCCTGGCTCACTTCCAACAGAATGGTCCTCAATGCAGGCAAAACAAAAGCTATGCTATTTGGTCCCACATCCTTAGGGCAGGATAGGTCCAGATTCCTTCAGTTTAACTGTCTAACAGGAACCACCATAAATGTAGGGGAAACCATAAAATACCTTGAGCTTACAATTGACCAAGGTCTCACCTAGAAGTCCCATGTAGACCAAATAACCAGGACCATCCACAGTAAACTTGGCACATTATACCGGCTTAAAGGCCAGCTATCCCTGGGGCACAGCTTGCAATTGCCTCCAGTGTTATGCTCCCAACTCTTACCTATGCTGTCCCTGTCCTACAGGGTATGCCAAAACAAGAGTTCAACTGGCTACAGGTACTGTACAACAAGGTTGCACAATTTGCCACCCAAAATCACCCCAGAAGTCATATCTACGACTCTCTCACCCAGCTGCAGTGGCCTTCCTTCGCTTTGCATCTTCAGTACCCCCTGCCCTGCCTCGTGTTCAAAATACTGAGTCCAGCAGCTCCCCCAGTCTAATAGGGATTATCTCCCTTAGGCATAACTCTCCGACACTCAGGACCACTGGTTGGCCTGTACTAGCAACCCCTAGAATCAGAACAAATGTCAGCGGCAGATCCTTCTCCTTCACCACCCCCTACCTGTGGAATAGGCTCTCACCTTCAGTTCAGGAAGCCCCCTCCCTATCAAATTTTCACACTAGGCTCAAGGCTCTCATGTTGGAGACAAGTACTTGCCATTGTCAAGGTATAAGGTTGTTTTCCCCCCTTTTCCAATAAATATCACTACCCCTCTCCCTGTTCACCCAATTAGTCTATTAGATTTGGTCATGACTCAAATATCACAGCTAGATTGTCAAACAAGTTTTTAGATGTGATTACTTAATGTGAACTGCCGCTATTACTGTGTTTCTGCCCACACTGTAACTTGGTTATGATTGCAATATCTCTGTAACATGCTGCACCCAACCACCAGCACCTAATAATTTGTCATTGTACCATATCCTGGGTCACCCCTGAAAAAGGGAACTTCAGGGCTCAGTGGGCTCACTTGGTAAACAAAATTTTATAAATAAAATAAAATAAATATTTTATTACAAATACCAAGCCCTTTATTAATATAAATTTTAGTCTAGCTGCATTTCATTCAGACAGGAGTTAGCAAAGAAGATGAGTAGAGGGTTTTGCTGGTTGTCTTCTCTGGGAGAAATTGTGCAAGGGGGGTTGTCACTGGACACAGAAGATTGAATTGGGGTATCCAGGATATCATAGCAGTAGGAGGGAAAAGTGGGAAGAGGGATCAAATTATATTTAGTTTTAATTGTAACCATGGGTTTGCTGGGGATCAGCAGAAAAAGGGGTCAGGAATTTTTTTTTACAGTATATTGTAGCCATTCACACTTCATGCAACTTCACAACATTTCCTCATCTGACCCAATTTCAAAGAAAACTTTGCCAAAACTTTGTAAAGTGGACATTGCTGGAAACTGAGTACAGCAATAATGGATGCTGATGAGGAGGACCATACAGTTGTGTGAATGCAGTGGTAGAGTTGTCTTGTGTTCTTCTTTGCAGCAGAGATGGTGGAGGAGGAGATGACTGCAGAAAGGGAAGGAGGAGGACTATAGCAGTGTGTGAATGCCATGGTGGAGTTGTATCTTCCTTTTTTTCTGGGCAGCAACACCAAATGTCAAGGTGAAAGATGTGGAGTTGGCAGCAACAAAGGAAGAAGAGATCCATAGCTACAGTATATGTCAATGCAGGGACAGAGTTGTATCTTTTCTTCTGGGAAGCAGCACCCATGTAGGAAGTGGAATCTGAGGAGCTAGAGTACCATAGCTGTGTGTGCATGCAGTGGCAGAGTTGTTCTTCCTTTTTTGAGGTAGCAGCACCCATGATGGAGATGGAGGAAAAGGAAATGGCAGCAGCAAAGGAGGAGATCCATAGTCATGTGTGATTGCAGTTGCAGGTTGTATCTTCTGCTGTTCTGTGTAGTACTCTGGGAAGATGCAGAGGAGGATGCAGCATCAGTGATGGAGGAGGACCATAAGCTGTATGAATGTAGTGGTGAAGTTGTACACTTTTTTTTTTTTCGTGGGTACTGGGGTGGATGATACCTCTCATAGGAGGTCTTATCTCTGGCTTCCTCCCTTGACTAAAAAAGCAGCCAAATAAACTAGTGCCACTAACATGTGTTGGTGCACTACTACCTGCCACTACACTACGATCATGTCCAACTGTACTGGTGGCCACCCCATTCCTGGCTGTCACTCACCCATTCCTTTCCCTCTGCCTCTCTTCCTTATGTGTGCAGTGGCTTGCAAAATGCTTCAAAATAGTCAGAAATTACTACCAAATGCAAACAAATCTTAGAAACAGAAAGGACCAAAAGTGTTAACCACCCTAAAAAAAAAAAAATACAAATAAAATAATACTGCAGTTCCAACCACCTAGCATCACTACATCCAGGAAAATCACTGCGCAATAAACGGAGACAATAATCCAAATCCAGATGGTTAGGTAAACGTTGAGTGCAGAATTTATTAGTGTAAGGTGGAGGGCCAAGGGTGACACAGAATGAGACAAACTCCCCAGCGCTTCAAATCACTTAGATTTGTCCTCTGGGGCAGTGTTGCCAAGTCATGGGTGACCTTAAATAGGTCAACAACCAGCTGATATAGATTAACTAGTAAATGTTACTTGACCCTGGGCAACACTGCTCACTTCCATTAGAAGCACATAAATAGTAACAAAATATGAACATCTCCTTATCAGAATTATCATAAATATAAAGTGCTTATCAATACATAAAACCCCAATGTGAAACACAAGTATAAGGTGCAATAAGTCAGAGTAAAAAATGTCTTTTAGGTAAACATCTATGCCTAAGATAACTATGTAGACCCTGAAAGTGAAAAATGGAAATTCAAAAAGAAGGGAAGTAGGAGGAGGGGGTTATTAGCAAGAAATGCTTCAAAATGGCACATATAACAGTGTATATTCTGCTTCAGTTATAAATGTCCACGATGGAAAGTGTATTTCTTATCCTTTTGGAACAATCGATTTGATAGGCATTCTGCTTGCAACCCCCCTTTAAAAATAATGCTGTGTAAGCTGATTGGATCACAAAAATGCCCAGGCTGGGAGACATCAAATGTTTTATGAGACCTAAAAAAAGGAAAAGGGAACAAACAAGAAGAGACAAAGATAAGCCCTGCATTAGATAAAACACCATGTGTACAAATATATGTGGAAATATGAAAATATATGATCATATTTCAGACAACTACAAGTTCAAAGAATTTTTTTTAGTGGAACCGTTTTTATGTTTGCTTGCACGCATGTGCAAGAAACAGTGCCATCATCTGATTTTCTGGAGGTGTGGTACGCCATCTTCCAGTTGTCTCCATGTGTTTGCAGGCACGGCCACAGTTGCCCAGTGCATGCTGCAGCTGTCTATGACAGCACTCGAGAATGCAGTGGCTTACAGTTGAAAGGGAGAGAGCGGCTTCAGTGAGCACGATCAGATAAGGGAAGTGCTCACTGAAGTGCTCTCCCCCCCAAACAGTCTTCCAGGTGCCATGCTGGGAGCCCACCACAGCATGGCAACAATGTGTTTGGCAGACTGGGGTGCCCAATCCCCAGTCGGCTCCACAGTCCCCCCCCCAAGAGATTAGAGTGCCACGCTGGGAGCCCACCCCAGTGTGGCAACAGTCGGAATGGCTGACGGGGTGCCCAATCCCTGTCAGCTTCACTGCTCCCCCAAAGCTTTCCAGCTGCCAAGCTGGGAGCCCACTAGCGTGGCAAACATCCTGTTGTAATTAAAAAAAAAAAAAAAAAACCAAAAACCCTAAAAACACAAAATGGTCCGTCAGTCTCCCTGCCCCCCACCACACCCACCCTCTGCGCACCCTGCCTCCCACACCCCCTCACCCCATACTTACCTCTGGAGCTCGGCCGATGATCTTCAGTGGACCAGGAACATGTCTGCACTCTTCAAAGCTGACCGCGAACTGAGAAAATGCCGGTAAGCTGTATAATGTAATGAATTGGGTTTTTTCAATTTTGCTGCATATCTCAGGCATTTTTTTGAATTTTGGCACCTAATTTTCAACATGGGGTTTTTGGGACCTCTCCTCATGAATTCTGTCACTGTCATGGTGTTAATCGGGCCCGAAGGGTGATTTTGTGGTCACTGTGTGAAATCACCTTTTGGGACCGATCAACGAAATGACAGTGCCAGTATTCATAAGGTGGGGCTCTCAAAAAGCCTATGTTGAAAATTTGGTGGAAAAATTTCTAAAAATGACTGTTTTATGAGCGTGCGTTGCGCTGTTCCTACGCACACTCGTAGTTTCACGAATTTTCAATATTTTTTTCTCTGGATTTTTAACATTGCCATTTAACCACACTTTCTTATGAGCAGTACAGCTGTCATTTTCAACATCTCACCCAAAATGTGTTTCCGCTCATGTAGTGCACAATGGCGCAGTCGGTGTGCGAAATCAATGTTCAGGACATATTAAGAAAATCACAGTGACACTGTTCATGAGCAGAGGTGTTAAAATGGCTATGTTAAAAATTTGGTGAAAAAAATTCCCAAAAATGACTGTTTTACAAGCGTTTGTTGCGCAGATCCTAGGCACGCTCATAAGTTCGCAAATTTTCAATATTTTCACTCCAGATTTTCAACATTGCCATTTTACCACACCTCCTTATGAGCAGTACAGCTGTCATTTTTCACATCTCACCCAAAACATGTTTCCACCCATGTAGCTCACAATGGCGCAGTCTGTGTGTGAAATCAATGTATGGGACACATTAAGAAAATCACAGTGACACTGTTCATGAGCAGAGGTCTTAAAATGGCTATTTTGAAAATTTGGTGAAAATATTCCTAAAAATGACTGTTACGAGTGAGCATTGCGCAGTTTCCACGCACCCTCATAAGTTCATGAATTTGTAATATTTTCAGTCCAGATTTTCACCAGTGGCATTTTTCCACACTTCCTTATGAACAGTACAGCTGTCATTTTTCACAACATGGCCGAAATGTGTTTTCACAATTTCAGCACAGAAATGCGTGGTTGCTGTGGGAAATCATTGTTCAGGACAGATAAAGAAAATCACAGTGACACTGTTCATGACCGGAGGTCCCAAAATGCCTGTGTTGACAATCTGCTGTAAACAATTCCCAAACTAATTACATTACGAGTGCATGTTACACAGTTTCTATGCACACTCGTGACTTCAACAGTTTTTTTAATATTTTCACTGCATATTTTCAACATTGCCATTTTTTTACACCTCCCCATGAACAGTACAGCTGTCATTATTCACATCCTGTTCAGAATGTGTTTTTGCACCTGTGGTGACAAATGCCGTAGTCGCTGTGCAAAAGCCGCTTTCGGCTAATAAATTGATATTGCCACTGTTCATGAGGTGGGGGTCACAAAAAACCCATGTTGAAAATTTGGAGTGAAAATACCAATGAATGCCTGAGGCGTTAGGGTTTCTGACCATAACACCCCACCCTGTAGAGAATGACAGGTGTCAGGGCTGTGACTTGGGATTATCACCCGCAATGCTCATACCATTCCACCCCCACCCACACCCTGCAGCCACTGAAAGGCATCGAGGTGTGCCTTGGACTCTTCGGCCCCAAAGTTCACCCCACTCTCCTATACCGCACCCATCTCACAATATTTCCTGATGGAATGGGGTGTGCATAAGGGTCAAAGACCCCAAGGCACACCGTGACACTTGTCGGTGTCTGCACGGTAGGGTGTTGTGAAATGGCATGGCCGTTATGCCTGATGACCCAAAGGCACACCCCAATGCCTGTCACTATCTGCAGGGTGGTGATGGGGTTGGCTCCAGTTCAATACTTTACTGCCATTCCTATATTGCAGCTCTGTAACTCCTACACTACCAATGCCAATGCCAGCAAGCAAACATTCGGCATTGACAAATGCTAGTTTTTCTATCTTTTCTCTCTCTCTAAGTAACAGGGTCACAAAAAATTGCCGTAATATAGCATGGCTATATTATAGCCAAATCATTTTTTCCTTAAAAAAGGACAAATGTCCCAATCATCATTTAAATCCCATGGAATGCAGGCATCCAGCTTATGGATAATCCAACTTTCCAATTGCTGTAGTCTGCCTTTCCTCTCTCCCCCTCGTGTGGGAACTGGAATATGGTCAATGCCCATGAAATTAAATGTATGAACATCACTTCCATGGAATTCCTGCCAATGTTTGCCTACAGGTGTATTTCTTTCAGAATTGCCAATGGAGCATATATGTTCCTGTATGCGTTCCTTTAAGGAATGGGTTGTCATCTCTACATATAATTTAGAACAAGAGTATCATAAAGCATAAATGACAAATGGTGTCCTACATGTAATGAAATGTCTGATGTCATGGTACACCTGATTAGAGGGGCTAGTAAACCTTTTTCCTTGGGATGAATATTTACAAATATTACAGTTACCACACCTATAAAATCCAATGAGTGGGTCCCCAAAGTGCCAATTTTTTTATATTCTGGCTTAGAGTGGTCCACAGCTACTACATCTTTGATACTGGCACCCTTTCTGCAGACAGTCCTGGGTACATTTTGGGCTACCATTTCTAGATCTTCATCAGCTCCAAGAACTGGCCCAAACCTCTTCAAGGCCCCTGCTATTTTACGTGTGTCAGGATTGTATTCTGTAATGAAATTAATGCAATGGTCACTGTTTGTATTCCTCTTTTGGGGTACAAGTAACTACCTCTGTCCTTTCTCCTTGATGTCTGATATACTGTTTCCAACAAATCTCTGCTATAGCCCCTCTCCTCCAGTCTGATTTTAAGATCTTCTGCCTGTTAGTCAAAAATTTTCTAAGTGGAACAATTCCTACGGATATGAAGGAACTGTCTGTATGTGATGCTATTCTTTAAATGTGTTAGGTGACAACTATCAGCTCTCAGTAGGGAGTTGCCTGCTGTAGGTTTACGATAGCCCTGTTTTAATATGGAACCATTAGGCAGACCTGTAAGTAAGAGGTCTAAAAATGAAATAGACTCCCTGCTGCATGATGATGTAAATTTCAAATTCCAATAATTTCTGTTTAACAAATGAAGGAATTGCTCTGCTTGCTGTTCTGTCCCCTCCCTAATACATAGGATGTTGTCAATAAAATGACCTCATTATTTGATATGGCTTTTCAATGGGTTCTGTCTGTGATCATAGATCTCAATTTCTTCCCACCATGCCATGAAGATATTTGCATATGAAGGGGTCACTGCTGACCCCATGGCAGTCCCACACATTTAATGATAAAATCTAGAATTAAAGTAGAAATAATTAGAGGTAAGTATTACCTCTAATGCTTGAATCACAAATTCTGAATTCAAAGTCTCTCCAGTCCCTTGCTTGTCTATAAAAAAAAAAAAAAAAAAAAAAAAAAAAATGACAGCATTTAGTCCCAAATGATGTTGGATGCTGGTGTATAATGAAGTCGCATCGACTGTGAGCTATAGGTAACCAGTATCCCATGTAAAATGTTCAAGGACCTCCAGGCATGGAGTCCCTCAGATATGAAGGGATAGTAACCACCATGGTTTGTAAGAATGCATCCAAGAATTCCAAAAGATTCTCAGTTAGGGAACCTATAGAATTTATTTATTTAGATTTTGGTAACCGGGTAAGTCCACTGAGACCAGAGATCCCTTTTTCAAGGGTGACCCAGAGTTAGTTACAGTGAATCTGGGCAGTCTGGCAGTCATTGGGGATCCTTGTATACCTTAGGTAAGGTATAAAATGTTGGGACTACTGGGGAGTTAAGACACAGGAAATCAAATTCTTTCAGAGACATAACTGAGGTCAAGAGACTCCTTCAAAAAGACTATTCTGTGTTTGAAGGCAGAGGTGGGGTCATTGGGCAGAACTCAATTACTAATATTGTTAAGTTGTTGTAGTATTTCAGACTCATAGTAGGTCCTGTTCATTACCACCACCTTGCCCCCTTTGTCTGCTGGCTTTATAACAATTTCTTTCATAGTACTCAGTTCTTGTAATGCCAAGCATTCTTGTGGTGTCAAATTATTTGGGTTTGGTTTATGACATTGTAAAATGTTAGTTTCTTTCAGAACCAGTGATTCAAAATTAAATATAGCAGACAACTGTGCCTTACTGGAACAGATGGTTGATTGGGGATGGAATTTTTTCCTTCTCTGTGTAAAGCTGGGACCTTCTTGATCAAGTCCCACCTCCTGAAATAATTCTAGAGCCAGTTCTAGATCCCAGTCTTATGGAAGAGCTCCCACCTGACCTTGTGATACACTTGTCTCAGGACAAGTATTTACCAGTCCATCCATGTCTTGCAGTAAATGATTTGAAAAGGAGGGAATAGTCCCTGCGAGTTGAACCCCAAGGTTGCTACCATCCAGTTGTTCATTGAGCAGGTGAACCATTCTTGATTTTTTTTTTATTAAAGAATTTTTTGAGATGTAATTTTCTGAAGGTCATCTTTAAATTCACCTGGATTTGAAAAGTGTCAGTCTTGGGGGAGGGAACAAAGGACAACACTTTGGATAGTACACTTTAATGTCTTTGATTCAATTGTACTTGTGAAATATTAATTACTGTCTCTTCCTGAGGTTGTGCTTGCCCTGGGTCTGATTTTTTTTCCTTCTTTTCTTGCCTGTTCTTGTTCCCCTCCATGTCCTTTTGTACTTTGTTTTTGTACTGGCAGCTGGGTCACTCTTTTGGAGATGGTCCTTGTTTTTAGAGCATCTGCTGCTGAGGTCTGAGGGGCTTCTTAGGAAAAAGATACAATTTTTTTGTTGAACTGGTGCTGCTGGATGTGTTTTAGTGCCATGATTTCATCTTCTACTACTTCTCTTTGATGTATTCTTTGTGGCTGGTCCCACTTATACACAGTGTTGTTCTTATAATCAGCCTGATCCCTGTTGAACTTGTGTTGCTTTTTCGCTCTGACTGTTTTTTCATGTGCCTGTGTTCTCTGATTTCATCTGGTATTAAAGTCAATAAATTCCTCAGTTTGCTCCTCAGTCAGCAATTCCTCTGTCTCTTCAATCTCCCTTAGTATTAATTGATGTTTTTCTTCATCTTCGTCTATCAATATTTGAATTGGTGTAAAAGAACGTAAGTCCAGAGCATTGATCCACCTTAGTCTATAAGTGTCCCTTAGAAACCCCCCTGCAGGGCCTTTTTCAATCCTTAACCCCTGTGGTATGTATTGTGACTGTTCGTATTTATTCAGGGACACTTTTATTTTTTATTTTATTTGAATCTAGGATTACAAGTACCTTTGAGCCAAGGCTCTTTTACAAAGGTTCCACGTCAGGTGAGGTATAATTCAACCAAGACATTGAATAACAGTATAACAGTGGGTTACAGGCAGTTACATAAAGTTTTATACATTCAATACAGTGGCAAAAATGCCAGGTCATCTGGTAACAGGGTTAACATGGTATGGAAGAGAGGCACTTGTCAAATATTAATTAAAATGCTACAAGGGGGTAGGGAAGGTGGGTAGGACGAGGGGTGGATGAGTGGGTGTATGGGAGAGGGAGTTGGGGGGGACAGGGTTAAGTGCTAGGTGGACAGAGCAAACAGGAGAGTGGAGAACAATTAGGAAGGACAGTCACAGGAGCTAGAAGCAGACAGGATGTGATGAAGACTGGATTTGAATGGACCAAGCTTTGGCATTGAGGTAATGTCAATGTTGAGACCATTGAACCAGCTGGGAGCTCTGTGCGCAAAGGATCTTTGCCCATTTGTGGTGTGGAAATGCGGGATTTGCAGCAGTTGGGATTGAGAGCCCCTGGTGATGTGAGTAGTCTGTGCTGGGCAAAGGAGAACTTTGACACCTGGGGGAGCAAGGCCTAGTGTTATTTTCTTTGCCGTAAGGTCGGTTTGGTACTTGATCTGGTTTGAAAGTTGAAGCCACCCAGTCTGTATGTAGAAATCACACATGTGGGGAAGGCGATGGGCACCAGTTAGGAGATGACAAGCTTTGTTTAGTGCAATGGATATGTGCCTGAGGGTGGTGGCAGTGACAGAGCCATAGATGCTCAGGCCATAGTCTATTATTGAGATTACTGTGCTCTGTTCTGCAATCCTTAAGGCATCTGAGGTAAGGCATTGCCTGTGCCTGAAGAGTAGGCCAATGCAATTGTTGGCAGCCTTGTCAATGTTGTCAATATGCGAAGCATATGATGGGTTACAATCGATGGTAACTCCTAGATATTTAAAGGATTGAACCTGTTCGAGGGTTGCACCAAGGCAGTTTTTGATCATGATGGGACTGAGTCTGTGTTTGTTGTGTGGGCTGCAGAAGAGCATGGACTTGTTTTTTTTTTTTATAGTTGAGAACCAATTTATGTGTACTAAACCAAGTTTCAGCTGAGGTGAAGGCAAGCTGTAGATTCTTTTGAAGATGGTCCAGATCCTTGTGAGTGGAGATGCTGATGGTGTCTTCAGCATAAAGGAGGATTTGTGCTGGACACGATTGTGGAAGATCATTCAGAAAGAGGCTAAAATGAAATGGCCCAAGAATGGAGCCTTGAGGAACTCTTGAGTAAACAGGACGTGCATCTGAGAGAACATCAGATATTTTCACTCTTTTGGAGCGGTTCTCCAAGTAGCTCTTGAACCAGGTAGTGGACTCAGCTGAGAGCCCAGCAGAATGTAGCTGTGTGATTAATAGTTTATGATGTACAGTGTCAAAAGCCTTGGTCAGGTCTATGAAGATCGTCACGGTTAGGAGGCTGTTGTCTAACGAGCTGCGGATAGCACCGGTGAATTCAAGGAGGGCTGATGTAGTACTGTGACCTGTGTGGAAGCCATGTTGTTGGGGGCAGAGGATGTTGTGTTTATCCAGGTATTCTATTAGCTGGTCAGATACCATACGTTCAATGGCCTTGGGGAGAAGTATGGAGATAGGCTGGTAGTTCACATGCAGGTCCTTGTCCCCACTTTTGTGGACCTGGGGTTACAGTGGCTGATTTCCATCTGTCAAGGAACTGGCTGAGGACAAGAGAGGTTGCAAATTTTTGTTAATGGAAGTAGCACTTCATCAAGGATGAGGGACACCAGTTTGAGGTTGAGTGAGTCCCCACTAGTTCTGGATTTGGTGATTGCATTAGAGACATATTTATGGACCTCATGCACCCTGATTTCCTTAAAGTAGAATGGTGGGTGGTTGGAGGGAGGGGGTTCTGGGCTGGGGATAGGAGGAGGAGGAGGAGGAGGAGGGTGGTCATCATTGAAGAGGTCCAAAGGGAGAACAATACTGAGGTCAGAGAATGCAGTATTGAAAGTATTTGCAATCGTGGTAGGGTCGAGAGTTATACCACCATCAATGACCAACATAGCAGGTGAGGTTTTTGGCTGCTTCCCAGTTACTTCTTTAAGATTGTACCAGAAGGATTTCCCTTTTCCGCAGGTGGTCATGAGGGTATCTCTGTAGTATGCATTTTTCTTCTGGTGGATTGATTTAGTGCAGTCGTTTTGTGCCCGTTTGTAGTTCTGAATATCGGCTTGATTGCCAGTGGCCCATGCCCAAAGCCAGAGGAGGTTCCTTGCTTTTTAGATCCATAAGTAGTTCAGTGGAGAGCCAAGTACTGCAAAGGTCTTTGATTTTGCACCTTTTGAAAGGTGCACAGGTGTCACAGGCAGCATTAAAGGAGTTGATGAAGAAATCCAAGGCTGAGTTGACATCAGAAGCGTTGAATATAGGAGACCAGTCGAGCGGTCAGGGGTGGGATTTGAGGTGTTTCAACTGACTGTGTGGGAGGACTTTACTACTGATTAACTTGGGGGGCTTGCAGAATCTTTTCGACCATTCGCAGATGACTGGGGAATGGTCACTTAGTGTATCTGGAAGGACAGAAACATCTGAGATGCGGGAGGGATGGCTGGTCATTATCCAGTCCAGGAGAGTTCTTGCACCAGTTTTATAACTATGTCTGGTGGGGGAGTCTACCAGCTGTGCCAGAATGGCTGCTGAGATGGATGGCATCCTTGAGCCCCCCCCCGTGTCAGCGGCTAGCCAATTTATGTTGAAATCACCCATTAGGATCGACTCCGAATCAGGGGTTGTTTACGGACGAGGTCCAAGACTGAGTTGAGGCCTTTACCTTGTTCTTTTGGAGGAATGTAAACAGCAGCAACAGTCAGTGCTTTGTTGTGAGCCTCCAACAGAATTTTAATAGGTAGGACCTACGTAGAAGAAACTGAGAGGGGGGGAAGTTAAGCGGTGACCCAGGAGGGTGTCTTTGAGATACATAGCATAGCCTTCCCCTCTTTTTCTTTACTCCTGTCAAGTCTGAAGACATTGTACTCTGGCAGGGCAATAGCCGTGTCTGGAATTTTGGGTGATAGCCAGGTTTCAACAATTGCAAGGATATCAGGGTTGTGTTGGTTAGTGAATATCTGCAGGGCATCAAGTTTAGGTAGGAGACTGCAGTCATTGAGAGACGCAAGGGTGAGAGTCCCAGGGTGCCTTGATTGATGGCCAGAGCAAGGAATTTTAGGCCCAGGATTTGGGTGAACATTCCCAGATAGCAGCAGCAGGAGTAGCAGAAGCTTCAGAATGCACCATCTTAATTGTTTTAAGGCAGATTTGTTTAACCGCTTCACGCACAGTCTATTGCAGTGATTCTGTCTTGGGTCCCAAAGTGAAGTAATATGAGCCAGTGTTGAGAATGGCAACAGGCAAACATACAACACCCTATCATGGTTCTTCAGGTGTTGCTAGCCATCCCCGGAGGAGAATGGGAGAGTATAGACAAGCTCAGTTGGAAGGGTAACAGAGTGGGTGTAGATAAGGTCAATCCTGTAGCCTAGAGGAAGAGAGGGGTATCTAGGTTCAGGCAGGAAAGTCAGCAGTATCAGGGAGCAAAAGAGAATGAGATGAAGAGGCAGAGCCATAGTGCTTAGAGGATGTGTAGAGACAACTGAGAGGGTCTATAAAGCAAGAGCCACCTGTGGAGGTGAAGCAAGGAGAGGGAGAGGGAGCGGTGGGGGGGAGATCTCAAGTAAGTGAACCCAATAAGGTTCAAGCAGGGTGGATACCAAGCTCAAATGGGTGGAGCCAAAGCCTGTTTAATAAAGGTAGGAGATGGGGGTGGGGGGGCAGGTGCAAATTTTTGGTAAAACTCAATGCAAAGCAGTGGGCACTGAAGCCCAGAGACTGAAAATCCAACAGGGAAAAAGGCAGGGCCAATCAGTGGCTGAGTGGAGCACAGCGATCCAATTAGAGGAGGATGGCAGCAGGCAGCGGCCTATCAGACCCGCGCAGTGCTTCCCAGGAGCAGCCAGAATTCTTAACCAGCTTTGAAGGTGTCCTGGTAGGCCGGAGGATGGATGTGCAGGTGGCTGGCAGGATTAGCTGCGGCCGCTCACTGGAAACCCAGTCAGGGCAGTGGCTCTGGCTTTAAAGGTGTCCTGATCAGCCAGAGGATGGACTGTATTAATATATAAACTAATTTCAGAAAGCTTATGTTTTACAAGTTTAATGAGCATTTCTTTGATGCTTTCAATAAACTCTGGGTTTAGTTCAAAATCCTCTGCAAAGATGTCTCCTGCTTCCTCTCTGCATCTAACAGACGCTCTTGTCCTGGAGAATGCAGGTTTTTCACTATTTGATAGTGAGGACCTATATTATAATAAAGTGTCCCTGAATAAATACGAACAGTCACAATACATACCACAGGGGTTAAGGATTGAAAAAGGCCCTCCTTTTCAAATTATTTACCACAAGACATGGATGGACTGGAAAATACTTGTTCTGAGACAAGTATATCACAAGATCTGGTGGGAGCTGTTCCATCAGATTGGGATCCAGAACTGACTCTAGAATTATTTCAGGAGGTGGAACTTGATCAAGAAGGTCTCAGTTTTACACAAAGAAGGAAACAATTCCATCCCCAATCAACCTTCTGCCCCAGTAAGGCACCGTTGTCTGCTATATTAATGTTTGAATCACTGGTTCTGAAATAAACCAACATTTTACAATGTCTTAAACCAGGCCCCAATAATTTGACACCAGAAGAACACTTGACATTACAAGAACTGAGTACTATGAAAGATATTGTCATAAAGACAGCAGACAAAGGGGGCAAGGTGGTGGTAAAGGACATGACCTATTATGAGTCTGAAATACAACAATAACTTAATGATATTAGTAATTATCGAGTTCTGCCCAATGACCCCACCTCTGCCTTCAAACATAGAATAATAATCTTTTTGAAGGAGTCTCTTGACCTGGGTTATATCTCTGAAGGAAACTCATTTCCTGTGTCCTAACTCCCCAGTAGTCCAGACATTTCATACCTTACCTAATGTACACAATGATCCCCAGAGGCCACAAGGGAGACCTATTATATCTTCTATAGGTTTCCTTACTGAGAATCTTTTGGAATTCATGGATGCATTCTTACAAACCATGGTGGTTACTATACCTTCATATTTGAGGGACTCCATGGTGGTCCTGGAGGTCCTTGAACATTTTACATGGGATTCTGGTTACCTATGGCTCACAATCAATGTGACATCATTATACACCAGCATCCAACATCATTTGGGACTAAATGCTGTCCAATTTTTTATAGACAAGCAAGGGACTGGAGAGACTTTGAATTCAGAATTTGTGATTCAAGTATTAGAGGTAATACTTACCTCTAATTATTTCAACTTTAATTCTAGATTTTATCATTAAATGTGTGGGACTGCCATGGGGTCAGCAGTGACCCCCTCTTATGCAAATATCTTCATGGCATGGTGGGAAGAAATTTAAATCTTTGATCACAGACAGAACCCATTGAAAAGCCATATCAAACACTGAGGTCATTTTATTGACAACATCCTATCTATTAGGGAGGGGACAGAACAGCAAGCAGAGCAATTCCTTCATCTGTTAAACAGAAATTATTGGAATTTGAAATTTACATCATCATGCAGCAGGGAGTCTATTTCATTTTTAGACCTCTTACTTACAGATCTACCTAATGGCTCCATATTAAAACAGGAATATCATAAACCTACAGCAGGCAACTCCCTACTGAGAGCTGATAGTTGTCAAATGACAAATTTAAAGAATTGCATCCCATACGGACAGTTCCTTCGTATCCGTAGGAATTGTTCCACTTTGGAAATTTTTGACCAATAGGCAGAAGATCTTAAAATCAGACTGGAGGAGAGGTGATATGGCAGAGACTTGTTGGAAGAGGCATATCAGACAGCAATGAGAAAGGACATAGGTAGCCTTCTTGTACCCAAAAAGAGGAACACAAACTGTGATCATTGCATTCATTTCATAACAGAATATAATCCTGTCACACGTTAAATAACAGGGGCCTTGAAGAGGTTTTGGCTAGTTCTTGGAGCTGATGAAGATCTAGAAATGGTAGCCCAAAATGTACCCAGGACTGTCTACAGAAAGGGTACCAGTATCAAAGATAAAATGGTCCACAGTTACTGCCAGCCAGAAAATAAAAAATGTGGCACTTTGGGGGACCCACCCATTGGATTTTACAGGTGTGGGAAAGTAGAGTTGTGTAAGAACTTACCGTAACAGTAGATCTTCGAGAGCAGCTCTTGCAGCAGATTTTCACCATTAGAAATGAAGCAGGCAGGTGCCAGGACCCCATGGAAATTTTCTAGCTAGCAGTATTCAGTGGGGACCGCCTCTGACGTCGGTCCCGCCCTCGATGTCAGGCATAGCACATAAGGAGGCGGTCCCCCATAATCCTCAGTTCTCCCGCCGGAGACTCCAGACCGCTGGATGACATCAGAAGAGGAGACCGAGGATCCGCCATCAAATGGCAAACAGAGTCTGTAAATGCCTTATCCTAGGAGAAGGATGTTGCGACTATAGCCTACTTCCAGCGGGGATGGTGGGAGGGAAAGTACCTGCTGCAAGAGCTGTTCTTGAAGATCTACTGTTACGGTAAGTTCTTACGTAACTGTACTATCTTACTCCGAGAAACAGCTCTTGCAGCAGGTTACACCATTAGGACTGATTCCCAAGCAATACTGGAAATCACACACCATCAGGAGGAGGAAAGGTAAAAATCCTCGAATTATATCGAGCCTAGGACAGAAGTCCCTGAAGGACTGCTAGACCAAAACCTGCTCTTCTCCTCGATGCGATATCCAGGCTGTAATGCCTGATGAAAGTGTGGACGGATCTCCAGGTAGCTGCAGCACAAATAGCTGAGGTGGATACATTCTTCAAACCTGCAAAAGAGGTAGCCACCCCTCTGGTGGAATGACCCTTAACTGTGCCTGGTAGGGGTTTATTGTGCTTCTGGTAACAGAACATAATACACTGGATGAACCACCTGGACAGTGACTGTTTCGAAACAGGAGCTCCCATCATTCTGTGGGCAAAGGAGACAAAAAGCTGGTCCAATTTTCGGTGGTCTTTGGTTCTGGTCAGGTAGTATCTGAAACACCTGTGCACATCTAGAGTGTGCAGGAGGGCTTCTACTCGATTAGAGTGTTTCGGGAAATACACTGGTAAATCGATATCCTGATTAAGGGTGAGTGCTGAGACCACCTTAGGCAGAAATTTAGGATTAGTTCTTAGGGATATCCTGTCTTGGTGGAAAACCAAATAAGGTTCTGTCACATAAGTGCATGTAGTTCAGAAATTCTTCTGGCCGAGGTAACGGCAACTAAAAACAACGCCTTCCAAGATAGAAAATGTAGCTCGCAGTCCGCGGCTGGTTCAAAAGGTGGCAGTGTGAGCTGCTCCAAGATGAAGGGTAGATCCCATGGTGGAATTGGATCCTTAATAGGGGGCCTAAGGTGGAGGGCACCCCTCAGAAAGGCACGTGTTGTGTCCAATTGAGCTATAGTGCGTTGGCCTATAGGGGCGTGATAGGCTGAAATGGCACAGAGGTGTACCTTAATCAAGGAGTAAGCCAAACCAGAGTGGAAAAGGGACAGTAAGTAGTCCAAAACCAGATTCAGTTGGCAGTCCAAAGGCGATAAACCACGCACTTGAACCCATAAGCAAAACCTGTGCCATTTCATGGTGTAGGTCACATGAGTAGCCGGTTTCCTGGCGACAGTGAGAATGTCTGCCACCTCTTGCGAGACCCCGTGTCGCATCATGGCTATGTCTCTAAGAGCCAAGCATGCAGGTTCTGGGAACGTAGGTCCGGATGGTCCAAAGAACCCGCCTCTTGAGACAGCAAATGGGAGCTGATTGGTAACGGCACTGGAGGCTCCCGGGATACCTGATGTAAGAGAGGGAACCAGATCTCTCTGGGCCAAAAGGGCGCGATCAGTATAAGCATCGCTTGCTCCCTGTGAAGTTTTAGAAGAACTCTCTGGATCAATGAGAAAGGGGGAAAGGCATAGAGGAATCTACCTGTCCAGGAGAAGGACAACGCGTCTCGCCAGAAAACACCAGGCCCTGGATCTATCGAGCAAAAATTGGGCAGTTTTGCATTGGATGGGGACATGAAAAGGTCTAGTTCTGGAGTACCCCCTCTGTGAAACTGATCCTCTACTACATCCTGAAGTAATTCCCATTTGTGGACTCTGGCCTGAGAGTGGCTCAGGATGTCTGCAATGACGTTGTCCACTCCCAGAACATGAACGGCAATGAGGTTTGCACCGTGTTGCAAGACACAATCCCACACTCTCATGGCCCCCCCTGCAAAGTGGGTAGGAATGGGTGCCTCCTTGTTTGTTGAGGTAATACATCACCATGGAATTGTCTGTTTGTAACAGAAATGTACCCGGTGGAATCTCTGACTGGAAGGCCTGCAGGGCGTAAAGAACTGTACTCATCTCCAGATATTTATATGGAGGTGAGACTGTTGGTCTGTCCACAGGCCCTGCGACCAGACACTGTTGAGGTGTGCTCCCCAACCGAGCCCTGAGGCATCTGTGGAGAGTGTCACAGTCGGGGACAGTGCTATGAAGGGGACTCCCGCTGAGAGATTCCTCGAATCTAGCCACCATTGCCAATCTCGAATTACGGCCTTCGTGATCCGGATTGGATGCTGCAGATGGTCTTGCCTTTGGTCCCATTTTACCCTTAACATCCACTGGGTTACCCGCATGTGGAGATGGGCTAGCAGGACTGTTGCAATGGCCGCAGCCATATGTCTGAGCAGGCAAAGGACCAGTCTGGCAAAAACGGTCTTCTTCGCCGAAAAAAGTCCCTGATTAGGGATTTTATGTCCAGGGGAAGGAAAGCTTTCCCTTGGACAGTGCCCAGAGTTGCCTCTATGAATTGTAGAGTCTGGGACAGAACCAGGCTTGACTTCTCGTAATTGATGATAATGCCCAATGTCTCGAACAGAGACTGAGTGCAGTGAATGGCAGACATCAGGGCCTCCCGGGAGGGCACCATGAGAAACCAATCGTCTAGGTAGGGGAACACGTAGTGGCCTTGTCTCCTCAGAGATGTGGCTACGACTACCATGCACTTCGTGAACATCCGAGTTGCCGATGACAGCCCAAAGGGGAGAGCTTGGAACTGATAATGGCAACCCTGAAACTCAAAGCAATGGAACCTCCTGTGCGCCTGAGCAATAGGAATATACAGGTAAGCATCCTGCATGTCTAGGGACACTAGAATAGCGCCCTGCTTCAGCATGGGAATCAGACCTGGGAGGGTCACTATGCGGAAGCGTTTGTGCAGGACTGAGTCGTTGAGGTCACTGAGGTCCAGTATTGGACGGAGGTCCCCTGTCTTCTTTGGAACCAGAAAGAAGTGAGAGTAATATCCTAGTCCCCTCTGGTTCCTTGGTACATGCTCTATGGCTTCTTTTCCCAGAAGTACGAGCATCTCCTGCTGTATGAGCAGGGCATGCTGACCTGAGTAATGGGAGAGCAGGGGAGGTCTTGTAGGTGGGTAGTCTAGAAATTCTATGGAAATGGCCTTTCTTGACTATTTGGAGAACCCACCTGTCGGTGGTGATCGGTGCCACCCTAAAGTGGCGGTAGTCATTTAACCTTTCTTGCCCGTTGATCCAGAGGAAGGCGGGGGGGAAGGAGTCATGCTGTGGCAGCACTGGTCCCTGCGGGCTGGGCCAGCTTCATGTAACGTTGGCCTCTGCCTGGAGATGACTTGGCCTGGGCTTTATGAAAAAAGTGCCCCTTTGCTGCTGGCCGGAATGTGGCTGCTGCCTTTGTTGCCTGCTGCAAAAGCGGCTCTGGTTCCTATGAAAGGAACTAGGCCTGGATCTGTACATGGCCTGCACAGATCGGACTGCCTTCCCTGCATCCTGGAGTTTGATGATGACCTTCTCCGAGGATTCACCAAAGAGTACCTTGCTGTTGTATGGCACATCTAGAATATTCTTCTGTACATCCGGGGTGAAGCCAGAGACATGGAGCCAGGAGTGTTGCTGGAGACAAATGCCTAATGCTGCAGCTCTGGCAGAAGAGTCCATGGAATCGTATGCGGCTCTAAGTACTTGGGTCCCCACATCTGACCTGGTGCGGAGTAGGTTAAGGAGCTCCGCTTTCTGGTCACTATCGGGAAGCTTTTTGACCAGGTCTTGGACCTGTTCCCACAGGGCATTCTGAAACTGTACCATGTGGGTAAGGTAGTTCAGAGACCTGATGGCACATGTAGCATCCGAGTATGTGCACCTCCCCAGGGCATCCAATTGCTTGGATTCCTGGTCCAGTGGCTGAGTGCTCATATGCTGGGGCCTTTGAGACTGGTCATGTGAGGCTGTGATGACCAGGGAGTCTGCCAGAGGTTGCTTCGCCAAGTACTGGTCGTCTCTCAGAGCCTTGTACAGGTGGCCAGCCTTCTTCGGCACCACAGGAGTGGAGTGTGGGTGCTTCTATGTAGCCTTGGTGATGTCCGTGAAGGTATCCACCAAGGGTGGGTCTATCACAGGCTTTGGGTCTTTCTGCTGAAGATATCGGGCAAGGCATTGTCGTTCGGGGTCAAGGTCTTCAGCATCCCACCCCATGTTGTCCTGGATGTGCCTCATGATCTCAGCGAAAGAGGGATCATCCGTTGGAGACCTGGGGAGGTCATGTGGGTCAGGAGAGGAGATGCTGAGTGGAGAAGGAGATCTGGAGTAGTCTGAGGTGTCTGATCTGGAATCCTCCCCCGACGGAGTATACTGACGTCATCTGGGTCGTTTGGGGCTGGGAGACCCAGATGGAGATCTGGAGGGAGGCCTTCTCCTGTTTTTAGATCTGCCCCTAGGAGGTAGAGTCTGTTCCTTGGGGGTTGGTGGTCGTTCTGCTGGCCCCTTAGGTGGAGGAGGGGGTGTAGGAGGAGTAGGAGTAGGAGGAGGTTTGACGGGGACCACATCCTTTCTGATGGTGTCCCACCAAAAAGTAGAGTTCTTTAATTCTTCAATATTCATACTCAACGACGGGCCTGACGCTGGTGGTCTGTCACTGGGGTTGGGTGTTGGGTCCCCAGCTGTCTTCCGGTCTGGGGAGGGTTCCCATGGGAGCCCAGCATCCTCAGTGTCACCCGCCTAGTCTTGGGGCAGTGGGGTGTCCTGCTCCATCGATTTCTTATGACCGGCTCCGCCGATGAAGGGGGGGCTGTCTTCCACTCCGGAGAACCCGACGCCAGACTCCTGGCCGACGCCTTCAGATCCGGCGAATGCCCGGCCAGTGACTGGTGTCTGGCTGGTGTCATCAGCTCCTGTGAGCGCCTGGCTGATTTTGAATGTTTAGCCGAAGACGGGTGTTTAGCCAACATCGGGTCCGATGCCCTTTTCAGGGACGTCAGGTCTTTGGTCTTTCTGGGTGCAGGATCAGGACCTCTGGGTTGTTGGGAGACTGTCCTGGAGTTGGTGTCCCAATGTCGAGTGGAAGAAGAGGACTTATGGCACTCAGAAGACTTTGAAGAGGCCTTGGATGTGGTGGAAGAAGCCGAGGGCCTCAATGTCTTGATCGGCTTGATTGAGGAAGAGCTGCCTGAAGTCCAGACCTTAACCGGGGGGGGGGGCTGTGAATGAGCCCTGGAGGGAGAGCGGTCCAATCTGGAGCCGGAGCTGCGGGAGTCCGAGGCCCGAGTTGGGGACCTAGACCTCACCTTCTCCCGGTGCTTGTCCCGGTGTTTATGGGCCTTAGAAGAAGATTCTCCCCTGGAAGAAGGTTCTTGGTCCATCCTTTTTAATTTCTCTTCGAGGAGATATGCCTGTAGTGCCTTCTGACAGCGGATCCTGGTGCGGCTTTTGAAAACCCTTAGCAAAAAGTGCAGGCCTTGGTATCGTGGTCCGGGCCTAGGCAACGCATGCAGGAAGAGTGAGGATCCTTGAAAGGGATCTGTTTTCTGCAGGCACACTTAGAAAGATGACCCTGAAGTGATGGAGTTGGAGAGAACATCAGTTGTGCAAAGAAATTCACAGAAGTTCTGTAGTCGTCGTACGCTAGGTAGAGACCGAGAGGCCGATGCTGGCGAGTCGACGGTGGGAAAAGAACTGGGGACTATGGGGGACCGCCTCCTTATGTGCTATGCCTGACGTTGGGGGTGGGACCGACGTTGGAGGTGGTCCCCGCTGAATACTGCTAGCTAGAAAATTTCCGTGTGGTCCTGGCGCCTGCCGGCTTCAGTCCTAATGGTGTAACCTGCTGCAAAAGCTGTTTCTTGAAGTAAGATCTGTAATATTTGTAAATATTCATCCAAAGAAATCGTTTTACTAGCCCCTCTAATCAGGTATACCATGACATCAAACATTCCATTACATGTAGGACACCATTTGTCATCTATGCTTTATGGTGCCCTTGTTCTAAATTATATGTGGAGATGACAATCCGGTCCTTAAAGGAACACATACAGGAACATGTATGCTCCATTGGCAATTCTGAAAGAAATACACCTGTAGGCAAACATTGGCAGGAATTCCACGGAAGTGATGTTCATACATTTTATTTCTTGGGCATTGACCATATTCCAGTTCCCCCATGAGGGGGAGACAGGAAAGGTAGACTAGAGCAATTAAAGTAGGATTATCCATAAAATGGATGCCTGCATTCCACAGGGTTTAAATGACAGTTGGGACATTCATCCTTTTTTAAGGAAAAATGATTTGGCTATAATAAAGCCATGCTATATTACGGCAATTTTTCTTGTCCCTGTTACTTAGAGAGAGAAAAAAAAATATTCCAGTAGAAAATTTCTTTGAACTTGTAGTTGTTGAAATTGGTTACTGAACTATTCTTCTTTGATTGATGATTATATATGATCATATATTTTTATATTTCCACATACTGTAGAACTGTTTATTCTCATGCAAGTTATATTTAGCACACAGCACTAATCGTCTGCAAATGCACAAATTTAATTTTATGCTTTGCAATTAGCTCCTAATTTATGCCAATTGAAAATATGCAATTTTGGACAATTAGAGCCATTTTATTTTAGTGCGATTATCACTTAAGTGAATACAGCTATAATTATTTTACATCAAATATAACCTGTTCTACAGTATATTTGTACACATGGGGATCAATTCTCAAAGAGCCCCTAGACTTATGCGAGCTGCCCTCAAAGGAAGCTTGCATCACCGCCTAGTGTGCCAGGGACACTGCACCCAATTCTGTATTGGGCAGGTTCTCGGTGGCAAAGTCCAACAGCTTGCGGTGACTGAGGCTATACGGCAAACAGAAAGCACATCCTTAGGGTGTGCTGCAAGCTGGGGGGTGGCTATGCACCACTCTAGCCAGGTCCTGTGGCTAGCAAACCCCCACCATACTTGATGTTACCAGAACCAAAGTCCCTGACTCCCTCCCTGAACCCTGATATGCCGTTAAACCTGTAGCAACATCTGTCCCTTCCTTGGTCCCCACTGCACCAACTATACAGCCACAGTCCATGTTCTTTGGTGATCTAGTGGCCCCATCCACACCACAGCAGGTAGTACCCACCTCATATCCTATACAGAACCGGTGACTGGCACAGCACTTCCCTCACCGCAGCTGCCTTGCTGCCAAATGTACTGTTGGTGAACTGCTACTGGTACAGTGGGAGCTCACTGACAGTTGAAATGGTGGCAGAGATAAAAGGAGTTCTGTGCCGGTACCTGATTCCATTTGGGATGGGGGCAGGGGTGGACACTACCTACTGGGGTGGGGTGGGGGGCCACTAGATCACCAGGGAACATGGACAGTGGCTTTACAGTGGGTGCATTGAGGATCGAGGAAGAGGATGCTGATTGGGAATACCAGGACATTGGGGTTCAGGTTGGGGGTTGTGTAATGAAGTGACCTATGGGGACAATGGGGGACACTAGTACAGCACTGCCAGGGACTTTGCTGCCATACAGCACTCCAGTCAACTCTCCCAGGAGGATTAATCTAAGTACCCTTAGGCCAGCCCTGGCTGGCCTAAGGGAACTTAGAAGTTCTTCCACTGGGAGCGTTATGAGAATCCCAAGTGGGGGGCAGTGGCAGCTTATGTCTGCCACATGTCCCCTTGTACCGTGTCGCAGTCCTTTTGTGTGTGCACAAGCGGTGCAAGTCCTGTTTGGGGCAGGCAGCCTGTGGTTGACCCAGGCTGCCTCTGAGAATAACTCTAGGGTTATTTTCGGATTCAAGGTGCCACTTGCACCATTCATGTGTGGTAGAGGCACCTTTTGCCACTCTCGGGGCTTTGAGAATCGGGCCCATGGTGTTTTAACTAATGCAAGGCTTCTCTCTTTGTCTCTATTTGTTTGTTCCCTTTCCCTTTTTTTAGGTCTCGTAAAACATTTGATGCCTCCCAGCCTGGGCTACCATTTTTGTGATCCAATCAGCTTGCACTGCATTATTTTCAAAGGGGTTTGCAAGATGAATGCCTATCGAATTGATTGTTCCAAAAGGACAGGAAATACGCTTTCCATCTTGGACATTTACAACTGAAGCAGAATACACACTATCATATGTACCATTTTGAAGCATTTCTTGCTAATATCCCCCTCCCCCTACTTCCCTTCTTTTTGAATTTGCATTTTGCACTTTCAGGATCTACATAGAGAATAATGTATGGTCTTCTATCGTTAACTGGTTTGTTAACCATCGAGAGGTTGCCAGGGAGAACATGTAAACTTCGAGAGCGAAGCTCGAGAGGTTTTCGTCACCATGGCAATCTCTAGATGGTTAACCAAACCGGTTAACGACAGAGGGACCATACATTATATTTTATAGTGTATGGTCCCCATAAACTGGCAAAACAAACTAATATGGCTTACTGTTAGCCCCACCGCGGATGTTCTGGGTCATTTTCTGGCCACTGCGCTGGTTTCAGGAAGGCCGTCTGTGTGCAAGATCACAGGTACACGCATGCACAGATGGGCTCTGTTTGTAATCCCATTGCTTTGACGTATTCGAGAGGTTTATAACCATTTACATCATAGCGATGGGATTATCAAGAAATAATTTTGCCACTTTTTAGCTGTAATAAGGGCGCACCATACATTATATGGTTATCTTAGGCATAGATGTTTACCTAAAAGTCATTTTTTACTCTGACTTATTGCACCTTACACTTGTGTTTCACACTGGAGTTTTGTGTATTGATAAGCACTTTATATTTAAGATGATTCTGATAAGGAGATGTTAATATTTTGTTACTATTTATGTGCTTCTAATGGAGGTCAGCAGTGTTGCCCACGGTCAAGTAACATTTACTAGTTATTATATAATGGCAAGAATCCTAGTCTCTGATTGGTCAGTTTGGGACTAGACGCATGATGTTATCCCAGCACAACATTACGGGTCTAGTCTCAGCCTCACTGTGAACCTGTAGAGCATTGTTTGGATGATGACCTCTTTTTTCGCATCTTCTCTTAAACAAAAATGTTCTTCCACAGAAACAAAAACATTCTTTAAAATGCTTTTTTTTATTCTGTATTACAACAAGCCATTGTATAATAGCAATAATGCCCTCCAGGGTGTGTGTTGAGCTGGGATAACATCACGCCTCAGGTATTGGACACACTCAGCCTGCGGCTTCGAGCCCAACCACCTGAAGTGTGACGTTATCCCAGCACAACATATTCCCAGTCGGGCATTATTGCTTAAATCTATTTCAGCTGGTTGTTGCCCTAATTAAGGCCATCTATGACTTGACAACATTGCCCCTCTGAGGAAGAATCTAAGTGATTCAAAGCGCCGGGGAGTTTGTCTCATTCTGTCACCCTTGGCCCCCCCACCTCACACTAATAAATTCTGCACTCAATGTTTACCTAACCATCTGGATTTGGATTATTCTCTGTTTATCACACAGTGATTTTCCTGGATGTTTTGTTGACTGATCTTTCTGCTGCTGCATGACTGTTTAGACTTCTCTTGCCTTGAGCACTGGTTCACTCCATTCTTCCTATGTCACCTAGCATCACTGCCTGCAAGAGCCCTCAACAGATGCTAGTATTTTTAGCAGCAAAGTGACACTGAGTGTAGGACTGAAACTAAAGGCTTATGGTGTAGGCAAGAGCATGCCCTCCTTCCACACAGATCACAAAACCAGCACACAGAAAGAGCCATGAACAAATAAATCCACAGGCACAAATGTTCAAATTCAACTCTGCAGATGCAGGACAGTTAAAAGAAGTTTTTATTTTTTTTTATTTTTCAAAATATGTTTACTTTCTTGTTTTCGTGTTAAGAAAAAAAATCAATACCAATCACTCAAATTAAGCACTGGGTATAGCCAGCTCCTACTGTGTATCCCGCTACACTTCTAAGAACTGCACAGAACACAGTCCTCACGGTCTGTTTTGTGTTGCAGTATAACCATGTGATCTGCAGCTGTGCAGCTTACTTCGTATGACAGAAATACTGAATGACTCATTGTCGTGAAAGTCTTCTGAACTTTGCCGGTGAAGTATTAACTTCACAACTTTGCAAAATCCTCAGTGGTGTGAAGTTCAGCTCTCTAGTGTTGGGTTACGAAATGAAGTTGGAGGAAATTTGGATCCAGAGGAATGGTGAAATGGTTTTTATTACTCGAGGATACGGAGGTGTTTGCCAACACCATGGATGGGCTCAATGTAGCAGACAATACTTTGTGGTGGGAACTTCCTGTTTTCTGACACCGACGATGTCTCCCTGTGCTAAACTAGAGATGATCTGATACCAAATTTGCATTCTGTGAACACACTGATATCTACCACTTTGGACACTGGCAAAGCAGATCCAAAGGACATCCATTTCCCATTGACATTTTTGCCTTTCGACATCATAATGCAGCACTTTCTGCAGTGACCACACACAGCATGTCCAAGTTGTTGGCAAGCCACATGACCTGAGGCAACCAATCAGCAATGCTGGCTTTCATGGAATGACCTGGCTACTGAGGGAGTTCAAAGGACTGCGTGAGCTGCTTGATCAAACATCTTTTCTCTCTGGTAGAAATGAAGTGCTTATACTAGGGGACATAAATATCAACTGGCTGGGTAATATGCAGTCCTTGTTCCTGTCCAGGCCACAAAGATTCAGCCTGCACCAGCTGATCTCTGAGCTGATGAGGACTGCTCCACACTCAAATACTAGCACCCTGCTAGACTGGATAATGGCAAACCATCCTGAGCACATAATTACTGCAGGTACTTTACATGATGCCATCACTGACCATTCCCCCACTTTCTTTATATGGAGCAAAGCTGGGCCAGCTCCAGCTCCAGATAATCCCCATTTCATTACTTTCCACAACTTTGCTAATTTTGATTGTCACTCTTTTCTATAAGATGCCACTGGTATTGACTGGTCCACTCTGTACAGGGCTGGTGATGCTCAGCCAGTCATAAATATCTTCATAGCCAATTTTTTAGCACTGCAGGATAATCACTGTTGACTTGTAACTCGCCGTGTTAAACATAGGCAGACCCGCTGGCTACTGTAGTTAAAAAATGCATTATGTGCAGTGTGGGAGTGTTTTAAAGATGGCACCACAAATCTTCTGAAATCTTGTTTTCACAGTATTTAAAAACGTCCAACAAGAACATAAAGAATACTGGATGGGCAGTTATGCACAACCAGTGTGTTCTGCCACAGAGGGGTTCTGATTCCCTCCGACCTCGAGAGTGAACCTTGAGAGGGCCATGGGAATGAGAACCCCAAGGTGACAGAACACATTGGTTGTGCATAAAGTTGCTCATCCTGTTTTTTTTTTTATATAGTGTATAGTATTATGTGAAATATGTGCATTGCGTTTTTTTCTCTTTTACAATGAAACTGACTTGTGCAGTCTCTAGAGGTTCTAGAATGCTGTTCTACCACAGACAGGTACAATCACATTCCATGACCTTTGAACTGTGGTACAACAGCATTTTGAAAAGGATGGATTTCTATATAGAGCAATGCTCTACAATACACTATAATAACTAATAAAATTATAATAAAATAAAAACCATAGAAGGACACTAGCTTTAGAAAATAACACATCCTTTTAATCATCCTCCTCCTCCTCCCCATCATAAATCACGTTTTCCTCCTCAGGCGTCACTGCAGCATTTGGCTGACATCAGCTTCTTTCCTGTCTGTACACTATATCAAGTACAGTAGATCTGGTATCCATCATTATAGTAGATGGTACTGGTGATACCACTTGCTTATCAGAGTCATAGCTGCAGAAGGTTGCAATACTCTTTAAAGAAGTGTAGAAGGGGTGTTTCTCATGCAACTTTCAGACAGGTTGAACAGCATTAGATCAGACATGAAATTCTGCATGGGGCACTACTTGATCCCAGTTATAAAGATTTGAATATTTCCCCATTGATGCAAAGCCTATATCAAGCAGAAATGGTTACATACACTTCTGGAGGTGCAGCAAAGACAGCGTGAAGAAACCAGCAAGAATACATAGTCTCCTAGTAGTACTCCATCTCCACTTCTGCCTACTTCGTGTGAGGATTAGATCCTGAGAATCTCAAATTCTTAGCCTTCCTCAAACTCAGCTCACAAAAGATCAACTTAAAGTATTCATTCAATTATTCACACATTCAAAAAATTACATCTGCTAATATTTCCACTCATATATCTCCTGGTGGCAAATCTCCCTGAACTCCACTGCACTGGCACCACAGTCAGGCTCACCATTACCAGCAGTAGGGAGACCACTCCTCTTCCTGATCACACTACAACAGCTTTCACACTGTCATCGCCAACAAGCTTAACATGATCACATATGCCACTCAGGACACAGAGCACATAGAATTGTCCAGCCTGAGCAATACACATGAGAGATCTGAGGAAAACTGGAAACATTGGGAGAGAATGTGAGATTGGATTCTGAAAAGACTCATGATCACATGTATATCTTCAGCCAATCAGGTGGAAGTATCCCAGGTAATGAGTCAGGAATACTGCAATATATAATGAATAGTTGTATTTTAATTTTTGACCTCCAGCTCTCCTGTGACTCAGGACCTTCAGGTACCTCCTGATCCCCCCCGCCTTCCCTAGCCATGACCACCTACCACCACAGAGCCTTGGCTTGCTCCCAAGGGTTGGGCCAGGTTGGGGGGGGACACACCTGGACATCTTGTCTCATTAGGCAGTGTGTATGCTGGGGAGGTGTGGGATCCCAATATACAGGGGCCATCATCACAGAGGTTCTGGAGTGATGGTCTTTTTGTGCCTCAGAACATTGCATGCACTGGCATCATGACATGCCCATGCATGCTATGCACTTATCCACGTGCCGACATCTGCTACATCCTCCCTTCTTTATCCATCTCCAGTTGAACTGCCACCTGTGGTCACCCAGGTAGCAGTGTCACAGTGGTGAATGAAGCCCCCCCTCTGATGACTTGAACTCATTCCCGAAGTTTGGTCACCAGCATTGTGAGTGATAGCACTACTGCTGTGCTGACAGACTGGCCCCATATAATGAATTGTAACAACTATCATTCACACTAAGCCATAGTCGTCTTAATGGGTTTTGCAGACACTGTCACAACAACACAAACAGTAATCCACAATAAATGTATGCCAACTGCACTTGCCAGAAGTAAGCTACAGTAATTAATATTCATTACTGGCCTCAGTGCTTCCCACCCTACAGACTTCTTTGCCCCATGCTAATTACTGCATAAGGCACTTAAGTGGTTTGGCTGAATTCAACAGAATTGATGTGCCTCTGGAATTTTACTTATTTATTTATTTATTTATTTATTTAGTTTTTGTTAACCGGATAAGTGCACTAGCCAGCAAGTGACTGTTTTCAGGCACGACCCGGGAGGTAAAATTACAGAACATAACGATACAGTAAGGATAACGAAAATACATGATGCACAGAAATACAAGAAGATACATATGGCAGGATACAATGCATGACAAAGGAAAATACAAGGCAAAATACATTTCAAGGACATTTACATTGAGCATACATAATGTGCATTGAAGGACCTAGGAAAGGGAGAGGATAGGTGTAGGGGTAAGCCAGAAACAAGATGGAAAATGACAAAAGGGGAAGGTGAGGAGGTGAGGAAAGGATAGAGGGAAGGATAGAGGGCAAAGGGCCAAAACAGGGGGCTAAAGAAATGGCTAAGAATATAAGGACAGAGGCGGTGGCAGGAATAGGAGGTGGGAGGGAGTAGAGGAGGGATGGCGGGAGAGGAGGGAGGGTGAGGGGTTAAAGAGAAGCCGGCCGCGGTGGTATAAGGTTCCAACCTGGCGTCAGTCGGTGGAGCCGAAAGACGGCAAGCAGAGAAAGGGTGATAGGGGTTACAGCATAAGACGGCTACAGCGGCAAAAGGTAGCAGAATGCGGCCGGGCTGGTGGAACCGATAGACGGAGGGCAAGGGTGATGATGCCGGTAAGAGGAGGAGAGAGAAGCTGAAGACTACGGTAATAGCGGAAAAGGCACAACGCCAAGCCAAGCCAGTGGAACCGAGAGACGGCAGGGCAGGGAAGAAGAGGTCGGTGGGAGGCGGCAATTTGATGGCAAGTGGAGGTAATAGGGAACAATGCTCAGCTGGGAGGGTGGGACGAGCGAACGGGCAGGGGTGACTCAGGAGGAGGTAAAGGCGAGGCAAGCAAGCAGAGAAAGGAAGGGGAAGGGGGAAAAGGAGAGTGCAGGAGATGTGGTCGGGGGGGAAGAGAGGAGCAGGGGAGTTGAGTGAAGGAAGGCTGAGAGGTAAGGGGAGAAGAGAACAGGGATCAAGGGGAAGCCAAGTGGTGGCAGGAAGTAAACAACAACTTGTAAATGGCAAAAGCTAATATTTAGCATACAGTCAAACAGATTCAAGCAGCAATTATAGTAAAACACCACATAAAACAACCATTGGGAAAGGCACTAGTGCTAGCAATAAGGAAGTAGGGAAAACAGGTTAAGAGCAAGGGGATCAGGTAGGATCAAAGCAAACACATTTGTCCAAAGCAGTAAGAAAAGTCCTGAGTTTGCCCTTAAAAGTTGCATGAGTAGGGACATCCCTTAGTTCCTGAGGCAGCAGGTTCCACAGGTGAGGAGCAGCATAATGGAAGGAGACCATGCCCTTTTTTGTCCAACAGAGGGGGATAGATAATAAGGTCTGATCTGCAGATCTAAGGTTCCGTGTGGGAATAGCTGGTCTAAGGAGTTCTGATAGGATAGCAGGTTTGGATGTCCTTATGATGGTATCTGATAGATTGTACAGGTAGTATTGTCTGGTAGAGGAGGGAGAGCCAGCCAAGGTCTTGATATAGTTGGCAGTGATGCTGCAGTCGAGGTGCTTTGGATGCATACCTGCATACATTATTGAAAGTAATGTCCCACAGATGCAGTGCAGATTTATTGGCCAAAGACAGAATTGGACAACCATATGTAAGGATTGGCAACAGTATACCTCTAGCTACTGCCAGTTTAGCAGCAGGGGTAAGGAGGTAGTTGGTTCTGTAGCAGTCCCTAACTTGCAATTGACTGACTTGCAAGTATCCTGGATGTGTGTTTTTAGGTCCAAGGTTTGGTTGAGGTGGATGCCCAGGTAACGGAAAGAAGTGACAGGTTCTAGTGGGTTCCCATCAATGTCAGGAACAGAGATAGTCGAAGGACATGATCTGAGCTTGTGAGTGGGGCCAAATAGCATGACTTTGGTTTTGTTTGTGTTTAAAACAAGGAGTTGAGAGTTCAGCCAGTGTTGTACTGAGTGGAAATCAGCAGTGAGGACAGCATTCAGTTCCAGGACGTTGTCAGAGTGAGCATAAACGACCAGGTCATCCGCATACAGCAGTGAGTGACCAGTGGTTACCATCTCTGGGAGATTATTTACGAATAATGAAAATAGAAGAGGGCCAAGTATGGACCCCTGAGGGACACCAATGTTGATGACAGCACTGTCTGAAATCGCTGAATTAAACTTCACAGCCTGGGTTCTGTTGGTGAGGTAGCTTTTAAACCAGGTAGTTGCTGGAAGGGAGAAGCCTAAGGTACTGAGGGTAGAGAGTAGTAATGTATGATCAACCAGGTCGAAAGCTTTGGTTAAGTCGATGAAGACTGCCCCTGTTAACTTCCCTCTATCCATGTTTGTGACAATGTCAGAAGAGAATTTTACAAGTGCAGTCATGGTGCTGTGATGCTTTCTAAAGCCATGCTGGGCTGGACTGAGCAGATTGAAGTTCTCAATGTATTCTGTGATTTGTGTTGATACTATTTTTTCCAGGATTTTGTTCAGGACAGACAAAATAGCAATAGGCGGTAGTTAGATGTATTTTTGCTACCTTTCTTAAATACAGTGATTCTGGCTGCTTTCCAGACTTCAGGGACAACGCCATTGGAGAGAGAGAGGGTGGTGACTATTCTTGCTAGGGGGCCAGAGATGTAGTGAGAAGCCATTTTTAGTAGCCTTGGTTCCAAGCCATCGGAGCCAGTGCTTACCAATGGCCCACTTTTCCTGCCCATATGCTTATTTATTTATTTCTTTATTTGTTTACCAGGTAGGTGCACTGATCCAAAGGACCATTTTCAGGCACAACCCGGGCCATAGAGATGGTACGAAAAATAGTACATACAAAGGTTAAGTATAGACAATTAAAATTACATACAGGAATAGTTAACAAAAACAATTGCATTGATGTACATTGGAAGCAACAAATGAAGTACAATGTTCAAATAAAGTGCAAGGGTACATTGGTAGAAAAGAAATGACCTGTAAAGTGCAGAGTTCAGTTATGCTTATCAGTTAGGGTGGCCTTGTTCATTGCCAGCACTTGAGAAGTCTATGTGTCAGTAACTTTAGTGGCATACTGACACATGCAGAATAACAGGAAACATTCAGCACATGTCATATGTTATTACCATGTTTAACTTTTTTGTGCTGCTCATGCCCAGGACATTATTTTGAAACCCAAATTAATCAAAAAAACACTAAATTGCTTGAAAGGGTCCTATAAGATGGTAAGCACTATTACCCAGCAAATTATTGTAATTTGGGGCCCATACATCATTGCTATGTGCATGAAATAGCACACGCCCATCAAGGAGGAATATTCATAATGACAGTACACCCTGTACGGTGTGTGTGCTACCTGTACAAATAATGGGCGTGGTAGGGCCACACAAAGTGTACATGCACACTGCACCACAGCTCCTTGCTGACAACCAACACCTAGGAGCAAAGGGGGGTGGTGTGTCCCAAATGGGACAGATCCTTTACTTCATGGTGCCATCTTTAATGGCCTTTGATTTAATGACCACACAAGGCATGAAAGGCACTATGAGGCCATTGGCATATCATTATGTGGCCATTTGCTGCTCCTCTGTGCTTTTGTATGTGAGAAGGCATTGTGTAGAGCTTTGAACATTGCCCCCACCCTCACCCAGTTCCTGTTGTAGAGAGAAATACAACTCAGATCATTTAGTGGTACACCTGTCATCCTGATCCCCATTGGAAAAGGATGCACATGCTGTTAGTTCAATGGTGCTCCTTCCTACCCAATCCCTATTGTAAAAGGAAACATACTCTGGTAGTCCAGCGGTACCCCCACCCACCTCAATAGCTGTTGTAAAGCAAAACATACCCTGGTAGTCCAGTAGTAACCCCCACCCTAATCTCCTTTGTAAAAAGAAACTTTCCCTGATAGTCCACCAAACCCCCCTCCCACCCTATCCCCATTATATAATAATGAATCCTCTCTCTGGCCTACCCACTCAGCACCAACTACCCCACCCTTATCTGGCCATACCTCACCAGAAAATGTATGTTGATAAATGCAGATAGAGTGCTAGATGGTGCCTGGCACAGATCCTCCTCTCCCCACCTCGGCTGGCCACCATGTGAGTGACAGAGACCCTGCACACACTGTTTCAGATGCTCTACATTTTGAGGCATCTTCAGTAAGTTCCTCCTTTCCCTGAGACCAACAGTGGCTCCAAGGATCTATGTTCCAAGGGTTCTTCAACAAGCCTCTATATTCTCCTAGGTTCCAAAATGGCCTAGTGTTATCCTTGTCTCCTTTTTCTCTTAAAATCTACAAGTGCAACTAAGCCCAGCAACATTGTCAGCTGCGATCACAATATCATCCTCCTCATATCACAAAATAACTTAGTCTTGTGGAGCTCTATCCCATCTCCAGAATTCTTAAACGCTGTCTTCATGCGACTCTCTAAAGTACATGCAGTACATTTGGGTAGAATACATAAAAGAGATAAGACTGATGCAGCATAGAGATAATATATACAGTGATAAAGTTCACAAAATGGGAAGGGAAAATCCTGCATACTGATTGGTTGTTAGCCATACATTAGAAGTGTCTAATGTACTGTATGGCTAAAAACAAGTGCTGGCCAACTGGACGCAGGAATGAAAAGAAATCTATTTGCCTGTAGAATTTTTAAAAAGTTGCAGCCACCATTTTTTCTCCTCACTTAGTTCACAACTCCAGTTCAGTGGCTCATTTTTCTCTAAACATACAGACTGACTTGTACACAGCAGAAAAGCAGTATTTCATGGATTCTGTTAAGTAAAGTGATTGTCAGATCTGAATCACGTATATGGTCTGCTGTGTTGTTTCTTCATTCTTACAGAGGCAGTCATGACCATGGCTGTGACACCCTCCCCCTCCTTCACTGGACTGTGTTTTGTAGAAAGACTGACTTTACTATATATATATAATATATTATTTTTGTATCTTCCATTTTTTACACCATCCCATAAGGAACTCTCTCAAGCATCTACCGTTGCTCCCAGCTCTACTTCCTTGCCTGAAACACCTCTCGCTCCTGGCACCAGCACGGTGATACTCCCCGGCTCTGAGCCCCCGAGGTATGGCTGCCCTCTCCGCCCAGGGCGCTCTATCTAGAATTTGGCATGCCAAGCTGGGCTTGGTCCAGGAGAAGAGGATGCCCAGCAGTTGGAGTGTGGCTGTGGGTGGTGGTGCTTTTGCCTATCCCCATGTACGGGGATTTGTTGCATAACTGTTTCCCCTGGGGATGTGGCATGCAATGACGTCTGGCACGGTTTCCTGCTGTCATCTGCCACACTTCCTGCCCCTATGATCTGGCTGGTGATCCTGCAGTGCCCCCAATCTCCATTTGGGGTTGCTGGGACACTGAGCAGCCCCAGGATCCCTCCCAGAGAGAGGAGAGCAGTGCTCCAGATGCTCAATCCTCTCGCTACCCTGCCGACCCCCAGCTGCCCGAATCAGTCACTGAACCTGGGCCACTGGCATGGCACGAGGTGTGGCATCCAGCACCTCAACCCTCAGTGCCACTGGGCCGGCCTGACTTTACTATATTTAAATACATAACTGAAAGTAAATGCTCACATTAATTGTACAAAACTTGCTGTTAGAAAGCTGAATTCTTGTCTGTGCAACATTCTGTAGATCACTCTGCCAAAAGTCTCACTTGCAACTAATAAACAATTGAGCCATGGCAACCAGATTCTTAGTATGGGAAACCAACTATAACTACGGTGTCCACAATAGCGCAAAACACCTAAGGGCAAAAAACAAACAAACAAACAAACAAACAAAAAAAAAAACTAATAAAAAAAAAAAAACACAGCAAACTAATGCAGGCAGAGTAACTATTTTACATCAAAATATATTGAATATTGTTCTATTTTAGTATTTAGACCTACAAATGTAATAATTTTAAATAAATGAATACATAATACTGTGCCCTATTTCATAAGCACAATAAGACACTCTGGGGGTGCACATTACTATGTCCCTGGCCATGCATAAGAAATGTCTAATTCATACCCTCTCGTGTCTTATTGCTTACATATGGCATACAGAGAGACTGTCTTTGAATAATCAACTAGAAAACCAAATCTTTAGTATATCAACAGTGATTGTGGTGGTGTTTGATAGCATAGCAACAACTTTTCTTAATGTATTGCATTGCCTTCTCCCTGTCTGTGGTGTAGCAGACAATAAATATTTCTCTTGCTTTTATGAGTTTGTCTTCTGCCTCTCCTTGAGGTGAGATGACTGCTGTAGAATTACCATCAGAAGAACCACCCAGAAAGAATCAACCCATGTTTTTTCTCACTGCATGGCCCATCTGTTCTCTGTCATCAGAACACTAGTGTAAGAAACCGGGGATAGATTTTTGGACTGAGAGGAGATACTGCTGTAGCTGAAACACTAGTACAACTGGGAGGATGAGAAACTGGTGTAACTGGGGAGATACTGTCATCTGTAACTTGAAGGAGACACTGGCCTAGCTGGGATTAGAAACTGCTGCAACTGAAACACTGGCTGGTGCAACTGCTAGTAGGTACTGGTATAACTAGCAGCTGATCCATGCAGAATTGGGGTGGGAGGTGACCTTGTTGTAACTGAGACACTGATATAACTGTGAGGGGCACTGTAGTAACTGGGAGTACACTACTGCAGATGGGGCACTGTAACACTGGCATTACTGTGAGGGGACACAGGTATCCCTGGGAGCAGACACTGCAGTAACTAATATACTGGCCTTTCTGGGAGATAACTAGCAAAGCTATAGGACAAAGAAATATGGAGCTAAGTGGAGTATGGAGTGTGTTTATAATAGTGGTCAGGTAGCCTAACTACACAGTCACAAAGGGTTAATGCACACTCACCATGTACCTAACAAATGATGTTGGCAACTGGAAGGTAGAAGAAACAGCATACAGTTGAAATTGACAAATAAAGGCATCTGTAATTACACGGAATGACAAAATAACAGTAGTCCAGCAGCCCCAGTGGTTCAATGTCATGCTGTCTCTATGTCATGGGGTGGCAGCAAGGCTGTACCATACCTGTTCAAGAAAACAAAGCCAGGGAACATCTCCAAAGCAATCATTGTACCTGGGCTTGGTAAAGTGCCAATTGTCAGTCTGGCAACAGCACGGCAGGGAGAAGGTAACAGAATCTCCACCTAATGCATAATTGTGACATAAAACACCCAAGTGAAATTACCAACGTGAAAGACATGAAGCAAAGATCAGATAGTACTTGCTTAAAATTGATTGCAAAACATTTTTTAAACAGAGAGCAATATAAACCAAGCGTTGTTACATTCAGTACAATAAAAAAAAAAAAATTAAGTAATTCAGAGCAGTTATGTCTGGTACCTGTGCAGGCAGTTCCTGCAGAAAAAAAAAGCAAACATGTGAGGCTGGTGGGGAAATCACCAGCAATATGCAGCCACAAAAATTTGCATAGGGACTTCTAACCCAGAAGACTTATACCAACAAGGGGCTGAGTATAAAAATGGATGCAAAAGGGTCGGAGCATGATATACATGATGGTGGTTGTGGCATTGACTTTTGTGGTTCTGATTATGCTGCAGCTTTGGCCTGCAGGAACATGCTGGAAAAAAAGCAAAACAAAAGGTGAGGAGGATACAGCACAGGACCGTGCACCAGAATTGGCTCATTTAGGAATTGCACTAAGTGCAGGGTTCAATGTTCCCTCCATGCAATCTATTGTTACATCCATTCCCTGTACCATACCCTTTGTAGCCAGTGATTCCTGCCACTTAGGCTGCATCCAATGGTTTGTACATTTTGTTTGGAAATGGCTATGCATCCCTATCTTCCCAAGATATTTTCCAGTCTTACTCCTGCTAACCTTTGCTTTGCAAACAATATCTGGTGTAAGCCCCCCTTAATGGACGGTCTTATTGCTCTCATTAGGACCCCCTTTCCCCCTACTACCCTCCCCCTCAGAGCTAGGGAATTCATTAGTGCTCTGTGAGTTAATACCTGCTGAACACCTCAAAGTGGCAGCAGAGGGCAGGTTTAGGGAGGCATATAAGGCTGGAGACAAGAAGTTTCACTGTCTTTTCCAGCCCAGGCAGTAGGCCTGGGGCTGGAGGGGGGATGGCAGGTGAAAAGGGAGTTCGGCAGTCCATGTGGGCCACTGGGGGACGCCCCCAAAGTGCAGATAGGGATGGCTTTGGCAGTGATGTGGTGCTGAGGAGTATTGGAGGCAGCTCTGTGGAGAGGATGGTTAGCCAGTATGCCTGTGTCATTGGGATAGGGACAGTGTTGGTGGTGGTGGTGTGCCAGGATAGACAGGAGCCCTTAGAGATCATGTTAGTAGTGGTTGCTCAGGCCGCCAGGGCTGTGGGGGCATTGGCAGGGTCCCCACGGGGAGCAAGCCAGTGACAGTGGCTCTTCTCCATACCCAGCATGGCAGGGTGGCCTGAGCTTAGATGGAGCCAGGGGGCCTTTCACCCAACTTGTAAGGCCTGCATGGAGGAGCAGGTCCTGGGACACTGGCATTAAAGGGACAGGTGGGTTGCAGGACTTGGGACAGGCCTTGGAGGGTGCATCTGGTGGGGGTTTAATGCAAGCCCAGGGTGTGTGGACAGAGAAGTGGAGCAAGGAGCTGTGTACCCCTCCTTCCAAAATTTGCCATCTAGGAGCACTGAGAGAGGTGGGCTAGTCAGAGGGCATGGGCGGCGGCAGGGCCAGGGTCCCTTCTGTGGCAGGGTAGCCTGAGTGGGGTAGCTCAAGTGCTGGAACAGGGCCAGCTTTTGGGTCTGCAGAGAGAGAGAGAGAGAGAGAGAGAGAGGGGGAGAGAGAGGGACAGAGAGAGACAGAGAGAGACAGATGCGTGGCGGACGTGGGATTGGTGCCATGAGTCTGGTAGCACCAGGCAGGTTCAGTGTGAAGCCAGGGAGGTTGGGTTACAGGGTGTGTGTCACAGGAAAAATTCCTGGCACCCTTAATAGATTTGGGCCAAGTTCCAGGGGCCAGGTGGGGGAAGCAACCTGCTTTCCAGTGCCGGAGTTGGGCAGCAGACCAGTTTAAGAAGGTTGTGTGGGTAACTTAGAAAAGCAAAAGAGAGAGTTTGGCTTACCAGCATCAGGGATCCAGGAGCTTGGGGGTTTCTTCTGGTTAAGTGGATCCTTGGGTAAATCATCCAAGCAGTTAGAGATGAAATCCTGCTTGTATTGCCTGTGATCTATTTGTGCTGCTCAAGAATGTCCAGCTAGGGTAAATTGTACAAAGTTCAGATAACCCCATGGAGCTGCTTTATTTATTTGGTGGAAGATGAGACCCCTGCATTCCTGGAATCATTTGGGGTGCAGGAGCTTATATAAAGAAACTGGTTTGGGAAGAAATTGGTAGTGATGCTCTCCTTATATGAGTTAGACAAGGAGGACAAATGAAATAGAAACCCCCCCTCCACGTGTCTAATTTATTTCACAAGTTTTTAATTCCAGAAGGGTTCCAGCAAGCTGCATCGGGACCAAGGGGCTCTGGGGCTTAGAGGAGACAAGAGGTTGCAGCATGGAAATCCTGATCTAGTAGACAGCATTTGGGGAGACTCCAGATTTGCCATGGTGAGATTGAGAGTGCACTTGGAAGTGAGGCAGCCAAAAGATAGGACAGCTCTTTTCCTATTTTGTTTAAGGGTGCACTGGCTTGGGTTAGCGCTTTAGCTGTGTCCCCCCCCCCATGCTCCTTGGACCATTTGTAAAGTGAAAGTATGCCCCTAGACAAGGGGGCGGAGGGAGGTTACACTGGCAAATAGAGACATCAATCATTATTCAAAAGGGCTTGGGATAAAGAGTACACTAGAAGAAATTCTGCAAGGAAAAATACCAGCTAGGACTCAGGATCACCTTGGATCTTTGGATCTCAAAGGCAGACTTGATGGAACTTTGGTCTCCTTCTGCCGTCACCTTTCTATGTTGCTATGTTTCTATCTGAGCCACTTTATCAACTGGAAAGAAAGCCCACAAGTGATTTGATAGTTCCGCAGCTTTTCATGGGGGCCTAGGGATGGGCAGGTCTGATTCATCATGCTACTGCAGCTAATCATGATCATCACCATTTTCAGTACCACCAGCATGTCCCCTTTTGTCTTAAGGTCTTCTCATGTTTCCTTCCTTATGTGGTGGCACTGGAGGGAGCTTCCAGTTACATGGGTTGGGGGGTGGCATGGTGCTGGAAGATGCAGACACATGTTAGATAGCTGGCTGCTGTACTGATATAACCATTCAGCATTCCATTCTGACTCCTAGAAGTCTAGCCATATTATTGCACAGCTCATGGAATTATTTTGGATTGGAATTCAACACACAACCACTAAATGTTGCCGGAACAGCAGAATTTAAAGACTGCTACAAAACAGTAATGACTGATGCTGTTAGGTAGGAGGAGCAGTATCACTTTAGATAGACAATTTCTACTGCCAATACAGCTTTGACTCTTTCAGTATCCCATAGAAGATGATACTCATGAGGATGCATTGCTCATGGAATAAATTTTCGCAGAATTCTGTAGTGAATGTTGATAATAATCTATTGGAATGCTGAATAAGTGCTATGTTAACTTTAGGTGAACTTTAATTCCACAGTTTGCTATTCATTCTATAGTTCATGTAATATTATGGAATGGGACAAAAATCCATGAAAAAAATTGGAATAAATTGGACTTCACCAAGTGAAAAATTTGATGAAATTTATAGATTTTTGTGAAACTGTCATGGAAGCAGACTCTACAATTTTCACCCAGCACTAAATGTAGATATCGGTAATCTTTTTTCATAGTACAGTGTGTGTATGTGTGTGTGTATGTGTATGTGTATATATATATATATGTGTGTGTGTATATATATATATGTATATGTATATGTATATGTATATGTATATGTATATGTATATGTATATGTATATGTATATGTATATGTATATGTATATGTATATGTATATTATATGTATATATATGTATATATATATATGTATATATATGTATATATATATATATATATATATATATATGTATATATATATGTATGTATGTATGTATGTATATATATATATATATATATATATATATATATATATATATATATATATATATATATATATATATATATATATATATATATATATATATATATATATATATATATATATATATATATATATATATATATATATATATATATATATATAATGTGTTTTTCTTTACTCTAAGTTTAATTCTTGTGTATAGTACATAAAGGTAGTCAGTATCAGTTTATTATAGTACTAAAGTCTGGATTTGAGATGAGGGGTTGGCTATCTCTGAAAATATGCTGTGTTATAATTTTGATATAGATGAAGATATAAACATAGATTTAGGACTATGCATAGGCCTCATCCCCTGTTGCATATTCAGTTATCCAGATGTTTTTATTCCTTTTAGGTTAGGGACATAACATCGTTTTTTTTTTAAATGTTTTATTTGACATGCATTATTTATAATTTTTTATATTCTTTATAATTTTTTTTGGAACTAATCTGAAAAATGGCACTTCACATTTTTATTTTTATGTAGAATAACATTTATTCTCTTTAATGTATACTATAATTGCATACAAATTACTTCTGTAAGTACTATTCAACAGTGTAATAAACATAAGGTTAAAAAAGCAATAAGGTCACTCACATTGCCTTTTGGCACCTTATCACACCTCAATGAGGGGTCGCCAATGCAGTGGCAAGTGGCAAGCACACACCAGGAAAGAGAGTGAGCACCTTCCCCACCAGTCACCACTCCTGACGACCTGGGCTCAAGGCACAATTTACAAACCTAGGCCATCAACATGCAAACATGCTCCCACACTGCTCAGTTCCACAGAGCTGGTTAGCCACAAATTCTTTTAAGGGCTTTTGCAACTGAAAGTGCTTTTTTATCTTTTTTATCTTTTTCCTTTTGAGGTTAAGAAGGAAGTAGTAGACTGTCACACCATCTGATCTTTAAGATCAGTTTTGTAAGCCCTTATTCCTCATCATAACCTCCTGCTTATCTGGCTTTGGGTCTAGTCTCATAACACCACCAAGGAGTCTTACTGGGTGATCCTAGCAAATTTTTGATTTCCTTCATTATGCATATTTCAAGGAAAACTTGCAGATTCTTTTTGTTCCCTTTCCTTTTCCCCTTCCCCTTCCCTTTTTCATTCTTCGCTCCTCTTTTTCCCTCCTTTTTTAAACTTTTAGTGTACTGAGTCTTCTTCAATTAGTGCCTGGAAAGGGGCCCAAATTTTGTCAAAAAGATGTTTTTCACTTATTCTAATATAATGAATTCTTCCCATTTTCATGCTGTCAGTCATGAAGAAGATCCATGTCTTGAATACTGGTGGGGTCGGGTCTTTCCATTTAATGAGGATACATTTTTTGGCAATAATTGTTGCTAGCGCTAGAAATTTTTTCATATGAATGTCTGTTGTTAAACCAGGATCAGGTATAGCAAGCAATGTTAATAATGGGTTTAACGTTAGTCTTGTGCTTACCAATTTTTCAAGAATTTCTAGAACTTGGGACCAAAAGTGTATTAAGTACAGACAATCGTGTATTAAATGTGTTAATGTTCCTGTGGTATGGGCACAACTTGGGCATTTATCTGTAATAGTCCTATTTATTTTAAGTAGGTTGAGTAGAGTATAAGAAATTCTGTGGAGTGTATTGTATTGAATTTGCTGTAGCTTGGATGATTTTACTATTACTGAAGGCATTTATGAACATATGAATGTGCCAGCAGAAACAGACCACCCAGTCTACCTAAGTCTGCTCAAGTGTGCAGCTAGCACCCCTAGTTTGCAGCTGCTCCACCCCTTCCCCTTTGCCATCCCACTGCCACCCCAATCCCCCACCCTTGCTGTCCCCTGTTCCCTGTCCCATGCCCTTGTAAAGCTGTTCACAGATTTACATGATACCACCCATTCTGGTGGTGCATTCCATTTTTCTACCACCCTCTCCATGAAATAGTGTCTCCTTATTTCTCCCCTAAATCTCCCCCCCATTCTTAGCCCTTGTCCTCGGTGTCCCTCCCCTTCCTTAGCTTGAAGACCCCACCTGCCCCATCCGTATTGATTCCCCTCAGATACTTGAATGTCTCTATTATATCTGCCCATCCCTTCTATCCTCCAAGGTGTACATATTCAGATCTCCCAGCCTGCTCTCATAGTCTCTCCCCTCCATTCCACATATCTTTGTTGCCCTCCTCTGCACCCCCTCCAGTAGCATGATATCATGCTTCAGGTATGGCCTCCAAAACTGCACACAATATTCCCAAGTGTGGCTTTACCAGTGACCTGTAGAGGGACAAGATCACCTCTCTACACCTGGATGAAAACACCCCTGCAATGCACCCAAGCAATTTGTTCACTTTTGCAGCCGCTGTCCTGCACTGGGCAGAAATCTTTCTGCCCCTGATAAACTCATTTGCTTTTGCTACCAGTGTTGGGAGAACCTATGCTAATCTATTTGCAGATCTTTCACAAAGATCTTGTAATCAGAATATAGTAATGAAATTGGATGGTAGGCTGAGCAGTTGTGAGGGTCTTTTCCTTTTTTATGGAACAACATAATTATTCTGTCTTTAAATGAGTTTGGAATATTCTGATCGTGGAACAAAATTATTAAACATTTGAGTTAGGAAAGGTAGCATGGGTATTTTAAATTGCTTATAGAGTTCAATGGGTAGCCCATCTGGTCCTGGGGACTTGCCACTTGGCAAAGACTAGATAGCTGTGTCTATCTCTTGTGCAGTTATGGGGCCATCTAGTACATTTCTAGTATCTGAATCTAAGGCTGCCATTGGTAATGTGTCTAAAAATGTCCTTATACTTGATTAATCTTCTTTTAGTTGGGATTTATATAAAGTGTTATCATAGTTTTAAAATATATAATTCATTTATTTTAATCACTTTATTTTCATCTTTAATATTTATTATACTGTTAGTGGCTTGTTCTTGTTTTAACTGCTGTGCCAGTAACTTTAGAGGTTTATCTGCCATTATATGATATCTGGATTTTGTATTTAGAATTTGTTGCTCTGCTCTATCTGTGATTAATTTGTTGTATTTGGTACGTTTTTGAACTAATCTGGTATAAATGTCTGCATTAACTATGGCAGAGTGTATTTGCTCCAAAATTTGGATGTCTCTTTCAAGCTGTTGTTGTGTTTTTTTGCCTTTTTTTCCCCAGCCATTGCTGTTTGGTGAATTCTATGGATCCAAGATTTGAAGGCATCCCATACAGTTAAAGATGAAATTTTCTCTATTGAATTTTGTTGAAAAAAATATTTCTATATCTTTTGCTATTTATGCCATGAGGTTTAGGTCTTGCAATAATACCTAGACCATTTTCCAAATTCTAATATTGTAATTATCAGAGTTCATTGTTATTTCTAGGATACACAGAGAATGGTACAAAATAACTATTCCAGGATATGTGATTTTTGAGATTTGAAATAATAACATTTTTTTTTTTTTGTGACCTGCCTACTGGGCACATTCCATCCACTCCTTCAGGCAGCCAGTCCTTCCTTTGCCTCTGCCACTGACCTGCCATCCCTGCTGTTCCAACACTCTGCTGACCTGGTGTATCCCCTTACCGAGGGGGCCCCCTACCCCAGAGAGGGTGACAGGGAGGGAAGATTAGAGTGCCTGAGCACTCTCTTGCTGCTGGGTGGAGCATGGATATTGCAGCCCAGATGCTTCATGGCAGAGAGGCATGGGGAGGTGGGGCTGCCATCACCTGGTCAGAGACATGCCTTTTTCATATTTTTCCTGGATAGCCCACATTGCAGCGCTCCTTGTAGTGGCTCCGGTCTCCATCGGGGGCTGCTACAGAGTAAAGCACTTTCCCTGGCCCACCTCAGGAGAGGAGAGCAGTCCTCTGGATGTTCAATCCTCTCCTTCCTTGTCAGCCCCCAGTGACCTGAGTCCATTCCCGAACCTGGGTCGCCAGCGTAGTTCGAGGTGTGGTGTCCAGTACCTCAACCCTCTGTGCCACCAGGCTGGTTTAATAGTATTTCTGATAAGTAAAAGTCAATCTTGGAATAGGATTAGTGTATTGAGGAAAAGAAAGAATATGCTCTTTCATTATCATTAAAGGGGAACTGTCATCAACAGGATTTCTTAATGTCTGAAGGCCCATAAAAAAGTAATTTGATTGAGCCGTTGTGTTTATCTGTTAGAATTTGCAGTCCAGAGTTATTCATATGTCAGTCACCCTGTAATTAAGGGCTGGTGGCAGCCATGTGTTTTGGGCTCCCAACAGGAAATTATATCACCGAGGGTCTAGGTCCTCTTTTGACTGCATTCAATCCAACAGATTAAATAGGAAATTGACTGTTTTATTAAGTGTGTTTTCAAGTGTTATTACACCACTTTGTACATCTATAATAGTTGTTTTGTATGTGCATTGAAACTAGTGAGGTATCACCTTTACATTTCAAACTGTTAGTAAAAATAATCCATCTTCAGGATTGCTTTAACCTCTAGGCTATACTGCCAGCTGATCATCAAAAACTACTTCTCTTAATGCTGGATTTGTGGTGCCAACAGGAACTTGGGCCCCATATCAGAATTTCTAAACCCTTTCTGTGTTCATGTCAGTATACATTTCTAGGACTGCTATAGCACCAACTTCTTTCTTCATTCCCTCTCTTGTAGCCTTTTCTCTTACAATTTCAAGTGTGAACTCAGGTCTACAAGATGCAAATGTGGTTATGTACCTACTGGCCTAGCATCATGGGGCCAGCCCTGAAATGTGTAGCTTTTGATTATCAGCTGGCAGTGTACAGCTGTGAACAAGCTTTGTTCATCCAGTAGAATGGGTTTTGAGCATTTGTTTAGATTCTGAAAATATTATACTCTTTCTATTCAGATTTGACTTTAAAAGAAAAAAATAGGACAATTGCTTGTTTATTAATTGCAAAAACAAACAGATGGACAACATTGTTAAAACATGCATAACCTTAAATGCATTATTAAAATATAGAATAGTACATGGCTGGGTGTGTAACCAGAATTGTACACACACCGGAGGTGTGGGATGCAACATAAACACATACTCACACCCATATATTATTTAATTAATGATGCCATTTTCCCCTTTTCAGCACAGTTCAGTTAGTGCAGCACTTCTGTCAGAGATGGGGGAGAGAGAGAGAGACACACACACACCTCTCCCTTTTATTTTTTCTTCTTTTTTTTACATTACAGTGGTAATGACATCTTGGAAAGTCACGGTCTGTCAGCATTGCTGCATAGTGTAAGACGCACATGAAGGGTATGAGCAAACTACCTATTTCAAGACAGGATCAACTAGATAGATATTTAAATATATTTAAAATCTTACTTGTCTTAACAGTGCGTGGCAAATCTTGAGTGCTGGTACCAGTACTTGGTAATGGAGCTGCTATGTTGGGAAAGATGCTCAGCCCGCCCACGGTGAAACTATGCGCCAGTTAGCTTTATGTGGTGATGCTTGTTTGACAGGTGTTGATTACGACCTCCTGGTTGTCACCAGAAATATCAACTGGGAGTTTGTAACTGGAGCTAAAAGTGTCTTTATTTGTATGTAAAAATGATCACCATTAATTAAAGAGTATTTCACTTTTTTTATTTTTTACTTTTTTTGATGAAGTTAAAAGTAAAACTGTTTCTTACTGAAATACGTTGGATGGAATTAGATTTTCTACTATAACAATGCCAGGATTCTATTGCATTATTAGGAGGCAGTATAGCACAGTGGTTAAGGGCACTGAACTACAAACCTGGAGACCTGGGTTTGAATCCCACAGCCCCCATTTGCATACTGTGTGACTCTGAGCAAGTCACTGAATTTCATTGTATTCCCAAGTCACACCTGGAAACAAGTTTCAGCTTAGTGTGCCTTTCCTGGTTAAACAATTTCCCCTTTCCCTTATTTCTAACATGTAAAGGTGGTAATTCACTAGTTTCATTGTACATACAAAAGAAATATTATAAATGTAGAAAGTGTTGTAATTACAAAATCCCATTCCATCCAAAGTGTTTCAGTAAGAACCTGTTTTACTTTTAACTTCATCAAAAGAAGCAAAATACTCTTTAAATAATGCATTTCAAATTATGCATGTTTTAACAGTGTTGTCCATCAATGATAATTGTGTCCTATTTTTTCTTTTCAAGTCAAATCTGGATAGAAAGAGCATATTTTCAGAATCATAAAACATGATCAGATTGTTTTTATTGTCATTGTCCAGGAAAGGCACACTGAGCAACAGCTTGTTCCGGGGTGTGTTGTGGGAGCACAGGGAGGTCATGATGCCACCCAGTTGGTACTTAGCCACATTTGCATCTTGTAGACCCAAGTTCACACACAAAATTGTAAGAGAAAAGGCTGTAAGATAGGGAATGAAAAAAGACAGAAGGTTGTACGATGGCAGTCCCAGAAATCTGTACTGGCATGTTCAGCTGGCGGTACTGTATATCCTAGAGGTTAAAGCAATCCTGAAGATGGATTTTTTTCTACTAACAGTTTGAAATGTAAAGGTGATGATAACTCACTAGTTTGAATGCACATACAAAACTATTATAGATGTAGAAAGTGTTGTAACACCTTAAAACACACCTAATAAAACAGTTGATTTCCTATTTAACCTGTTGGATTAAATGCAGTCAAAGGAGGACCTAGAACCTCGGTGACATTAATTTTTGTTAGGAGACCAAAACACATGGCTGCCACCAGCTCTTAATTACAGGGTGATTTACATATGAATAACTTTGGACTGCAAAGAATAACAGATAAACACAATGGCTCAATCAAATTAGCCTTTTATGGGCTTTCAGAAGTTAAGAAATCCTGCTGATGACAGTTCCCCTTTAAGTTTTTTTCCAAGGGTCTATAATTCTGAGCTAATTTGAAAAATTTTACATATTTTTTATTGAGGTTTTGTGAGAAGTGATTGATCCTGTAGATTCATCGGTATTGTGCAATGTAAGGTAAAAATCACCTCCTATCAAGTAAGGTGGCTGATGTTGTGCTAGATGCAAAAAATACTCTGTGAAAAGAAAAAAAAATGGATTGTTTTTATTTCGTCCATATATTGAAGAAAATGTATAGTTTTGATGTAATATTTGAACTTCATTACTTGCATATCTTCCTTGTGTGTCTATTGCAGTTTTTTTTATAATTGGATTCAGTCTAGCTTAAAAAATGCTACTCCTCTTGCATTTGGTTGGTATGAGGAATAAAACTCTGGACCCCTTTGGTTCTGAAATTTGAAAATAGGTTTCATGAAGAAAAAAAATGCAATCGATATTTTTTCTAAGTAATTTCTAACTTTTACAACTTTAGATCTTATTCTAAGGCCCTTAACATTCCAAGCTGCAATTTTTATTTTATCACCCATTAAACTGAAATTGTTTATCCTTCTTTTTATTAGTTTTGATCTGCATATAAGATTCTCCCTTCATGTTAGATTTCTGACCCGCAGCCATAGGCTTATTCCAAAATGTGAATCTTTACAGCGAGTTTTCTTCTAAGTAGCCAATTCCTTTACTTACCCACTCACCCTTTCTTGATGATGCCACAAGTGAATTACATAATAGGTCTAGTGCCCTAATCTACCCCTCCACCTCCCCACCCCTTTAGAAAGCCAAGGGCCCCCCCCATAGTAATGGAGATGTCTAACCAAGACATCTCAAACACCTGGTCGTGTGGCCCAGCAGCATTTTACTTAGATACAAGGAGTTAACAAGGCTCACTAAATATGGAAAAGAGGGAGAGATAAAGAGAGAAAGGAAAAAAACAGTTCTACATTGAAAAACGTGCCTTCTTCCTTTCTTCTGTTATCATATACGCTGTTTCAGTCTTGTTCTTCACATTCCTATTTCACACTTATCTCCATTTTCTTTTTTCTTGTTCTGATTTTTATAACGTTCAGTAATTCTTATGATTTCCCCCACTCATATCTCTCCCTTCCTTCCCTCCTTCTTTATCCTCCATCTATTACATGCTTTACAAACTCCCCTCATCCTTACTTTACCCCATGTCACATTTCTCTTTATATCCCCTTTCCATTATGCACTTTTCTTTCAGCTTTTACCTCTTATCCCCATCACCTCTTTTGCATCTCATTTATTATCACTCTTTCATTTCTGAAAATTTCCTCCGTAAATGAGTTTGTCATGTTTCATTTTCACTAGCAGGGTTGGCAGGGTAAGGCCATGGTCTGCTGTTATTTTTTTTGTTTGATTGTGAATATTTTTTGTTATGATCTGGTTAAGCTTTCTCAAAAGCTTCTTTGGCCTCCTTAGGATCATCAAATATTTGCATTTTACCATTGACCACAAATTTAAGTTTTGCTGGATGCATCATTGTGAATTTTATACCCAAGGCATATAACCATTGTTTAAGAGGGTGAAACAGTTTCCTTTTGGCTTGTGTCTCATTTGAAATGTCTGGAAACACCTTTATGTGCAGATTTTTGACTCTCAGCCCTTTCTCCACTCTTTCTTTATATAATATGGCCTCTTTTTCTTGGAACGTATGTGGTTTGATTAGTATCATTCGTGCATACACGTTTGCATCTGCCAAAAATCTGGGGCTGCTCCTATGTGCATGTTTTAACAAAATCTTGTCTTCAGGATATTTTTTTACCCATAGTTGCAGTTACCAGTTTCTCAAATACCATAATAGGATCTCCAGTACCCTCAAAATCCTCTGGTATATTTAGTAACGTTAAATTTCCTTTTTGAGATCTAGCTTCTAAATCTGCAACTTTCTCCATCAAAAATTGAATCTGTTTTTCATGTTGTGTTTGTATTTTTATTAGGCCAGTAGTAGTATCTTCTAGTTGGACAATTAAGGATTCCAATTCCCCAGTACGAATTGTCAGATTTTCTCCAGCTTATCACCAATTGAGTTATCTAATGCTTTTATAGAGCTTTTAATATTGCTCAGAGCTTCAAGCTTTTGAAATTATTTACCACCTGTAGTAATTCCTTGTTTGATTCAGTGGAGGCTGAAGGGGGCTTAACCAAACCTGTTTTGCTCTGCTGCTTTTCAGCCAGTGAGTTTGCTATACTACTATTTTCTATAGCTTTATCTTTTTTTAGGAAGTTGGGGTCTAGTGTATTCCTAGGAGACCTGCTCTTGTTCTGAGGAGGTGATGTTATGTCCATCGTCTGTTTCTTTAAGCCCCAGCTTTTTTCCAGTTTGCTGTGCTTCCACATTATCTCCCCAACCCCTTTGTTTAATAACTTATTAGGAGGCATATCTTCCAAATTACCAACCAGTGTGCTGGTCTCCCTTGTAAAGTAATTTAAAATGTTACCTGAGCATGTTGTTTTAAGTTTTACTGCAGTCTTGAGAATTGGAGAGAGCACTTCAATAGCCGAAAACTGAGTGGCCAGGAGATTTAAAGCAAATAAAGTTGTCGAGCCAGATGTGGGCTTTTCCTCTTGGTGCCACTGCTTCTTTTCAGAATGGAGATCTGTAACTTCTTTCACTCTTCTTATGGATTTTAACATGCTGTGTTCTGAGCTTTTTGGTTGCTAATCCTAACGGAGGAGTTAAATTTTGCATTTCCGTTCTTTTAAAGAAGAGTTTTTTTAAAAAATCAGCTGCTGGGCAGCGAGTCAGCATTTCTCTCACCATACCATCTTGCTCATGTGCAGATCCCAAGTCTGCAAATAAAAGTGTTTAGATGATTCCCAGTGACAAGCACTCCCCCAAGTGCTTCTCTGTAGTGCTTTGCAAAATTAAACGTGTACCAGCAAAATTTCTGTGAAATGTGAATATTGTTTCCTTTAAATGTTGTATGAAATTTACTAACATGTTATGAAATTTCATCTCGATGCATAGAATCATGGGCTGTATTGTATTTGCAGATCACTTTAGCAAATCATGGAATGGGGTTCTTTGGAACTGATTGCTTTCTTCTGCCATCTAGTAAAATTGTAAAGTAGGACACTGGTGTAACTTGGACTATAACTGGGAAGAGGAGACACTAGTGTAACAAGGAGGAGAGACTGATGTACAGTAGTGTAACTGTGAGGTGGCACTGCTGCAACATAGACACTGGTGTAACTGGGAGTAGACGGCTGTTTAAGTGGGATGAGACATTGCCATAACTGCTGTAGAGTAATACTGGTATAAATGGGAGGAGAGTAAGGTTGAGAGAAGTGAGCCAGTCGAGTTTAATTCAGCTTTGAACTGAGGCCTGAAGATTTGGTTCAGCTTCACCAATTCAGCCAAACCACTTTGGCTCCCAATGTAGCAGTTGACATGGGGTAAAGCAAACTTTTATATATAGAATGAAGGATGGGGAAGTGTGTAATTGGAGAATTTAATTTTAAGGTGTGGGATGCTACATAAACTCCGAGGGCGAAACCCAAGGGGTGTATTGAAGCATCCCACACTGAGGGTGTGCATTAAATTCAAGTTTCACACAATTCACCATCTTTTATTTTATATAATATTTGGTCAGCAGTTTTTTCCAGCCCATGTCCAGTGATCCTGTGTGAGACACAGACAGACAGACAGACACACACACACACACACACACACACACACACACACACACACACACACTCTTTCTCTGTCTTCCTCCCTGCTTTTTGCAGTTACAGTTTTGTTTTTTATTTGTTTATGTATTTATTTATTTTAAATTCAATTTCACATTGGGAATGCAATCATGCTTACTGCACGGACCTGTTTCCGCTTGCCGTCTGCAATGGCTGAAGCTGGTGAACCTAACCACGGGATCAAGCAGATAAGGGTTTTTTGTTTTAATATAAAGGCAGGATCAACCACTAGATAAAGAAAATGGTTTTGAGAAGGCGAGGAGTGTTGTTGTGGCAGCTCCTTGTTAACAGAAATTTGGAGCCACCATGTTTGAGGAAGTGGTCTGCCCGCTCACACACAGGACAAGAGCCAATGAGAAGAGCTCAATTTTATCAGACAGAGCATTTGTTCACTGTAATAACCCACAGGTTATTATGGCGAGTATCAGCTCGCTAATTCTAAGAAAAAAATTGCTGACCAGTTATTATATAATAGTAAACAAAAAACAAACCTCAAAGACAGCAGTGACTATGAATTACTGTAGCTGGCTGTCTATTACTGTTTATGGTGATATGACAGGGTCTGCAGAACCCAATAATACTGCTATGGCCCAGTGTGAACTACTATAATAGTTACTATCAACTGCTGACCTCCAGCCATGTACCTCCCTATAGTCTCTGCTTTACCTCCATGCCAATTACTGTATTATCTCTGCCTCCATTGATTTTCAAATTATATGATACCCCACTGCCCCCAAAGAAACATAAATTGTGCATTGTAAAACAAAAAGAAACAAAAAAAAATGAAATAAAGGGCATTACATCACCCTTCACAATATTATCCATCCATGGATGTATTTTCCTTTGATTTATTTTTTTATAGTTTGTATTTAACTGCTGCAATGGCTGAGATGAAGTAGTGGTGGTGCCACCACCTGTTCCTCCACCACCATCATCATGACTGTAATTAATTCTGCACCAGCAGTGCTGCTATGGTTGGCACCACCATCAGCCTTGCTTTTTATGGTTGCTGTAGAAGATCATAAATAATGCCATGTGTGGCATTCAAGTAGACTCACAGTGGAAATGGCCATGCTAAGTGTTGCTGATTCAGCACCCCATACCTTCTTCAGAAGTGCCACAATCTGTATGTATACTGCCTCATACATGATGGGAAGACCATACCGAGCACACGTGATATGAGAAAAAAATTATTCAAAGAAACAAGATTTGTGAACTCATGACTGGTCTTGAATTTGCCTTTCTCATCTCATTTTACAAGGCATGTCTTCATTTTACCTTTCTTACCTCATTTTAAATATGATATGGCTTTATAAAAAGTCAAAAAGAAATCCATTTACTTTATTGGTTAAAACCAATTACATTCCAGCCCAGTGGTGTGGAGGGCTGAGGCATCATGCTTTTACCACCTGCCACATCGGTGACCCATGTTCATGGTGCGAGCGGGCCGCCAGGGGTCCGCTGGGGAGGTAGAGATCGAGCATCCGAAGGATGGAGCCTGCTGCCTGCCTGATCCCTAGTGATGGCTGGGAGCTGGCACAGGGGGCCCACACATAGGGGTCAGTTGTGGGGCAGATGCCCGGCATGCCACATATGAAAGTGTGCATAGCTCAGCCATTGGCATCATTGCACATTGCCATGCCGTGCCCAGGGATGAGCACCAAAAAAGAGTAGAAAATGTCAGCCGGCAGGATGAAAGCAGTCCCTTGCAGGCTCCGCACCTGGCTAGCTGGCACCTCACTAGTGTGAGAGGTGAGTTCAGTGGTGGCGGGTGACGGGGATGGGGCTAGACTGAAGGGGCCACCAGGAGCATGAAGAAATGATAAAAAAAAAAAAAAAAGTTACATGACCATGTGGTGATGTTGCTCGCTGCACAGCCATCCAGGGATTTAGTGTCTTCACATATCCTATAGTTCAGTTTTTTCAAAAAATCATGTTGTAGCCATGTTTTCCCACTTGCTAAACACCCTATGCACAGAACACTGTTAGTAGTGTCTACGTTCAACTGAAAAAACTAACATTACTGTCCAGAAATATATTACTGTGCAGCAAGCCAAAATTAAATAGCAGCACTTATGCTTTCTTGGTTTGAAAGACATGAGCACACAAGCGTGATCCGACTTGAGCTTTCACTTTCACTTGCACTTACAGATTTCAGTGCTCACTTCCCAGTCGCTTATATACAGGCTCTTATACAGTATATTAACAAAAAAATAAATCACAAACAAACAAAAAAAAAATGATCCTGATGCGGAATACTGTGCGTCTCTCACAGTCTGTTCTAATAATGATTTGAGAAAACATGACTGGTCTAGACTTTGCCATTTTTACCTCATTTTATGTGATGCAGATTATCTTAACTTTTCCTTTCTCACCTTCTTTTACATGAAGTGGCTATATATGATTCAAGAACATGTGATTCTAGAAAATGTGGTTTGGGAAAATATGATGGAGAAAACATGATTTGAGAACACTACTTTTTTTTTTTTTCCAAAGTGAATAAACTTTACTGAAGGGTAAAATAACAGAATAAACATGACATATCAATCTTGGAAGTACAATTAAGGAAAAAAGACACCAACAAACTCCAGGTAACATAACATTTTAAATAACCTCCCAATCCCCTTGCTTCTCCTTCCACCCCCCCCACCAAAAGCCCCACCCCATGTGCAACCGGAAGTCACAGGATCGTCTCAACCAAAGGAGTGTAAAACCTAAGCTATCCTCTGCACCCAGTCAGTTGAGGAAGCCAACCCAAGAGAGCAAGAACTCCCAATCATACAGTTAAGAGGACATGCAGGGGTTCACAGATGCATTTATATTTTTGTATCTTACTGGACATACTGTCTATAAGGCGCTCAGCTTGTAGGGCAAACAGCATTTTCCTATGCTATTCAAGGAGTCAAGGCAGGCTCTGATTCAGCCAGTGCTGAAGAATAATCTTCTTCGCACATGCCAAAATTAAGGCGATATGCGGCCTCTGGTTACCAATCAGGGCATCAGCATATTCCCCCAAAATACATATTTCAGGGAGAAATGTATCAGATAATCAAAATAAAAGGTCTAGACATGTTTGAATTGACTGCCAAAAGGGGACCATTGTCTCACAGGATCACAAAATATGGAACAAAGAGCTGGGTTCTTCACCACATTTGGAGCTGGAGTCAGTAGGGAGTTTAACCATTTTATGCAGTTTGAGTATAATACAAATTATGGAGTATCTGAATCTGCATGAATTGGTATCTATCTCATTTTATATATTTGTATAGGTGTTTCCATATTTCAGGCCAGTTTCTGGTAGTGTTGCTGGGTGGGAGGGCTTGGTCCCAATAATAAAACCTAGGGCCCTCATTATTAGCTAGATGGTCCTGGAGAGAATGGTAATAATATGAAATATGATGGGAAGTAGGAGCATTGTTGACAAGGGGGAAAACAAAATTCTCCAAGGGGCTATGCCAAGGTAACATGACTGCTCTTGACATTTATGTACTCCTTTCCCCTCTCAGCATCCCTTACTGCTCCAGTTCTTTTCCTCATGGTTTCTACATGACATGGAGGCAGGTGCCCCACCCACACACTGTTGTGTTGCCCGCACACTGACAGACCCTCCTTACCCTCATTTAGAGAAACTGTGTCTCACTGAAGCAGCTTACTACACTTAGAGTTTCATGCCTTGCACCACAAAGAGTCACATGTTTCATTAAATACTTCCTTCAGACTCCCCTGCACGTTTCCCAGTCTGCTAAATTCACTCCGCTCTGTTCCTGTTGCAGGAAGCATAAAACAAAAAAAACTAACAAAAAAAATGGATTTCTCCATGTGGCTTGGAGGATCATTGACTTCTTTGGGGCCATTTCTGGTTTGAGGGTAAATTGGGCAAAAACTGAAATATTGCCTCTTTAAAATGCTGATCCATCTTGGGCCTACATGTGCTCACAGGCATTGAAATGATCCCCTAAGGGTATCTGCTACCTACGGATGCATATCTCAAGTGATTTAAAGGAGATGTGCCATAAAAATATTCAAGACCTGCTGGCTGATTGGACTGCATATATAAATCATTGGAAGAAGCGTCACCTGTCCCTCCCCAGCAGGACTGCTGCTATAAAAATGATGGCCTTCCCTTGATTATTATATTGTCTTAGTAATTTGGCATTGTCGATTCCATAGGGGTTGTGGAATAAAATCAACAAGTTATGTTCTAACTTTATATGGGAGGGTAAACCCCCTCATTTTAATAGGAAAGTACTTGGAGCGGCGGTCTCTCATGGGGGATGGAATGCACCTTGGCCCTTGGCCTGTCATGTTTGCCATGGTTTCAAGCAGACCCTGCATTGGTTGCATCTCATTTCTGCTACCATTCCTTTCTGGGTAGAGACAGAATGAGTGATTTTGTGAGATACACCATTAGCTACAATATTGTGTGTCCCTCCCACTGACCCTGCTTGGCTGACACTTCCTATGCAATTCTCCAGGCAGTGTTGGGAGACAGTTCTCAAGTTGTTAGGATCAGATGCTAGTTTTATCAACCCTTATGAACCTATATGCCACAATCCCAGTTTGTGCATGGGGGATTCTTAGATTCATTCGGGTTCCTGGGTATACAAGGGTATTTATAGGGTGGGAGATCTGGTTGACCAGAATAATGGTCTACTTCTGTCTTTTCAACAATTGCAATCAAAGTATTGGCTTCATGTCCATGAATATTGGAGAATTTTTCAGATTCATCATGCTCTCACCTCAAGCTTTTCCAAAGATTTTAAGTTATTATCCGCTGAGCTGATGATGCATTTACACAGGTGGATTAAGTGTATCAAAGGGCATATAAGCATGATCTATAAGCTGCTACTGTACAAAAAAAACCTCATTACCAGACTGGGAGCCAACTCAAGTCAGATGGGTGAAGAATCTCCAGGAGAACTTTGATGGGGGCAGATTGGTCTAATTGATGGGTAGAAGCCTATAGGGCTATTCCAGACCCAAAATTACAACTTAACCAAAAAAAGGTTTTGAGTAGATGGTACCGGACACCAAACAGCTGAACAAAAATGGGCCTTACTAAGCACATGAAAATCAAGATTTATGGGAAAGAATGGATTTAATAAGTAAGAATGCGAGAAAGAACAGATATTACGATATGCAGTTAAAAGTAGAATTTTTTAAGACAAATCTCAGAAAAGGCTGGATCAATCAGAAGGTGGTAGAGACATGTAACAAAATTTTGACACTGTGACAATCCTTACAAAAAGTTCTTTGGAATACCATTGTAATACCACTCATTTACCATTGCAATACCACTGTGATTGCCACTGTACTACCATTAAGGTTTTCATGGTATCACAGTGGTTAGTTTAAATTCCATTGTGATACCATTGTACCACTGTCCTACCATATAAACAAAAATAATCAAAATGTAAACTACCATAGTACAACCATGGTACCACTGGGTAGTACCATTGCACATTTTGTAGCTCACCACTGTGTTGCCATTATGGTGCCATGGTGTTACCATTGTGTCACATTTGGTAAGGGAAGTCCTACCCTAGAGGCATTTAAGTCATCCCTCGATTACATGGGAGATGTGAAATATGCCCATTAATGTACACTGGTCGAGTCACTATGGCCTAAGGATACTGACTCGTAACATTAAATGATTCTATGATAATTCTTATTGGCTCAGACTAGTGTTGGCTTTGTGGGAATGCCATAGGGACCCTGCATCACATGCTCTGGAGTTGTACTCTATTGAGGAACTGGTGATCTGCCCTTATGAATACTTGGAACACATTTTACAATTAGCCATACCCCGTTCCCCACGTTTTTGGATTCTTGGGGACCCTTCGGTGCTAAATGTACATTTGACAACCTACAAGGCTATTCTGTACACAGCAGCTATGGAGGTCAAATGGCTCCTCCTTCTTAGGTGAACTTCTAATATACCTTTTCTTACTCAATGAGTGAATGCTGTTTCAAAAGCTGCTTCATTCCTACAGATTCTGCACTGGAGAAGGAAGAAACTTTCCAGATTTCATCAGATATGGCAGCCATGGCTTAGTCAGGTTGGGGTAATTGGTTAATGATTTGGTATAACTAGACTGTATATTGTAATTCTGATATAATACATACTGTGTATTTCGATGTGAGGTCAGGTTTGGATTAGGAATCTCTTAGCACATAATTTGTTCTTTTTCCTTTGTGTATCAAGTCTAAAGTATTTCTTACTGTTTCCTATAGGAGAGACCCTGCTATAAATCATGTGATGGTATTGTAATATGGATTTGTGAATGTTGTATTATTTTCCTAACTATTGTAGCTTAATGGTAGTCTTAACTAATTTCAATAGACTGTTTATATACAAAGAAAATATAGATTTCTCTACACTACCAGCACTCAAGAAAAAAATATTTGTCAAACTAATCCTTCAAAAATTCCCACTGCACCTTCCCCAGTCTGCTATATTCACTGTGCCCTGTGCCTGCTGCAGGGCCTGCAGCTGCCAGTGCAGGCTCACATTGTGCCCTCTCTACTCTCTTCTAAACATGGTTAAACTAGTCTGTCTGCTTGACACAGCAATTAAATGTACTGGTAATTAACTAACTGGAATGATGGTGCATGATTCTATGATGAATTTGAATGTTTTCTGTGCCCAAATCACTCTTTTTCACATAAATTGGGCACCTGCACCATAAACAGAGCTCCTTCTGTAACTACATTCTTCCCCTATGACAGAGAGCTGGAAATGGCTCTGAGATGTGTGCTATGAGAGTTCTTTGTCTCCAGCATTGCTGATTGGCTGTGCAGGTCATGTGGCTTACCAATAACCTGGACATGCTCAGTATGTGCTCCCTGTAAAAAGTGCTGCATCATGATGTCAAAGTGCTGAAATGAAACCAAGTCTCTTTTGACATGCTTTGCCAGTGTCTAAAATGCCAGATTTTGGCATGTTAACTGAATGCAAATTTGGCATGGACTCATCCTTGTATGAGAGTGGTAGACACTGCCATATTTCTGAGGAGACACTGTTACAACTGGGAGGAGACACTACCGTAACTGGAGTGCTACTGCCATAACTTGGAGGAGACAGTGCCATACTTGGGAGGAAACACTGTTACTAGAGGGATGAGTCATTACCATAACTGGAGGGCTAATGCTTTGACTTGAAGGTGACAGTGTCCTAACTAGGAAGAAATGGGTACACTGGGAGGAGGCAGTATTGCAACTGGAAAGAGACTAAGACAGCAATGTACAGTAACTGGAAAGAAAGATGTACCGATATAATTGAAAGGAGACACTGCAATATCTGGGAAAATACATTGTCGTACTACCTAGGGGTTGATAGCATAACTTGCAAGAGATGCTTGCATAATTTGGAGGAGGGAGGAAAGTGGGGAGTAGCCTATAAGATACCAATTTGTGAGCTGCAAACTTCTTACAGTGATGTGAATGTGAACTGCTGATTTGTCTTTGGCGACTCTTCTTTGCAGAATTTCGTGACACATTATAAATGTGCCAAGAGTTTCTTTTGTGGATTATATGTTTTTTGGTTTTTGGTCTGTATGTACTGTTTCTCTGAATACTCTACATGCTTTGCATTCTGCTTCTATTGTTCTATTAAAGACCGATATTCAGGTTGCTGCAGCCACAGGAACTGTGTTCCACTCCACCAGCAACCCAACAGCTCCTGCATCCAGCATTAGTGCTGCCACATCAACCACAGATTTGTGTACTTCCATTTCATTCTGGGCCTGGGCATCGCTAGTATTTGATTTCTGTGTGTTGCCATCTCCCCCAAAACTAGCAATGTTGATGATGCCTGCTAGACACCCCTTCCGTGTGAGCACATTTGGCTCTTAATTGCCAGTGACAGTGCCACTCTCACCACCATCATCTCCACTGCCTGAGCATGCACTCATCATTGTCTCCACTTTATCATGTTGTTATTATCCACTATCATGACAAAAATCAATGTGTCAGAACTTATTGTAAGTCACAAAAGCTATAAGGGAAAGAGTTTACTTGCAAAAACACCACATAAATCAATATGGAGTTCACAAAACCCTTGCACCAAAAACAATTGCTAAAAGCCCTTTAAATGTCTATTACAAAAGTACTGTAAGTAAAGCAGAGCAGCAGATCTGTCTCCTTCAACACAAAACCACTGTACAGCTATACAGAACAGTAGGCATGACAAACACAAGTGTGAGAGAGAGAGAGAGACGGGGGGGGGGGGAGAGAGAGAGAGAGAGTTACTGAAGCAATTAACCCTTTGCTCAGTCTATTTCTGCCTAGAAGAAAACAACCATGTGATGGTATTTCTCTTGGCATGGTTTTTGGAGTTTTCAGCAGAATTCAATAGCTACTGGCAAAATCTTGTGGTGAACTGTGGGATTTCAAGGTAACCACCTTGTTTGGAAAAATGTTCATTGGGATGGGTGCACAGTCACTCACTCAAGAAAGGGGATGCTACAGCAACTTACACTTTGACCATGCCATTTCCCCCGAAGAATGCTATCACAAGACTGCATTGCCCACTGTATAATGTTCTGTGGATTTTAACAGTAAATGGTGGAATTTTGTTATCAATTGTGAAATGGTGATTATGCATAACATTCCCACAGGTCTGTTTAAATTTCTGCTGTTGAGTTGAAAAGTTCACAGAAAATAGTGCCATTCCATTGTACCTGGCAGACTTTCTAAAGCTGGAATGTACTGCATATATAGCATAAGGACTTCTATTGTGTATATTTCTTGTATTATATATTTTTTTCGTTGTTGTTCTACATTTTATATCTTCTGTCTATGTAATTGCGAACTGTATGCATATATGCCTCAGGACCTCCTTGTGAATGAGCTTGCTCAACGGAGTCTTTCCTGCAATAAACTTGAACTTGAACTTTCTTTGGTTTTGCCACAGGTGAAATTTTGCCAGAAAATCACAGAATTTCATAATATTTTTGCAGAAATAGAGTTCACAATTTTTGTCCAGCTCTACTTTACAGAAATCTACTGTACACAGAATTTGAGCCAGACACAAATATTTGAGTACATTTTTGAAAAACATTACTGTAATAAAAAAAAAAAAAAAAAAAAAAAAAGTTGTAATAGTAAGAACTGAACTAACAATGACCTTATTATAAATATGGGACACATTCCACTTGTGCATGCCAAGATGTTTATAACTCACTTGTGGTTATTCCACCTGTAAGTTATGATCCTACTTCCTCACTTTTGTAATGATTTTGTTATTCTTAATAAGAGCACTGTATATCCAGGTGGATGGATGGATGAATATTGGACATGTTTTGGGTTGGAAGGTGATAAACATCTTTATCTCCATATGAGAGGTCAAAGATTACCAGAAGAGATAAATGTGGTTATCATAGTTTAACTCTTAACAGGTGCTGTTTATTCATCAACATTTTTAAAATGTTATAAATTCAGATAAGCTCCTTATCAAAGATTTAACAGTTTCAGTTGGAATTCATCATTACTTTATTGGTCATAAACAGTATAAGTGAGGAATAAGCTGTGACAGGCTATAGTTTAAAGGATTTTGTGCATATCCCAGGGTGTAAGGACATGACACTGAAGCCTTAGTAGTTTCACAGCCCTTTGAAGTGAATTAAAATATTTTAAACCACAGTTTGGAGTGGCTTTTTCTGCCTATAAAATGTTTTTTTTTTTTTTTTTTTTTTTTTTTTTGAGGTTATAGTTTTATGAAATATATAGAAACATGGTAGCTTGGATGTAATTAAGAATGTAATTTCATTTCTAAGGGACAAGATGGATTATTGTATATTGTCTGCTTTAATAGAACTGTGACAGGTTCTGGATGTTGAGTACTGCTGCAAGCTAAATCCAGCTGTATGAGGTCCAGGTCTACGCTTAAGGCTTCAATTATGGAAGAGAGAGTGAGTGCGAGTGAGCGAGCGTGAGTGGGGGGGAGGGGTAACTGGCCAAGGTGGTGATTAATGAGCTAAAACTCAGCTGCACAAGTTGTAGTTCTAATCAAAGGGGCTCAATCAAGGGACAGAGGTGTATTCATCTGTAGTTAGGTGGCAAACACCAATTTGGATTGAGTGCAGAAGGGGGATACGATATCACACCATGTATAGTATTTTAAGTCATAGTCAGGTAATGGCTTTCGTAGAATAAGTAGTGCTGTGCAGAATGTGGAATTCCACCAGCGAAATTAGCATGGAACGACCATTCCGCTGGCTGAATTTCTACCACCATTTTACTGGTTCTTCTGTGGAATTCCACCTTCTGGAAAAATATCCCACAGAATAGCAATTTTTCTGCAGAAAATATTGAGATCTATGGAATAATATTCCACTGAACAGCATTTTTCACATGGAAAATCATTCCACAACCATTTCTGCAGAAAATATTGAGATCTGTGGAATAAAATTCTTTGGAAATTTTGCATAAAATCTCATTATGCCTTTTTACATAGACAGTGTCAGCAGATAAGGGCCTATAGCCCACCCAGTCTGCCCATTTAAGCTTGTAAGTTTACTTTATGTTTTCCTAGAAGTCTGTTGCCCCTTAACCCTGACCTCCAGAATTCCTTTGTCTATCCCATGCATTCTTAAATCCTGTGATTGTTTAAGCCCACACCACTTCCTCTGGCAGGGTGTTCCACTTGTCCACCACCCATTCTGTGAAGAAATTCTTCCTCAAGTTTCCTCTGAATCGTCCTCCCTCCAATTTCATCCCATGTCCTCTAGTCCTGGAACATCTTTTTTGCTTAAAAATAGTGTATTCCTGCACCCTGTTCCTCCCTGTAAGATACTTGTATGTCTCTATCATATCCCCTCTCTCCCTCCTCTCCTCCAGGGAGTACATGTTCGGTTCCTTCAACCTGTCCTCATAGGACTTGTGATGCAATCCATGTACCATCTTTGTTGCCATCCTCTGAACCTTCTCTACCCTGTCTATGTCCTTATGTAAGTAAGAACTCTCGAACTGTACACTGTACTCCAGGTGGGGCCTCACTAATGTCTTGTACAGTGGAATTATGTCCTCCCTTTTCCTGCTGGTGATACCCCTGCCTATGAATCCCAGTATCCTATTTGCTTTACCTGCTGCCTTGGCACACTGTTTCCCTACCCTGAGGTAATCTGAGATAACCCCAAGATCCCTTTCCTGCTTGGTGCATGCTATATCCTCACCCCCCAACTGATATATTGTGCCAGGGTTTTTGTGCCCCATATGCATTATCTTGCACTTCTTTGCACTGAATTTCAACTGCCAAACCCCTGACCATTCTTCAAGTTTCGGCAGGTCCCTTCTCATTTTATCTACACCCTCTGGTGTGTCTACTCTGTTACAGAGCTTTGTGTCACCAGCAAACAGGGAAATTCTGCCTTCTAGGTCCTGCACAATGTCACTGATGAAGATGTTGAATAGAACCGGTCCCAGCACTGATCCCTGTGGTACCCCACTGGTCACTCTTTCCTCCATGGAATGACAGACATTTACCACCACCCTCTGTGTCCTGCCATCCAGCCAGTTACCTACCCACTGCACTACTGTCCTGCCCACACCCATATTACCCAGTTTGTGTAACAGTCTTCTATGTGGCACAGTATCAAAGGCCTTGCTGAAGTCCAGATAGGCCATGTCCACTGCCCTCCCCTGCCTGACCTCCCTAGTCACCCAGTCAAAAAATTCAACCAGGTTGGTCTGACATGACCTCCACCAGGTGAAACCATGCTGCCTTGGGTCTTGTAGTCTATTGACAACCAGATGTTCCACCAATCTCTCCTTCAGTAGTGCTTCCATGATCTTCCCCACTAACGAGGTGAGGCTGACTGGTCTGTAGTTACCCGCTTCCTCTTTGTTCCCACTTTTGTATAAAGGGACTACATCTGCTGTCCTCCAGTCTTTGGGTACCTCCCCTGTTTCCAGTGATTGGTTGAACAGGATTGCCAGAGATTCAGCCACCCCCTCTCTTAGTTCTTTAAGGACCCTGGGGTGCACCCCATCTAGCCCCATTGCTTTATTAACTCTTATTACTTCCAGTTCCTTCAGGACCCTTTCTCATGTAAAGGGACTTGTGTCCATTTCTGCACCATTCCCACCCCTTGTGCTCCCTTCAGACCCATTACTCTCCTTTCTCGGTAAAGACTGAGCAGAAGTACCTGTTCAGTATGTCAAGCTTTACTGTTGTCATCCTCCACGTGGCCCCATCCTCCCCCTTCAGCCTCACTATCCCTCTCTTTGCCTTTCTTTTTTCACTTATGTACCTGGAAAAGGTTTTGTTCCCTCTACTCACTGATTTTGCAATGTGCTCTTCTGTTTGAGCTTTGGCTTCCCTTACTGACCTCCCTGCCTCCCTTTGCTTCTCCTGGTACTTCTCCCTATCCCCTTCTGCCTGTGTCTTTTTGTGTTGCCTGAACACAATCTTTTTGGCTTTCACTTTCTCTGCTACCTCCTTGGAAAACCATAATGGCCTCCTCTTCTTTTTCCCCCTTGCTAAGCTGCTTAATGCATAATTCTGTTGTTCTTGTAATCCCTATTTTAAATACTGCCCACTGTTCCTCAAGCCATGATTCCTGCCCCATTCCCCTTAATTACTCTTTCAAGCATCTCCCCATTTTCCCAAAGTCTGTCCCCCTAAAATCCAAGATACGTGTTTTTGTGTGGTTTGGTTCTGCTCCTTCTGTGACTTCAAACCACAATGACTGGTGGTCACGGTTCCCCAGGTGCTCCCCCACTGTTACCCCCATCACACTGTACCTGTTTGTGAGCACAAGGTCCAGTATTGCCTTCTGCTGAGTTGGTTCCATGACCAGTTGCTTTAGGAAGGCACCCTGAAGGAAATCTAGGATAAATCTGCTCCTAGTTGATGCTGCTGCTGGGATGCTTCAGTCCACGTCTGGAATACTGAGGCCTCCAACCAGCACTACCTCACCCTTGTCTGCCATCAGCTCCCTATATGCTTCTTCCTCCTGGGCTGGCAGTCTATGCACCACACCTGTGCGGATGGCTGGCCCTATTTTCCTTTCCAGCTTAACCCACAGTATCTTCCCCCATTTTGTTCCTCCTAGATTTATGTGGCCCTTATGTCATTTTTCACATACAGTGCCACTCCTCCTCCTCCCTTCCTACCTGCCCTGTCTCTTCTGAATATGTTATAGCCAGGTATGGTCATCTCCCAGTCATGGTTATCATTACACCAGGTTTCTGTGATGGCCACAATGTCCAGGTCTGACTGCACCATGACAGCCATTTTCTGCCATGGAATTCTGCCATTTGGTTTCTGGTGAAATCTGGTAGAATTCCAGCAGAATTTTGAAAATTCCATGAAATTTTATTCTGCCTGAGTTTGAAAATTCCACACAGTTCTAAGAATAAGGTTTCTCAATTCTGTCTTACAGTTTTATAGAGGTGTGCAAAATTGTCAAGCTTTGTTTTGCAGATTAATTCATCAGGTTTGCCATATACAAAGAGTGCCAACTTTGTGAAGTTTTCAGCAAGTGAAGTGACACTTTTTCAAGTGAAGTCATGCAAATTCACTGGCAAAAATGCAACTTTACCTGACTGTGCCTGAAATGTACCACTTCCTCAGGAAAACACATTACAAAGTGCTGAAGTGGGTGTAACCCCTAGGTGGTGCTATCCTAAGGGCTACTACCTCTGCCTGCTTGACTAGGCACAGGTTGAGGGGCCTGAGCTTGGTGAACGGGTACCTCCACCCGGAGGAATGGTTTTGGGGCAGTGTATCTGATGTTGGTATAGCTCTCCGGGATGTTATAACTACCCACCAATCCTTCTAGTGGCCTAAACAGTTCAGCAATAGGACATTCACATTTACCATATGAGAGTAATGAAATGCTCACACTCCTTGCACTTACCACTAGGGCTGGATCTTCTGCAATTATCCTGAAGACCCCTTGGAAAATAAGACCAGTGATGCAACAACACAATAGCAGTACTGCATTCCCACCACAAAGGTACACACTAGCCAGGTTAAACGTGAAACAACCACAATCTGATTTATTCAGGGAGATGTGAACAAGGGTGGGGCATAAATCTAACAGTTATTGGCAAATCTGATTAAATTCAGGCTGAATAGGTATGCACAATGAGTCCCTTTAGCACAGTCCTCACAAACCTGGGTACCCAGTTGGTGAAAAGGCTAGCCTGAAACATTGTCCCAGGTAGGCCAACATTGCAGCTGTTGTTGGGACCCTTTGGAAAGAAAACAATTTGCAAGCACTCAACCCAAATATTTGTAATCCACAGCCTGATGGCTCAGTCCATTACAATAAAATTCAAACAAGCAAATCAGATGACGCACAATGATTGTAGCTTATGTTGCACGGAGCAACACTGTTTGTTCTCATGTTACCCAGACCAGGATGCAGGACAGATGAAATGAAGACCTCAGGATGTTGTACTGGATTGCCAGAGGAAGCAGGGCCTACACGACTCACCATGGTGGTTGCTACCTGTTTGGTGGTGTTGAGCAGGGACCAAATCCCCTGGTGGGTCTTTCACCAAGAATATCTCTGAATCGTGGGCAGCAGCCTTGGCTGAGGTGACAGGGCCCAGGCAGAATAAACAGTTCAGATGAAGTCCATTTGCAAGTGCGGGAACAGCCTCCAGCTGGTTAACAGAACTCACAGTGGGAAACTAAATTGCAACCCAGTTTACACATTCAGCACACTTATAACACTTAAAGCATTTTGCCACATTTCAGTTAAAGTCCATTTGCAAATCATAGGATCTCTGCACAAACCTTTCTACCTGGGGCTCACTTCAGTACCTGGCAAGCAGATTGTTTCTGGAGCAAGGCTTCGATCCACTTGCAGGCAGCAGTAATGCACCTTTTTCTTCAGATTCAGGTCTTGATCCACTTAATTGGACAAATCTGACTTTCACATTCACAGCAGTTTTTCACACCAGAAGATGTGGCAGGCAGGCCAGCAGAGCCTTCCCACTGATTCTCCTTTATCTCCCAGCAGGAGCAGATACTCAATGGCTTGAGCTGTTCACTCTACAAACTCCAACTCATAACTGACACACTGCTGCAGGCAGCTCTGGACTTTCCCAGTAATCCAAAAGGTTCGGTTGGCTAAGGGAACTGTCTGTCACAGAAAGGGCTCCCCCTCCAGGTCCATTTGGGCACCAAACCTTAAAAACTACAATTCCTGTAGAATGTCAATCCCAGAAGACCTCTGGGGACAGTTTCCATTTTAGGTCCCCTGAGGTCCAATTGGTCCAGCACTGGCAGTTGAGAACCAAAATGGTGGCTCTTATACAGAAGTTCAAGCTGCAATGGAAAGCAGGTTAGACCAACTCCTATATTATTATTACAGCAGATAAACAGTAAATAATCACAGTTCCTGGCAGAGCTCCCTCTGCACAAATAGCGACTGCAGAATGGAGAAGAAATAGGAACTGTCTGGCTGGTCGCAAGCCTTAAATCACTTGGACCCAGCCCCAACTAATTTTCTCACACAGAATAACAGCTCCCTTAAAGAGACAGGCACAGAGGCTTAATAGAGCACTCTCATGCAGATGATTTAAAGCTACTGCAGACATAGGACACAATCCTGACAGTGGGCATTAGGTAGCCCAGGAAGACATTATAGGAACCTCTATTTGTGTATGTGTGCTAGGGGTTTACATGGGCAATTCACAAAGTTTTTCACAGGGGTTAATTTTGCAACTTCATTGAAACTTCACCACCAAAGTAAAACTTCGCAAGATCTCTATTTATAAACTGTACTAAGCATTATTTTTAAAAACATTGAGATATATTCACTGTGCCATGGAAAGTGTAGACACATGCATTTATCTTAGTAAAATAGAAACATAGACAATGATGGCAGCAAAAGACCATTGGTCTATCCAGTCTGCCCTTAAAAACATAACAAACCTGGGAGATCTTGTCCATACAGGGTTCTAACCCACACTGTCCACCACCATGCTCTCCACCCTATTGCTTCTACCCTGAGCAAACATTAAGCCCTTCACTCTGTCCCAGCCATGTTTGAAACAATTAATGATTTGGCACCCACCATATCACTTGATAAATTGTTCCATGGTTCCACCACCCTTTCTGTAAAACTTTCTCATGTGCCTCTTGAACCTTCCTCCATCAGTTTCCACTCATGTCCTGGTGTTCTTGATCCACTATTCATACTAAATTGTTCCTCACAGTTCACCTTGTTCATTTTTTTCATATTCTGTTTATTTCCTTTTGCCCTGACTGGCCCCTTCACACTGACCCCCCCCCCAAGCCCTGTCATCCAGCTTCTCCCAACTTAGCCTTCCTGATTCCCCTATGACTTGCACCCCCATGACAGGGTGGTAGGGAGTTCTCTTGGCCCATCAGACATGCATCCAGTTCGGGAGGTGCCTGGATTGTTGGCGCAAGGCCTGTAGAACATCAGTGCTCATCTTGCTAGCCAGGATGAATTTCCAACTTTCTGTCCCTCCCCTTAGGGGTGTGCATGCAATGACTTCTAGGATGATGTTATGCATGCTTCCACACTTGATGTACTTGACATCTGACATGCCTTACCCTCTTGTGACTGCAGCCTTTCTGCCCCACAGCCACTGGTAGGGGCCAGACAAGCACCAGTCTTCATGCCACCCCTTCCTTGGATGAGGAGAGCAGTCCCCTGGATGCTCAATCTTCCTCCCCCTGGCTGACCTTTTGATGCCCCAAGTTCACTCCCAAACCCAGGTCATCAGTATCACAAGTACCCTATCAGCATGTTGTCCAACTATTATAAATCATGGCAATGATTTTATCAATCCACACCAAGATGTGCTTGTCCTTGAAGACTTCTTGAGCACCATAAGAGATCCTCATATACAATGTTTGAAAAAGTGGATTGTTCCCCTTTTGCAACAGTGCAATTTAAAAAGCAAATAAAATGTATTTAAACAAACTCTAGCAAGAGCCAATACGGCTGCAGCCAAGGCCAGGAGGAATGTGGCACTGTCCGTCATGTCCAAGATGGCAGCTGGAGTTCTCTGCGTCCGTGTGATGACACGCGCATGCATACAGGGCTCTAGCAGCCATCTTGGATATAGTGGACTGTGCTGCTGTGCCGCCGGAGTTCAGTGCACATGTGCAAGTTGTTGCACATGCACAGAAAACTCCTGCAACCATCTTGGACTTGGTGGACAGTGCCGTCCTCTGCCGGTACTGATGGACAAAATAGTTTGGAGGATGCACAATTATTGTCACTCACCTCCACTATTTAAAAGTCAGTTCGGTTTCTGGTAAGCTCCCTTTTCTCTGCAGTGGTTGCAAGATGTTTGCAGGGCTACCACCACTGCAGTCATAAAATATGTTTTACATTTATTCATATTTTGTAAATCACATAATATATAACATTCATTGCAAAAAATTATGTCAATGTACAAGTTAGGATTGTTTTATGTATGTTTATATGTACAGTTATTATGCAGGACTTTTTATATATGTTTATATGTGCAGTTGTGCTTTATGGTTATAACAGTATTCTTGAGATTTTTGGGTGACAGAACTGTGAAGCTGAGCAGTTCTGGCAGACAGTAGACTTGGACAGAACCTTTAGTAAATTAGAGACAGGAACCATACACATAAACATAGTATAAATCGTGTTACTTACCTTTGTTTCAAAAAATTTAATTTGAAAGTAGGCCCAGTGGAGGAGTGCAGTCCCCTCTCCACATCAACAACTCAAGTTCCAGAACAGACAGTGTCACTCAGTAGGCTGGGAAGGTGAGGAAGGAGAGAGCCTGAAGGCAGTTCTCCTTCATTGGGGAGGGGGGAACACCAATTCCCTCTGCAGAGACTGTCACCTGGTAGAGGTCAAATGGCAGCACAGTGGAACAGCATGCAGAGGAGAAGCTAGAGTGTGATGTTGTAGAGCACACAGCCCAATGCTCCAGCATGGGGGAGAAAATCCAGCAAGAAGATGCCAGGCTGATACATGTTACCACCCCCTACAGACTCTGACATGACTGACACGGCTTGCCACCCATCAACTAAAGGTCATGCGCAAGAGGTGGATAACTAATTAGTTCATGAGAAGGTCTGTGACAAGGTTCTGGGGGTGCTGTCAGGCATACGTGGGTGGCAGGAGGATAAAATACATATAGAAAAAAATTTAATTTGAATTTAAAATCAACATGTTTTACGTTGCAGAATATTAGAGAATCTCCTTTGTGGGAAATGGACTTTGTCAACTGAACTTAGAACGTCAGAATTTTAGAACTATTTGGATTAGGCCCCCTCTTATGCTGATAAGAGTTTTGTTTGTTTTGTTTTTATTCTTTGCAACCATGTAAGGAGTACCTGGAATATTTAGAAATAACCTTGATTGGCTAAGGATGCAATCATGACTTAAATTTAGAGCCACAAAAGTGAGGAAATGCAATTTTAATGTTTTCCTCAACCCATCCACAAACCTTCATGAACCCCATGAATTGAATGTCAAAGCACAATCTAGTTTTTACAAGCATGTTTTAGCACCACAAATAAATAACATAATATGTGTGTGTGTGTGTGTGTGTGTGTGTGTGTGTGTGTGTGTGTGTGTGTGCGCGTGTACCACTCACAGAGCAGCACCTGCATCATGACACACATTGTCCCAGACCTGTTGCAGACTTCATGAATGGCATCTCATAAAGCAGCATCAACATCATGTGCAGTGCCTCTCACCATACTGCCCCCTCTCACTTCCATTGTCCCCCTTTCACACCCCCTCCTGTTACCTTCCCTTCCTCTCTCCCTTTTCTCTTCCCCTCAGCCCTCTGCTACTTCTACAACCCCTGGTTCACTTGGTAACAACCTGTCCCCAGTGTAAGTCTAATGCTCTTGTACTGTAACAGCTGTTTTGGGTTTACAGTTAGAATATCTGAACTATTTTCTTTTTTGCACAGTCATTAGCTGCTATTTATGTAAATATGTAATCACTTTTACCTTATGTATTCAATTCCTTTTCACCCATGATGCATCTAGAAACAAACTGTTGTTCTGCTCACCATGTCTCTCTAGTCAAGTATTTTAAATAAATACATAAAAAAATATTTTGAGTTCCCTGTACCCTTTTCTCCTGGGCACATAGGGAAACTACAATACTTATTTTCAGCTCTGCATGCCTGCCTGGTGAAAACTTTGAATTAATGAATCCATGGGGCTATGCAATGACAAACCATAAATAATTTACCATGTTCACTGTCAAACAAGATCATGGATATATTGGGGACTTAGGCCATTGGGGGTATTTATTGGTCAATGATATCTGAAAATCATCATACTGTACTGTACCAGTTTATCAACAGTCAGTACAGTTCCCAGGACAGATTGTATTGTAATATAATATCCTGATTACCATTAGAAGTCATGCTACCACATTTTGCCAAAGCTGCAGGCACTGAGATTAAGCCATAGGTAGGTTGACAGTGCACACTGCAATGATCTATGCCCACAGTGATGAAAGCTTGGGTTAGCATAACTACATTACTGTGCAACAGGAAGATACACAGTCTGGCAGTTTTCTTCAGACTGTAAATCTAGAGCCCATGACTGATGAAACTTATTTATCCAAAGTCAGCACTCCACCAAAGGCTTTTTATTTAGTCTTGCACACTTTCTACAGGTGTTCAGGAATCTCCTTCAAAAATAGGGAGTCCTGTACTTTACAAAACAAAATTCAAATTGCTAGACTAACGTTGGGGTGTGTGTGTGTGTGTGTGTGTGTGTGTGTGTGTGTGTGTGTGTGTGTGTGTCTGTCTGTGTGTGTGAGATACCTACCTGCTTTGAAGTCTACCTCCTCCCTGTCTCCTATGCCATTTTGGCTGATATGGGTCAGTGATTACCCCACCTCTCTGTGGCTTAATGGCCTAGCACAGGAAGGTACAGTGAACCACCTGCTGTTACCACTGACTGTAGTTTTTCACTATAGTCTACTGTAACCTTCTCCATCCTCATTTTAATGTCCCAGCACCTTATGACCCTGTAGTGTTTCTCTGAATCTGTGCAATGCTGTGGTCTGCTTCCCTTGGTTATAACACTGCATCCCTACCCAGTTTCAAAAGGTGCTAATTGTGGGGGATGAAAGGAGGCTACAACCATGTAGTATATTTGAATCTGGGCACAACTGATGGATTAGGTTCAACTAGGTCCATTATTTAAGTCTACTTTTAGCAATTTGCTTTCAAAATTGGATGTGAACTACTACACAGTAAAACACATTGAAATGCTACATATATACTGACCCTTTAAAAAACTGGCTTCAATAAAATAGTGCCTGGTTTAGACATACAGTACCAGGGCAGCTCCTGACCTTGATGTAACTAGTAGTCATGCCCATGTTCAGGGCTTATAGGGTTGGATTATCAACCATGTGTTGGGGACTCATGCCGTGATTGTGCTGCATCCCTGATGCTTACATCGATAATGTAGACCACCTAAATCTATGTTGTGCATCTGCCACAAGTTGCAATGACACGGGAGTCCTATGCAGATGCATGCATTAATTTTTAATGTAGAAGACCTTATTTTGCTGTAAAGTGGCTGCAACTGCTGTAAATGCAACAGCATGTTTGAAAAAAGCATTCACACATTTTGCTGCATTTACCCTACCATAGGTGTACACCAGAACTGAATCCTGGACCTGCACCTGCAGCAGAACTTCAGAAACTCCAGCAAATAGGCTCTGGCAACAAGTACACTAAAAAATGGCCATTTTTATTTATTTCTTCTGGCTGCCAAGGACTAGTGACTTAACTGGCACCAGTTTCTTCAGCAGGAAACAGACAGTTTGGTGGCTGCTTCCTCAAACTTAGAACTGCAGTCTTTTTGCCAAAGCATGGCTGGTGTAGAAGTGATTTGTTTCCATTTTGTACTATATTCCTTTAGCTTACTTAGTACATTCATGCTAGAACCCATTATGTTTCCAAATAGCAAATAAAACTACTACTCTTAAGCACAAACCATCCTATTAAAATATTGCCAGTGGCCATATGGCACAGATCAGGGGAGTGTATTTGTGATGTTTCCTGTAGCAATCATTTAAAAGGTTCTCACATTATTTTCCCTTCAGCATATTAGCTTTTAATTTCCACAAATAATGGCTGCAAAGATTAATTATATATGACAGCAGCATTGTGCATTGTTTAGTAATGCAGGAACTCTTCTCAAAGCTGCTTTTCTAATGGCTTGAAATAACTGTTTTTTTTTCCCTTCAATCACAGAAGGCGAAAGTTATACAATGCATATTATAATCAACAATAGAAATTAAAAAAAATTCAAAACTGGAAGGAAAACTGTATCTGAGCCTTTAGGTTATGTTCGTGGCTATTGAGTCTGGATTGGATTTTATATTGAACGTGTATGGTACACTTTTGTTGTGCATACCAAGGCCTAATTAATAATGTATAGTACACTTGAATATTATTTTGGAATGGACATAAGTTTTGTTGTGGTTGAAAGCACTATGTAATCCAATTTTTGTTTATGATAAACATCTTTGGTAATTGAAACTACAAATTTATTGTTCAGGGAATGTAGGCAACCAGACCCAAATCCTCCAATAAATACTGGTTATATGACTTTGGGCTTTAGCTAGTGGCTTACATCATACTTCCAACTTAAAATAACTTGTATGTTTGATAACTATCTGACAGGAAGGATTTTCACTTATCTTTTTGTTTACTGTTATGAAGAGTATCAAATTATATCATTTTGGGGAGTATTAGGCTCTGGCTCAGGGAAATGTCAATTTTACTCAAATTACACTCAGGTATAATATTAATAATAAAATACTTAAAATCAAGTTGGAAACACTACAAACTCCATTTTATGCTTGTTAAAAGCTCTATTAGTAAATGAGATTCTGGCCTCAGGGTTTAGGGAATGTAAGTAGATAACCAGACCTGAACACTCCACTTATGGCTGGTTACATGACTTTTGGTCATTTGCTAATGGCTTCCATTCTGTTTACAGCTTGTCATATAGCCTATCGTGATGCATTATTTTGTATAATACTTTTGCTTTCTACATTGTTATGTATTTAATTTTAATAAGAATATTTATGGAAAGATTCTTTACAAAAATTTGTGAAAAGCAAGCAATTTTACCTGACAGGGTGGGTGGTGTTGGACTAAACCAGACCACCAAGGGCATAATAAGGATCAATGCCACAGGCAAAGTCCTTATAGCCCCTGGAAGATCTGGTATAGCCTGTACCACCAACTTTGGAGGTGAGTGTTAGTGTGCTTAGAACATGGGTTTTTGGTGACATTTTCAAGAAAATGTTTTAAAAGGTAAAAATTATGAACATTAACTAGAAAGTAACAAAAAGCATAAATTTCTGTAAAGTAGTCCCTCCAGTGCAAGAACTGACAGTAGAGGGTGCTGTTGTCTTTGTTAATCTTTTTTTTTTTTTCTGCAGCTAGTAACTTGTTTGTGGTATGGTCCTCTATACCCCCCACCCAGTATTGCTGTGGTTGCAAAGTCCAGTTTGAATACTGGTAAGTTTTATTTTCATTTGTGTTAGGCTTACACATAGCAATTGTGATCAGGAAAGTTGTTAGTGTGGTTAGCAGTCACGCAATCATGAAGCATGATGCTGTGTTCGGACATGACAGAGCAGCTAAGGTGAGATACCGAGAAAGGGGTGCTATGGTGTTAATGCTCACTTTTTAGTGGAAATAAAACTACAGTAAATAACAATTGATTTAGTTGAGCTTAGTTGGGAAAGCAGGTAGTGCGTTTGAGTAGAGTAAAACCCCCCAGGGTCCAAGCAGCAGAATATAATGTGACTGCACAGATGAAAGAATGGCCATGGGTCAGTTTAATTTAAAAAAAAAAAAAAAAAGGATTTGTGTGCACATTGGCTTTAAACTGACTCTTTCTACTTAAAGAAATACATTTCTGTTGGTTGTAGGGGAGGATAGGGTCACAACTATCATAGGAGGTTAATGGGAGGGGGCTTAGCAAGGAGGAAAAAAAATGACTGCTATTCAGATTTTGCTGTTTTTAGGGGCACAGTGATTTCTTTTTTGATGTGGAAGAATGGGTTGGCACTAGTTATTTCCCAGTCACTGTTGGTAATTAATGTACCCCATTGGCAGGTGGCAGGGATCCCCTCAAATCAGAGACCAGGAAATGTCTAATCCATTTTCTAAGTTTTTTTTGTATTTGTTTTTGTACTGAACACTAAATATATGAACTAAAAATTGTGCTGCGTACTCTAATTCCAGAGTTTGTTACCTACATTCTGAAGGGTTGTTTCTAGGAAAAAAATGCATCTGCTAAGATAATTACTTCCAACTATAAGGAAATTATTAGTTTGATTAAAGCACTCATAAACTACAAGGACTCATTTATCTTCATAAGATGCTACTATAAAGTGCAGGTGCACTATTTGAAAACAGTATTCAAAGTGTAAGTCCTTTTGCTCTTCAATTTTTCCTGCAATGAAGTTTTCTTGGGGAAAGCGGATGTCAGCAAATGTACATTCTTTCTAGATAGCTTTTCCCCTTTTGAATTAAAAATAACATTTCTTTCTTTAACTTTCTCCATGATGCTACAATTTTTTATTCTGATGTTTATCTTCCCAGCTGGAAAAGTAGTCCCCATATGATAGAAATTTACTACAACAGCCTTGACTGTTTTTATCTTAGCTTCACTTCACAAAAGTAGACATTTATGTGTCACAATCTTAAAGGACCAGTATCTGTTAAAATAAAATAAAACATAAATAAAAGCATTATATCTACAATATATATATATATATATATATATATATATATATATATATATATATATCTATCAAAGGTCTTATATTTTTTTTAACTTTTCACCACATTGAAAGGAACTGGTCCTCTAAATTCAATAAACCTCTGTTACTAGACCACCAGGGGCAGATTATTTACACTGTAGATTTCTAAAACAAAGGACATTAGGAAAAAAGCAAAAAAAATTAATAAAAAAACTAGGGGAAGGAAACAAGAGTTTGTTTTGGGTGATCCTTGACTTGGCATCGCTAGGTAGTCCTGATGGTAAATTCTCTTGGAGAAAGAAAGTGATCAGTGGGATCCAACAGGGTCTGTACTTTGTCCATCTTCTCTGATATGTACATTAGCAACATAGGAGAAGGCTTAAAAGAAATGTATGTTTTTCTATGGATGACACCAAACTGTGTGGGAGGGTAAACATTATGGGATGTGTTAAAGGCACAAAGTTGAAGAGGTATGTAAAGAGATTATAAAAATGGTCTACCATTTGGCAGCTGAAATTTTACATAAAAAAAAAAAATACAAAGTCATGCACATTCTGTAAACCAGCACAATGTACAGGCAGATTACTGGATAACAGTAGTGAGCTCTAGGAAACAAAAGGATTTGGGGATGATAATTACTGATAACATAACATTCCCTTCCCAATATAACAAGGCAAATGGGAAGGCAAATAGGATGTTGGGATGGATTAAGAGAGCCCTAAATAGCCACAGGAAAGAGGTATTACTGCTTCTGAACAGGTTACTGCTGAGGCCACACCTAGAATACTGCATGCAGTCCTAGAGCCCACACCTAAAGAAAGACAGGGATAGGTCAGAAACTGTACAGAGAAGGGTGACAAAAATGATACAGGGTCAAGAAGGAAAGACTTATGAGGAAAGACTGGACATGAAATTTTACTTACAGGGGACTTTAATGTAAACTGCAGCATGAATAATGACATATCAGCCTTAGCTGATAATACTACCGATCTGGGCCTAGATCAATTAATTAAGGAACCAACTAGGCTTAATTAAAAAAAAATGTGAGCACCTCAGCTATTCTTGACCTAATATTTTCCAACAGGCCTGAGAAATATGCTAAGGCTGGGGTCTTGTCAGATTCATTGTCTGACCATCAATACATCTTTTGCATTAGTAATCAGATGAAAGTAAAGGGTAGGCCAAATATTAGGACATTTTGTTCTTTCAAAAATTTTGACTATATTGCTTTTATGTCAGATTCGGAAAATGATAAATGTAAGCATCTGATGTTCATTCCAAATGTAAATGAAGCCTGTTCCTTCCTATATCACAAGTATTTTTTCTGAAATATGTAGTAACCATGCCCCATTCAAGAAACATAATGTCAGATTAAACCACTCTCCCCAGAATTGAACCATCAAAATAATCTTTGCAGGGTAAGAGTCCAAACTTAAAAAAAAAAAAGTTAAAATAACTGACTTGCAATGTGATTTGCTGCATTATAGGACCAAAAGAAACTTTTATCAGAAATAAATTAGGCTAACTGAACAACACTTTATTAGGTACAAATTAAACTGGATCCTACTACGTTCTGTAACACTATAAAGAGTTTGAACTCATCCACCATTACTCTTGTCCCAGATTACACTGTAACCAAAAGGAACAAAACAGACAATTTGAATTCTATAGTGAATGCTTTTAGTGATTACGTCATTGATTCAGGCTTGAATACTGACACCACAGATGGCCATGATGCTCACTTCTGTATAGGTGGGACTTGTATGCCATCACTGGCCTCCTCCAATGACTGTGCTTCATTTATTTTAACAGTAGCTTTGGTACATGATGTGTAGACAGCCTTACTAATACATGATACAAAAATTGGTGAGGGAATCGATTGTCAACATCCTAGACTATTGAAATAGGTTTATCCAGTGATCTGCCATCCCCTGACTTATTTATTTGAAATGTCAATAACTCATGTAGAGTTCCCCAAAATGTTGAAACTTGCAAAAGTAATTCAAATTTTCAAGTCAGGTGATAACAGACTACTTTCTAGCTATTGCCCAATTTCGCTGTCGTCTGTTGTGTTGAAGGTCTTGGATTGGTTGGCAGAAAAGCACATTTTGAACTACTTATCAGCTCACCAACTTTGGAACATGAATCAGTCTATCTTCAGGTCTGAGCATTGCACAACTACTGCCCTTATGAAAGTCACTAGTGATTTTTGTGGGGCAGTGGACAGTGTCATGGTGGCTGGAGCAATCTTCACTGACCTCTTCAAGGCCTTTGACCCAATAGACCATGGCTTACTGCTTTATAAGTTAAATAGTCTGAGCTTCCACAGCCTACTTACCAATTGGTTGGCTATCTATTTAAGAAATAGGCTGCAGCTGATTTCCACAGGAGGTGCAAATTTAAAAAAAAATCAGAGTGAGAAGAGGAGTTCATCAGTGCTCTGTCCTGGGGCCATTCCTCTTTTCAGTCTTTTTTTTTCACCTTTATTTCGCTCCGGTCTTCGACTTGTGAAGCCCCATCAGTTGGGTCCTTACCTGATCCCTCCCAATCTGAGATCCACCCGCTAATCTTGCTTCTTTGTCCTGCCTCCCGCAGGTTATCTTCTGGTCATTCCCCCCAGGGTGGGGCCACCATCTCCTACTTGCTGTTCCTTGCAATCTAATCACCTGCAAGGTGAGGGGGAGGGACTTGACAGAAAGGGGCAAGAACAGGAGGACAAGTCCAGTGGTGGGAGTGATGGCAGTTGAGTGACATCTTTACTCCATTAATTGGGTTGTTTCCTGCTTTACATTGCCCCTAGAAGGCATGGACATGCAATGCTGTCCAGCTCGAGACAGGCGTGCTGCTGCACTGGTCCCATGGATGACTACTGATGCCTCTGCCCCATTTTCCTGGTGGTCCCTGCTGTTGCTACTCCAGTCTCCACTGGGAGTCACTGGTAGCAGGGATACAACTCACCCTCCCCGAGATAGAGGAGAGCAATCCTCCAGATGCTCAATCCTCTCTCCTCCGGCTGACCCTCGGCATCCCAGGCTCATTCCTGTCCCCGGGTCACTGGCATGGCACGTGGTGTGGCGTTGCAGCTCCTCAACCCTCTGCACCACTGGCCTGGACTCTTTTCAGTCTTTATTAACAATCTTAGGATTCAACAGCGTAACACAGCTGTTCACCTCTTTGTGTACAATGCTGTCATCTACAGCTGGAGTCTAGATTTATTTACTGAATTTTGGTAACTGGGTAGGCCCACTAAGACAAGATGGTCTCTTTTTCAGTGGCGACCCGGTAAATGCAGTACATTGATAGTGCAATAGTTCACACAGGAAACCATACAGGTATGACAATTGCAATAACAAGACCAACTAATGTAATTACAGGAACATGTCATAATACGATATAATTATGTCATACACACATTCACAACTAGCATAAAAAATGTACAGAGAACATAATTACTACAGTTGAGAACCACTAGTATAGATAACAGTACAATCATGTATACTATGGCAGACAGTAACATAATCATCAATCTCTATTTACAGATGACATCGTACATAAATTCAGATTGTACAGATAACCATGTACCTAATTGATATGTTACTGTGTGTTGCTTCAGTCTGAACTAAAGTCAGCCTTTGACCAGATTCAGTTTTTTTAGTAGTAATAGATTAACTATTAATAAACAAGAAACTCAAGTCATGCAATTTTACTCAGCACACAGAATCAAACAAAAAGCAAAAAAAGTCTCTATTTTTACTTCTAACAAGAGGAAGCTGCAGAATGTCCTAAGCTATAAGTACCGGAGCCTATGGTTAGACAAACATCTAAAGCTGGATTACTATTTCAAAGTTTTAGAAAAAAGGATGAGCACTAAGATAGGTTCCCTGTACAGAAATAGATAACAGTTCTCACTAGATGGGAGACAGAGAATAGTACAGACCATGATATTAAACCTATTCAATTGAAGATATTGTTTATACCAGTCCTACTGTAAATTCATTTCCAGAGGTTAGATATGTTGTATTGTACATTGGCTCATTTTTTCCTGCTTGCCCCAAGGCAAACGTATCATTGCACTTTACTTAAGGGTCTCCACTGGTTGCCCTTGGAGCAAGTGAGACAACTGCACACATTATTTGGCAGAGATCAATGACTGCATGGCTTCGATTTGGTTATGTCTCAACCTGGGTAAGACAGAGGTCATGGTGATTAAGCTGGGTCACTGGGACATGGCTGCTGGGGATGATATGGCTCTCCCATCATTGAGCCGCCGACCTCTCATGGTAACCTATGTGGTAAAGAACCTGGGAGTCATTTTGGATTTCAGATTGATGCTAGAACAGCATGTGTCATTTGTGGTTTGATCTGGCTTTTATCATCGTTGGAATATTGCCAGGATTAAGCCATATCTTGCTCAGGATAATCTAGTGATGATCATGCATACTTTAGTCACCTCAAGGTTAGACTATTGCAGTGTTCTTTACCGAGGGTTATCTAGAGGTTTGAAACAATGACTGTATTTGGTCCAGAATGCTGCAGCCAAGATGATTGTGGGATTCTCAAGGAGTGAACATATCACACCGCTCCTGCGCGTGCTGCACTGTCTTCCTATGTGTTGGTGCATCACCTTCAAGATCTGCTTGTTAACTTTCAAGGTCCTATGCAGTCTGGGTGCTGACTACATAAAATAGCTTCTGTTTCCCTACCACCCAATTTGCCCTCTGTGCTCCACCGATGCGGGCCTGCTTATTGTCCCTCCATCCAGGATGAAACTATCTGTGGACAGGGTTTTGGAGTGGCTGCTCCACTGTTATGGAACTCGCTCCCTATGAATATCCATATGGCCAGCATTGTGGAGGCCTTTAAAACCTCTTTGAAGACTTACCTATTCCAACAGGCATTCAGTGATTATTCATTGTTTCTGCCTCCACTTATTTAAAAGTGTATTATAATATTACTGTTTGTTTCCATGTTTAACCCTGAACATGAACAGTGCTCAGAGCCTTTTTCAGACTGGTTGCTTTTTGAATAAATTTTGCTGTGCCATGCCTTTCCTTAACTTTTATTTGAAAGTGTGTTTAAAAAAAAAAAAAAAAAAAAAAAAAAAGTTCCAATACATATTTCTGACTTGTTTTCCTATCATCCACTAAGACCTTGGCTAAGCTCAGCAAAATGCTTTCAATTTAATGTTCCATGAATGAGCTCTCAAATAGGCCAACTATCCCTTGCATATGAAGGCTCAAAGTTATGGAATACTCGGAATACCCTTCAAGACCTTATATTCAAAAGTTTTCCCTGGTGCAAATCCCAGTTTGTGCACACAAACCAGGTTTTGCAATGGAAGACCCATGTTCAAAAGCCCAGTTTGTGTAGACAAACAGGGTTTGTGCCAGGGCAAACAGTGGAGGGATGCACAAGGCAAAATTATGCAAATTGTGGGGTGGGGATCTGGATAACCGTGCAGTCTGATATTTAGAGAATTTGCTTCAGGTAAGGCACTTTGTGCAGTCCCTTTGCTCATGGGAAAATACTGCCTACTCCAGCCTCATCTTAATCCAGTGCAACTTTAGTGGTTGCTGGAGGTAGTGCTTTGGCAGTATCAGGGACAGAGGAATGGAGTGTGCAGGTGGTGCACCTGCACTGGGGCCCACAAACTAGAGGAGCCCATCCAGATTACTCACCTGACTACTGCCTGCTGCTGCATTTATAAAAAATTAATTTACGTTAGCTTACTGGTGGCCTGACTGGCCACTGGAACATCCCGCAGGCACCGGGCGGCAATCGCACTCCAGTCCATCCCAACCCTCTCTCTAGTCTCCTGAAATTGACTCTTACTCTGTTTCCTTTCCTTAATCCCTTCCCTGCAGTTCCCTTCAGTGTTGCTGCAGCAGGCTGCTCAGCTGTTCTGACAGTCCACGTGCCACTTTGACAGCTGAGGTGTGTGCCCGCCGCACACCCCACTCGGCTGGCAGCTGCTAAATAAATAAAAAAATATATGCATGCTAGTCAGTACTAGCACCCCTGACCCATGTGACTTATTAGAATGTACACCACGTGGGCTTGGGTCTTCAGGAGTGAGCAGCCATGCTGAGAAGAGCCAGGAGCCAGCGAGCTGAGGAGGAGGATGGACCACCGGTGGCACCTATCTGTCATGTTGATTGACAGATAAGGCAGGGATCTGGTGAATTAATGCTGCTGCCTGCCAGATATGGTGACCAATCAGGTCGTGGCGAGGTAGTGTTGGGGGAGGTAGGAGGTGGAGAGGAGATGGAGATGTCATCACATCAGCAGCCACTCTCTTCTGAAGCTGCAGTCAGAGAAGCATAATCTGCCATTTCCTTGCTATCTCTGACTGCAGTCATACGTGTAGTCTGTCTCTCTTCACCTGTCTCGGCTTTCTCATGCAGTGCTTCTGCCTGTTCCAGCTCTCGGTCTCCTGATAGGTGGCTGAGAAAAAAATAAATTAAAATAATATTTTGACAGTGCCACTGGGCTGGTGCCACATGTTAATTCAGATTCCTGTGGGTCTTGAGGCTGGGCTTGTGCCTGGCTCGGCTAGCGGACCTGAGCCTCGGCACTGCTTGGGGGCCATTAGGAGAGGAGGAGGAGAAGGACAGTCAGCAGGGCAGGCCAGGTCAGAGGGACTGGGGGGAGATTTAGTTGGTGGAGCCACCGAGACTCAATGACTGAGGAAGGAACAAACAAGGAAGTTTTACTAAAATAAAAAAAATACTTAGACAGTCACAGAGACGGGGAATTGTCTGGGCCAGCCCAGAGCAGACTGAATAATAAAGGGAGGGACTAGGGACTCTCTGGGGATTTGGGAGGGAGGGAGGATAAGGAAGAGATTATGAAGATTTGGTTGGTGGAGGAGACAGACTGACTGAAGAAGGAACAATGAGGAACTTTTATTAAAAATAATAAAAAAAAAAAAAAATACTTTGACAGTCACATAGAGACATGGGACTGTCTGGGCCAGAGCAGACAGCAGACTAGACTGAATGATAATTAAAGGGGAACTCGGCTAAAAAGGAGAGAGAGATTTAGATAAGAAAGATTATTGGAGAAAAACTTAAAGTAGAAGAAGTACTATGAAAATAAGACAAATAAATGGTTCAGAGTCACACAGACTAGACAGAATTTCACAGAAGCAAGAAGTGCTGCTGGTGGCTCGGCTACTTTAAGTGCTTTGATCAGCCAAAATCAAATAAACAATAAAGCAAAAGAAGCTGGCAGTGGGCAGTGGTCTTCCTCCTGGAAAATAAACACAAAATAAAACTTGAAGACAGAGACAGCAGGGGACTTTGTCTACCCTCATGGACCAGAGTGACAGAGAATAATGATGAAAGAGGAGCTCTGCTAAGGAGAGATAAGACTGGAGAAAAAGTAGAAGTACAATTAAAACAAAAGGTTGTTCAGACCGACACAGCAGCAAGAAAGGGCTGCAGGCAGCTGTATGCTTTGAGCAAATAAGCAAAGCAACAGAAGCTGGCAGTGGTGGTCCAGTTTGTTTTATGATTAAAATTAAACAAAAAAGTACTTACATATGGAGACAGAGGGGACCCAGCTGTCTGGCTGGGGGAGTTTGATCGAGAACACCTATCAATCTGAGTCAGAGAAAAAGAAAGGACTTTATTAAGCAAGGGAAGAAGGGATTAATAGGGATAGGTGCAAGAAGTGTGCTGCTGCCCCATGCTGCTACTCTGCTGTCTGCTTTGATAACCAAATAAGCAGCAGCAAAGCTGGTAGTGAAACTATAAAAGAGTTTGAGGATTAAAATAAAAATAGTTACAGAAAGACTTGGGATGGTCTGGGGGAGTTTGACTAAAACTCTGAAAGGAGGATGAGGAACTGTTCTAACTAAAAAGGCAAGACAGCAATTAGCAAAGCCCTTAGCCCAGATTGAAAGCCAAAGCAAAGAAACTTAACTTGCTTGCATGCTTGCATATATGCTGCTCATAGTTAAAAATTGAATTGCTCTACTGGGGTTAGAGAAGCCACGGTATACTATGTACTGAGACAGCAGAGGGACTGAGACAGAGAGACAAAAGAAGGAACCAAGCTGAGAGGAGGAGATTTGATAAACTAAAGTAGAGAAAGGCCATACGGGCTGCCGAGATTAGTTAGGGAGCAGGAAGTGCAGTGGCAGTGCTGCTGCATGAGCAAATAATAAACAGAAACTTGTGGTGTGTGGAACATAAGAGTTTTGATGAGATTATAAAATATAAAATTAAACAGATACAGACAGAGATAATTTTCAAAGGCCTAAAAAAGAAAAAGCATTTTAAGGTGTTTTTTTGAAGGAAAAGACGGATAGGTTTGGGGAGGCAGTTGGGAGTTTGGGAAAGGTGGCAGGGTATGGTAGGTGGGTGAAAGAACACCTGAACTAACTGAACACTTGCAGGGTCAGAAGGCCCAAATAAACTGCAAAGAAAACAGCTTTTCCAAAGCCCGCCTCCAAAAAAAAAAGCACAAGTTAAAAGGCTGTTTGAAGTAAAATAAAATTACTCACAAGAATTTACTTCTCAATCTCATGCCCCACCTCTGATCCCCCTATCATATCAAGAAAACACACAACTCATGTTTTTTAAATTTTATTGGACATAATTGTAACTGAGTGTCCAATATTCTGCAAAACTGAACTTTCACTGTATCACTGTAAACCAGTCTCCCACCCTCATTGTAGTGCATGAGTAAGGTATAAATATATTTAGCCAGCAAGTGCCAGGCAGTTCATAAGGTTTTAAGTGTAAAAATGTTGAGTGCTCCATTTAAGCATCTTAGTGGTGCAGCAAAGAGAAAGCCGAGTAAAGAGAGGGATGAGAAATTAAAGAAGTTACCCAAAATGTTAACATGTTTCAAGAAAGACAGTGTAGACAAGTCCAAGAATGACAGTGAGGTTTATAGAGATGAACCTTTGAAAGAGAGTGATGTGTGCCAGGTTGTGGATACGGATAGTGATCATAATGTGGGTGACTCAGTGCCAAGTCTGGACACTGAAGAACACATCAGAAATGAACACGATACCAGTACTGAGATGAAGAAGAGGAAGAGGAAGAAACAGTGTAGATAGCAGTGAAGTGAGAGATGGTCCTGTAAAGGTTCCTCAGCAATGATTGAAAGTTACAATGCACATCTTTAGTCTGGCTTCAGTAAAGTTCCTCACTGACAAAGCATACTTTAGTGAGCCCCTCAGTGCTCAAGACAAGTGTTTCATAATATTGTATGGGCCATGCCAACCATCGGGCCCATTTTCACGTGATCCTCTTCAGAAGGGGAGATGTTTTTCTGAAACCTACCATGAGAAGGTAAACAAAGCTGGTGTTAAACTACAGTGCACATGGCTGTGCTACTCACCAGCCTTAGACAGTGCATATTGCCAGGCGTGTTGGCTGTTTTATACCAAAAAGGATAGAGCTAATACTACATGGGTGAATGAACTACGTGATTGGGGCCATCTGTCAGCAAAAATAGACTTGCAAGAAAACTCAACCCTGGACATACAGTGCTGCCCGGTATTAGAACAATGGCATTGGCACAAGACATTAACAGAAGATTTGGAAGAGTCCATCAAGAAAAAATCTAACTACTGGAGTCAAGTGCTTGACAGAATTTTCAATGTTACATTGACTTTGGTCATGTCTAACCTGGTGTTCTGGGGTCACAGGGAGAATGTAAGGTCCACTGCAAACTGTGGAAATTTTCTTTCCATTATCACACTTCTTGGAAAGTATGATCCAGTATTGGAAAAGCTAATAAGTATGCCAGAGGGAACAGTGAAATAGTTAAGCCCTGACATACAGAATGAATTGATTGCAATACTCTCAAACTATGTCAAGAACAAAATAATAGATGATGTCAATAATTTTCCATTCTTTTCGGTCATTATGGAGACAACTCAGGATATTGCGAAAACGGATCAGCTCAGTCAAGTGATTCGCTATGTGTACATCGATAGCAATGAAAGTGGGAAACCAAGATGCACAAAATTTAATGAGTCTTTCATGGGATTCGTGAAAGTAGATGACCAGTCAGCAGCTGGCTTGGAAGAGACCATTATTAATAGTATTGAAAATAATAGGTTGCACATATCAAAACTGTGAAGCCATTGCTATGATGGCGCTTCAACTATGAGCGGCATATATGCAGGCGTGCAATCAAGAATTAAGGCTAGACAACCAAAAGCAACCTATATTCACTGCGCTGCACATGACTTGAATTTAGTCCTGAATGATGCCCTGTCAGATGTACCAGAAGTGAGGAACTTCTTTGGTATAGTAGAAAATCTGTACACCTTCTTTGGACACAGCATAAAGCATTGGCACATGCTGTCATCATTCACGTCCTCCTCCAAAGTCGTGTTAAAGAGATTATGTCCAACCAGATGGTCATCGTGGTATGACTCCTTAGTGTCTCTTCATTACCATTTTACGGATATCCTTAAAGCATTATCCAAGATAATACTTACTAGTACAAAGAGCTTAGAAATCACGGAGTCAACAGCTCTGAAGCTGCAAATAGAGAAGTTCCAATTTATATTTTTAGTTGTACTGCTCACCAAAATTTTGGATTCTGTCAACTGTGTTTCATAGCTGCTGCAGTCACCGCAAGAAGACCTAAGCAAAGCCGCCACATTTCATCAAACTGCCTCCAGTAGTTTGCAGGAATCCAGAAACAAATTTTAAATCATTCATGAAACTGCCATAGAAATGGTCAAAGATTGGGGAATATCAGAGAAATTTGAAGAGCGTCCAGTGTAAAATGATTCCACAATGAACTTTGTGAAGACCATAGGCTTTGGTCTGCAGAAAAAAGGTTCAAAGTTACTGTGTTTGATGTAACACTGGACAGAGCAATCTCGCAACTGGAACACCGCTTAAAGGTTTAAATAAAGTGGTGGGCACATTTCAAGGCCATTCTCCCTTTCACACTGACTTCAGCTACCGACAATGAGTTATATGCTGCTGGAGAAAATCTGGTCAAACAATATGAATCTGATTTGTCACCCTCACTCCCAGGCCAACTACTGTCATTCAGAGCTTGTCTGAAATCAAATATTTCAAGGAAATCTACAGTGAAAGAAGTAGCTGAACTGCTCTTGTTTGAAAACCATGCTATTGCTTCAAGTTTTCCAGACATTTGTATGGCATACTTACTGTTTATGGCAATACCAGTAACAATGGCAACTGCAGAGTGCTCATTTTCGGAAACTAAAACTTATCAAGAGTTATTTAAGAAGTACAGTGGCACAAGAACGACTTGGTGGCCTTGCTCTTTTATCCATAGAAAATGAACGTGTGAGAAAATTAAATGTCTCCAAAATCATCGATGTCTTCTGTCAGCAAAAAGCAAGGAAAAGGCCACTTCACTAGCTGACTGAAAGTTTACCCATTTTTAACCATGCACGGGGGGGGCCCATCTTCATTCCTTTCTTGGGGGGGCCCATCTTCATTCCTTTCATGGGGGGGCCCATCTTCATTCCTTGCACCAGGGCCCATGCCAACCATGCTATGCCCCCAACACAGTACTTTCTGGTGGCAAATAGTACACCCCTTCCTTTGATCCAAGTCCCATTGAATAAAAATATATCCTTGGCATCCAGTGGTGCCCCCTCTCTCTGATCACAGTAACATTAAGAAAGCAATAATACCCGACAGGGTGGGCGGTATTGTGCTATACCGGACTGCCTAGGGGCATAATGAAGCTTGACGCTGCAGGTGGAGGGCCTTGTAGCCCCTAGGCGTTCTGGTATAGTGCAATACTGCCTACCCTGGAGGGTATTATTGAGCTTAGAAAATGGGCAACAGTAAGTAACATTAAGGAGACAGACACACAAAATTGTTTTAAAGTTAAACTTTTTTTTTATTAACTCAGTAATGTCAAATTTGTACTTTTGGGAGAAAAAGTAGTCCCTTTTGGGACAGGGTTGGGGAACATAAAGAAACGCTTTTAAGACTCCTGTATGTTGCTCTTTGTTTGGGGGGTTGGTCAAAACAATAAAATGTGCCCTTTTCTTAAGTACTATAGTTTATGAATTTCACTGGGGCTGTGAAAGAACAATTCTGCAGCTTAAATGGTGTGCTTCCTGTAGGTGGCAGGGATGAGTTGCAGCATGGCTTTTCTTCTTCTGGATCTTCTTTCTTGATTTCTTTTTGCTCTCCAGGATGTGTTGTCGGTGTTCCCAGGACATTGCTATACTACTTTTTATCTTGTATAGATGGTTGCAAGTAACTTTGCAGGCTCTGCTCACATTTGTGCCCTGTTGCAGACATGATCTTCCTTGCCTGGAGACCAGTGTTTGACAAAATCTGGACTGATATAGCACAAATGCTGTGGTTTGTATATCTTGTTCCTAGATTTGCTTCCTGGCTGATTGCTGCAATGAGTGAGCCTAAATAATTTTTTCCCATAGGCTCATTCATGTACCAGGTTTGTTGTGTATTTAGGAATGGCTGGGGAAGTCTCCATGGGTGCAGGTAAAATGTTTTGGCATCTGAAGGCAGTTTTGAGATGTATTTTAAGTACAGTTTCACTGGGCAAGCTCTTCAAATATTGTTCTTCTTTTGATCTCTGTGTTCATTTCTGTTGGCTGATTGTGGTTCTTGGTGTGGATGTTGTGGGCCAGTGTTGGGTATCTGCACCCACTGTCGTCCTGCTTTATTTCAAAAGACTATGGTGTCAGCTCACATAAACCCTCCCTGCCATGTGGATTTGTATTTCAGACCACAGTCTTTTCACTTAGCCCGTAGTGGTATTTGGTGACATGGCTTCTGATTTCCTGATTTTTTTTTTAAATCTGCCTGATTGAATGGAGGGTGGTGGGCAGCTTTATCTTAATTTGCTTTTCTATATTTTTTTAAAATTCTTATGAACACATTGTTAGCTGGTCAGAATCTTTGGTCACTTATGATGTTAATGCTATGACTTACTGTGGTGCTGTTCGGATGACGATTTAGCCCCACGTGGCTTCCACAGTAACCTGACACGGACTACCTGGAGCTGCCACTGGTATGAACTTCAGTATAGAAATGGTGTAGCAAACTGTTCAAATTTTCAGCAGTTTCTTTACTAAAGTCAACAGCTACACCATGTCGTTCACCCAATCTTTAAAGACTGCTACCACCCAGGCAGTATTTGTTTTGGTGTTTCTGTCATCCCGATTGCTTTCAATTACGTCAAACTCTGTGGCAGTTACACTGACATAATGGCTGCTATCAATATTCTCACTGGCCTTCCCTCTTTGTGCTTTCTTAACAGGTGTCAGCTGTTTTCCAGACCATTCTGATCCTGGGGATAGTTCATTAATGCTGCCGCAGCACAGAAAATCAATGTTTGCTGGTATATTGTCGGACATTTCTATTTTGCCATTTTGAGAACAGCAAGAGAAAAGGGCACAGCAACAGAAAACAGTATGGCGGCCTTGACAGCTGTCAACATTCCATAGCTGACTGATGTTTGTTGGTTCCATGTCAATACAACAACGTTGTCATGGTCGACATCCCCGACATCAATGGGAACAATTCCAACCTTTGGCCTTGTTTCTGTTGGGAAGAAGTGTTTTTTTCCGGGGGGCTTCGCCCCCTGCACCCCCCATCTCTAAATAATCAGCTCTGAGTCAGAGTTGGTTCGGGATGGGGGCACAACATCGGGAATCAGTGCATCGGCAGACAGCAGATCACCACAGTGACCAATCTTGATCTGGCAAGATTTGTCTCTGTGGTGGTGTTCGCTGTCAGAATGTCGTTGTGGTGGGGTGATACCATTTTTGTTATGGGGCACTTTTGATGGCACTTGTTATTGGCTGAGGTCTGTTGCCACATAGATTATGGCTTTGCCAGACCCAACACCCAATCAGAAGTCTCCATTCTTAATGCTCATTTTCTAAATAATGATATATGCCTGGCATCCAGTGGTGCCTCCCTGCCTCCAATTCCAGTCCCATTAAATAAAGATATATCCCTGGAGTCCAGTGGGGCCCTTTCCCTCTGATCCCAGTCACAGTATAAATATACATTTTCTCTGGCATCCAGTGGTCCCTTCTCCCTAATCCCTGTCCCAGTAAGAACATTATTTCCCTGGTGTTCAGTGGTCCCTTGCCACACTCGATCCCCGTCCCAGTTTGCTTATCACATATCTCTGGTGTTCAGTGGTCCCTCCCCCACCGATCCCCATCCCAGTCCTATTAACACATATCCCTGTCTTCCAGTGGCCCCTCCCCCACCTGATCCCTGTCCCAGGAACCCCCCCAATGTGCCACTGATAAACTTACATTACTGAATATTCTTAAACACTGGTTTTAAAACTAATTGTCAAATGTATTGCAATATTTGTGTGAATTTGTGAGCTTGGATGTTTTGTAATTTGTTAATATGTATGTATTAATTTTAAGAAAATTGTTTTGTTTAATTATGTGGCAACAAACATCAATTAAATTGTACTCTTGTATCAAATTTTAACTGCAAGTATTTCCAGATGCTATAGTAAATGAGCTTTTGCTCAGCTGGCTGTGTGTCAACTATTCCTGTTATAAAACAAGCATTTGTCAATGCCGAATGTTGTCTCACTGGCATTGGCATTGGTAGTGCAGGAGCTAGAGATGCATAATAGGAATGGCAGTGAAGTATTGAACTGATGCCAACCCCACTCCCACCCTGCAGAGACTGACAGGCATTGGGGTGTGCCTTTGGGGTGCCAGCTATAACGCTATGCTATTTACTCCACCCAGACACTGACAAGTGTCGTGGTGTGTTTAGTCTTTGGGCCTTATACTTACCCCATTCCATAAGGAAATACGCTGAGATGGGTGTAGTATAGGAGAATGGGGTGAATTTTAGGGCCGAACACTCCAAGGCACATCTCGATGCCTGTCACTGACTGCAGGGTGAGAGTGGGGGTGGAATGGCATGAGCATTGCAGCCAATGATCCCAAGTCACACCCCTGATGCCTGGCAGTCTCTACAGGGTGGGGTGGTACAGTTGGAAACCCTAACATCATAGGTGTTTGTTGGTATTTTCACTCCAAGTTTTTAACATAGGATTTCTGTGACCCCACCTCATGAAGAGCGGCACAATCAGTTTGTTAGCTGAAAGGTGGGTTTGCGCAGTGGCTATGCCATTTGGTGACACAGGGACGAAAACACGTTTTGGGCAGGATGTGAAAAATGATAACTGTATTGTTCATGAGGAGGTGTAAAAAAATGGCAACATTGAAAATCTGTAGTGAAAATATGAAAAATTGGTGAAGTCATGAACATGCATAGAAACTGCTCAACACACGTCCATAACCCAATTATTTTTGGGATTTCTTTAGCAACATTTTCAACATAGGCATTTTGGGACCTCCCGTCATGAACAGTGCCACTGCGATTTTGTTAATCTGTCCCAAAAGTTGATTTCCCACAGCGACCATGCCATTGTGTGCCACAGGTACGGAAACACATTTTGGGCAGGCTGTGAAGAATGACAGCTGTACTGTTCATAAGGAGGTGTGAAAAATTGCCAGTGTTGAAAATCTGGCATGAAAACATTGCAAATTTGCGAAGTTACAAGGGTGCGTGAAAACTGCGCAACACATGCTTGTAACACAGTCATTTTATGGACGTTCATCACCAAATTTTCAACGTAGGCATTTTAGGGCCTCTGTTCATGAACAGTGTCACTATTATTTTCTCAAACTGTCCCAAAAACTGATTTCGCACAGTGACCACACTATTCTGTGCCAAATGTGCAAAAACACATTTTGGCCAGGATATGTAAAATGACAGCTGTACTGTTCATAAGGAGGTGTGGAAAAATTACAATTTTGAAAATTTGGAGAGAAAATATTACAAATTCATGAAGTTACGAGTGTGCGTGGAAGCTGCACAATGCACGCTCGTAAAACAGCTAGTTTTTGGATTGTTTTCACCAAATTTGCAACATAGGCTTTTTGAAAGCCCCCCTCATGAACAGTGGCACTGTTGTTTCCTTAATCCATCCCAAAAGGTGATTCAACACAGTGACTGTGAAATCACCTTTTGGGACTGAATAACGCCATGACAGTGGCTGAATTCATGGGGGGGGGGGGTCCCAATAATGCCATGTTGAAAATTTGGTGCCCAAATTCCCAAAATGACTGAGATATGCACCAAAGTTGAAAAAACCCTATTTATGCCATCATACAGCTTACTGGCATTTCTTCAGTTCGCGATTGGCTTTGAAGAGTGCAGACGTGTTCCCGGTCCACCTAAGATCATTGTGCCATGCTCTGGAGGTAAGTATGGGTTGAGGGTGTGGGGAGGCAGGGTGCACAGAGGGTGGCGCAGTTTGGGGGGAGGGACACTGGAGTTGATGAGGGACAGTTTTCTACTTTGCAGGTTAAAAAAAAACATTGCGGGATGGTTTTTCTTTTACAGGGGCATTTGGCACGCTGGGGTGGGCTCCCAGCATGCCACCTGAGTGTTATTCTTTTGGGGGGTTCTGTAGCCGATGGGGGATTGGGCACCCCCGTTGACACACAGCATGGGGGGACATTATGCCAATAGGGAGTGGGCTCCCCCATTGGAAAATTAAACTGGGAAGGGGGACATCATGCTGAGGGGCATTGGGCACCCCCTCGGCACATGCTTGAAATGGGGGGGCATTATGCTGATGGGGAGTGGGCTCCCCCATGAGCAAATTATGTGGGTTGGGGCATGCTGACAGGAGGATTGGTCACCCCTGAAGTTGTCTCTCCATGTGGTGGCAGTCAGCGCCACCATGTTAATTGCAGGGCTTCACTAGGAAAGGCGCGTAGGGAAGGCGTGTTTTATGCCACTGCATGACAAGCTTGGCTGTCATTGCAGCGGACCTTTTCTTAGATGTGCTCAACAGATTATGTATTCCTGGTGTGGCACCTGCATGCTGGCTTATTGGGGAATGAGGGACGCACCTACTGATGCATGCCCTGCATTGACCAACAGTGACCATGCCTCCAAATCTGCTATTAATGCAATATGTTGGCCATGCAAACGTGAGCTAACATAAAAAAATTGAAAACTTGAAGTCTCTATATGTACTCCTTGGAGATCAGGAGGAACTAGGAGGACATAATGGAGACATGGAAATACATTCGGGGTATAACAAGGTACAGTGCATAGCTGCTCAATTTGAACAAAAGTTCAGTCACTAGGGGACACAAGTTCAAACTGATGAAGTTCAGAAAAGATGTTAGAAAGTATTTTTCATGAAATAGATGGTGGATAAGTGGAATAATCTTCCCAGTGATGTGGTCAATGAAAACTCCATTGCTGGGTTTGAGACAAGCATATTACAATACGTTACAGTAGATTAACCAAGGTAGGGTGGAGACTGATAGGGAGAAGCTGGACGAGGTGGTGGGAAGAGCCATCTCAGAGTAAATCTAGGAAGGGTTTCAAGGCTAGACTGGATAAATTTCATGTGTTTTTTTCTGTCCTTACCACTTGTGTTTCTATATTGTATTCATTTCTGATTTCAGACAGATGTTGATTAACATGTGGAATAGCCTGCCATTTATATTTGTGGAACTTAGGACAAGCTTTTAAAGCAAGACAAGGTAGATTTCTGGGGGAGAATAGCATTGAGGATTAAACAGCATGAATCAGAATAGCATTTCACCTGATATCATTGGATGTGTATCCCTAGGCAAAGTTGGAATAGTCACTGTTGTGTAGGTGGAGGGACAGATAACATTGATCCTAAGTCCCCTTAATAAAACAAGTATTTGTCAATGCTAAATGTTTGCTTGCAGTGTAACAGGGATTTAATGAGCCCATGATGTTGTTGGGACAACTCTGAAAAACATCATATCTAAACACAATTTAGCTATATTGAACCCTTTTTTGTAATTGTTATCCTTATTTGTTTATTACTATGGACATTTGCATGGAAACAGGATCCCTTCCCTAGTTGCTCTGGGCCAGATATTCAAAGCAGTTGCACCTGGCACAACTGAGTTGTACCGGTGCAACCCCAGCAATGCACCCTGGTGCGATATTGAACAGGGGGACCTGCGACAGTGAAAGTCCCGATGCCCCGGGGCACACAGGTAATGTATGCAGAGCAAATGCAGGGGGCGTGCCCATGAATATGCTGCACATCCTGATATTCATCCCAGGATGTGCAGCGCATATGCAGGCACAACCCTGAGTTACACCGCATGTGGGGGCTCACAGTTTGCCGGAAAAAAAAAAAAGGCTCAAATCCAGGCAACCCACAGGTGGGCTACTGTAATGCAGGGTGCAACACAGCACCAGCCAGCCATGGGTGGCCACCTGCCCAGCAGGGATACCAGCCACAGGGACCCACACCTTCCCTGGTGGCCCAGTGCCCCCCCTCCTGTTTGCCTGATCGTGGGCAATTCTAACATAGATGTATTACCTGGTGGTCTAGTGGTTCCCCCGCCATATGCCTGATCATGGGTAGTTGAATAGTAACACCCTACCTGGCAGTCTAGCAGTCTCCCTCCCTCCCATCTGTAAGCCTGATCATGGGCATTTGTAATGCAGAACAATACCTGGTGGCTCAGTAGTACCCTCCCTCCCCATCAGCCCGGTCGTGGGCATCAGTCCCAAATCACGTACACCTGGTGGTTCAGTGGTACCCCCTCCTCCCACCCACAGAGACCCTGGCCACCCAGCTCCCACCCTGTCATTGGTGGGTGGCTGCAACCCGCCTGCATACCATCCGGCCACCAACCGAATGACAGCTTACAGTATGATCGGTAAGCCTATTGGTGCACAGTGTGTACTAATGGTCTTACAGACCACACTGTACTACACCGGCACAAATCTGTGACTTAACCATTCACCTATTTGTGCCAGTGTAATACAGCATGGTCTGCAAGCCCATTGGTACACACTGTACACCAATAGGCTTACAGAACATACTGTAAGCTGTCATTCAGTGGGCGGCCAGGTGCTATGTGGGTGGGGTGCAGTCACCCACAAATGATGAGGGGGGGAGCTGGATGGCCAGGGTTCTCTGTGGGTGGGAGGGTAGGGGGTACCACTGGACCTCCGGGTGTAAGTGTTTGGGACTGATGCCTGCGATCAGGCTGACAGGGGTCAGGGAGAGGTACCACTGGACCACTATGTATTGTTCTGCATTACAAATGCCTGCAATCAGCCATACAGATGGGAGGAAGGGGGGTACCACTAGACCACCAGGTACTACATCTATGTTAGTACTGCCATGATCAGGCACACAGGGGGGTCCACTGGACTACCAGGGACTTGCCTTACTATGTCAGCAGCTACACTGTGCGCCAGTCACATTGCGCTGGGTGGCCCTGTGCACCGCATGCAAATGGAGCCATAATGACATGCAAATAGCCCGATTTGCACCATGCATACATTATGGCCTCATTTGCATGTGCACTTCTGAATATCGCAGGTGCTGTGCCCAGCGCACCTGCATTTGCGCTAGAGCAGTCCTGGACCTCCCTGTCTGGTGACTGCGCCGGCACATTGTACTAGCTCATGGTGCATTCTGTGCCATATTCAATGGTGCTGTGCCTTGCATCACCTTTGAATATCATCCTGTCCCAGCCCCGGCGCATCTCAGTTGTGCTGCACCCCCTCTTGCACCATTGCCCGGTGCAGTCTCAATATCTTGCCCTCTGTCTGCTTGTTTAGTTCTGCAGCCACAAATTTGTTTATGACATCCCAGTCTGCTGCTGCAGAGATAATTATGATGTCATAAATGGCATTATGATGTCATGTGTGGACAAGCAGCCAAAGTTAATACTGTCCAAATGACAGTAATCTTGTTTTTATGTCACTTTCCTCAGTAATAAAGAAAAAAGAGTAAAGAATTGCAAAAATATAATTCTGGATGAATAGTGCAGAGAGTAAATGCACAGAACTTTAAAACAGTGGGTTGCAGGTTCAGCCTCCCTCATGGCCACAAGAAGGTATTGTCTAAGAAAATCTGAACTAAAGTAAACTTGTAGCCGGGTCAGTGGAGTAGAGTTCTGAAGTGCTGGATGCCCCACCAGTGACCTGGGTTCAGGAATGGACCAAGGTTGCTTGGGGGCTGGCAGGGGGAAGGAGGGTTTAGTGTCTACTGATGGATTTCCTCCTCCTTTGGGGTGGGGAAGGGGGGAAAAGTGAGTACTGCTGTTTAGCTGTCACCTAGTGAAGGTTAGATGGCACAGCAGTGGTCATCAGAATTAAAAGTCAGAGGTGGGTATTGAAAGTGTGCACCACATTCAGGATCTACGTGTCTACTATTGTACACTGCCGGTTCTGACTTAAAGGCAGTAAAGGGCAAAATAGAACCCCTGTCTGCAGGATGATGCTGTGACCCTGAAGGTGCCAAACCACCCAGCATCCATGGCACCCACTCACACAATAAGGTATGAAGTAGATGGGGTAAATCCTGGAGATGGGCTAAAGGGGTTGGGTTCAACAGCAGGTTGGGGTTGATAGGGAAGAGAAAAAAGTCCATATGAAAAATTAAGATTGCAAAAATATTAAACGATAAATTGAATTGAAAAATATTGAACGATAAACTGAATTGTCTAACTCCCACATTTTTCAAAATGATCCAACTGATATCAGGGGCTGCATAAAAGGAACTTGCCAGTGTTTTCTGTTCATTATTGACAGGCTGTTAACATATTTGACACTTTTACATTTGAATTCTGCATGCTTTTTTCCCAAGTCTGTTTAGTGGTTTCAAATAGGTGCTTCTTGTCTGTAACTAGGGGGAGCACACACACATACACCACCTTCAAAATTTGGTGATGTGTGTTAGCTGCCCAATAGGCAGAAAACCAAGTTGATTGGTCAGGCTTTCTCCACTAAACTACAAGACGTTTATAGCTATCATCAGCCAGTTGAACACTGTCATTGACAGACTTCTCAGAATTGGCTTTTGAGAGACAGGCCTCCTGCATTTCTACATCTTTTGGCTTATACAGTACACACCTACAAAGCCCCTACACTACAGTAACAATATGTTCACTTTGTGCATACATGCAAGCAAATATAAAAATCACTGCACCATAGTTACAACAAAGGATACGAATTAGCTCAATTTATTTTAAACATGGTGGAGTGCTGTGGTTTGATCATATTGTTAAAAATGGGGGTCTCAAATATTTGTACCTCAGTTACAGAAATCATAAACCTTCTGTTTTATCTGGTAAGGTTCATGTGCTGCATAACAAGGTGAAAGTAATTCCATAATACAAAAGGGCAATAGTAGTCTCCTCCTGAATAACTACTGACCACCTTTCATCATTGCAACTGTCCAGTCAGGTTCTTGTCCAACATATACAATTTTCTGCCTCTTTGAAAGTTAACTGGTGATCATGTTTGAGCCACAGATGGAGACCCTCTGACTGGAGCCATTTTTGTTGATCTGTCCAACCTTTGATGCAAATGAACACAAGAACCTTTCAGGTGAAAAAGAGATCATTACATTTGGTAGTAACAGTCTATTACTAATAGATTTGAGATGGTTTCCCATATAATTATATGATAGGCATCGGCTAGTGCACATGAAAAAGGGTAAATCATCTTCTATGCAACTTGCCAGTGATGTTTTTCAGGGCACAACCTCGAAACCAATTTTATTTTGCATCTGCATGCATTGCTAGATGTTGTTCTCAGTCAAAAATTCATGATTGCACAGATAACCACACCCTTTATTACAGCTCTAAATCCCATCCTGATATCAACAGTGTATGCAAAATTGAGTTACTAAGTTGAAGACACATCAGGTAAAACAGGAATTGGGGTTCTAATTTGTTTGTTACTCGGGACTAGTTTCTCCATGTATACTAGATAAGTATTTACATTCAGTTTCCTATGGTTATTCAGGAAGATCAGTTTCTGAGCAATCATTTTCAGTCTTTAAAGTCAAACAGAAAACTGGAAAAGAGCAATCAAGTATTAGAGGTTCACTTAGTTGGGCCCATTTCCATTCATTTTAGGACTGAATCAACAGACGGTCCATCACATTTCATTGACCTTTGTTCCTGTTATCAATTTTGATTTGTGAGTTGAGTTAACATTTTTTGAATTGTCTTGCCCTCTTTTTTGTATATTGTAAACTATAAATTACTCCTGCTGCTATCACAAGACACCTGTGAAAACTAAATGCTTTGCATTTTGTGGGTCTTTCCTGGGAAATAATAATAAAATAAATAAATAAAACTTTATTCTATTAAAAAATATTCCATTTTATAAACACAATAACCCTCTCCAGGATGTGGGTTTCTTCTGAATGAATGCACCTCACAGGTGTGTTGAAAGGCATTGGGGCCATTGGCTTCATGCCTTTGAATTTACCCAAGGCATGCATTAATTCTCCAGAAACCCATACCCTGTCATGGGTAATTGCTTATTTACATTCATTGCTGACCTCATGGCTTTTCCTCTTTATTTGTAATCTGTGTTACTCTATGTTAATTACTGTCTTAGACACCAAAGTGGTTCTGCCAAATTGCTGAAGCCGAACTGAATTTTCAGGCCCCAGCTTGAGTCTGAAACAAAGTAGGCACTGGCCCACTCTTAGCTGCCATCTTCTAACAATGCATACTTCAGTCTGAATTTGGCATAAGGGGAGAGTCACCCTAAAACAAAGGTACAATGCAATATAATGCACCTTGGTGCTGGTGATTGCAAACGAGATTTGCATCTGCTAACATTCTGGTTTGGGAGTATGTCTGAATCACAGCCCAGCATGGATGAATAAACACCATCCTGCTGTGCTCCTGCAAAACTTTAATCACAGGGGCAAGTATACATCCCCTGTGCTGGGCCTTATATGCAATTTATTTTTGGGAGATACAAGAACTTAATCATGGCTGCTGCTAACCAAATCTATGTGGAATGGTGCATGCATTAAGGTTAGCTCAACTCATGTTTGGTATCCTTTGCCCCAATGCCTTTCAACACACCTGTAAGGTGCATTCATTCAGAAGAAACCCACATCCTGGAGAGGGTTATTGTGTTTATAAAATGGAATATTTTTTAATAGAATAAAGTTTTATTTTCCTTTAGTTAGACTGTTGCTAGGTAAAAAATGTAAGATTTGTAGTAAAGGACAAATGTAGTAGTATTACAAATTTGATTGTTCGACACACTAGGTCTTTACAATGATTTAGGTAGTTAAAAACATACAAGTATATAAAACATATATTACAGATTAAGCATCAATAAATGAAATACTATGGCCCCAGTATTCAGAGCTGTGCCTGGCAATGGTTCATGCGGTGGTGCAGCACAACTGTGTTGCACTGGTGAAACCGAGGGATATATTCAAAAGAGATGAGCAATGGCGCATCTCCTCTGAATATATCAGGTAATGTGTACTGTGCAAATACTATGCACTGGTGCATCCCCCCAGACAGGGCTGAATATCAAGAATGGGAACTGTGCCAGTGCAACAAAGTTAGGCTGTGCGCAAATTCCTGATACTCAGCTGGCAGTATGCAAATGGGGCCATAATGTATGCAAGGTGCAAAAGGGGCCATTTGCATGTAATTATGGTCCCATTTGCATGAGTTGTGCAGGGCTGGCCAGAAAAATGCTCATGACACCCTGCACAGCATGTGGTGCTGCCAGAGGGGGTCCAGTGGTACCCCCCACCCACCCCGTAGCCGTGATCACTATAAATAAATGGTGAAAATATACCTGGTAGTCTGGTGGTACCCCCCCTCCCTTCCCGTAGCTGTGATCGCTATAAATAAATGTAGGAAATATACCTGGTAGTCTAACGGTACCCCCTCCCTCCCCATAGCCACGATCGCCATAAATAAATGTATCAAATATACCTGGTAGTCTAGTAGTACCTCCCTCCCTCCCATAACCCCGATCACATGAAATATGTTTTCCAAATAGCCCTTGTAGTCTAGTGGAACCCCCCCCCCACCATCCTGTATCCTGATCGCATGAAAATATACAGTATGTTTAATATATCCCTGGTGGTCAGTGGCACCCCCCCCCAACTACACAGGACCCCTTCTAACCAAGCCTCCCCCGTTATCAGCAGGCAGCAACAAACCCACCTGCATACCACCTGGTTGCCCGCCAAATGACAGCTTACTCGATCAGCTGTAAACCCATTGGTCCACACTGTGGCCTAATGGACTTGCAGTGCATACTGTACTAGTCATTCACAAATATGTGAATGAATGACTTCATTCACATATTAGTGAATTAATTTTACAGTATGCGCTGCAAGCCCATTGGTCCACAGTGTGGACCAATGGGCTTACAGCTGATACTGTAAGCTGTCATTCGGAGGCAGCCAGGTGGTATGTGGGTGTGTTTTTTGCTGCCCGCTGATGACAGGGGGGATCTAGGTAGGCAGGGGGTCCTATGTCTGAGGGAGTGCCACTGGACCATCAGGGATATATTAAACATCTATTTCTTGTGACTGGGGTTACGGGAGGAGTGGGGGGTACCACTAGATTACCAGGGCTATTCCACAAATACATGTTTTGCACTCAGGGTTATGGGAGGATGGGGTACCACTAGACTACCAGGGCTATTCTACAAATATATGTCTTGTGATCAGGGATATGGGAGGGGTGGGGGGTTCCACTAGAGTATCAGGGCTATTTGGAGAATATATTTCATGTGATCAGGGTTTTAGGAGGGGGGTACCACTAGACTACCAGGTATATTTGCTACATTTATTTATAGCGATCATGGCTACGGGAAGGGAGGGGGGTACCACTGTACCACCAGGGGGTTATGTGGGTGCTTGTGGATGGTGTTCTGGGGGGAGCCATCCGTGGCTGGTGGCCACTGTTTTGTGCTCTGCATTACAGCAGCCTGCCTGTGGGTGGCTAACATTTGTGCCTTCTTTTTCAGGCTCAAGTTTGTGCCCAGGTATGCGGCACATCTGAGAGTTGTGACAACACATGCGCCGCACATACTGGGCTGTATATCGGGATGTGCCGCATATGCATGAGCACGCTTCCTGGGCATGCACTGCACACATTATCTTTGCACCCTGGAGCATCAGGACTTGCAGTGCGCAAGTCCCACTTTTGAATATTGCCCCGGGGCACATTTCTGGGGTTGCGCTGGTGCAACTCAGTTGCGCCAGGTACAACCTCTTTGATATCTGGGCCTATACATACAAGTGATGATATGAAGTCCAGCAATTGCTTTGCATACATATTAGTCTTTAAATACATTTGGCAATTTCTGTCACTAACAGAACTATACATTAGTTTCTTTCTAAACATGATAATTGTTTATGTTGCTAATTGTTATTTTCCTTATTTTATTTATTTGAAGGAGAAAGGCAGCCACTCTATTGATAGACCAATTGTCTTGAGTAGTTCAAAATAAGTGGGTAAGAAATTCTTTATCAATATTTGCCCAGTCCTGGACAAAAGGGGATTACCAGAACAATCTTTCTTTCTGGTACCATTTGCAATCCCAAAGAATGTGCAGCAACACCTCTTTACTGCCAGTGTCACAGTAGCATTCTTTGCAGTTGCTGGTAGTTTACTATACCTTGCTGTTTGAACGTTACTTTCAAAGCATTACATTCTATATTTGTGTACATTTTTCTTAACATTGGGTCAGTCAGAACAGTCAAATAGTACTTATATCCATAGTTTTCGCTATAAGTGATGTACCATGGAGAAATCTTTGAAGTTGAGATTTGTGTATAATCCGCTTCAGTCAAAAGGTTTATTTTATTTTTAATGTAGTGTTTATATTTAGGACTCAGCATTATGTTTTGTTCTATATAACCATTTTGAAAGGTTAAGCTGTACTCATCCGACAACTGCAAAATTCTTATGTACCAGCAGTTTGATGTGCATCCCCTCTTTACCCATTCTTTCTGTTCAAGTAAACATTGTAATGGAAGCCTGTCTTTAGACAGTCTAATAAGTTTCATCCAATAAGCAATTTTCCTGGTATCTATTTCTACTTTTTTATTTACAAGTCTTAATTCTGCCCTCGTATGTGGAGCTGGGAAAGATTAAGGTAGGCCCAGTGTTTCCTCAATAATTTATGTACAGAAATCATTAATTTATTTGGGTTCTTTGTATCCCAATCCTCTGCTCCATATATAATTTGTACATAGAATTTGGTTTTAATTGCAGTCACAAGTGGTTGTACTGAGTGTCCTCCAAACATATAATTAAACTTGTTTAATTCTAGAGATGTCTCAAGTATTATTTTGGAACATGTAGGAAAGTGTTTCAGCCAAGTTGCTGCTGTTGTATATTTGACACACAAATAAGAATATTCCTGTACATAACTAAGTTCAGTTCTTCCTATATTACATTTGAAAGCTTTTGCCTTTGGACCAAATATCAAAACTTGTGATTTGTTGGTGTTAACTTTTAATTTCGGAGACCTTGATTGGGTGTCCAGTAGGTCTCATTTTTCTTTTGAAGTCCTATTTTAGTTAACAAAATGAGAATTAAATCATCTGCATAAGCCAGAGCATGTACGAGAGTGCTATTTACTTTTAGGTGAGTCAGAATCCAGTTTCAAGAATTCTCTCATCATGCCGTCAATGTAGCGGCAGAAGAGAGTGAGGGTGAGGACACAACCCTATCTTACACCCTTGTTTGTGGGGATGACTGTTGAGAGTTGCCCCTCAACCCCCAACCTGATCCTAGCCCATGTAGCTGTATATAGGTTAGAGATAACATTTACCAAGGCTGGATCAATTACCTTCTCTAACATTATAGACCATAAGGTCTTTCTGTCAATTGTATTGAAAGCAGCAGAAAAATCTATATATGCCACAGATAATTTTTGTTTCCTTATGCGAACATATTTTTCTATTAGGAGGAGCAAAATAAAACAATTGTTGATTGTATGGTAGTTGAGCGTGAAGCCTGCTTGTAGCTCTGTAAGGCTGCCCAGACAAGTAATTTGTTGTCTAAGTCACTCTAGTGATGCCTTAGAAAATATTTTTAAATTTATATCCAATAAACATTTTGGGTGGGTGCATTGGTGGATCCGCTGTGCTGCCCTTTTTATGAATTAGTACTACCTCTGAACTCCTCCACGAGTTCTGAATGAAATTATTATTAGTGCACTTATTATAGAACTGAGTTAGTAGGTCACACCAAATTGGTGTACTACATTGATACACTTCTGCTGGTATCCTGTCTGGTCCCAGAGCGTTCCCGTTTTTTATTGCTATGTAGACTTCTGAACGCTGTATTGTAAGGATATTCTCATAGTTTATTGGCTTTAACATATGTAGTTCTGCACCTTCTTCAAAAAAAGATGTTTTTGTAATACTCCATCCTAGTCTCTTCTGAGATGTATGAATCTGGCAGTGCTGATGTTTTTTGCCTCTTTTGCGTCTAAGGACCAAAATGTTTTCATGCCCTTTTCATTGATGGCAGTAAGCATTTTATTCCATTGTGGATGGTAATATGAAGATTTTTTCTCCTTTAGCACAAGTTGATATTTTTTTCTTTCATTATATAACTCTTTAATTTGGGGAATACTGTTTGTCTTTCTGGCTTCTCTAATCCTCTGCTGGAGCTGACATTCATTTTTTAATACATTCAGCATCAAACCAAGTGTCTCTTTTTTTGGTATATTTTCTGCTACTCATATCTTTATACAGAATTCCCTGTAGCTTGACAAAGAGTAAAAGGGTATACATCCCCGACATTGACATGTCGACAGCAGAGTCCCCTACAGCGACAACAGTGCCATGTCACTGTAGGGAACCCGCTGGCACTCAGCACTGTCTGTAGGGGGGTCCTGCACTCCCCCCAACTCAGCTCTGACTAAGGAGCTAAGAATCATAAGTGAGGGATGCAGGGGGGAGGCGCAGCCCCCCACATGGGGGGTGCAGGGGTAAAGCCCCTCGAAGAAGACACTTGTGGCATTTGCAAACCAGCAGCCGACTGCAAATGCAGTCGACCTGATGGTTTCGCTGTCGGGTCGTTCAACAAATATTTTGTAGATGACCCGTAATGGATCTGAATAAAAGTATCTGTTGCCAAATTGCAGATGCTGTCATGTTGCTAGATTGGAGGGATGCATTATCTTTAACAAAATGTTCTATAATTGTACAGATGGTTTTATCTATAGTACCATCCCACTGTATCCTCTTTTGTACCTAATCTCAGTGATCAGGGGGAGGTGCTGATTTTCCATCACTTTATTCTTATGGAAGTCTTGCAGCAAAATGGGGAAGTGACCACTTTCAACTCTAGGATGTATCATCATAGTTAGTCAATTTTCAATCGGCCTGACCAAAATATGTAATCGAGCAAGAACATAACATTAAGTTTGAAAAAGGTACGATAACATCCTTTATCACCTGAAAGCATTCTGTTTAGAGGATATAGGTTGCATTCCTTTAGGACCTTTATCAGTCTCTGTCCTGATTTATTTACTCTAGTATCTGAAGTAGTTCTGTCATATACATAATTTTGAATTGCTAAATGATCCCATGAAGATGAATCTAGCAAACCACCATAGATTCCTATTCTTGCATTTAAATCTCTGATTACTAAGATCTCATAGTCTGGATATTTTAAATGATCTTCCTGTATTACTTGTTTTAGGTCTTCCCATATTAATTCTCTATAGCAATTTGAATTAATCAGTGGTAAATAGCTGTTCATTAGCAGTATTTTAAATGATTTTAAAATAACCATAAGAATTATAAAATTCTGTAGTTGGGCTAATAAGGATATTTTATCAAATACCCCAATTTTTAAATAAGTAGCAGGGCCTCCAGCTGTTTTGTTGCCTGAAATATGATGTAGCTTGTACCCATTCAACAGTATGCCAGACTCTTCCCCATGCCAGATTTCCTGGAAGCAGAGTATATTGGCCTTGTATACAAAATCCTTCCAGTTACTATCCATTCATTTGTTTTCTAAGCCACCAATATTCCATGTTATAAGGTTATGTACATTTTCCGTTTGGGGGTCATTCCCTAGCTTATCAGAGATGTCAGTTATTATTGTTTCCTGTAATGGAGAAAGTGCTATGGAGGTTTGTGGGACCTTTCCTAAAGCCAGTCACTACTTATGTCCTGCTATTTGCATTAATCTTTCTGCTGACAGGATGTTGTTTATAATTTTGGGCCTTTTTGAATCAATACACGGTGTGTCCAAAGTTTTAGACTCCATTAAGTAAAGCCCCAGTTGGTCAAACACATAGAGTAACACAGATTACAAATAAAGGGAAAAAGCCATGAGGTCAGCAATAAATGTAAATAAGCAATTGCCCGTGACAGGGCATGGGTTTCTAGAGAATTAACGCATGACTTGGGTGAATTGAAAGGCATGAAGCAAATAGTCCCAGTGCCTTTCAACACACCTGGGAAGTATATTAATTCTGAAGAAAGTCATACCCAGGAGAGGGCTATTGTGTTTATAAATTTGAATATTTTTAATAGAAAAAGTTTTATTTTCCTTTAGTTAGACTGTTGCTTGGTAGAAAATGTAAGATTAGTAGTGAAGGCCAAACACCTGTAAATGATTCTGGGAAATAGTGTACATTTATTTTAAGTAAATCTGTGCCCTGTTGTGGGTTAGTCCATTGAAAATGTAGTAACATTTTTTTATTTTAATTGGAAAAGGGATTATTTTTGTTAAGTTAGGCTGCTACATGGTATATTACTACAGATTTCTTATGAGCTGTCTGGTTTCTAGGAAATTAAACAAAAGTGATGTGTTTCAAACAATGATGTTTTTATATTTGCAAACTTTCTTAAGCCCAGTTTTATAAATCACTGTAGCTTACTTGTGGCAGATGATAGTGGCATACATCTGCTGTGGATTACTGATTGTGGTGTTGTGACCGAGTCTACAAAACCCACTAAGACTATCAGGGCCCAGTGTGAGCTATAGAACTAGTTACTGTTCATTCTAATAACTGGAATTCAACAATAATGCCTCATACAGTGTGCTTCATCTCCATACTAAGTGGTGTTCCAGAAAAATGGAACTTATGCTAATTAGAGAGTTTAGAACTAAGTTCAAACTCTGCAATGTGGTCATGCTCCCCCTTCTGGCTTAACACCAGATTTGTTTCTCTGTCTGAAGAAAGCAGTTGCCCTGAAAACATCTCTAGCCTTCTGGCTTATTTTATTTGCAGTACTTTTCTCTAACAAATGCTTTGTTGTTTTGATGCTTAGTTAGTTTTATGATAACTCTGTGCTAGTTAGGGTGTTTATTTGCCAATTAAAAAAAAAAAGTCACTGTTTCTCTAGTTCCTGATTGGTTCCAAGGAACTAGAGAAGGCCATGCTGAAAAGTGGTTCCTGACTAAGGGAAACAACTACATTTTGGCTTTAAGACAAAATAACTTTCACCCTTTTATAATTTTATAGTATTTTTTTTTTTGTGAATTTCAGCAAAAGGAACCACATAGCTATAAAATTAAGCACTATCAGTTAGCTTTGGCATGACTGACAGGCCTAAAAAGAAGACTGGACCTACCAGCTTTAAAAATTATAGATCCTGAGCTCAATTTTCAGAGCATCCTTAGATCACCGCAATTTGAGGTGATCTATGGCTGTGGCAAGCTCTGTGTGTGTCATGTGCCCTATTTTATAAAAATGGGGCTCCCTGTACCATAGACCCTAAAGTTGCCACAGCTGCAGGGTTGTGCCAAACATGTGGTGAACCTATGGGGTTTGATGGAGGATCCATCACCTCCCCCACCCAATGCAACTCTAGTGGGGTTGTGAAGGTGTGTGTTTGGGGGGGAATATGCTGTGCAAGGGGGGGCTGGTGAAAAAAGAGCATGTGGTGCCCCAGGAAGTGATGGAGGCACAGTGGCAATGTTAAGGTGCTGAGATGGCACACTGCAGGGGTGCCATGTGGAGGTGCAGAGAGCAGATCAGCCCGGGTATGGGAAATAGGTAGGGAAGGACTGGAACCAGGCCTTATGTGGACACAGCCCTGGCACCTGCCCCATAGGTACCACTGACCCTAACACTGTAGGCAGGCAGCAGTGGCCACAGGTTCCAGGGTGCAAGTGGTGGAGGGGAACATTTCCCAGGCACTGTGACAGTCACTGGTACTCAGCCCCCCATGTGGAGGCAGGCTGCTGTCCATCTAGAGTGTTGGGGCCAATGGCACCTATGGGGAAGGTGCCAGATCTGTGTCCACCAAGACTGGGTCCCGTTCCCTCCCTGCAAACCCTCACTTTACCCTGGCTGATTGGCTCTCTGCACATCTGCATGGCACCCCAGCAGATGCCACCTCTGTACCCTAACATTGCTGTCATGCCCCTGTCACTCCCTAGGCCACCCCATGCTCCATCTTCCCCCAGTCCCCTCCTTGTAGCCCCCCCCACTCACTGCCCTGCCTGGCAGTGGTGCTTGGCCCTTAGACCACCTCCTGGGTGGTCTAAACTGAGCCCACTGTTGTGACCATGGTGGTGCTTCTAAACTGCCAAAAAAGGGGATGGTGCAGCCCCACCATAGTACAAGTCCCCTTGTGACCTGTTGCATGGGTGCCTCTGCTGCAAGGGTGGTGCAGGGTGGCTTTGGCACACAGCATCCTCATTTTGATGCAGCCTGCATTTGAAAATTGGGATTGCTGTAAACTATGATGAAAGGTACCACTTGTGGCACAGTCATTTGGCATCAGCACCTTGCATCATAGAGTTCATTTTTAAAATTGAGCCCCCTGTTTCAAGCTCCTGGCAAAGACAGACTACCACAAGCTTTGTTTATAGTACCTGGACCCAGATCGCAGTTTTAAAAACTGTGAATTTTGCTTAATGTTTTTCCCCAAAACACAAAAGAGGAGGGCTGAAAAAAGAGTAGGACTTATGGCTTCACAGTCTGCTTCAATGTCACCAAAGTATACAAAAGGCTCACAACTAGAGGGAGCTCCCAATAAATAGGGGAAGCACACATCAGAGGGTTCTTCTCTTCTTAAGAGGCAGTCCCTGTTGAAAGGGACAGAAAGAACAGATAAAGCTGTTCAGCCATCAGAAAGGCATGGCAAAGATGACAAAGATACCAGGGTGTCTGAGAGGGGGAACCCTGATTCCAGTGATGGCTAAAGTGTGCAATAAATAGCCTCAGAGCAGGTACTGGAACTGTGCCTGCAAAGAAAAACCAGAAAGAAAAGCATGTCCCTGCCACTTCTGCTGCAAAGAATAAGGTGAAGGCAGTGGAACAGAAACAAATGCCCTCAGAACAGGATGTGGCAAAAAATGTGGCTGTTTTTCCAGACCTTTCAGGCTATAGGTAACATAATGGGTATGCTTACCCTCTCTCAACAGGTTCCAGTTCCTAACCAGCAACTGTCCTGGAGGAGGTTTACTATGAAGAAGAGGAGGAGGAGGAGGATGAACCTATAGAACCTGCTGTCTCACCTGAGCAGGAGTTTGATTCTCCCCCAATGGTTAAAGAGGACCATTGCTTATACGTTTCATTTATGAGGCAAATGGTAGTCATCCTCAACATTCCCTCTGAGGTGACAGAGGAGGATGATGAGGAAAAAGAATTCATGAATATGATGGGACTAACCCCTCAAGGAGGCTGTTAGTTCAAATACACAAGCCCCTCAAGAAAGCCACTTCTAAAATCACTGCACCAAATTCAGCAGCTGACACTGATGAAAAGATAGAGACAAAATGTCAGGTGGACAAATGGGATGGAGTACATATATGTCCACTCTGATCATGAAGCCGTGGTAGAGGCAACAGCTTGTGGGAAGATTAAGGTGCCTCTGTCTGCCAACCTCCTTAGAAGGACTCCAGAAAACTCAATACCATGACCAAAAAAGTGTACACTACAACTTCACTGCAACTAAGGTAGGCCACTTACTTTGCCTGTACAACTCGGTGCCTGACAGCCCTGTGGAATGCAGTGCTGACACAGAGCATGAAAGTGGATGGCAAGGTGGCACAGGACCTGACAGCAACTGCAAAGTTAGCTCTAGATGCCACAAGGTACCAATTCCATATAGCTGTAGCTGCAAATGACTCAGCTTTTAGAGTCCTGGCACATTCAGTGCCCTTGTGAAGGTTTGCCTGGCCAAGGGCCGCTCTCCTTACTCAGGACACCCAGGCAAATGCTGTTGATTTTCCCTTTGAGGGAGCTCATTGTTTGGTGACAAAACTGAGGCATGCATTAAAATAGAAGATGAATGGAATTCCACCTACAAAAGTCTGACAGAGAAGGAGAAGGCCTTTATCTTCTACAGGCCTTGGGGGAAGGCAGGGGCAGAGGGTACAACCCCAGACCCTATGCAGGTTATGACTATTAACCTCAGAGAGGGTACTATAGGGGGTAGGGCAAAGGGGTATCAGGTATACTGCAGCACCAGCCCCTAAAACACAGGCAAAACAAACCCCACTGAAAATTCTGCCAAGGTTGAAAACCAGCCATTACCAGTTGTGGGGGTGGACTGATTCACTTCTTTCAGGAGTGGGAACAAATTACCACAGAAGGGGTCCTGGAAGTTATGTGTCAGGATTTGTAACTACAATTGCAAAAATTGTTGAAATTGAAGGGTCCAAAAAACTTCCTAGCACTTTTCCCTGTGGAAAAACCCTGCTAGAGCTGGAAGTGAAACAGTTACTGCAAGCAAAAGAAACAGAACATGTACCTGGATCATAATTGGAAAAGGGCCTCTTCTCAAGGTACTTCCTCACCCAGAAAAAAAAATGGAGAATGGCAAACCCCATTGGATTTAAGGTACCTCAACAGACATATCAAAAAGGACAAGTTCAGGATTGGTGTACTGAGTATAAAAGTACACTGCACAGTAACCCCAGTAAACACATCCCTGCACAACAATCCCATCCCTGCTCTCCAGAGAATGATTGGGGTCACTGGGTCTGAAGGATGCCTATTTCCAGATACCAGTCAAACCTAGCCACAGACTACCCAGTCAGAATAGCTCTACCAGAATAGCGCATGTAAAGAAAGTGCTAATCTGAATAGCACTGCCATGAACAGCGAGAGGGGATTGACAGCGCTTGCAGTAAGCACTCCCCAGGTCACTGTACATGGTGCTGCCACAGGACAAGGGCAGCAGAATTCCAGAAGCTGGCTGAGCCGCTCCTGTGGTGTGGAGGGCTGAGGCATGGAGTAGCACAGGTGGGTGGTAGTAAAGACCAGGGTTCTAATCCTGGTCTCCATAGAGTTTGCCTTTATCAAGACTTAATTTTTTTTACAAGGGGCTGTGCAAACAGCATTCCATGGCCCACAATTTTCTTCTTGTCCCCCCAGAGTTAGGATTTATTAGTCTAGGGGGTTGCGCAAAACATAAAGTGGGGGCATTTTGACCAGCTCGGTTCTTGACCGTGCTGTTTTCAGTGGTGCTATTCTGACCTAGTGCCACCACAGAAAATATCTAAGATTCAGACTAAAGAACTCTCAGTATCTGTTCACAGCCTTAACATTTGGTCTTACCTGAGCACCAAGAGTGTTCTCAAAGTGTTTAGCAGTAGTGGCAGCTCAGCAGAGAAGGCAAGGTTTAGTGGTCTTCACTTACCTGGACAACTGGCTTGTCTCAGGGAAAACACAGGAGCTAGCAATGTGTTCCTTCTGGCTAGTAAAGAACAACTTGGAAGCTTTGCATTTCCTATTAAATCTACAGAAGTTCCAGACAGAACCAGTTCAGGTTCTGGAATTTTTTTGGAACAGAGATGGATACCCTACAGAAAAGAGCATTCCTTCCATAAGAGAAGGTAACAAACCTGATTGCCAGTGTAAAGTCATTCATCCCATGTCAGTTAAGGCCTGCAGGGGACTTTCAGCAACTGCTGTCATATGGCATCAGACACAGCAGTAGTGGCATGGGCCTGCCTTTAGATGAGGGACACATAGTACCACCTAAGGGTACTGGTCACAAAGATCAGATCTCTTGTCCTACTCTGTTCAAGCACTGGAATGGAGGAGGAAATAGAAAGCAGTCTCAGAGAGGGCATTACTTTCCTCCAGCAATCTCACACAAAGATTCTCAAAACAGATGCCTCGCTCCTAGGGTGTGGTGGGGTGATCACCTAGGGAACCTCACAGAAAGTGACATCTGGACTTCACAGAAGACACAGACACACATAAACCTTCTTGAGCTCAGGGCAATGTTTCTGTCAGTACAGTCTTTTTGTTTCCTGTTACAGGGTCAGTCAGTCCATATTTGGACAGACAACTCCACAATCATGTATTCCATAAACAGAAAAGGAGGAACAAGACACTCAAAACTATACAGAAGCAATGAGGACCTGGGACCTAGCATGCTCCTGGATGCCAACATTTCTGCAGTGCATTTGCCAGGCAAGGACAATGTACTGGCAGACCCCCTAAGCAGAATGAGTCAGGGTAGTGAGAAATGGCCCCTAAACCAGCTAGAGCTGGCTGCAGTTTTCAGAAGGTAGGGCAATTCAGAGATAGAGCTGTTGGCCTCATTGAACAACAGTCAGCTCCTGAAGTATTATTGCAGGCCCCCAGTCAAGGGCATAACTCCAGAGGAAGCCCTGTCAGTGACATGGAAAGGGAGATTTATGTATGCCTTCTTTCCATTTCTCCTCATACAGAGGGTATTCATGAAGCTCAGGAGGAAATAAGCAATAAAAATCTTCATAGTCCCAGACTGGGCCAGGCAGGCATGGTATTTAATATTAATGACCCTGTCCTGCAAATCCCCAATCATTTTGCCATGAAGACACAACCTACCAACCCTATTCCAGGGCAGGATAACCTTCCCAGACATCAGAACATTATGCTTTAGGGCATGGTACTTGAGGAGCTAGAGGTTTCTGGTTTGAGTCTGTCACAAGAGGAGTTACAAGTCCTAAGGGTTTTTAGGAAGCCAGCTACAAGAAAGGCCAACACTTCAAAGTGGAAAAGATTCTTATAATAGTGTGCTTCTAGAAAGATAATCTCAATGCAGGAAGGACTGTCCACAGTTCTGGACTACATGGTACACTTACAGTGCCTAAGCCTAAGGCACTCAACTCTGAAAGTACACCTGGCAACTGTCTCAGCTTACACATCAGCAGAAAAGGACAAATTATTAGCCTCACAGCATGATTTTAAAAGTTTTTTTAAAGGCCTCAATCACCTTCACCTTCCTGTTAGGGATTCGGTCCCCCCATGGGACTTAATTATTTGACTTGCACAGCTGATGGAATCTCCCTTTGAGCCTATGGCTAAAACGGACTTAAAATATGCCGCTTGGAAAACAGTTTTTCTAGTAGCCATGCCATCTGCCAGGATGGTAGGTGAACTGCAAGCCCTTTGTACTGCTCTAAACTGCATAATATTCAACAGAGACAGTTGTCCTTAGCATAAATAGAAAATTCCTTCTTGAAGTGGTATCAGAGTTCCACCTTAACCAGACAATAACTCTGCCTGTGCTTTTTCTTGAATGTGCCAGAACAGGTGAGGAAAAGCTCCACCGCCTTGATGTAAAAAGGGCACTGGGCTGCAACTGAACTGGAAAAGGATGTCGGGTCTGACAACACACAGCTTTTTATCACATAGGGAGAGGTTGGCAAGGGTAAACCTGCTGCCAGAAAGACTATTTCTCATTGGTTAGTCTCCTTTATCCAGTTACAGTACCTGAAAGCTGGTAGGCAGCCTTCAAAAGGTTTATGAGCACACTCCATAAGGAATACCTGTACCTCTGTGACAGCAACATGGGGCATCCCCCTTCAAGACATTTGTAAAGCAGCTATCTGGAAAACAGTCCACACTGTCACAAAGTACTATTGCCGGAACATACATCCCAGGAGGAATGTCAGCTTTGTGATTGCTTTCTTGCAGAACCTTTCTCCTAAGTTGGTTCTAGACCCATCTTCACAAGGTACTGCTAGTGAGCCTGCAAATTGTATTAGGCATTATTGTTGGATTCTGGTTGTTTGAAGAAAAAATTACTGGCTGTAGTAATGATCATTCTTTGATTGAACCCAACAAAAAGCCAAAACAAACCCTATCCCTACCTCCCCTTATTAAGCCTGCAAGTAGGTTCCCACATGAATCAGTGTGTTTGTTTCTGTGTGCTTGAACATTATTCTTTTACAGTTCTTACAAACTTTGAAAATTGTGGTTATGTTATGAATAATACTGTCTACTATTTTACTAATTGGTTTTAAAAGTTTTACACAACTTTTTAATCTTTAGTTTGTCATTGGATAGATGTTAGTGGTCACTGATCTTCTGGCTTCTAAAAACTGGCATTATGCCAGTAGGGGAGCATGACCACACTGCAGAGTTTAAACTTAATTCTAAATTCAGTGATTAGCATAAGTTATATTTCTCTGGGGCGTCACTCAGCATGGAGATGATGCACATTGTATTGGCTTATTTTTGGATCCCATTAAAGAAAGAACATTACTATGGTGAGTAATTTATTTTTTGCTGACCTCAAGCCATATACTGTACCCCCTGTAATCTCTGACTCAGCACTTTGCCTTATGCTAGTTACTAGATTCTCCCTTGCTGCACCATAGACTTTATAACATTTGTTTATTATGATTATCATTTTATATTATCTCTTCTATTGTTTTTATGTTATGCATTAGATACTAAATAACAATACAATGATATTAATCTAACATCTCTTATTTAATTTTTATGTAATTTTCTTTATATAACAAAATGACATGATTTTTGTAAATGAATGTTTTGTGTTTAGAACAACTAGTCAACTTCTATGGTTTTTATCTTCATGTAATTTTAATTCTTATTTTTTATACACTAAAAATAAGTTGTATGACGGTCATAGTTATATGATAGTATAATAATATGCTACATTGAGTTGCTGAAGAGATAATAGTAATGGTGTGTGTGACATTTAAGTGGACTCACCATGGGATGAATCATGGGAAGCATTGCTTATTAAACACTTTGGAGACCTGTTCATATGGTTGCAGAAGCTGAATAAGCTTTTGCAGCACACACCACCACATACACTGTTTTGGCCTGGCATGCCTAGAAAATGTAAAGCATGATGGAATGTTGTATCTGTGCTTCAGTTATTCATACAAAAGTCTGAAAACAAGTATTTTCTACAAAAGAGACTAGCTGAAGATCAACAGCCATCATCACTCCACTATGAGTTGTGGAGCAGGTCACAGAATACTGGTTCTTGTGCTTCTTTTGGTACTGGCAGAGGAAAGCAGAATAGCATGACTCCATGATTTGAGTGACATAACATTAAATTTATTGGAGTAAGTGATAGTAATATAATATACATTTTTTAGTATTTTAAATGTATTTCTTATTTATTTAACAAGAAAATGTGATTTATAAACAAACAAGTGACAATTCATGAAGATGATAGTGGGAAATGATTGAATATAGACCCACACAAGTTGTTTGCCTTCACTGCATTTTTAAGTAAGAGCCTGGCTTAATTGTTTGTGTATTAATGCCATGTATTTTTAAGGATTTAAACATGTTCTTGGGGTTTTATTGTTTAATTGGACTCAATATTTATATGGGTATGTAAGTCACAAATGTTTAACTCTGATGAAGCAGGGCTGCATCCTTGTAAAACATCAGCTCCAATTTGTCCTTTGGTTTATAAAAAGGGCTGTAAAATGAATATGGAAAATTATAGGGCAATAAGCCTTACCTCTGTACCATGTAAAATCTTGGAACATATAATAAAAGAGGAAATTATTGCCAAGCAAGAAGAAATACCAACATTTTACAGTAAACAACATGACTTCAGACGTGGAAGATCTTGTATGACAAATTTGGTCTGTTTTTATGAATATATAAGTTGCAAATTAGACATGGACGAGCCAATGGGTGTTATATTGCTGGATTTTAGCAGAGCATTTGACTCTGTACCACACTGGGCAATAACTGAGAAATTAAATAAATATAAAATTGACTGACATATAATCTCTTGGATAAATGAATGGTTCAAATTTAGAACACAGAGGGTCTCTATGAAGGGTTATCTCGCAGATGAGGGGAGTGTGACTAGTGGGGTGCCACAGGGGTCAGTGTTGGGACCAGTACATTTTCTAATTATTCATTGCAGATCTGGAAGACAATGTTCAAAATTATATAATTAAGTATGCAGATGATGGTAAATTAGGAGGGCCATGCAAAACCATGAATCAGATTTAATCAAATTAGGCAGACATAGTCTCAATAGCTACATGGTCTACCAAATGGAGAATGACTATAAACGCTGGAAAATGTAATGTCTTGCATATCGGCACTCTGAATACTGAAACACAATACTTATTGCAAGGCCAGATAATTAAATCTAAGACAGTGGAAAGAGATTTTGAGGTTCTAATAGACAATAGATTGAATTTTAAAGATCATTGTATAAATGTTGTGGTAAAGGCTAACAGAACAATAGGGGCTATCAAAAAGAACATCAGAAGTAGAAGTAGGGTTGTGATGATGCCCTTATACTTATCATACATAAGACCACAGTTGGATTATGCCACCTAGATTTGGAGCCCGTATAGAGTAGGGGAAATAAATCGGGTAGACCAGGTTCAACATAGATAACATCTATTAGGACACTCAGACAAACATCTCATAATTCAAGATTAAAGCATTTAAATCTGCATGACTTGGAGCTTAGAAGGCAAAGAGGAGACATGCTATTATATTACAACATTATGAATTACATACATTCAATAACAGAACTATTGAGTATTTAAATATCAACTCTATTACAAGAGGGCATCCATTACAGGTAAAAATAAATCATTTTAAGACTAAGAAAAGAAAATATTTCTTTACCCAGAGAGCAGCTAGTCTTTTGAATAAACTCCCCAAGCATATAATCATTAGTAATAATAGAGAGAGATTCAAAAACAGACTGGATATGTACATAGCCCCAAATGGAAACTTGAAGTATTACAATGACTCCTAATAGGAGCTAGATATTGGTCATCATCCTTTTTTATGCTCCTAAAATCTTAAGTGAATCCTAAGTGAATTTGGACTTGCGTGCCCTCTACACCACCAGCACTCAGTAACTATTTGTCAAATAAATAATTTACCCCTCTGCCCTGTGCACCTTTTCCTAATCTGCTTACTGCTGCTCTGCTCTGCCCTAGCAGGCCCTGCAGCTGCCAGTCCAGGCTCACACTGTGCACTGTCTCATCTTCTCAGCACACTTTCACTAGCCTGCCTACCTGAAAATACAGTTAAGTATATTGACAATTATCTAACTAGCATAATACTTATGCATGATTCTGTAATGAGTTCTAAAGTTCTGTTCTCAGAACTCACGCTTTTTAAGATAAAAGAAGCTTATTCCTGCCAATGATCCTTTCACTGAGAGAGAGAGAGAGAGAGAGAGAGAGAGAGAGAGAGTTGAGAATAGCACAAAAATGTGTGCTGTGTAAGGCGTTGTCATTGTTGTCAGAGTCCACCATCACTGATTGGCTGTTACAGGTTATGCGTGTTGGAAACAACGTGGCATGCTCTGTGTGTTCTCCCTGTAAAAAGCACTGTGTCATGATGTCAAAGTACAGTAACGCTGAAGGGACACGAAGTTCCTTAGGATCTGCTTCACAGGTATGCAAAATGCCAATTTCACCCTGTTCACCGAATGCAAATAACATCAGCTTATCCTTGGTGGCAGCTGAATGAATGGGCATTTTTCCTATTTTATGTCACTACCCTATGGAACTGATTCTGTGTCTCATAACTTTTTTATTCATTTCACATTGTTTTAGTTGTCTAATCCTAGTAAGTGTTTCTGTCTGTGTTCTGAGCAAACCTTCTTAGGTCTGTCATCTTTACAATTCTGTTGAAGGGGTGGGTCCTAATTAACAAAGGCTGTGCCCTCTAGAATTACTTTCTTACTGGGCATTTGCTGAGAAAAGGCAGGAGGACAGAAAGCAATGAACGTGAACTATTTCTAGTGACAAAGATGCATGGAGACTGCCATAATATAAAAGTACCTCTAAATATTAATGTTTTAAAAAGGAAAGCCCAAATAACTAAATAGCCATTTAACAATAGTGTTAACCTCTGTTGATGTCCCTGAACATATACTTAAAAAAAAAAATAGAACAACATTTTATGATCAGTCACAATGACTGGGGTACTGCTACAGTCACGGACTGCTGCTTTAGGAATATAAATGTGATTTGAAGATGATTGTCTAAGTTATGAACAAAAATATTTTAGAATATTGATGAAGATATAAATGGAAAAACCTTCAGTCATATGAGGTACTGTAAGCAGTAAATGAAAATGCACAAAGTATGTGCAGTACCATGGATGAATCACCTTTACTTTTATGTATGTATAGCAATGAAATGTCCTTTATAAACAGATGTCCTGCCACACAATTATACAATTTCTCTTACAGCAGTGAAGACTGCTGCATGAGCATGACATTCATTGTGCCTTGTGTTTGCCCAAGGACTGAGCACAGTAATGAAAGCAAATCATTTGGTTAGTCCTGAAGTGAATTATCTTGAAGTTACATTCATCCTCATGAAGGTACAGTGTATGGAGAGGCGGCATTTAACAGTGAGAAATGATGTCATAAAAATGATATTATAAAAAGCAAAAGCTGCCTCCTTATTCATGGTTTATAAACTTCAGTAACTTAAAGCATACACTCCTACATACATTCCCATACTGATCTCTGCCATTTATCTTCATTTCTATGGTGTGGCATTTTATTTTCTCTCACATGCTTGCAATGTTGAAACTTCTATTTTGTAGCCTGGAGTTGGCCCCTCTGTTCCATTACTGCAAAGGCTGGGTCCACATAAGGTATAACTGTGGCCTTTAGAGTTTGCTGTAGTTAATTTTTACTCCAGAATTTGGATTTTGTTTTTAAATGACATGGTGTATGACAATCTTTGTCAAGTACAGTATTACCAGTGCCACTTTCCAGTCTTTCTGTTTCACTAGCACTGCAATGTGAGCAAGACAGGAAGTGGTCTTGCAAGACTTTATTAAAAAAAATAGTCCCACTAAGTGGCATCTCACCCTGGACATGTCACAGAACTGGGTAGTTGATGGCAATTAGATAAACATAAACAGTGGAGATCAGACTCAACTGCCAAGTAACAACTTAAGATATGAACACTATGGGACTGCAGAAGCAAAAAGTATTGGGGCATTTCAGTCTGGAAGGGGGGCACAGAGACATCAATATGTGGTGGGTGGATCCTAGATCTCTGTCTGTTTGAGGGAGTAGAGATCACCTTTGTGAAATTCCATTTATCTTACCTGGATTTGGAGTAAGGTTTTGCAAATATTTCCATGTACACACATGCGCGCACGCGCACACACGCACACACACACACATACACACACCACTAAACATTAAACCATTATCATGAACTTTACTAATCTAAATCTCTGAGATTACTACAAAATCCACCCTGCTTCTTACTGAATAATTCATATACACAGTTAGAAAAAAAGGATACTGGCAATCAACTGGGCATGTGAGCATCTGAGTTCTTATGGGAGGCAGTATAGCACAATGGTTTAATGCTCTGAGCTACAAACATGTAAACCTGGGTTTGAATCCCACAGCCCCCACTTGCGTACTCTGTGACCCCAAGCAGGTCACTTAACTTCCTTGTGATCCCAGGTCACACCTGGAAACAAGCTTTGGCTTAGTGTGCCTCTCCTGGTTAAACAATTTCCCCTTCCTCTTCTTTGTCTTGACTTTCTCTATCAGGACAGACCACAAAACACTGCTGGCCCTGCTGAGTTCAAAACCCCTGGATAAATTACTCCCAAGGGTGCAACAGTGTTGCCTGAGAGTTTTAAAATTGAAATATACAGTAGCGCATACATTGTACTTCAAATCCCTGGTAACAGCAGATGCACTTCCCCTGGTTCTAATAATCAGTGCCTCCTCAGCAGAGGAAATCAAATTGGAGAAAGAAGTGTAAATCTCAACTGATATGCTTGTGCAGGGGTTAACAGTATCCTTAGTAGTTCTGCAACAGAAAATTAACATGGCATCAGGGAGCTAGTTCTTCATGGCACTGAATGTCTCTTCAGAATATAACAATGAAAAACATCTCTACATTGACAAAGAACGCTAAGAAACCCAAGTAAAGACAATTCTTCAATAGAGACTGACTCTCCCTATACAAAGGGCTGTTAGATAAATTTATTTATCAATTGTTGTTGAGCCCACCTGCCTTGGATATTGCATCCCTTCACTAAAAGTTATTTTATTAGTCCTCTTGTCAGTCCAGAGGGTGTGAATCTGTTGGCTATTAAGGGGCCTTTTTAAGCAAAATTCACAGCAGAGCAAGAGTTTCAAGCAGAACCATTTTTAACTGCCATGGATCCAGGGGCTAAACTGAAGACTATATGTTGGGTTCTTTCATTAATAATGGAATTTAAGCAAGGGAAGATTCTGAATGTAAGAAAGCCATACCCCCCTGCAAACTAAAGTTAAAGAGATTGAAAATGTAATGGGCTTAACCCAGACTTTCTACTCTCTCTTTGAAATCCTTAAGAAGATGGACACGAAAATCAATTAATTCATTTAAACACAGTCTCAGTTCAAAAAGAGGTTTCAGAAATGAAACATGGGAAAGAAATGATCAAACACAAAACCAAACAGATGGAGAAAAATCAAACTGAATTAAAGAATACAAGTGTTACCACTCAATCCTTGGCAGGACAGACATACAAACATAATGTAACATTACTGAGAAGGATTGAAACTCTTAAGAACATTATTAAATTCAGAAACCTAAGAGTTGTGGGTTTACCAAATCTTTCAGATGTCTAACCCAGCATGACTCATGAACTTTTAAAAACTGTCATGATTGAGACTTTAGGTTTGCCTTTGGACAATTTACCACTTTTTTAATCAAAGGCATATAGAAGTCCAACAAAACATGGTTTGAATAGTCCACTACAAAATAAGACACTCAAATGGCAGCCAACTATCTTCAACAGAGACACCTGTAAATAGTATCTCAAAATCAGTGGTGGGAAACTTACATTTTCTTTACAAATCATTATCATTTTTTAAGTGGCATTTGATAGTTTAGTTTAGTTCAATTTATTGTTCGGCAGAAAGCCATTACAAACAGATAGAAAAGCAAGCATGTAGCAGAATGGACATGATACAAAAACATTATCTTAATATAAATAACATATATCTCATATCAAAAGAACATAAATGACAAATACATTATGTATACATCATTCATTTTTCTTTAGCACTTCCCCCTTCTAATAACATTTTTAGGTCTAATAATTTATCTAACTATTACATGATAAAAATATTTGTAAACCTTAGCCTTTTTAGTACATAGACCAGAAGAAACCCTATATAGATAGACATTCTTGAAAATATAACATATTTATTTTCCTTATTTTATTAATTTCAGTTAAGTATACAGCAGGCTGGATATTCAAAAGGGTTGCGCCATGCGCAATAGGGTTGCGCATGCACAAGTCCGAAAGTGCGCCATTCTGCGATATTCAGCAGGAGGCAGTTGCGACACCGAAAACAGGCTGAGCAACAGTGCAATGCAAATGATGGCATGCACAACTGAAGGGGGTGGATCCCTGCATAAAGAGCGCAATGCGATATTCAAAGGGTTGTGCAATGCGCAACAGCAGAACAGCCGGAAGTTGCGCCACAGCGGAAATGTGCCAAAATAAAAAGGCTCAAGGAAGAGGCGCAAGAACACTAGAGGGATGCCAAGTGAGACAGACAGAGAGAGACAGACAGTGACAGTCCAGAACAGGGCAGGCAAGGGAAGTTGTGTGGGCCATAGGTTGCAGAGGCCAGCGGGGGTACCCAGTGCAGTGGAGGTAGCAGTTAGGACAGCGGGGGTAACAGAGCAACATCAGCCGGGGGGGATCACAAGCCAGGGAGATGGACAGTACCAACTTCCACATGGAAGCTGTAATGAGGGGGGTGAGAATGCATGCTGCAGGGGGATGTGGCCGTGGAAGGGCCCATCGGCGGTACGCCCCCAACATGCAGTACCGTGCCCGCATCAGCTTTGAGCTGTACACAGATGTAGAGATCGTGGGCCGGTACCACCTGAACAGGGTAATACTGAGATGGCTCTGTGAGCTGTGCAGTGATGTGATGCAGGCACCCTCACGACGGAGTCACGCTCTGTCGGTGGAGACCAAGGTGACAGCCTGCATGTGCCTGCTCACCACAGGCACCTTTCAGAGGCTGACAGGGGACACCACAGGCATCACACGGTTGGCCACATCACACATCCTTACCCAATTCCTCAGTGCACTGCTGCCACATGCTGCAGAGCACATCCAGTTCCCCAGCACCGTGGCAGAGGGTACAGCAAACATGTAGGAGTTCCACAGGGTAGCACATATGCCTGGCATGCTAGGGGCCATAGACTGCACCCATGTGGCCATTCAAGACGCTACCTGGCCCCGGCGGGGCTGCATATAGGAACAGGAAGGGCTATTCCAGTGTCAACTGCCAGGTGGTGTGTGATGCCACTGGGCGCATAATCAATGTCTGTGCCACACACCCTGGTGGAGCACATGATGCCTTTATATGGTATCAATCTGCACTGTGCCATCGATTCGAGTGGGACATCCCCACAGGCCATCTAGTGGGTGAGTACACATGTAGGAATTGCAAACGTGGAGCAAGGGTGGGAATGCCACAGGTGCTATGGTAGTGGCACACAGGGATATTGGCAATATGGACCTGAACATGATACTCATCTCCACCATCTCCACACAGGTGACAGCAGATACCCACTCCATCTCTGGCTGCTCACACCATACCGGTGCCCCATGACCCCTTGCAGCAACGCTATAATGAGGCGCATGCCGCCACATGCAACATCATCGAGCGGGTGTTTGGGATGCTCAAGGCACGCTTCCGATGCCTAGACACCTCCAGCAGTGCCCTACAGTACAGCCCCTCAAAGGCCTGTGGGATATTCCTGGCCTGTTGTATCCTGCACAACATAGCCAAAGACTGTGGGATAGCCATTCAGGTCGAGGAGGGGGACAGCAATGGGGATGCCAGTGATGATGGTGATGAGCAGCCCCCCCTTGGACGGCAGGACCCCCGACTGATCCTGCAGGCCCAGCTGCACCGGGACACCATCATAGAGGAGCATTATGCATGACACAGGTAAGTCAAGGGGCCATGTGCAACCAACACTGTCCTGGCGCAACCCACAGGCACACAGAGTAACACACCAGGGGTGCATGACAGCAAGGGGAGTGGAAGGGACCAGGCACACAAACACACCATCAGGGAGGGGTGAACAGTCATATGGACACACACACACACACTCACACACCAGGCACAAAGCATACATGGGAAGGTGCACAGCAGAGCAGGAACAGACATGACAAACACACAGATCCACAGACCACACCCACCACCTGTACTGTCCAAGTATGTGTGTCAGATGCTGGGCACCCTTGCACCTTGGTGTACAGTACAATGCAGGCATCATCATGCACATGCACCTGTGGATAGCAGTCGGGATGGTGTGCAGGTGGTCTGTATGTCGGCGTGATGTGCAGGGCACCCACCAGTGCACTGCCCACCATGACGCACATTGCACACAGGGCAGCACCAGACAGGGCCCGCACTGGGAGACAGGTCAGTCATGTTGCACTGTTCCATGGCCAAAGCGGATGCGTGGGTGGCCCCACCGTGACCCAACAGCACTGGCAGGCTGAGCAGGGGCCTCATGGGGTGGCACCGATGGACCACCAGGGGTCCCACTGCGCGATCGCGACCTTGTCCGCACTGGGGTCTGTAGTATGCCAAACATACCTGCACCAGGGGTGCTCGGGATGCCCACAGCAGAACCCGGCGTCAACAGGCTGGGTGTTGCATGACTCTGGGAATGGGGAGTGGAGAGCGTACTGTTTGGGGTGCACGGTACAGGGGCACCTGCTTGTGTGCCCAATGCAGCCATGACAGCGAGCAATGCCTGGGTCTGCCTGTCAATGGCGGCGGTCACATCCATCCGCATATGGACCATCTCTGCAAGGATCAGAGCACAGTCCCTGTGGTGCCGCTCCACAGCCACGCACAGTGCCTCCACGGACGTTGCAACCCGCCTTTGCTGCTGTACTGATTCCCGCAGCAGGTGGGTGTGCTCTTCAAATAGGTACTCTGCCACAATGGCATCCTGTCCCCCAGGGTATGGAAGGTCCTGATGCTCAACACCCCTTGAGGGTGGGCGCTGTTCACCAGGACCAGGAATGGGCATATCAAAGGGCGGTGGGCATGTACCACTGCTGGACACTGTACCCCCAGACCTGGTGGGTGACTGCTGCTGCTGCCCCTCCAACCGCTGTGCCCCAGGGACCAGTCATTCCACTGCTGTGGCCGCAACAGTGCCAGACACCTGCACAGCCACCGGTGCTGCCCAACCGGTGCTGACAGGCACAGCCTGGGACTGTGCCGACATGCTGGCACACATGTTGGAACCAGCTAGGCCCAGGGGCATGTGCTGGCCTGCTGTGTGTCCATCATGGGACACACACATGTCACTGCCCATTGCAGTCCTTGCATCATCAATGGTGCAGGTACGTGCTACAGCCACAGTCACAGCGTGCTGGCATGCTTGCATGCCAGACTGCTGAGACACAGACTGTGCACTCCCCACACCTGACTCACCGACAACAGAGTTGGCAGCCCAGCGTGCATGCTGGTGCAGTGCTTGCTGGCTGGTGACAGAGGTGGATGGACCCTCCTCCAAGTCCAGCAGGTCTTCCTCACTGCCTGGACCTACCACCACTGTCCCCTGAAGATGAACAAGATCTGTAACAGAAAGTGAGGACATGTGAGTGCATGTGAAAAACCCTCCCCCCCCAACACCACCACCATGTCATACCGTGCAGTGATGGGCTTCCACCTGTCTGGAATCCACCTCCTGGTATGCCTTCAATAGCACTCCGCTGCATTGATGCAGCCAGTCGGTCCTCAGCCGGGGTCAGCTCCACCACCGCTGGCTGGCCCCCCACCTGTGCCAGCACGTGCCGCCCTGAGGGCTGCCACCTTCTCCTTCACCCTCCTGCGGTCTGTCCCCATCTTCTTTTTGCATTCCTGCACGGAGCGCTGGTGGCTTCCGTGCAGGTTCACTGCCCGAGCTACCCCCTCCCATGCAGCCACACAGGCCTGAGGGGTGCCCCGCTGTCCACTCAGTAGTGGCTCCTCCTCCAGGTAGGCCTGGAAGAGGGCCTCTGTCTCCGCCGTGGTGAAGTTGGGCCTCCTCCTCCGCCCACCATCCTCACCCTCACCTTGGCTCTACTCGGTCATGTTGATCTGTATGGGTGGAAGTGGACACCTGTCACTGTTCAGTCTACAGCGTTATCCCATGACCATTGTCCAGAACATCACACACAGCATGCAACCCACCTCTCACCTGCAGTAACTGAATCTGGCCAGCGTAGCCCAATGTCGCACATTTATAGCGCAATGCATGCAAATTAGGAGTGGGGCAACTGTAATGAGATGCAAATCATGCCACTGCACCTTTGAATGGCTGATCAGATGATTTGTATGTGTCGGCTGAATATCGCGCCGTTGCTCTTTGCGCAATACGGTTGAGCCAATGGCGCATATCTGTGACTGTGTGGTACACTGCATTGCACATGCCCAGGTAGCTTACGGAGGCATCTGCCACGCTGATGACATGCTGTACGCGATCGGCAATTCAGGCCATTGCCACCATTGTGCCAATGGCGCTACAGCGCTGGTCACCACATGGCGCAGTGGCAGTACTGTGCAATAGTCCACTGTGGCACTGGCACACAGGTGTCCGATCGCACAGGATGTGTGGATGTCCGATGGCACTGTGCGTGGCCTTGCACCACTGAGCCATGACCTTGTGCACGACCTTTTCCCCCTGGTGCTGTACATCTGCCATGTGTACAGCTCTATCACGCTGTTTGGTGACAGCGCGATGTGGACCGATGGCGCTGTCCGAACAGCGCGATAGGCAGTGATGGAGTTGTATTGCGCAACATTTCCATGTGGGGTTGCCGTGCTGCTTAGCGCCATATTGCCACTGTACAGTTTGACAATGGCATGCAGGAGAGCACCACAATGGGGGCCTTTGGAGTTAGCCAACCTGGTGGCTGTGGTGGAGCCCCACTATGGCTCACTGTTCGAGGGTGTGCCCCTCCAGGTGCCATGCACCCATGTGTGGCAGCAGGTCGCCACTGCCCTGGAGGAGGCCACTGGGTGGAGGAGGACCCCTGAACAGTGCAGGCACCGCTACGGCGACCTGCAGAGGAGGGAGCGTGCTCTGCTTGCACACCTCAGGTCATGTGCCAGGAGGGGCATTGTGCCCAGGCCAGGTGGGTGTGCTGTGTATGCACTGGTATTGTCTGCATGGGTGACTGTGTAATGTAATCTGCGCATGGGGTGGGTTGGGCTGTGGTTTGCTGTGAGGGTGTTTGCAGGTGTGTGCTGTTTGGATCTGGATGTGTGGGCAGGCACACTCAATGGGGCAAGGGGCTGTCTGCTTTGGGATCTCACTGATGTTTTTCTCTTCCTTTGTCTCCCACAGGTGTGGAGGAGCGGAGGCAGGCACAGGCTGAAGCATGGGATGGCGGTGCCAGGGTGGCTGGCAGAGGAGGGGTGCAACAGCCACAGCCACAGCCACAGCAGCAGCAACAGCAGCAGCCGCAGCCACAGCAGCACCTGATGCAGCAGCTTGATGAGGATGAGTGTCATTACATCATGGATGCTATTGCATGCTGTGGGGGGGGCACGGCCACCATCCATGGACAACACTGCCATGCACACGACATGTGACAGTCAGCACTGTCCAGTGGCACTGCATGTCTGTGAGTGCGTCACTGGTGGTCCATGCATGCACTGGACACATGGCTGTGGCACTGACTTCCCACCACGTAGCCACGCCACTGGACAGGCTTGGTTGTGTGTGCTGGTCATGGCAGTGTGTGTGCAGTGGTACATGGCTGTTGCTGCCTGGTGGGGCATGTCTTGTGCACGGTCACTGTGGGTGGGTGCAGTCCATCACAGGAGTGGGGCACTTGGCTGTATGCCATGCACGATGGGTGGGCTTCAGGGATATGGACAGTCACAGCCATTGACTCTGATTCCTTGTCCTAGGTGTCCGGATCCTGCACCGCATTGAGAGGTCGATGCAGCGGATGATACAGGTGGCGATGGATTTGCACGCCATCCTGCTGGACCTACAGCAACATGGTCTGAGGCACAGGAGGAGGCCTGGGCCAGCACCAGGTGGCAGGAGAGCAGGCTGGCAGGCAGTATTGCCCATCACCTCACCCCACCTTCCCTCTCCCGGTTGTTCACCCCGCCCTTACCCACCCCTACCTTGTACCCATACCCCCACTCCTGTTTTGTATATTTGTACATAGTTATAGTTGTTGTTCTTCTTATTCTTGTTATATTTGTAATATATATTTTGATATGAATACTGTGGTGGTCTCTGATTTGCAGCTGGCTATAGGTGCTCAGTTGCAATGGTGTGCATGGCATCTGGGGTGGTATAGTCATGGGTATGTGTGTGTGTGTGTGTGCGTGGGGAGGTGTCTCTGGTGTGGGAGTGGCTTTCAGTCAGTATTGCCATGTGCTGCCACCCACTGCTGGGTGCTCATGGTGGCTCTGGCTTGTATGGTTCTGTGGTACACGAGGTTGCAGCGTGATGGGGGGCCAGGGGATTCCTGCAGTGCTGGTCACTGCTCATGGGTGGTGTCTTGGGGTCACAGTGCAGGGTGTGCTGTGCACACGGGGCTGCTGGACACTGGGGTGGTCCACCCCCTTTGTGTGGCAGTCTCAGCTTGCCAGTGGGTGTGCTGCAGTAACACGGCCGTGATGTGCTTTCTTTGCTTGTCCCCATGGGCCGGTTGATATTCCATCCCTCCCCCAGTTATGCTGTTCTTGGGGTGTGGGGGTGCATTGTTAGTTCTGCAGTGTGTCCCTGTGCCCATCTGTGGCATGGGTGGTGGGCCTCTGCCTACCTCCCTGGTTGTGCTGTTCCATTGCTATGCTGCTGGGGGTGTCATTGCTTGCCCTATGGGCCTCTGGACTGCTCAGCTGGGCTGGCCTTGTTGCGCTATGGCACATCATATCTGCTCAGCTTCCCCTTCCTGGTTGCGCTATGGTGCATCATATCTGCTCAGCTTCCCCTCCCTGGTTGCGCTATGGCGCAGTTTGTTGATATTCAGACGTTGGCTGCTTGCAATTGGCCTTGTTCTGCTTCCTGAATATCGCGACGACATGCAGCGCAAGTGACTTGCACTTGCTCTTGCTGTTGCGCACTTTTCAGGCGCAGTTTGAATATCTGGCCCAGCAAGTCTAATTAGCATATTAGCATTTTCAGAATTAAATAGTAGATCCAGCAGAAATCTATCAGGTATATTAGATATGCCAATTAATTAATTCAGATGTTTAATATGTACACTATTGTATCAAGTACATCTAAAGATGACATGTCCCAAATTTTCAGGCTCAGCCAGAGAGCAGAAACACAAATTTGACTGATTTATTTTTTGGCCATATCTCGCAGTCAAAACGTTTCTAGGGAAAACCTCAAACCTATACTGTGTCACTATGTGTCTATATTTTGGTTCTCTTACTGCAATCAAATAATACTTCAGAGAGTGTTCAATTCTATTTTTAACCAACCAGCAAGATGTCCTGATCAATTTGATATCAACAAGATCATCATTTTTAGCATAATTATGTATAAATTTACTAATATATTTAACATATGAGATAGAAATCTATATATGTTGCTCCACCCAACTTTTTAACTGATAATGGTCAAATTTTGTTAATAATGAATATACCACTGGTATCCATCCAGTCTGATTATGTGAAAAAAGGTACTCCTTTTCCCTTAAAGCATAAAAAAGTAAAGAATCTTTAGGCTGAGTTTGTAATTTGATCAAATATGAAATAATTAATTCCTGCACCAACCAGACAAAACTTATCTGACCTAACTGTGACCTAACAAGAACAATGGCATTTGATAAAGATTGTGAAATCCTATCAACACTGCAAGAAGCATGGGTACTCTATTTTTTCTTGATTATACAGTCACATTTTCCCGAAGTCACTCTACTAACTCATGAAAAAAAAAAGAAATTCTCTGTTATATAAAGAAGAGATACATGATATTGGGGGTTCCTTTATGTTACTGTCCCTGCAAAATGTTTGTTAACCATTGGTTCAAAGTGATATATACAGTATTTAAAGGCTGATTGTCTGAAAGACTCCTTGTTGTTGCAGAGAATGAAAATAACTGTTTTATCCTTAAATCAGAATAAACTTTTCTTACTCTTTGACCTGCTGGCCTAGACCGTACACAATATTTTTAAGGGGAGAGCTGATCCTCGAAGCTCAAGAAGTCCATGTTGTTATCTGAATCCTGATATGGAAACACAGGGCAAGTTGTGAATGGTGAGGTCACCCATTTTTTTATTTTTTTATATTGTATGGTTTATTTTCTTGCTAAATTATGAATTTCTCTTTTTTCTATGTTAATCACAACATTGCGTGTGGGATTAATGCAGAGCCAGTTGATGAAAGTGAAAGCAGGAGCAGGGAAGCAGTGACATTTGGTGTGAGAGGGAAAATCAAGTGCAGTGATTATAGAATGTTCACAACAACATCTTTAGAAGGTGTACAACTTTTCAAGTGAGCACAACAAACTTCTTGAACTGGCTGAATTCCATAAACATCAAGACCTAATCATATACTTTAAAGATATTTTAAATGAAATGAAATAAAATGGTAATAAATGCAAATCCCTGGAAGATGTACATTAAGTTCTTTTTATGGCTGCATATTAAGTAGTAGAGAAAGGGGGTTCTAGAAGCATGTGACCAGATACCTAGACTGTCTCCTTACACTAGTGGAATTCAAGCACATGCGATCCTCTCCATTGACCACAGTGCTATTTCTTTGTCTCTCCCCTCACCTCTGCCACTGCACTATTTTCTTGCTACACATTCATTTCTGGTTCACTTCTGGTTCCAATCATTGTGATAATGGCTAGTCTTTATGGCTACATAAAACAATCTGCTTCCACCCACTCTCTCTCTCTCTCTCCCTCTCCCTCCCCTGTGGCATTTCAGTTATTGGACTCTTTATGGCTACAAAAAAAATTCTGCTTCCTTCCTCCCTCTCTCTTTCTCCATCCCCCTCTTCCCTGTGTCATTTCAGTTACAGGACGCCCCTCATAAAGAGAGATAATTCAGAAGTATGTTTTGGGACAGTTCTCTATTCATTTTCTCTAAGAAAGTTGCTTCTTGTATTTAAGTTTTACAGTACTCAATACAGGCAGCTACCAGCTAGATCATCTCCCTTAATCCAGCCACCAGCACCGCTCCATCTGCGGCTGACAGCATTGAGGAAAATATCACTGGTCTTCTGTGGAGGTCGCATTTTCCTCACTGCTGTCATTTTGGTGATAGCGGTCCCCATTTTTGCAGTAAAGTTCTGCTAAATAAAGTATTTTTTCTTATACACAATGAAATTCATGTCTCCACACTACTTTCCTTGTCCCTCTCCGATTGCCATTTGTAAAATATTAGGAACCATAAGTCTATTTTGTGCTGTGTTAAAAAAAAAAAAAAAAAAAAAAAAAAGTGCACTTTCTCGATCCAGTGTTGAAATACCTACTTGGATTTTCAAGCTTCATGATCCATACCAAATCAATGTATTGACATCCATGGCCAGTGCAACTCGATCTCTGGTATGTGAAGAAAAAAGAAAGAAAACAACAACAAAAAAAAAAACAGTCTAATGCAGAAATTGTGGTTTTACTGGGGCTGCAGTTATGAGCTCCTATTTACCATTCTATAACCTTTTTAATCATTCAGTGCTGCATCAATGTTTTACTATGTATTACTTGCCAACCACACTGTCTCCTAACTGGGAGCCTACATCCATGCATTTTATGACAGCAGGTGTAATAGATTTCATTTTTAATGACAATTTTGCAATGATAACATGAAGTGTTGTGCTGCTTTCTTAACATGACACATACTAAAATGTTGATGCAGCACTGAGTGGTTGAAAAAGGTTATAGAATGGTAGCGTTCATAATTGCACCCCCCAGTAAAAATGCGATCTTTGCATCAGACCTGTTCTTTCTGTGTGGTGCCAACTCAGCATGTCTTGAATGTCTGGACTCTTCTCACATATCCTGGCTTAATACAGTGGTTTAATGCTGTTTACTAGTGCAGTGTTCATGGACCCGACCAAGGCATTCGACCTTGTGGACCAACACCTTCTTTTGCAAAATCTTGATAGATTAGGATTCAGTTTTTCAGTTGTGAATTGGTTCTCAAGTTACCTGATAAATAGGGAACAAGTGGTTAAGGTGAATGGTGTTTTGTCTAGTAAACGTGTTGTGATGCATGGTGTACCATAGGGGACCATTCTTGGACCCCTGTTGTTCACATTGTTCATCAATGATTTATCAGAAAACTGCATTTCATCTAGCATAATATTATATACTGATGATGCGGTTTTATACTCGTCAGATAAAGAACTAGAAACTTTGAGTAAAACATTGTCTTCTAATTTTGGACAACTGTCTAATTAGTTTAACAAACTACTGATGAACACAAATAAAACAAAATTGATGAAATTTTGTACAGTGCAGAAAGTAACTAGAAATTCTGGTGATGTCATAGTTAAACATTTGGATGCTAGTGAGGTAGAAAAAATTTTAGATGTCTATGGGTAACTTTAGATTCATATTTAACATTTGATACTCATCATGTTTTAATTTGTACATCATTACATAAAAAGTTAAATGCTTTGTGCTCTGTTAAAGATTTTCTAGCAGATTCCACAAGGAAGGTAATTGTACACTCCTGTCTAATGCCCCCATTATGGGTTATGGGAGTGTTATATAAGCCGGGGTTTCTGAAAGGGTTCATAGCAAGAGAACTGTAATGTATTAGGCAATTGCCAGATTTACTCTGAGGGCTAGACATAATGAACATCATTGTAATTTGTACAGTAGGTTAAACTGGTTGCCATTAGAACTTAGGGCTAAGTATTACATAAATAGTTTGGTATATAGCGACTTGAAGAAGGGGATGAATGGGTCTTTGACAAATATTGTGTTAAAGAAAACACTACAACATTTAAGATCTGATGAGAAATTGACACTATACATGCCTCATTTTAAAATTGTAAAATGTCAAAAGTCTTTGCTTACAATGCTGTAAAACACTGGAATTAATTATATTCTGGTATAAGGAATGCCAGTAACTTATACTGTTTTAGGAAAGTGTATAGACAATGTTTGTTTACCGATGCAAATTGTAATTGTTTTTAATAATTATTAAGTTGATTTATGTGTAAATGATTTGTGTTCCAGGTCATGCCTGTAAAAGGGCCTATAGGCCCAGTGTACTTACCTGGTTAACAAAATAAAATGATGACGAAATGATAATACTGTGATTTAGCACAGTAGTAAGCATACTGGAGTTCATACTGGAAGAATAGGAAAGTCAAGAAGGCAAAGCCCATAGGGACTTTCCCCACAATTCCGTGGCAGTAACAGGTGTCACCAACTTCAGCAACATATTTATCCAATCTATTTATAAAGATACTCAAAAGTTTTGGCTTCCACCACCTCCTGAGAGTCTGTTCCACATTGTAATCGCCCTACACTTAAAGCTATTCCTTCTTAATTCTGTCCTACTCATTACTTCCCTCAACTGCCTATCATGCCCTCTCAATTGATATGATTTCTCCCTGATTACTAATCCCAACTCAGTTTTAAGATCTCCATCTCTTAGTACTTTATACAAAAACAATTAGTCCCCCCTTGCCCTCCTATTGACTAGGGACCACAATCCCAGTTTCTCCAATCTATCCTCATAACATTCCCTCACAACCTGATATCAATCTGGTGAAAGATCTCTGTGGCCTTTCCAACAATTGAATATCCTTCACAAGAAAGGGACTACATACAGTAGAACAGTAATCCAGAATGGGCCTTAACCAATGTTCTATACAGTGGCAACACACCTCCCCATTTCTAGAATGGAACCCCCTTCTTATACAATTTACCAAATGCATAGCTTTGTTTGATGCTATTCTACTATGAACACAATTTTTTAGGTTATGTTGAATATAAACCCCTAAATCCTTCTCACATGTTGAAACCTTAAGCCTAAGGCCCTGCAAATAATAGGTCTGCTGGATATTATACCTACCCAAATGCATTACTATGCATTTTTCCTTATTAAAATTCATCCCATTTGCTATGACCCATTCTGAAATATCAATTAAATCCTGTTCAAAGATTAGTCTATTGTTGAATGTGTCCACTACTCTCCCTATTTTAACATCATCAACAAACTTTATTAACTTATTTTTGCTAAGTATACCCAGGCCACTTATAAAGATGCTAAACAACAGTGGTCCTAGTACTGACCCCTGGGACACACCACTCCCCACCCTCAATGGTTCAGAAAGATGACCTGGTATCCTTACTTGTTGCTGTCTGTTGGTCAACCACTGTTCCACCCATCTCACAATAGTCAGGTCAATCCCCATACCAATAAGTTTTTCAATGCATCAACCTATCAGCATTACTTCCTTCATCCATATGCTTGCTGATGTAATCATAGAAGGTAGTCGAGTTAGTCTCACATGATTTACTTGACACAAATCCATGCTGATTTTTAGCTATTAGACCCCTTCTTGTCATGATATCCATGATGGCTTCACTAAGGATTCCCTCAACAATCTTCCCCACCACAGAGGTCAAGCTCACCAGCCTATAGTTTACTGCCTCACACTTTCTCCCCTTCTTATATATAGGCACCACATATGACAACCACCACTCCTCATGCACCAAGCCTTCTGCCAATGATTTTTGACCCAACAGAGTGATAACTGGTACTAACCCATCCCTTAACTCCTTCAGAAAGTAAGGATGGATCCCATCTGGTCCCACCACCTTGTCCACCTTCAATTTCATGATTCTATTCATCACCTTCTCCTCAGTTGTTATTATTTTTTGGATCTATTTGGCCCATACCCAAGCTGCCATTATCCATAGAGCCATCATGTTTTTTACATACAGTACCAAAACATCTACTAAATTAATTTGCCATTTCCTTTGGCTCAGATGTCACTACCCCATTAATGTTCAATGGACCAACCATGCTACTTCCTCCCCTTCGACTATTCACATAAGCATAGAAGCTTTTTTTATTATTTGTACTCATTGCTAGTCTAAATTCAAGTTGTTTCTTAGATTTTTTAATTTAATTCTTCAATTTCCTTAATATTTTCTTATACCAATCCCTATAGGCTAATGCTTTATTTTTCTTCATTTTCTGAAACATCACTTTCTTCTTTCTACATAGTCCAATTATAGCTCTAGTTAACCACAGTGGCTTTTTACCTTTGTGATTATAAGCTTTCCTTTGTGGAATGTAAGTTTCTATTATCTCATTCATTGTATTTAGAAAAAGCTCCTATGATTTATTAGTATTTTGATCCTTCATCATACCATCCCAATCAATACTACTCAACCTTCCTCTCATAGCACCATAATCACCCTTTTTGTAAAGAAACTAGATTGTACTACCCTTTACCAAATTGGTTGCCTAATCCATCAAGAATGTTATAGAGTTGTGATCACTTGTGCCTAATTGTGGCTGAATACTAATCTGTTGAATAATGTCAGGTATATTTGTAAAAATAACATCCAATATATTCTCTCCCCTTGTAGCTTCATGAATACATTGTTGGACACCCACTGCCATGCATATGCCCATGATTGCTACCCCCACTGCTCAGTGGTGGTAACTGCTGAGGTTATCTTCCTGTATAAATCTTTTCAACCTTCACATACAAATAGAAAAATTTGGTGCATACCTCAAATCTCCTGGCAACTGATTCCATAGTCTGATTGTCTGGGGACAAAATCATATTTCCTGGGCTTAGTTCTAGGGGTATCATCTAATAGTTGATGTTTTTGTCCCCTCAAATTGTGATTATATTCCTTGTACCTTAGTCCCACATCATTCATTTGCTCAGTGTCCTCAAGTAACTTGAACATGCATAACAGGTCCCCTCATAATTTTCTCACACTCAACGTCCATAAGCCCAAATCATTTAGTCTTTCCATGTAAGGTTTTGCCCTACAGCGGGGAACTAGCTTGGTGAATCTATGTTGATTTTTCTCCAATACATCAATGTCTTTCCTGAGATGAGGGCTCCAAAACTGGGAGCAATAATACAGGTGAGGCCTAATGTAGGATTTGTATATGGGCAGTAAAACGGATTCAGAATTTGAAAAAAAAAAAAGGATCTCTTCACACAGTTAAATGGTTAGTGTTATTGGCTACTTGACCACATTGATATTTGTGTTTGAGATTATTACTGATGAGTACACCCAGATCCCTCTCTTTTTCTATGACTGTAAGTTTGGTTCCACGAATAAAATAATCCTGAGAAATGTTGTTTCTACCAACAAGCATGGCAACACATTTCTCTATGTTAAACTGCATCCGATTAGCATCAACCCCATCAACAATATATTCCAAATCTCGGGTCATGCTGTTCCTATCGGAAGTGCTGTCTACTAGTCCTCCTATTCTGGTGTCAGCAAACTTTATAAGCCTGTTGCCCCCCTCTAAGTGCAAGTCTTTGATAAAGGCATCAAACAACAATTGGCCTAAAATTGAGCCTTGCGGGACCCCACTAGTCACTCTGCTCTCAGGGGATAATATACCATTGACCCTCACCATCTGCCTCCTATCAGTAAGCCAAGTACAATGGAGCCCTGTTATTAGCACACCCTAAATGCCAAGAAAAAATGTTCTTATAACTGGGATGTCCTTCTAAGAGGGCTTCACTAAAAACAGTGAAAATCCATATAAAATCTATGATTAACATGATGAAACTGGACTCAAACTAGTTTTTAGATAACTCATTATTAAAAGTAGTATAACATAGCTTTTTAAAAGAGTTCTTGCTCAAACAGTCAGTGTAATGTTGTAAAAGTAAGTAAGTAAAAACTTTATTTTTATAGAGGAAAACAAATCTTTAGGCTGGTTGGCCTAGTTTACAAGATTGTCCTGTTTTCTACAGGTTGCCTATTCATTTAAAAACATTAAGTACAAAACACAAAACAGATGCTAACATTCACAATAAATATGTAAATCACTCATCACAGTTCAATAACATTCTCTAGACTTCTAGTTGATCATCCAAAATATTTACGTGAAACAGAACTTGGTTTAATTAATTCCTGCATAAACTGGCTGTTTGGTGGAAATGTGCGAGCTAAATTGAACAAGATATTCCAATATTTAGCTGCTTGGTTATGTAATGTCTTATTCCCAGATTTATTTTTAGAAGCCACAATAGTGATCTTGTTTTGGTAGCTTGATCTCTTTAATCTTAAGTCAAATTGGTAGCACCCTCCGAATAAGTTTTTATTTATGTAATGCTCAGGACTATCTATTTTGTATTTATAAATCAACTTTTGTCATTTCGTGGCACATCTTATGTCAAGAGGTAACCATTTCAAAGAGGTCAACAGACTGCAGTGATGTGTTCTTGGGCTACACCACAAGACACACCTTGCAATCCTGTGGTACACCCTATTTAAGTTATTTAGTGATATCTTATTCATTCAGTGTCTCAACTGACTGTGAAGGAATATGTGCTGTCTTCTTCATGGGGCATCTTTCACACATCCATTTACTACTTAAGTGACTGTTAATGAAGAAACTTGAAGAGGAGTAAGGCTTAGCACACTCAGAGGAGAGAAGGACCATCTACCACTACTGCTGGAAAAAAATGTTCTTATAAATGGGCTGATTGTTCTTATTAAAGGGGCTTCACTGCCATTGAAAATAATGGGCAAAAACTGGGACATCCAAACAGTGTTCTTATATATGAGATGTTCTTATAAGTGGGCTCCACTGTATTTATCCATCTTACTAGAGACATATCTACTCCAAGTCTCAACAGTTTTTGATATCAAACCACTATGTGGCAATGTATCGAACGACTTTCTAAAATCCAAGAGGATTACACCCACCTCTCTACCCTGGTCCAGATTCCTACTTACAAAAATCATAGAATCTGACCAAGTTCTTGGTATGAGATCCATTTTTGGAGAAGCCATATTGTGTACAGTCAACCTGGCCTTGCTGTCTAGAAATATATCTAGTTTGTGTCATATGATGCTCTCGATTATTTTCCCTACAACCAACGTCAAACTTATTGGTCTGTAATTTCCACTAATGGCTTTACTATCTTTTTTATGAATAGGTACCACCACCTTTCTCTAATTGAGTGGAACATGGCCTTCCCAAAGAGATTTATTACCAATTTCTGTAATCATGGGTGCTAATTCACTGGCCAACTCCTTTAACAACCTGGGGTGAAAACCATCTGGATCCGTCAATTTATTCCCATTCAGTATAAGTAGTTTCTCATACACAATTTCACATTTAATAAATTCCCTAGTATTATTATCAGCCTTGTCTGATGCTGGGAGAGGAACTACTTCATTTGTGGAGTTATACACAGAGCAGGAGTACTCATTTAACAACTAGCCACATCCTCAGGCTTGTTATAGATGCTGGGAGAGGAACTACTTCATTTGGAGAGTTATACACAGAGCAGAAGTACTCATTTAACAACTAGCCATGTCCTCAGGCTTGTTATAGATCACATGATCCTTGATAAGCGGGCCTATGACTGCAGTGTATTTCCTCTTTTCCCATTGATATATACATGAAAATTCTTGAGCTCTTACTCAGTATTAGCCAACCTAAACTCCGTACTGATCCTTTCTTTTTTAATAGTATTCTTAAGCTTTCTTAATGCAGCTTTATATTTACTTGTATTACCTGCCAAGGGGCTATTTTTCATAGCACGATACTGATGCTTCTTTATAGATATACTTTTTTTAACCTTATTAATAAACCACAAGGGTTTCTTGCCTCTGTTGTTATATCCTTGTTTAAATGGGACATATTTAGCTTCTAATACTGATACAGCATCAATTAGGAGCTTCCAGGAGTTCTCTACATCCAGTGGTGCCAGCAATCTATTCCAGTCCATCATATCCAATTCTGTTCTAATAGCTTCAAATTTTGCCCTATTATAATCCTTTAAAAAAGTTGCACCTTTCATGAATTTTCTTCTTCTGTTAATCTCAAACCTGATTATATTATGGTCACAGTTCTCCAGTGGAGGATCCATGTGGATATTCTGAATATCAGCACTTACATTGGTAGGTAAGACATCTAAGCTATTCTTTCCCCTAGGGGTTTCTGTTACAAGTTGTTTTATATTCAGTGAGGAAAATAGGAAATGAGTCTAGACTCCATCGGACCAGTAGTCATGCCATTTACCTGGTCAATATTGGGAAGATTTAAATCTCATGACTAAAACATCACTGCCATCAGCTAAATCAATAATTTGGGTAACCAGATTGTCTGTGTCTTGGGCTATAATGTAAGGTGGTCGGTAAAAAAGACCAAACTTCAGGTCCCTCCCATGTAGGGCAGTTATATTTAACCAGAATGACTCGACAGGCTCAATATGATCTCCACTAGTATCTATAGGGTGGCACTCAATATTTATCTTTAATGAAGATGGCTACTCCACCGCCCCTATGGCCCAATCTGTCTCTACTGAATACTTGATAACCAGGTATATATCTAATCCACTCACTGTCCAAATTCCACCAGGTTTCAGTTACTGCAATTATGTCAATATCCTGCTCTTTAGTGATACATTGTAATTCGGCTAATCTCACTATCCCTACAATATAGATCAGGCTTATTACAGAATGAATCCCAATGCCTAATGAAACAATAGTTGTTTTCCTTTGTGCAGGTCCTAAGCCACTAGTTAAGTTGACAAATTTTCTGTAGCTTCTGCCTGGAAGTTCTCAGTACCAGCAACATTTCAGAAAATATAATTTCACTGCCTCTAATTTCCAATTTATTGGGTAGCTTAATGAAGTCCTCTTTTATCTCAGTGTCATTCTTTTTCCCTGTATCATTCAAACCCACATGGATCAATGTCAAGGGTTTGTCACCAGCTCCTCTTAAAATGTCATCTACCATTGTAGTTAAGTTTTGTATCCCCACAAACTACTGAGCATTATATGTTCCTTGTCAGCCTTGCAAATGTACCTATCTGTGTATTTTATAATCAAATTACCCAAGACAATTTTTTTTGTCTAGGGCAGGAGTCCCTAGGGGATGTATATTTCCTCATGTGAATAATAGGATTATTATTTTCTAACACAGGATCAGAGATACCATTGCCCTCATTGTTCTCCAGGGCTGAGTAGCTATTGAAGAGTGATATTACTTGAGTTCCGCTGTCATAATCCTCTTCCCTTCTCATAGCACTCTCTGGAGGATCTACCAAATTCATATCCTGGTGACCATCCCCTACTTGATGAAAGTTAGCACCCTGATCCTGCACCAAGTGTACATCATTGCTGGAGCTTAGATCAACAAAGGGTATCGATGGGCTTCTACCCCATTTCTTTCTTTTTACTGATGTGACTGTGCACCAATCATCATTGCCCATTATCTCATCCCTCAAGCGCTTTCCTTTGGTGCCTTGTTTTGCTGGGAGCTGATTTTTTTAACTGTTGATAGACCTGATTATTATTGGTGATGGCCTTAATTTAATTTGCCATTGCTTATTTTCTAACAATTCCAGTTTACTACAGAATTTACTTAGCTCAGTGCTTAGTTCTTTATTTTCTGTATATTTCTCACAGACATACATTTCTTGAATGTCTGGAGCATCTATCAGTTTGAACATAGAGCAGCTGGTGCACATAAGCCCTATTTTTCCATCCAAGGTCACTAAAGTTACCAACATTTTGCTGCCTTACAGTTCCCTAATATTTTTTTTTATATTTGTATTAGGCTACTCAATAAGAAATCACCACTGACAACAACCTTTCCCTGGGACAAATATCTGTGTAGTTGGGCCTAAATACAACAGGGTGATCAGTGAGTCAAACCACCCAGGGTCATGGTACATCTCTGCCTCTTGTCTTAGCTGACAACAGTCTGAAAATAAAATCTGAAGCCCTGCCAAGCACAATGAACATTAAACCCCTCTATTTGTCTATTTTTGTATTCTGTTACCTATTTAAGCTTGTTGTGGTCACAAACAATATTAATTCTTAACAGTTCCCTAGGTACTCGAAATTATAACCAAATTTCAGCACGTGATTACCTAACTGCTGGGCAGTATTACTTATAATTCCCAATTGTTCCCAGGACCACATTTCCCAGTGTTTAAATAGTCAAAGCTGTTTATGCCAGTGGTGCGAACAATCTTTATTACTCTAGGGAAGGGGAGGTCAAAGGGAAGTGTCAGAGGGAACCTAGTTGTGCTGAAACAGGTGACTAGCGCTTATGCAACTTTAGAGTCACAAAAGATTGCAAGTACAACTTATTTCAAGCAATTTATAATTAAATGCACAGCAAGTCCCCCTCTTACACAAAGCTCCTCAGAACATAAGCACTCGCCTTAATGGTAGCAACTAAAACAATTACCCACCTCAACTATATTCTACCCCCATTGTCCCATCTGCCCTGGTGAACATGGAAGACACGTGCAGATGTGCTTGTCTCTGTGCGTGTCTCCATGCACTTGCCCTGCTTGCTAAAGGATGAGTTTTTACAGGTGGCAACCTGGAAGTGACACCCATGGTCATGCCATGTCCCTGCGCATTGCCTAAGCTGAGAACACCCCAAATTAAGTTACAATAAATTCTGACATTCTGTAACTCCACATGATAACTATAAAGGTATCCAAAAAAAAAATAAAATGCCCATCTCATTTTGTTCTGTAGTGCACGTTCACTTATGAATTATAGATTCCTGCCCCTTCTTTCTTTCTTGCTCAGCTGTTGCCTAGCAACAGTCACCTTGCCCTTCATGAGAAAGCAGCCACAGATATGTTACAATAAAATTAGAAATAATAAAACTGAGGTGAAACTCATCTTTTCAAGTTTCTTAGGTCTGCTATCAAACAGGTCCACAGCATACCTATTTTAAAGGACCCGTTCCCTAAGCAGTGAGTATTTACAGGTGGCAAACCAGAAGTGACACCTGGGGTTGTACTACATCCCTGTGCCTTGCCAATGCTGAGAACATTCCAAAGTAAGTTACAATAACATTTGATGTCCTGCAACTCCACAGAACAACTACAAAGGTATCAGAAAAAAGAAATAAAATGCCCACCCCATTTTGTTCTGTAGTTCAAGTTCACTTGTGAACTATAGATTCTCACCCCTTCCTGTTTTTCTTGCTTAGTTGTTGTTTAGCAACAGTGACTTTGACATTGGTATGAAAGCAGCCACAGATATATTAAACAGCTTCGCAGGTTAAGCAAATTAATAAAACAGAAATCTCTGTTAAAAAAAAAAAAAAAAAAAAAAAAAAAAATTAAACTAGGTAACGTTTGTGAATGTTGGATGTGGCAGGATTATACATAGGGCCAAATTCATAGACAAGAGATCAGTCACACTGGTCACAGATGTCAGTACATTGATCTGGTGTGGATCATGAAACTTGAAAATCCCAGTAGGCATTTCAATACGGGATCGAGAGAGTGCATATTTGTTTTCTACACAGTACAAAATAGCCTTATAAATCCCTGATCTTTAATAAATGGCATCAGGAGAGGGACAGGTTCAGATCTTAGGACAGCAGTATGGGAATATGAATTTCATTGTGTACTCATGCAATGATATTCAATGGCACATAGTGAGTAAATTGGCTCTGGTGGGTTTAAGCTAGTCTCCCGGTTCCAATGCCCAAGGTCTAATGCTACAAGATGACTCTAATCACTGTATCTCCCCAGCTTTGAGAAAAATTGTAAACCATCTTTTGTTATCCAAGAGACCGTATAAATATCAGGGGACACATTAACCTAACTGCAAGTTAGCAATGGAGCTGCTACAGTACCTCGATTATATTACCATATTGGAGGAAACAACTGTAGTTCTGTAGTCTGATGATTGCTATTAATAGTCTCTTTTAGCAACTCTACAGAAGAATTTCACAGCCATATAGCTGTTGTTTATAAATGTTGCAATGGCAATCAACTCCTGACCTCAGCTCAACCCGTTCTGGTTATAGTAACTGCAGGATACCATATTCAGCTTACACACAAGACTCACTTAGTTTTCCATGTGGGGTGACTATAGCAAAGTCTGTAATGGGGTTCCTACTGCTGAATACTGCACAGAAGAAAAAGGGCACAAATCCAGTTCACTACTACTACTTTACCCAATGAAATGTCTTTCAAACAGTCAGAATTTAATAAGACATCCCAATATCATCAGAAGTTCTTTAAGTGATGATATTGGGATGTCTTATTAAATTCTGACTGTTTGAATGCTGTTTCACTAGATATAGTAATAACACAGTAATTTACAGACAGTTGTATTGAGGTTCTGTCTTCTATCCCCCCACCCCATCTACTTGTTTTTCCTATGGTTTGTCAACTTCTGGCAGATTGAATTGAAAATGACATCATTTGTAGGTGTTCAGTCATGATCTGCTGAGGGGAATCTGTAGTGCTTGTTTCCTGTCACTCCATGTATCTCTTCATCAAAGTTCTTCTATATTTTTTTTGTCAGTGACTGTTATTTCACTCATAAGGGTAATAAAGTACCCTATTGAAAAGAAGGTACATTTGGCATGCTGTGTTCAATGTACTGTCCACTTATGCTGGTTTTCTTTTGTGCCAGTTAGTATATTGATGAGATACAAGCAGCCCACCCTCTACATATTTTGTATCTTGCTGACAGGAAAAGACTGCTGAGATTTTGGTTTGTTTTAAAAATGTTCATGGAAAGGAGTAACTTTATTGTAGTACAAAAAATGTTCATAGGATTGGATCAATATAGATGAGATCTCTGGCAAGTCACAGAGACACAGAGCCATAAGGTGAAGTGCTGTGTAGTAGTAGTAGTAGTGAATTGGATTTGTGACCTTTTCTTCTGTGCAGTGTTCAGCAGTAGGAACTCCATTACAGACTTCGCTATAGTCACCCCACATGGAAAAATAAGTTAGTCTTGTCGTATGTAAGCTGAATATGCTACCTTGTACATATTTCTGTCACATCTGTCATCTCTTGACATCAGTAGCTGGTTGGTCTGAGAAGTCTCATAAAGATGCACGTGCATATCAGTGTTTTCCCATCTGTGTAACTAATGCGGACACTAAATTATCCTGTTTTCTTAGTCATATTCTCTGTCTTGGTTTGTGTTGAGACATGATAGGAATGTAGTGTGAAGGTGAGCAAGAGGTACACACATTACCACAATACAGTTGGATCAGGGGCTAGAACGTGTCCTCCTTATTATCACACATGAGTCCAAAGGTGGAGCAACCTGTACTCATGGTCTGTCCAGGTAAGTGTGCTAATTAGTTGCATCTGACTTCAGTCTGAAATCAATTGTTGCAGTCATAGATGCTTTTTCTGGTACTTTGTATGGGGAGGAAAGTGGTGTGTATAGGGTGTGTTGCGTGCAAGTACTTAAACACCCAGCACACCCATTAAACATCACTCCCCCCCCCACCAGAGCCCCAGAAAAAAGCATTTAAGACTGCAACAATTGATTTGGGGCTGGAGCCAGCTGCAACTTAATAGCACACTTAACTGGACAGACCATGAGTACAGGTTGCTCCACCACTGGACTCATATGTGATAATAGGGAGGACACGTTCTAGCCCCTGATCAACTGTATTATTTATAGTTTTTTTCAGATACTATGAATATGGGTTGGGGGGGTAATGGGAAGAGGTAAGTGTGGTCCAGTGTGTGTGTGTGTTTGGTGTAGAGTCAAGAAACTGAACTGTGACCCTGCTGCCTGCCCTCCAGCACAGCATGATGTCTCCTTGTTGGTGGTGTGTAGTGGTTATCCAGGGCAATCTGGATGGTGCTTTTTTTCTCACCATTTGTGTGACCATTCAGTGCAATTAACTGACAGGGACATTTGCTTGAGATTTAGTACACCAAAACTGACAGTCCTCTTTCCTCTGCTTTTAACCTTTCCGGTACATTGAGCAGACTGGGGGAAGACACCTGTGACTTGACAGCTCTGCTGTAAAAGAGGCAGTGTGAGTAACATAGCAATTTAAGGTCAGAAGGGACTCTAGGTCCTTCATGTCCACCCCTGAGAGGCAGTGTGAGTAACATAGCAGTTTAAGGTCAGAAAAGACTCTAGGTCCCTCACATCTACCCCAGATTCACACACAGGGATGAATAACGTATGCTGTTCAAACATCCTAATTTATAGTGATTCCTTAACCACTCTAGTACCCAGACTAGCTTGCGATTTCTTTCATAATGTTGTTGTTCAGGACATGAACAAGCTTTGCAATTAGTCTGGCTCCATTTGATTGTGAATCCCATTGAGCTCCCCTGTGGTAGTCTTAAAGCAGTATAGCAGCCATTTTGGCTCTGACCAGAGTTTGTTTCATAAGTGAATGGCTAAAGGGTGGAAACTAGTTCTTGATCAAATAGTCTACCAAATGGGACTTATTCCCAGTACTGATGTACACTTGTGATTTTCCAAACAAGGAACAAGTGTCCACTGTTGTTGATAGTGCATATCTTCACTCTGGTCCTTTCTAGTATGTGACATCTGGAAAATGTATTGAACTGAGGCTTCTGTGGCAAAAAGAGTGGTGATTGTGAAAAGACCACATATAGCTTATAAAAATCAAAATACACAAATCATAAGCAACAATCCTGAAAACAATTATGGCACATGAGAGGTAAAAAATTAAAAAAAACAGAGGCCTCCACCATTCCTAGGACCCAAACCTACTATGGGAAAATGACCTTTGAATTCTTTATCTTGAAAACTTTGAACTCCTTGTCTCCTAACTAGGGTAGAACTAAGGGTAGAACTAGTGACACCACTGACTACCCTCTTTAACAAATCATGGGAGGATGGGGTGGTACCCGAGGACTGGAGGAGGGCAGATGTGATTCCCCTTCACAAAAGTGGGAGCAAGGCAGAAGCAGGAAACTACAGACCTGTTAGTTTAACCTCAGTGGTAGGGAAAATGATGGAATCACTTCTGAAGGAAAGAATTGTTGAGTATCTAGAGGCCAGAGGGGCACTGGACCCAAGGCAGCATGGATTCACAGTGGGAAGGTCATGCCAGACAAATCTGATAGATTTCTTTGGGTGACCAAAGTAGTAGATCAGGGAGGGGCTGTGGACATGGCCTACCTAGACTTTAGCAAGGCATTTGACACAGTCCCACACAAAAGATTAATATACAAGTTAGCCAGCCTGGGAGTGGGTCCCAAGATGACAGCCTGGGTAAAGAATTGGCTGGAGAATAGTACAAAGAAAGTAATAGTAAATGGAGTCCACTCTGGAAGAAAGGGGTTACTAGTGGGTACCGTAGGGTTCAGTATTAGGGATCAGTCCTCTTCAATGTCTTTATAAGTGACATTGCAGAGGGACTGGAAGGAAAAGTATGTCTCTTTGCAGATGACACAAAGATCTGCAACAGAGTTGATGCACAAGGTGGGGTGGAAAGGATGAAATGGGACTTGGCAAGGTTAAAGGAATGGTCAAATGTAAGGCAGCTTAGATTCCATGCTAAGAAGGTAATGCACCTGGGAAACAAAAACCCAGGGGAAGAGTACACAATTGGGGTGAGATACTAACAACAACAAAAATGTAAAGGGACCTGGGGGTAGTCATATCAGATGACCTGCAAGCAATGTGAAAGGGCAGCAAGAAGGGCTGGGGAGGATACTGGGATGCATAGAGAGAGGCATCAATAGTAGAAAACAAGAAGTTATTATACCTCTGTACAGACAGCTGGTGAGACACCATCTGGAGTACTGCGTGCAGTTCTGGAGACCCAATCTCCGCAAAGACATAGACAGGATGGAAGCTGTCCAGAGGAGGACAACTAAAATGGTGCAGGGTCTGCACTGGAAGACATATGCAGAGACACTTAAGGAGCTTAATATGTATAGCCTCGAGGAAAGGAGGGAGAGGGGGGACATGATAGAAACTTTCAAGTACCTCAAGGGAATCAACAAAGTCCAAGAGGGTATCTTTCAAAAAAAAAGATTGCAAGAACAAGGGGCACAATTTGAAGATGGGGGTGGCTCAGAGGTAATTTAAGGAGTATTTTTTCACAGAGAGGTTGTGGATGCATGGAACGGCCTTCCAGAGGAGGTTGTGGAGTCAAAAACAGTGATGGAATTCAAGCATGCATGGGACAGTCATAAGGCAATTCTAGGGGTTGGGGGTAGGAAGAAGTAGGCTGCTGGTTAACTAGGATCTGCAGCCTATCCATTAGGTAGGGAAATGGGCAGACTGGGTGGGCCAAGTGGTCCTTATCTGCTGTCAAAATCTGTTTTTCCTGAATCACATGGGAGTAAAACTCTGTCTGAATTAAAACCCCTAATACAATCAGAATTTACTGAGAACTGAAACTGTAATTAAATTGTAATTGATTTCTTGTGTAATTTCCTAGCAGTGTTTCAACTTTTTATTGAATTAGTCTAAGCTTTACGCCTGTACTGCTACTGTGAATGTCAGGAATAATTAACATGCTAAAACAAAGGACAACTTTGAAAATAGGCCCATGGTGGTCCTAATATTTTTAACCTGTCTAAAAAATAAAGATTTTTACTACTACTACTTAAAGGAAACTAATATCATGAAGCTATGCCACAACACAAAGAAGAGTAAAAATGCAAGGGAAGAAGACTGACCAACAAACTGGGCCATAAACTAGGCTTTAATTTATTTAACACATAAATAAAGTTAATCTTTAATAAGCTATACTAAAAAGGTACACATCTTATTAATTTAAGGTTTAATCAATGATTATGTATTGAAATCAATCTTGAATATTATTGTGACTGTGAATTAGCTTTTGATTTGATCGCAGCTTAAACATAATAGAAACATAGAATCATAGAAAATGATTGCAGCCAAGGACTGCTTAGCTCACCTAGTCTGCCCATATTCCCTACCTACTGTAACACTACATATACCACTTGATCTCTGGCTTCCCCCATGTACCACTAAAGTTCCCTTATGCCTATTTCATGCCTTCTTGAATCCCACTATAGTTTTTGCCTCCACCACCTCCACTGGGGGGCTGTTCCAAGCATCCACCACTCTTTCTATGGTCTATATACTAATGTACTACATAATGTGCTCTAGCCTATATTAATCAACTCGCGCTATAATAGAACTGATTTATGAAACCAGGAATTGATTTTCAATTTTTGTTGAGGGTTTAAATAGCAATTAACTAATTTATGTGCTATGCAGTCTATTTGTGCACTAATTTAAATCACCTAATGATATGTATAATTTCTGTAGACTTGTGACACCTCCCTAACTTCACTCACACACACACACACACACACACACACGCATGCACACATGCACACATGCACACACACACACACACACACACACACACACACACTTATTTATTTAATTTAACCAGGTAAGAATCCAAGAGCATTGAATATCCATTTTAAAGAGGGACCCAGAAGAGAGTACAGTAGTAGATAACATGGACAGAGTACAAATGCAATATATAGGTACAGTGAAATAAAACAATTATGTTGACATAAATACACATACAACAATTACATTTTGACAATCCTATAAAACGTCTTTTTAAGATCCACTTAAAGCTAGAATACTGTATAATACTATTTGGTGGAAATCATTAGGCAAGGAATTCCAATCAACAATAGAGTTATATAAAAAGCAACATTGCCCAGTGGCTGTGTAGTAAAGAGGATGTCTGATTTTACCACTTTTAAATGACCTAGTAATATAGTTGGAAGAGTGAGAACTTAAGACAGATTTAACATGAAAATGGATGGGGCCGCTATAAAGCCTCAATAATGTAAGAAGCCTGTTATAGGCACAACTTGCCACAAAAGAAAACCAATTTATGTTTAAATAAAGATAACAATGATGTGTATAATGTGAATCAAAGGTAATAAACCTACAAATCTGATAGAGAATAACCCTTTTAAGAGTAGTTTTTTTCTTTAGCAGCAGTGTAAATGGGCAAGCCAAAGTCAATGAGGAATAACAGCATAGTGTGATTTAGAATTTTTCTAGAATTCAAAGCCAAGTAGTTTCTAACTTTATAAAGTAGTCCTAATCATGTATGAATTTTCTTAATCAAAGAATCAATATGACTAGAATAAAACAAAGTATTGTCTAACTAACATCTGGCACATGGGTTAATATCCCAATACTGACACTGTAGTGCAGCATGAGAGGGGTGTTGCACTTCTGAGGTGGCGTTTTTCGGATGAGACATTAAACCGAGGTGCCATCTGCCTGGATTGGTGGTAGTTCAGGTGGATGTTAAAAGATCCCATGGCACTTATCGAGGAGTAGGGGAATTTCCCCAGTATCCTGGCCAAATTTCCCTCATTCACTAAAAAAAAACCACCAATAGCTTAATCTGGTTCAGTTTCAGTTGCTTACCATCTGTATCCCCCCTCCCCTCGGTCGCCCCTGTAAAAGGGACTTCTAGGCCCAATGGGCTTACCAGGTCAACAAAATTCAGCAAACAAACAAACAAATCCCAAGTACTTAAAATGATCCACCTTTTCAAATGCTGTATTGTGAATATCCTTAATTACCAAGGCTGAGTAGTCAACGGGTAATTTATGTACAGAACTAAAAAGTATACACTTGATCTTACCCACTTTCAGATTTAGCTTATTTTCAGTCAACCACTTCTGCACCAATGAAAAATCATTCTCCACCTGAATCATTAGTGGGGAAATACAGGAATTTTTACCATATAAAACTATATCAGCATATAGAAGTGTTTGAGTCTTGGAAACTACTAGATGTAAATCATTTATGAACAGATTGAATAGGATAGGACCCAGATTTGATCCCTCAGGTACTCTGATGTTTACATCTTGGAAAGTAGAAGTAATACAGTATCTCTAAAATGTATAAAACAAATCAAGCCTTCTGACTGGTCAGAACACAGTACAGTCATGTAATCATGTGCCCATAATTACATGCCTGCAGTGCTTTCAAACTAGTAGCCTTTGTACCTAACATATTACTATGCTACTGAGTGCAGACACTGCAGTAGCCATCTCTGCGACTGGAAACAAAACTGTCACTAAACTCCCACTCTCTCCTGTCTCCACAGGGGTCCCTTGCAGAGGCTGCACCACCATCACTTATGATCCTTCTGAAGTGGTTAAAAAAATGAAAGCTCACCCTCTAGTGCTGAGAACAAGTAGTGTTCGTACCTTTGAGGGAGCTGTGCTTCTGAGGGGACAGTGTGGTTTGGGACAGGAACTTGTTTTACTTTTACTTTTAATCATGCCTTCCCATGCAGATGACTTTTACTTCTAACCTGTGCAAAAAAAATCAGTTAGTGTGAATTTTCTTACAAATATAAGTGCAGTAAAACAGTCCACAGATGTGTGATTATGGTCAATAATCACACTTCTCTCTTGAGTGTTTAAAGGCAACCAGCATAAGCACTTCATGCCTAGCAACACCCTTGAGAGGTGTGTGATTATTGATCTGTAATTGTACACTCATATATATTATGGTAGCACTGTAGTGCTACCATAGTTAGGGTTGAGGAGCCATTTCTATGTTAAACCCAAAATTTTGCACCTTAATAACTTTGCAACCGTTTGACGGATTTGCCTGAAATTTGGAATACACGATCAAGACCCATATGCCTTGGGATCTGCCAAGCTTTGTACTGGTCAGATACACGGCTGCAGAGTTATTAAGCGTGATCTGCGCATGCATTTATGCTTTTTCTGGAATTCTACGGTTGCACCTACAGGTCACACGGTTTGCGCAGCCAGCCTGAAGTCTTCAGGGAATATGCGGCCAGGGTTCCCGATGTGCCTTTTGAAGATTTCGTGAAAAAATATTAAACGGTTCAAAAGTTATTCAAAAAATAATTTCCCATTATAAGTCGATGGGAAAAGTTAACAAAAAGTTTGACAGTGTCGCAAATGCATTTTTACTTTCGCAAATAGCCCTCTTACTTTCGCAAATCTGCCATCTTGTTTTCAGTTAGTGATCCGAAAAATGCTTGCCATTTAAATTTGGGACCATCTAGCAACCTAATTCTTTTTGTATTCACCTAGTCGGAGCCTGAGGATGCTAGCCATGTCTTTATTTTGGGTTAAAACACCCCAGAAATATGTTTTTCAAATTTCTGGAAAAAGTACTTTCGCAAAGTACTTTCATGCTCATGAAAGTGTCACAAATTTTTACGAAAGCTTTCACAAAGTTCGACAGTACTTTTCCAGAGTGTCTGAAAATACCAGCAATTCTTTGGCACTGTGCTGCAAAAGAACGGTTGGGAGTTTTGGGCTGAAATTTGGAGGGCACGCAGCCGATATCTCACAGATGTGCCTTTCAGTGTTGTGTTGAAAAAATATTACATGGTGGCAAAGTTACGGCACTCCAAAGTTGACAGTTTTTCCCATAGGATAACATTACGGCGCTCGACGCATTACAGGAATCCTTTGGCACCCTGCTGCAAAATAACGGTTAGGTCTTTTTTCCCTGAAAGTTGGAGGGAACACAGCCAACAGACCACAAATGTGCCTTTCAGTGGTTTGGTGAAAAAATATTACAGGGAGGCAAAGTTATGGCACTCCAAACTACTCTTTTTTTTCCCATAGGATAACATTACGGCGTTCGCTGTGCCTTTCAGGGCCCGTATCTCGGAAACGGTGCGAGATATGGAATTTTTGTCGGAAAAATGCTTAGCCCCCTAATGAGGGCTAAGTACGAAACTAGCCAGGACAGTCGTAAATCATATGACTTTTACATTTTTTTTCTACGTTGTACAGTTCCTGAGATATAACCTATTTAGTATTCCAAGTCCTCATTTTCTGCTCTGATACCCATTATTATGCATACATTCTTTGTACTCACTGTCTTTCTCTATGCAGCTTTTGGGGAAAACCAGTCTGTGTGCTTACATTACTGTTACCGTTGCCCTTTCCGCTTGCGGTTCCGTACCCGTATCACTTACCGTTGACGTCTATGCCACCATGTGCGTTATCCTTTGCACTTGCATTTCTGTTATTTTTTGCCATTTGTGTCTACAGTACTGTTTCTGTTTCTGTTTCACTTTGCATCACCATGCCCATTGACATTTCCGTTTGAAGGCACCATGTTACTATGTGACAACACATCACGTGGCAGACCGTTCCCGTCTACGCCACCATGGGCGTTACCCTTTCTGTTCTCATTTGCGCTTGTGTTACCATGTGCACCACTGTTAGAGCTTCTGTTTGCATTGCTGTTCCTGTTACTATGCCACAAGACATCACGTGGCGGGAGCGCGGGGCCCTGCTGCATTACATTCACTATTTCTCGTTATCATTCTCAAAAGAAGGAATTAGAGGTAAAATTCCATTTAATGCATTAGTTGGTTATCAAGTTAGTTATAGTGAGGAAATTGGTGTTGTCGAAATTCCTTGACCCCAGTTCACCCTCAACCAGCATTGGGTGAGCATTGGGTCATGGGTCCCAACTCTCACCCCATTCTCCCATACTTCTGCTGCTTTACACATGTGGAAGGGATGAGAGTTAGCTGACGACCCCAATGCGCACCTTCAAATGCCAGTTGGGGGGTGGGGCTGGGGGTCCAAGGGGTTTTCAACCTCAACACCGAATTTCTCACTTTTGTCGCTGTGGAACAACCCTAACTAATGCATTAAATGGAGTTTTTACCTCTAAAATATATATATATATATACATATATATTATGGTAGCATGGTAGTGCTACCATAGTTAGGGTTGAGTAGCCCTTTAAGGTTAAATGGCGAATCTTTGTACCATAATAACTTTGCCACTGTTCAATAGATTTGCCTGAAATTTGGCAGGCTTAGGGCATAACCATAGATCTTGGGATCTGGCAACTTTTGTACTAGTTGGATGTACGGCTGCAGAGTTATTAAGCAACATCTGTGTGCACAATTATAGTTTTTTGCGCATTCTTTGCTCATGCCTACTGGTTGTATGGTTTGCGTGACCAGTCAGAAAACTTCAGGGAATGTGTGGCCAGGGTCCCCAATATGCATTTTGAAGATTTTGGTAAAAAATATTGAACGGTTCAAAAGTTATTCAAAAAAGTTCCCATTATAAGTCAATGGAAAAAGTTAACAAAAAGTTCAACAGTGTCTCAAATACAGTTTTTAGTGTCACAAATGACCCCTGTAGTGTCATGAGTCAGCCATTTTGTTTCAGTTAGTGGTCACAGAAAAATGCCCCCCCAACTGGCATCAGGGTGTGCATTGGGTTCTTCAGTCCTAACTCTCACCCCATTCTCCTATACCTCAGCTTGTTTACACATGTGATGGGGTGAGAGTTAGGTGGGCTGGGGGATGCAAGGGGGGCTTTCAATCCTAACACTGAATTTCCTCACTTTTGTCACTGTGGAACAACCCTAACTGATGCATTAAGCGGAGTTTTTTTGCTATGAATATATATATATATATATACACACTGCACAAAACTTTGTTAATGTTCTAGTTAGGGTCAAAGCAACAAACATTGGGAAATGAGGCATTAGGGTTTTCCTGTCACCCCACCTTCCCAAACCAGGCAGGGGAGCAGGTGTGGGGTGTGCCTTGGGCTTCTCAAGACTAACGTTCATTCCATTCCATCTGTAAATAAGGTCAGATGTGTAGATTGTATGAGAATGGAGTGAGCGTTAGGCTTGAGAAGCCCAAGGCACACCCCATAAGTGCTCTCCTGCTTGATTTGGGAGGGTGAGGTGTTAGGGAAACCCTAGCACCTCATTTCCCAAATTTTGTCACTTTGACCCTAACTGGAGCATTAACAAAGTTTTTTTGCATCTTATTTCCTTACTTTTTGAGATAGTCTAATAGTATCCTTAATTTACTGTGGGAGTGCAGGGTCCTTTGCACCTTGCACTCCTATCCTGCCATAGATACATATATGCATGTATGTTTGTATGTGTATATGTGTATGTATGTGTGTGTGTATGTATGTATATGTATATGTATATGTATATGTATATGTATATGTATATGTATATGTATATGTATATGTATATGTATATGTATATATATATATATATATATATATATGTATATATATATATATGTATATATATATATATATATATATATATATATATATATTATATATATATATATATATGTATAATATATATATATGTATGTATGTGTATATATATATATATATATGTATGTATATATGTGTATATGTATATTATATATATGTGTGTGTGTGTGTGTGTGTGTATATGTGTGTGTGTGTGTGTGTGTATATATATGTGTATATAGTAGAGTATAGTATATGTGTATATGTATATATGTATGTATATATATATATAAACACACACACACACACACACACACACACACACACACACACACACACACACACACACACACACACACAGTATTATAGTTGGGGATGAGTAAGCATTTTAATGTTAAACCTCAAATTTTGCACCTTAATAACTCTGATGAATTTGCCTGACATTTTGCATGTGCGGTCTGGTACCATAGATCTCTGGATCTAGCAAGTTGTGTTATGATCAGATTTATGGTTACGAAGCTGCAGAACACCAAAAAACACAAAAAAACTGTCTTTTTGCATGTTTCTTTGCACACACCCATAGCCCACATGATTTGTCTGTTCAGTCTGAAATCTTCAGGGAAGATGCAGTCTGGGTCACCAATGTGCCTTTTGAATATTTAGTGTAAAAATATTAAACCATTCAAAAGTTATTCAAAAAACACATTTCCCATTATAGTCAATGGGGAAAAAATATTTGTCTCATGAAAGTGTCACAAGTAGAATTTTCCTTTCGCAAATGACCCTTTAACTTTTGTGCTGCTGCCATCTTGTTTACAGTTAGTGAGAGAAAAATGCCTGCCATTTAAATTTGGGATCCTCTAGTTAAACACTGACTTTTGGGTTTACCTAGTCGGGTCCTGAGGATGCCAGCCCTATCATTTTTGGGGTAAAACCCTCCAGAAATGCCGTTTTCAAACTTGGAGCCCCAGTACTTTTGCAAATCAAGGGAAAAATGTCCATGAAACCTTCACATTTGCAAAAGTTTCACGCTGTTTTTGAGAATCTTTCGTGATTTGCAAATGAACTTTTCCAACAAACAAATCTTTGCCATCCTCCTGCAACAAAGCGGTTGGGTCTTTTGGGCTGAAATTTGCAGGGTGGCAAGCCCAGGTTGCACAGATGTAACTTTTGGTGGTTTGGTGCCAAAATGTTCAAGGGATCCAAAGTTACAGCTTTCCAAAGTTGAGACATTTTCCATAGGCTAACATTGGAGCGCCTGTGATGCCTTTCGACACCCGTATCTCAAAAACAAAGCAAGATACAGAGTTTTCGCTACTTGCAGCTTAGATAATCTACAGAAACAAGTTTGGAAATTGTAGATTACACCAGCTGTGGAATTTGTTTCCTACTTGCTATGGTTATGGACATATTGGCAAATTAGTGTCACAAGGGTTCCAAAGGGTGCCTTTTCAGTGCATTTCGGTGCAGGTATTTCATAAATGATGCACGCTACAGATTTGGTCAATTCATGTTGCATTGAGTACTCGCTGCCATGATTGCAATGACACTTGAATTTTCTTTGTAGCTGCTACGGTTGCTGAGATATTGGCATATTAATGGCACAAGGGTTCCTTGCCCTAGGGCTGCTGTATGGCTCCGCATTATATGTGTGAGGGCGTGGCCGAGAGGCCCACTCCCACATACATACCATTATGAAAAAAATGGACAATGGAAGGGAGTGAGGGCCCAGAGGGCCCACTTCAACTAACACATACCAGTTACCACTTACATTACACTTTCCCCAAAAGAATGGAAATTCATTGCAAAAAACGCCTTTAATGCATCAGTTAGGGTTCATAGTACAGCGACAAAGGTTTGGAAATGTGCTGATAGGGATCAATCCCCTAACTCCGCATTCACCCACCCATCCCCTCCACATACACACATACACACATACACACACACACACACACACACACACACACACACACACATGCAAGATTGTAAGACACAATACCACTCCAGCATGTCTGTGAGCATAATAATCACAACACTGTACTGATTTCACATAACACTATGTAATGAAAAATTAAATATAGTATGATTGACCCTATACTGCCAGCACAGTAAGATAACACATTCTTGCTGGCATGTCTTCTTCTTCATACAATGAGACATAGTCTGTATACATTTTCAAAATATTGATTTTTGTGTGTCATAATTCAACAATTGGCTCGCTGCATGATAGAGCTGACACATGCATAGTACTTTTCAGATACTGCTCAGGCATGAAACTAGAAGCATCACATGTTGTTATACTGCTGCATTACCTGGAAATACTCATTAGCAATATGTTATGGTTAGCTTTGGATGTTATAACTGTTACTTTTACATCTTACTTGTAAACTAACCACAAAACATTACTTTTGTTATTACTACCATTTGTTATCAGGACTGACTCACTGTATCAGAAAAAAAAATGCAAACATCCAATGGCTGTTGGTAAGCTTATCCAAACTTTCATTTCCAATAAACTTTCTGTGGATAACATACTGTGTGTTTTAGCTGATGCTGGTTATCTCTGGTTGGTTGTGTTACCTTGGCCCTTCCCCTGCTTGCATGTGTGTGTGTGGGGGGGATGCAAAGTTAGAGGACTGAACCCTAACAGCACATTTCCAAACTTTTGCTGCTGTGCTATGAACCCTAACTAAAACATTAACAGAGATTTTTGCAATGAATATATATTTTTTTCATGGCAAAAAAACTCTGTTTAATATATATCAGTTAGGGGTTGTTCCTAGTGACAAAAGTGGGGCTTGATGCCAGGTTGAAACCTCCCTTGATCCACTCCCCACCCCACCCCCAGCCAGCATCAAGGTGTGCGCCAGTCATCGGTTCTAACTCCACCTCATCACATGTGTAAAAGCTGAGGTGGTGAACTATAGGAGAATGGGGTGAGAGTTAGGACCAATGACCCCAACGACACCCCAATGCTGGCTGGGGTGGGTCCAGGGGGTGTTTAAACCCTAACATCGCATTTCCTCACTTTTGTCACTGTGGAACAACCCTAACTGATGCATTAAATGGATTTTTTTTTTGCCATGAATTTCCCTTCTTTTTGAGAATGAGGACTATAAATAGTGAATGAAAAGTGGTGGGAGCACAGGCCCTTTGGGCCCCGCTCTCCCACCACATGATTTGTAGTGAAATAGTAACAGTAACCATAAGGGAAACACAAGTGCAAATGGTAATGCACATGGTGATGGAAACATAAATTGTAATGCAAACGGTAACAGAAACACAAGTGCAAAGTGGCACCAAAGAGAACAGTAATGCAAATAGAGATGCAAACACAATTGCATACAGAAATGTAAACCATAATGCGAATGGCCACCGTACCACAATGCAAAATGCAAATGGTAACAGCAAGAGCAACAGCAATGACAAAGGAAACAGAAATGGAAATGCAAGCGAATACAGAACCGCAAACCATAATGCTCACGGTAACTCAATTGGAAATGCAAATGGTAATGGCAACAGCAACGGTGATGCTAAACGAAAGAGAAATGCAAATGGAAGGGAGGCCGGAAACACAAATCGCAATGCGCACAGTGATGCAAACCGAAACGCAAAGACAAACAGTAGTGGAGATGCAAATGTTAACAGTAACGCAAACGAAAATGCAAAGGGTAACGCACATGGTGGCATACGCAGGAACGCTAATACAAACAAGCACAGAAAGAGAAGTGCAAAGCCTACAGTATGTGTAACAGTAAGTGGAGTGCACACCCTATTTTTTCCCCAAAAGCTCCATTAAAAAAAAGACAGTGACAACAAAGAATGTATGCATAATAATGAGTCTCATAGCAGAAAATGAACAGTTGTAATACTAAACTGCTAATATCCCAGTAACTGTACGACGTAGAAAAAAAATTACAATTTCACATGATTCATGAGTTTCCTGGCTAGGTTTTCACTGAATGCATAGCCCATAGGGCTCCGTATCTCGCACCGTTTCCAAGATATGAGCCCCGAAAGGTGCGTCTGATGCCACCATGTTAGTCTATGGGAAAAAACTTCAACTTTGGAGTACCGTAACATTGCATCCATGCACCAAACCACCAAATGGCACATGTGTGAGATGTTGGCTGTGCTCCCTCCAAATTTCAGCCCAAAAGACCAAACCGTTCTTTTGCAGCATGGTGGCAAAGAATTCCTGTCATTTTGCCATAGTCTAGAAAAGTAGTGTTGTGATTTGTGATGCCATTCGCAAACTTTTGTGAAAGTGTAGCAAGTGTGACACTACTTTGTGACACTACTTTTCCCACAAATTTGAAAAACATATTTCTGGGGTGTTTTATCCCAAAATAAAGACATGGCTAGCATCCTGAGGGTCCGACTAGGTGAACAGAAAAAGAATTGTGTTCCTAGAAGGTCCCAATTTTAAACACCAAGCAGTTTTCTGATCAGTAACTGAAAACAAAATGGCAGATTTGTAACACTACTAGGGCCATTTGCGACACTAAAAAGTGCATTTACGAAAGTGTCGAACTTTTTGTTAACTTTTCCCATTGACTTATAATGGGAACTTGTTTTTTGAATAACTTTTGAACCATTCAATATTTTTTCACGAAATCTTCAAAAAGCACATTAGGGTCCCCGGCTGCACGTTCCCTGAAATGTTTGGACTGGTCGTGCAAACCATGTTACCTGTAGGTACGAGCAAAGAATGCACAAAAAACGTAATTGCTCACACGGATGTCGCTTAACTCCACAGCCATAGATCTGACTGGTAAGAAAGTTACCAGATCCCAAGATCTATGGTTATGCCCCATGCCTGACAAATTTTGGGCACATTATTTGAACAGTAGCAAAGTTATTAAGGCGCAAAGTTTCACCATTTAACCTTAAACGGGCTACTCAACCCTAACTGTGGTAGCACTGCCATGCTGCCATAATATATACGGTGTGTGTGTGTGTGTGTGTGTGTGTGTGTATGTATGTGTATATATGTGTGTGTGTGTGTGTGTGTGTGTGTGTGTGTGTGTATTGTATATATATATATATATATATATATGTGTGTGTGTGTGTGTGTGTGTGTGTATATGTATATGTATATGTATATATATATATATATATATATATATATATATATATATATATATGTATATATATATATATATATATATATATATATATATATATATATATATATATATATATATATATATATATATATATATATATATATATATATATATATATATATATATATATATATATATATATATATATATATATATATATATATATATATATATATATATATATATATATATATATATATATATATATATATATATATACACACTCCCATCATCTCTGACAAAACATCATTCTGTGCAACTACAATGCCATTCTGTGCCACAGGTGCAGAAACACATTTTGGGCAGGATTTGGAAAATGACAGCTGTGACATACATGAGGCGGAGTAATAAGAAGGCTACGTTGAAAATCTGGGTTCAAAATATTAAAAATTTCAAATTATGAGCGGGTGTAGTGAAATTGCAATGAATAGTTATAACTGCAATTTTGTTCATGTTTTGATGCCAAATTTTCAATATGGTCTTCTTATAACCCAACCTCATAAACCCCGTAGGTGAAAATTTTTAAATCCATGCAAAAATACCATTCTTCACCACAGGTGCCAAAAACATGTTTTGGACAGCATGTGAAAAATGACAGCTGTACTGTTCAAGAGGTGGCATGGAAAAATCACAATTTCGAAAATTTGGACTCAAAATATTGAAAATTACCAAAGTTATGTGCATGCATAGAAAACTTCAATGAACACTCATAACTTGGTATTTTAGAATCTTTTCAACTTATTATGGTTTGAGACCCCACCTTATTAACACTGGTGGTGAAATTTGCTTTTCAGTCCCAAAAGGTGATTTCATGCAGTGACCATGAAATCACCTTCCAGGCACAATTAACGAAATGACAGTTGCAGTGTACATGAGATGGGGTCCCAAAAAGGCCACGTTGAATAGTTGGTGAAAAAATTCCAAAAAATGGCACAGTTGCGAACATAACACCATTGAAATACATTGTACGGCACTTACATTGATTCCTCAGTTCACGATTTAGCTTTGAAGAGTGCAGACATGTCTCAGTCCACAGAAAATGACAGCACTGGACATTGGCTGGTAAGTATAGGGTAAGGGGTGTGTGTGGGGAGGTGGGCGCTCAGTGGGAGGGTCAGGATGGGGAAGGGTGACAGCGGCAATGATGAGGGACCATTTTTTTTGTTTCAGGTAAACAAAAAGATGCTGGGGGATGGTTTTCCTTTTACTGGTACAAATAACCATCTCGGGACACTGGGGGTGGGCTCCTCAGTGTCTCACACTGCTGGGGATCTCCAAATGCCAACATGGGGATTGGGCCCCTACAATGTTGGCCATACTTAGTATGATAATGGGCTGCAGGGGGTATGAACCAAAATTATGGGTAGGGCAATCAGAGGATGGGGGAGTGCCACTAGACACCAGGGATCATTAAAACATACAATGGGGATGGTGATCGGAGGGTGCAGAGTGCCACTAGACACTGGGAATCATTAAAACAATGGAGATGGCGATTAGAGGGTGGGGAGTGCTACTAGACACCAGGGATCATTAATAGGGGTTAATTTTATTCCATTTCATTTTCTTGGAAAGCAAATTGAGAGGAATCTTCTTTTTCAATTGCGCTCAAACAAATAAAAAATACACAGATACAATACAATACAATATGACATAAAACAATGAGTTTCAGGGTTACAATAAAAAATCTTGCAATTCAGAAACATACATAATAAAACAATGGGGACAGCAATCAGAGGGTGGGGGTGTCACTAGACACCAGGGGATCATTAATAAAACAATGGGGATGGTGATTGGAGGGTGAGAGATGCCAATAGACAACAGAGAAATGAAGTGCAGGGGTATTGGAGGGTGGCAGACCACTAGAAACCAAGGGAAAACAATAAAATACTGGGAGAGAAATGGAAGGGACAAGAAAGGATTCTCGAGTGATGAGAAAGGATACTTTTTCGTGGCTCGTGATATGAAAAAGGATTCTTTTTTTATATCATACAGTCTCGAAAAAGGATTTTTTATATTTAAAAAAGCATATTTCAAGGGCATGTTTTTAACTTTGAAGTGCAGATTGCACCTAATGGGGTCCCAGTTAGTCAGCTAGGTGTGATGGTGTCACTCCAGGATGTCATTTTTGTGGATTTTGAAAAAAATAAATTTTAAGAAAAAACAGAAAACAAGATGGTGGCTCACGAAAAGGATTTTTCAATCACAAAAAAAGGATTTTACTCTCATGAAAAAGGAAAGGAAAGGATCTCATGATACCCTATCTATCTATCTATCTATCTATCTATCTATCTATCTATCTATCTATCTATCTATCTATCTATCTATCTATCCTGTATGTAAAAATGGCACCCTCTGCCACCCATGTGGGTTTGATAATTTGCAAATCTTTCATGCAGATTAAAATCTTATTACACACTCACCCGTAACATATCCCCTATATATTTTTTCAGAACATTTAAAAAAAAAAAATAATTTCCAAACTTTGAACTTTTTAAGTTAACTGCTCATCCAGATAACATGAATTTTGACATCTCCTTTGGGTTACTTACTAAATGTGAACATCTTAATTTTCAGGGTTCTATCTGCACAAACAGTTGAGTAATGACCAAATAATTTAGCGAAAGATCACAAAATTCAGCAACATTTTGCAAGCACACTGCAAAAGCAGCATTTGCTAATTTTGTCCAGCCTTACGACAGACCCCACATTGACCACTTCTTCCAGGAATGCATTCTACTTATTCACAACCCTTGCGTAAAGAAGAAAAACACAGGGCTCTATGTGTGTGGCACCAAACTGGTGGGGGTGTTAGTAAAAGCTGCCAATAAATCTGACCAGAAACCACACAAACAGCTGCACACCACTAGAATAACCAAGTTCAACCAGAGAAATGCAAAGAGACTCATGATTTATTAGATACACCTCCATACATCTTCAAGTTAAGAGCATGACACTGAACCATGGCACTTTAGGTCTGTCACATGAACCTTCATCAGGTGGTATGATCATGTGATAGCCCCAATACACAAGAGTTCAGTGCCATGGTCTCAAGCTGGAGATATATGGAAGTGTATCTAATAAACCGTGAGTCTCTTTGCTTTACGTTGGATGATCTAGTTATTCAAGTGGAGTGCAGCTGTTTGTGTGGCTTCTTATGTAAAGAATAACCTCCTAATTCTTCCACTTCCAGTTTCATTCCACTGCCACTTGTTACCCTGATAAACATTTCTAATGAACAGGGCACTGCTATCAACTTTATAATTACTGGTGACCCCCTTAATCACATGGTAACAGCTCTCTGTCAAACGCTGTAATAACCTGAAAACCAGTTATTATGGCAGTCTCACAACTTTGTTTCAGAAGCAGTGTCCCTGAATGTGATGCAGTGTCTCAAGACAACTCAAGCACGTATTCACACTTTGCACTGCCCTCTCAGTCCCTATCAGACACGGTCCTGCATGCCCTCTAAGAGCGATTTTGGGAGCAATTAGCTCTCAAAAAAAAGTGTTTTTTGAAGGGTTTGTTGGCTGTGATGCACCACACTGAACTGCTGTCCAACTCAATAGACAATATACTGTGCAGGAAACGTGCTGCATGTGATATTTCAGCTATTTACCCACAACGCATTGCAAATTTGCAGGCGAAATTGAAAGCATCGGCAAAATTGGTGACATTTTGTGTAATTTCACATTATACAAAATCACCATCCAAGACAAAATTACATTTTGCGTAGATGAAAAATTTTTCGTAATTACGTGAAATATTCCACTAGGCAAAATTTTTCAGTTTTGCACAACTCTAGTTTGGAGTCATGTATATTACTAGTGTTGATAGTAGATATGAATATGCAAAACAAAGACCAACAGGAGAAAATAGTTACTTTGCTGTAGCCCATGCAAAAAAGTATGCATGCATTACTGGGGTGTGGTAGTGCCCCTATAGTTAGTTGAGTAGGTTTTTTAATGTTAAACTCAAATGTTTGCAGCTTAATAATTCTGTCAGTGTTCAATGAAATAACACACAGTCTGGCATGGATGATTAGACTCAGAGTCTCAAGACATAAAACATTTTCTGACTGCATCTTGTTCAGTTTTTGAGATATGGAATATCAAAAAATGCAAAACAATGGTGTTTGATTTTTCTATAATTAACAGCCCAGATATTCAAACTGCGCCAGGCTGTGGCGCAAGCTTGGGCACAGCGCAACTTGGCTACGCATGGGTGTTGACTGGGCGATATTCAATGGAGCTGCACCATGGCACAGCATCGTTGAATATCGCACCCTGGCCACCCGCAGTGTGCATGGCGCAGTGGCCAGAGTGGAGCAGGGGGATGCGCTAGCACAAGTTCCATTGCACTATGCGCAGCAACTGCGATATTCAAAAGTGCACCTGCAAATGGGGCCATAATGTATGCAAGGCACAAATGGAGCCATTTGCATGTCATTATGGCCCCATTTGCATGCAGGTGTGCTGATCCCCAGCGACTTGCGCCTGGCACCCTGCCAGGCAGCAGCCATCGGGACCGACTCCTCCTGCAGCTGGCAATGTGCTCCACAGCCCAATCGCAGGCTGCAGTAAAAAAGGTAAATCAGAAATCCCTGGGGGTCCAGTGGACTGCTGCCCGCCTGATCGCGGGCTAAGTAAATAAATAATATCCCCAATATCCCTGGTGGTCCAGTGGACCTGCCTGCCCGATCGTGGCCTAAATTAATAAATAATATCCCCAATATCCCTGGTGGTCCAGTGGACCTGCCCGCCCAATCGCGGGCTAAGTTATTAAATAATATCCCCAATATCCCTGGTGGTCCAGTGGTCCCCCCACCCCACCCACCTGCCGCTCCGCCGCCCACCGACTGACAACGTCGGTAGGGCTGTATGCCCATTGGTCCACACTGTGGACCAATGGGCGACAGCCCTACTGACATTGTCAGTTGGCGGGCCACAGGGCGCAGGCGGTGGTGCTGCCACCACCGCTGACCGGGAGAGCGGCGGTGGGATTCAGTGGTGGTGGGTGGGGTCCACTGGACCACCGGGATATTGGGGATATTATTTATTTACTTAGCCTGTGATCAGGCATTGGGGTGCACCACCACAGAGGTGCAGCTGGAGCTCGGGTGGCCACCCACAGGTGGAAGCTGCTGTGTTGCACCCTGCAATGCGGCAGCTCACCTGTGGGTGGCCATCCACTGTTCCTTTTTTTTGGGGATCAACTTTGTGCTGGCGCAGGTAGGGGTTGTGCATGCATGGCTCTGCACATCCCAGGCTGAATATCAGGCTGTGCAGGGTATGCATGGGCATGCCCCCCCTACCTGTGCCTGCATACATTACTGATGCACTCCGGCGCATCGGGATTTGTGCCGTGCACTTTTCCCATTTGAATATCATGCCGGGGCGCATCAGTGGGTTGAGCATGGTGCAACACTGTTGCGCCATGTGCAACCCTTTTGAATATCTGGGCCAACATGTTTTCTTTGCTCACATACACAGACTAGATAGTGTGGAATTTTTTCATGAAACTTTTAGGGCAGAAGTGGCCTGTACCAAGGTAATGACTTTCAGTTATAATGATCTTTTGGATAACTATCAAGTTCAGAAAAAAAAACACTGATTGTTGAGTGCTTATTTTCAGGATGTACTTCTCCTGAGGGAAAAGAAAAAGATAATGGCAATTACCATCTTGTTTTTTTGTTAACTCAAAATCATTGAAAATACATAAAACTGATGTATTTTTAAAAAACAAACACCTGAACCTCGGTAAATGAGAACTGTTCAGTTAGATTCTGGTGTTAGTTTTTCAAAAATTGCCCTGGAAATAATGTTTCCAGGCATCCAAAAATCATGGGTGCCCAGCTTAGCAAAAGGAGCTGTTCAGCCACGTTCTCAATGTGAGAACAGTAGGACTTTCATGAAATGTGAAGCAGCAGCTGGAGTTATGCTGCTAGCTTCAGTTACAGCAGTGAGATGGCGATCCCATGCTCTGTCTTTCTCTTTATATTAGTCTACCATGTATTTATGCAAAACACACCAAATAATCAGGGGAACTAGATCCCATGCAACAGAAAGCTTCTACATTTACTTTTATTCCAATCATTCAACCATGCGGCTATGTCACTTTCTCAAACAAATGTGTGTACAATATATGGAAGCAGATCAGTACTGATAACCTGTAGAAGATTAAAAGGGCATTAACACTGGCTATAGTAACATAAACACGTTGACCCATTTCACATTGATTTGGAACCAGATCATGCTTGTTTTTAATAAAGCTGATGGCACTTTCTTCCCTGTGCTGGACTCAACATCACCTCTCTTCTATCTGTCACATGACAGTTTCAACTGTTCTTGCTTGGAATGTTAGATAAACAGATTCTTGCAGATTGTGACAGTAATGAACAATGGAATATACAAATGCATGCTATGAAGAGTATCACTGATTCCTGTGCCATTATTGGCTGAGGCAGGATGAACTGCTGGGCATTACATTAGACAGGGCCATGCCCACTGCTGTCTTCTAAGCATAACACATTATGGTACAGTATTCTCGTATTTGGTTGCAATGGTTGCAGTGTTTTTAATGGTAACACATGCCCTACATTTCTCCCCACCTTCCACACCCTGGATAGGACTATGCTTGAGAACACTTCCTCCTTCAGATACCTAGGTATATGGATGGATCCATACCGAAACTTCTCTGGACACATCAATGCCATTCTGAAAAAACTGTGCTCCAAGCTAGACACCTTATACAGGAACCGTAATAGCTTCCCTCTTACGGCCAGGCATGGGATTGTCCAGAAGATGATTCTCCCTATCTTTGACTACTGCGATATAGTCTATAGTGCTGCTCCCAAATCCACCTTATCCAGATTGGACCCCCTTTTCAACTCTTTCTGCTGCTTCACCCTGGACTCTCCTATAAGAACTCACCACTGTGATCTGTGTCACTCTCTGTCTTTTCCATCTCTTACTAACTGTTGTCTTTCCCACTGTGCCAAACTCATCTCAGAATACTGGTTTGGCTCTCTACCCTCCTATTTGTACTCATTCCTCTCTACTCCTCCCATTCCTGCTCACTCCCTTAGATCCACTGACTCACGTACCTTTGTGGTCCCCCGCTGTTCTACACTTGCATGCCAATATGCCTTCATCCACCGTTTCCCCAGAATCTGAAACTCCCTTCCTCATCAAATCCACCATTCCTCCCCTTTTCACTCCCTCTCCTCTGCCCTTCATAATTTCCTTTCATCTAATTGTACCTGCTTCCCCCAATCTTAACAACCCTATCTCTCTTTCTACTCTCCACCCCCTAGATAGGACTGTTTCTTATTTATAGTAGTCACTCCTACATAATTAAATGGCACGTTATCTCTTATCTTATTGTTATCTACAACTACCCCATGTAATTTACAATTATATGGCACTTCATCTGTTTCATATTATCATTATCCGCAATGCTTCTTGTATTTACTGCATAATATGTAGTGTAATGCATGCCAGATATTCAAATTTTGGAAACCTCCCAAAATGATACTCTGTGGAGAATATGTAGTGTACTGCTGACTGTATTAACTGTTTTCATTATGTTGTCTGTATTTTATCATATGTACTCCCTGTTCCCGCCCCCCAGGTCGCACCGGGAGATGAGCAACTTGTTGTTCACTGTGCCTTCCAGGTAAAGCATTTCAATAAGTAAATAAAATAAAATACAGTGACACATCATTCACCAGTGCCTCTCTCACCATGAATTATTGTGTATCATGTACTTGTATTCTAAATATATACTGAAATGTGTTTAAAAATAGATCAACAACACACACTAAGATGAACCTTTTTTATACAATTAATTAAAGTGAAAAACCGCACCTTTCGAGTTAAAAATTGGACCTTTTAAAGACATATAGATTAGTTGGCAGAGCAGCTGTGTTGTAGTATAAATGCCTGTAAGGTGGAAAAGTATATATTATTCATGCCAGTATTGAAAATAGTTGCTCTTAACCAACCTAATGTTGGGGTCCCTCACCGTTTCTGGCCCAAAGCCTTGACAATGTCCGTTGGACTGCCCCCCCCTTTTTCCTTTTCTTTTCTTTTCTTTCCTCACCCCTGTTTCCCCTTCCCTTCCACATAGGTATTTCCCGGTATGACTAGGGTTGTGACTTCTACTATTGTTATACTTTATCGATTGCTATTTACTGCATGTAACTTTATTTCATAAACCACTGTTATATTGTGTTCTTTTGTTATCTGTATTGCATCTGTATGTTACCACTGTTGTATCTCACACTGTAACCATATCTACCCTCCCTGGAATGAGGTGCCTTTGTAAATGAGTCCCTGACTCAAAGGTTGCAAATCTGACTTTCAAAAAATAAATAAATAAAAATATGACCTTTCTGTCATTTACTACTGTAAAGTCACAACATTTAAAAGGTGGCAATTTCTCTGGAACCAGATGCAAAAACACATTTTTAAATAATTAGCTACAATGAGATTTTGGCAAATGCATAGTATCACTTGTTGTAGTCTGTTGTTGTTTAGAAGGCTACAGTCAAACAGAAAGTAAATAGTACAGTTAAGACAGCACTGAACAGTACTTAATAATACCCTCCCATTGAACTTTACGTGCACACTTGTTTGCTCACTTTAAGGTTTTCTATTTTGATTTGTTTTAAAGTTTGTTTTCCCATGATTGGTAGCATGCATTTGTTCAGTTCACACAACCATAGAATCATTTTCTGCAGTTAATTATTTTTATTGATAGATGTTTCTTTTTAACAGCAACAACAGCATATAAAAGAGTTGTTATCAATAGCATTCAAAAAACAATTGCTCATCCCCCCACACACACATACACATATACACACATATATATATTTTCAACATTCTGGTTTCAAATTTTCCTTTGGGGAAAATATTTTCTTTTGGAAGTTTGTATATATCTATGTAGATAAAGCAAGGTTGATTCCTGTGGGGTCAGCAGGAGTTCCAAAACATAAGGCCCCATGAAGTGGTATAAAGTGTGTAAGGGAGAATGGAATTCATGAATCAGGGCAAGCTAAATTAAGACAACCCAAAACCAAAGGTGCTCAGGAACAGGGGACTGCTGCAATTACTGATGACCTGAGTATGGAGAAAAAAAGAGACTGTGATGCATGAAAAATTAATGGACAAAATGCCTAAAAGACCAAAGTGGTGTGCTGAATGGGTGTTTACTCACCTGGTAAAGGTGATTGTGTTAGTTGCACCCATGACACTCCAGACATTACCTCATGGGTTCCCAACCCACCTGATAGGCTAGTGATGCACATGTGACCCAGATCAAATTTCGCAGTACACCTTGGTCCCAGAAGTCCCCTGTCTCCTGTTCAATTCTTCCATAGCTGAAAAAGATAACGTATGCCAAAATATACTCTTTACTGTGACTCCCCCACTAAAACCTGTATGAAAAAAAAACAGATTTCTGAGTACAAATTTACCACCACTTATGTTTATTTTCTATCTGTACAATTCTAGATTCAGTCCCTTATGGTACTGACAGATATCAAAACTTTTGAGCTACATGTAAACAGAACTGCAAATAATCATTTATGCTTGAAGTTTTAATGTGACCTTTCGGAGCTCAGTATTCAGTGTATGTGGTATTGCCACCATGATTGTCCTGAAGGGATGGCCATGGAGTGTCATGTATGCAACTAACACAATCACCTTTACCAGGTGAGTAATCACCCATTATGTTAGTTGCCATCCATGACACTCCAGACATTACCTCATGGGTTACTTATAAGAAGCAGTTCACCAATCCCTCAGGGCGGGTCAGGGCGATCAGAAGGCAAGGAGTTTTGGTAAGCTGTGGTTAAGATTTGATTGGCAAAATTAGATCTTTGTCTATATAATGTTTCAAGTCTGTAATGTCTTGCGAAGGTATGGACAGAACTCCAAGTTGCTGCTCTGCAAATGTCTTCCATGGGCACATTAGCTCTTTCTGCCCATGAAGTTGCCATTGCCCTTGTGGAATGAGCTTTTATTCTGTCCAGTGGTGTGAGACCTTTTGATTTGTATGCCTCTTGTATTGTCCTTCTTAACCATCTGGCAGTGGTGGTCCTGGAAGCTGCCATTCCTTGCTTGTGACCTTTCACTATAACAAAGAGTCTCTCCGTTCGGCGAATTGGTTGTGACTTTGTGATGTACTGTTTTAATGTGTTACCAACATCCAGAGGATGGAGGGTTCTTGTCTCGCCTTGTTGTGGTTATGTGTAGAAGGTCGGCAGTTCCACAGGTTGCTCTCTATGGAATGTGGACATGACCTTGGGTCAGAAGGCAGGAACTGTTCTCATGAACAACCCTTCTGCTGTGAAAATGGTGAATGGCTCTTTACAAGATAGTGCCCCTAACTTGCTAATCCTTCGAGCGGAGCAAATGGCCACTAAGAAGCATATCTTTAGGCCCAACCAGTAAAGGTCTGACAGCTGAATGGGCTCAAATGGGGTTTCACCTAGGAATTCTAGGACCATTGGAAGGTCCCAGGGGGCCACTGGCATACGTGTGCGGGGCCGTATGGCCTCTGCCACCCTGAGGAAATGGATAGCATCTGGATGAGCTCCGGGCTGTGTGAGGCCGACATTTCCTCTGGTTGCTCCTATGGCTGACAGTTGGACTCCTAGGGAAGAAGGGGAGAGGCCTTTGTCTAGCCCCGTTGTAAGAATAGCAGAATCAGGGACATGTTAGCCTGCAGTGGGTCGGCTTGCACCACCTTGCACCAATTTACAAAAATATTCCACTGCCTGCCATAAGTGGCTGTGGTGGAAGATTTTCTGGATTGTAAAATGGTTGAGATGACAGAGTCGTGATACCCGGTGGTTAGCCATCTTTGCCTCTCAGCAGCCAAGCCGATAACTTTAGGGTGCGGGGAGCGGGGTGCATCATTGGACCCTGCAACAGCATGTCTGCTCGGTATGGGAGGGACCATCTGTCCAACATCATGGCTACTGCTGAGGCAAACCACTCCCTCCATGGCCAGTAAAGTGCCACCAGAATGATCAGCCTCCGGGATATTCTGATCTTTGCTAGTACCTGAGGAATCAGGGAAATTGATGGGAAGACATACGAATAGTCTTGGTCGCAGGTTTGGGATAGGACATCCACTGCCAGTGCCTGCTTCTCCCAGAATCTGGAGAAGTAGGCCTTGACTTGGGTGTTTGATTTGGATGCCATTAGGTTGATTGGAATGCATCCCCACATGATTTGAATCAAGTTGAACAGTTCTGGGTGCAGCTGCCACTCTTCTGGGTGTACCTGCTGTCTGCTTAACCAGTCTGCCCTGACATTCAGTTTGCCTGCCAGATGGATGGCATGAATGTGGGTGAGATTGGACTGTGCCCAGTTGAGCACCTTGGCCACTTCTCTGATCATAGCCTTGCTATGTGTCCCACCTTGCTTGGCTATGTACGCCACGGTGACTTTGTTGTCAGACTTGACTAGGACTGACCTCCTGATGACATTGACCCTGAAAGCTTTCAGGGCATGTAGCACTGTCCTCATTTCCAGGACGTTGATGGACAGTCTTGCCTCTGCCTTTGTCCACTTGCCTTGAGCTGACTGGCTGTCCATGCTTGCTCCCCAGCCCGACCGGCTGGCATCGGTCTCTAGTGACACCTGATATGATACCTTCAGCGGGAAACCCCTCAGGAGGTGTGGGCAATATATAGCCACCATCATAATGATTCTCTGATCGTCTCTGGTAGGAATACCTTCCTGTTGAGGTTGTCCTCCGATGGGGAACCTTGCTGTAGAACACAGTTCTGCAAGGGGCACATGTTCCACCTCACCCAGGGTGATGCATGATGTCATGCACCCCAATACCTGTGCTGCCTGACCCATCGTTGGTTCCGGAGTGGCTCGAAGGGTCCGAACCAGTGCGATGACAGAGTCCAGTCGTTTGCATGTTAGTCTTGGCATTCCCTCGGCTGTATTTATCTCTGGGCCGAGATGCTCGATGCATTGAGATGGTTGTAATGAGCCCTTGCTCTGGTTAACCACCCAGCTGCGCTGTGACAGGGTAGTCAGCACTAGGTCTGTGTCCTTCTGAGACTGTTCTCTGGAGCACGCCCTTATCAGCCAATTGTCCAGGTATGGGATAATATCCACTCCTTTTTCCCATAACCTGGCTACCAGGATGATGGACACTTTTGTGAACACTCTTGGTGCCGATGTGAGACTGAATGGTAGGACCTGATACTGGAAGTGTTGTCCCAGTATGTGGAAATGAAGGAATCGTTGATGACTGTGCCTGATTGGGATGTGGGTGTACGCATCCTTCAGGTCCACTGAAGTGAGGTAGTTGCCTACCCGGATGTTCTTCAGTGTGGATTTGAGGGTTTCCATCTTGAACCTCGGGGTAGTTATGAAATTGTTCAAGAATTTGAGGTCTAGGATCGGTCTGAGGTCACTGTTCTTCTTTGGAACAAGGAAGAAGATGGAATAGACCCCTTTGCCCTCCTCATTGTCCAGAACAGGCTGTATTGCCTTGTTCTTGAGCAGGTCCTGGAGAACGTCTTGTACCTGGTCGACTGTGGCCCCTTTCTTTGAGATGGGTGAGAGTATCACTCTGTCTCTGCAGGGCTTCTTTGAAAATTCTACATCGTATCCTCGAGATACAATCTCTAGGACCCACCTGTCAGAGGTTGTCTGTTGCCATTGTTGTAGGAACAGTGACAGCCTTTGGCCTACGGATGGGTAACTGTATTTTGTGCTGAGGGAGGGGGTGGCATGGCAGTGGTAGTCAAAACTGCTTTGGCTTGCCACCTTGGCCTCTTCCCCCAAATCGGGGATTTCTGCCTCTAGAAGTGAAGTAGGGGCCTTGAGAGGGGCTTCTGAAGTTATTACTGTGCCCTGTACCCCAAAAGGAGTTACTGGAGTACATTTGCTTTCTGTTTTGAAATCTGCCATTCCCTCGAAACCTGCGATGATTAGATGGCAGGTAAAGGGTTCTTTTCTTGTCCTTGGTGAGATCCTTTCCTTCTTCCTTTTGTTTGAGAAACTCATGTTAGCCCTCACCAAAGAGATTGTGTCCCGTCAGGGGCAGGTTTTGCAACAGTGCTTTTGACTCACTGTCTGATTTCCAAAGCTTTAACCACAATGTCCGCCTAGCCCTGTTGGCTAGGGCCCCTGCCCTGGCTTCTAATTTGAGAGTGTCCACAGCCATGTCCCCCAGATATTTCACAGTATCCAGAGTGCATTCTAAAAGTTCCGCTTCTCTGGATTTGGGGTTGGATTTTTCCATAATTTCCTCTAGCCAGCGAATTTGAGCTCTGGCCGAATACACTGTTGACACTGCCACCTTGGTAGCCATTCCTGTGATCTCAAACAGCTTCTTTAGTATATCTTCCACCTTTTTGTCAGTGGGATCTTTTAGTGAGATGGTGCCACATGGTAGCACCATTTTCTTGCTCAGTGCTACAACTTGTGGATCTATGATAGGCACTGTGCACCACAGTTTGGCCTTTTCCTGCTGTATCAGATACATCCTGTCCATATTCCTTTTCTCAGGCAACTGGCCTAGTTCGGTGGACTCCCATTCCTTTGAAATTATATCATCAATGGCCGGACAGCTTGGGAAAATGTCCTTGACCTGATGAATCTGCTGGATCATTGGATCCAGCTTCAACTCTGGCTTCGGAGTCTCCATGTTGAACCCCGTTGTGGATTTAATGGCCCTCATTAATCCTGAAACCAGGTCAAAGGAGCAAAGCTTTGATGTCAACGAAGGACAATCAGGTACTGTGTCCATGTCATCCTCCCCCAAATCTATATTTTCAACGTCCTCTGGATTATCTCCCTGGTCCTCCTCCAGTGGATCAGGGGGAGCTGTGCTGTCATCGTTGCCTGGTTGGGGGTTTGGGGTGGACCTGGGTTTGGCACTGGCATAGGCGGCATTAGGGTTCTAGACTTAGTTAGGGCCTCCAACTTCTCCAAAACTTTAAGCATAAAATTCTGCTGACTCTCCATCATTGTGACTGTCATCTGCTGGGTCTGAATGAGAAAAGTCCCCTGGTCCATCCAGGTAGATGTATTAGGTCCCTGGGTGTCCAGGTCTGTGGGATTCTGCTCTGCTTCCAGTTCTTCATCTATATGTTCACAGGTAGGGCATCATAGGCCCGGGTTGTGGGGCAGGAGGGCGGTAGTACATGAGGTGCATTTCTTTGCCTTCACCATCTATAGGATGAGAGAAGGACAGAGAGAGAGGAGAGCATTAAAAAAACATGTAGTTCAGGGGTGTTACCTGCAAGAGGTAGAAACTGTGATAATGTCTGTAAATTATAATGCTGCAAGCATACATCCATATACATGCAAGATGTGAACGGGAACCATGGGACAATGGCGTGGGACGTGGGGGGCAGAACCCCAATGCCTTCTTTGTGCCCCAAAAATAAACGCTGCATGAGAACTCATAACAATTAGCGTGCCCCTAAGGTCAGGGACACTGTATGCTTATGACTCACTGGCCTTTTACCTGAAGTGGCTCTGAATAGTTATAAAAAACATCCTAAGGTTGTATGGCCTCTGAGGCTGAATACTACGATGTAATGCAATGTCCCATAAGGCCACCCCACCTAAAATGGCGGCTCAGGATGAGGAGGCCATCCTAAACAAAATAGTGGCTGACTCCAAGCAAGGACTAAGGGAGGGGAAGCCTGATGGCATGCCATCTCTAAGGATTCCACCAGAATCTAACTAGTTTGCTTCTTTTTAAATTTTGTTTGATTCCTTGAGTAAGGGAGAGAGAGAGAAAAACAACAGAGGCATCTCTGTTAAGATACAGAAGCCAACTAATATCCTGTAATGTGATTCAGGATCCACACCAGTAGGCCGCTATAACGAGGGGCCTGAATGGGCTGAGGAACAAGGAAAAAGAATTTTAGGAGGTTTCGGAGCTGTTTCTCGGTCTCCTCGGACGGTCGCTGCAATAGGGACTGCTTCGGGTGCCAGCTGTAGCTTCCGATTATTCCACTACTTGGATATCAAGGAAGGCACCTCGTGTTCTCCACTAGAGAGAGGAGAGCCATGGGGGCAGTGCTCACCTTTCTCTGTGACGTTATGTGCAAGGATCCCGCTTGTGCGGGGGAGACCAATCGCTAAGACGCGCCTCTGAATTCGGCGCTTCTGATAATATTTAAATATTTCAATAGTGAGCCACAAGCCTCCCACTTGTGAGGGGAAAACCAGAGACTGGGAATTGAATTATGCAGCCGAGAGTCTCCCGCTTGTGAGGGGAAAAGAACCAGTGGCTGCCAGGCGCTTCTGAAGCACGCGGTGAGTTTGAATTCGGCCTGAGAGCGGGTACATCAAGAAGAAAACTGTGATATAAGTCGAGCTGATTTTGGGTTATAAAAACTATTAACATGCAGGGCTGAACTTGTAACATTTATCCTAGGATCTACCTAATATTTTTTACCAGCTGTGACTCTTTCACAATGAATAAAATAATATATAAAATAATCTAAACAAAAGAAGCCGCTGCTGAGTCTATTTTAAATCACTGAAGGAAAACCTCTAAATAATGAAGCCACAATCCAGCCCTGGGATAGCAGACAAAGGAGTTGCCCCTTTAGGTCAGCAGCTGGAGGCCTAACAACCATAGGCCAATTAGCTGAGTCCCAGTTACATAACTAATAACTGCAACAGAAAACACAGAGTGCTACTAACTCTTTTATCAGTAGGGACACCATAGGATTTTTTTTTTTTTTTTAATTAAGGCATGAATACTGTGTAAATCTCACAATCTTTTGGCCTACCTTAGTCAATTAGCTGAACAAGGGACTCCTGGTGTGCTTGTAGCCTCTTCAGATGCAAAGGTTGAACTGGAGACAGGGGACTTCTGGGTCCAAGATGTACTGTGAAATTTAATCTGGGTCACATGTGCATCACTAGCCTATCAGGTGGGTTGGGAACCCATGAGGTAATGTCTGGAGTGTCATGGATGGCAACTAACACAATAAGTATTTATTCAGCCAAGTGGGAGACCACAAAATCCCTGACACTTTGAATCTCAGGGCCCCCCTGAAGACCATCCCTATACACTTTCTCAACCTTTCACCAGTTTGTAAAATCCCCCAATTATTTCCTAGGATCTCATGCACCTCATTGGCACACATACTACATGTAGTAATAGAACCACATTCATTGGACTCAGTTTTTCATTCTCTTTGTTTAAGCACCAGGGTCATGGCTCAGTCCACACTATCACCCACTCTTAATGCCTATCCTATAACAGCTGCACTCCTCTTTTCCTAATTCGCTCAATCTGCACATTTTTCTAATATGATAGTTCTCTCTCCTTGTAGAATTTCACAGTGTGCGGGTAAATTATCCCTTAGGAATATTCCTAGAGACATGCTTGGTGTAACAGCTATTAGCAAGAAGCCGTGTTACAATCTGTGGGCTTAGAAAATAAAGTGTTCTGCACTTCATCCCCCATTTTAAACATTTTTGAAGTCTAGAAATATGATTTCATTCATATCAATGCTAGGATATGGTATAGCATAGGAGAGGCACTGAGGGCCGTTGATAGTATGGATCGAGCCACAGCCCTAGTGCCTAAACAAAGAGAATGGATAACTGAGTCCAGGGAATGTGGTTTTGTTATTATATATAGAGTACAAGCCAATCAGGTGAATAAGATCCTAGAAAATAATTGGGGGATTTTACAAACTGATGAAAGCGTGAGAAAGTGTATAGGTGATAGTACAAACATGATATATATGTGACTGCCCACAAGTAGAGAGAAGATCATTCATAATTTCTTGCAAACTCCCAAAACAAGTCTGACATTGTGGTCTATGCCACCTGCTATTGGTGCCCATAAATGTAGGAAATGCAAATGTTGCCTCTTTGTTAAAAATACAAAAAGTTTTACTAATCCATCTACAGGTAAAACCAACGTAATTAGAGACTTTGTAAGTTGTTATACCAATGGGGGTCAGAATGCTCCCTTGGGTCCTTTTATATTGCGTACGTAATAAAGGAATTTTGAATATGTATGAGGGAGTATTTGAGAGCATTGGAATGTAATGATGGAGCATATGCCATTGTACAACATGTCAATGAAAATCATATCAACCATGAAACAAGGTTTACAGGGTGAGAGAGAGTGGTTGCTGGGGTTCACCCACTGTGCTGTGGCATGAATCTGGTTGCCATAAATTAGGGTTCCAGAAGCATGTTGCCCACAATGAATGTGGCCCCACATACCGCCGCAACCCAGCTTCGCCAACAAGGGAGAGCAGGGGAGAAGAGTTAATTTTTGCAAGGGGCTTTGCCCCCCCCACTCCCCAGCACTAAATATAATCTCATCTGGGTCCAGGCACAAGTGGACTGGAGGAGAACAGTGTTAATGGTGAAAAGGTCATCAGTGGATGGCGCTGCAAAATCCAGCATGCACCTGTCACTCGTGATCTTTTCTTGTCGCCCTAATTGTGTTACCCACCTAATGGTATACTGGTTGTTGGCCCACAGGGGTGGAGGGGGGTAATTGGGAGCAAAAGGTCAGACAAAGAGAACATTTCTGAATATTTGATCTAAGTGTGAGGAAGATGAGGGATTTAAATTAGTGTATTGATTTGACCTCTTTTTTATGAATTTTGTTGCAATTTGATGTTTTGTGTACTGTTGCCAATGCTTAAGTATGTGCTGATCTATTCAAAACATTTGCCACAGGATCCTTTTTCAGTAACTGCTACCACCATGGTCTGGGAGGGTGAGGACAGGGTGAGAGGAGGCACAAGATAGAAGAATTGAGGCAAGTAGAGTTCTAGAGGGACTGAGGGCACTGAATGCAAACAAGGCACCAGGCCAGATGGAATCCACCCCAGGGTGCTGAGGGAGATAGCGGAGGTGTTGGCGGAGCCACTGGCAGATCTGTACAGCACCTCACTGGAGTCAGGATGTGTACCACTGGACTGGAGGATGGCACATGTAGTACCATTACACAAGAGTGGACCAAGGGATGAACCGGGTAATTATCACCCAGTAAGTCTCACCTCCATAGTGTGCAAACTCATGGAAACAATACTAAAGGAAAAAACTGGTGTCGTACCTGGAGGACAATGGCCTCCAGGATGTGAGGCAGCATGGGTTCATTTCAGGGAAGTCTTGTTAAACCAACCTGATACAATATTATGACTGGGTGACAGGTGAGCTGGATAAGGGTCATGCAGTGGATGTTCTTTACTTGGACTTCAGCAAGGCCTTCAATTCTGTGCCTCATGGGTGGCTTGGGGGAAGCTAACTGGTGTAGGGGTGGGGTAAAAATGATGAACTGGATTACAAGCTGGCTGAGTGGGAGGCAGCAGCAGGTGATGGTGAGAGGGGGAGCTCTCAACTCCAAGGCCAGTGATGAGTGGGGTGCCACAGGGCTCTCTGTTGGGGCCAATATTGTTTGGGCTTTTTATATCTGACATTGCACATGGGGTGGTGAGCAAGATAAGTCTGTTCACTGATGACACCAAAATCAGAGCAGTGGTGGATGTAGAGGAGGAATGGAAGCAGCTGCAGGGGGACCTAAGCAAGCTAGAGAAGTGGTCAGAGAGGTGGCAGCTGGGGTTCAATGCAAAGAAGTGTAAGGTTATGCACTTTGGAGTGAAGAACCCAAGGAGAGAATACTGGCTGGGAGGGGTTAAGCTGGGGATCACTGAGGAGGAGAAGGACCTAGGGGTAATAACAGGGACCATGAACAACACTGCCCAGTGCAGGAGAACTGCTGCAAAAGTGAACAAAATGCTGGGGTGCATAGTGAGGGGTTTTTGTATAGAGGAAGAGAGGTGATCTTGCTCCTCTATAGGTCACTGATAAGGCCACACTTCGAGTATTGTGTGCAGTTTTGGAGGCCATACTTAAAGCGTGATGTCAGGCTACTGGAGGGGGGTGCAGAGGAGGGCAACAAGGATAATATGTGGAATGGAGGGAAGAGACTATGACAGCAGGCTGGGAGACCTGAATGTGTACACCCTGGAGGACAGAAGGGACGGGTGGACAAGGTAAAGACATTCAAGTATCTGAGGGGAATCAATAGGGATGGGGCAGATGGGCTCTTTAAAAGTTAAGGAGGGGGAGGGTCACCGGGCGCATGGGCTACTAAGAATAGAGGGGGGAAGATTTAGGAAGGAAATGAGGAGACACTATTTCACAGAGAGGGTGGTAGCAAAATGGAATGCCCTACCAGAATGGGTTGTATCATGAAAATCTGTGAACAGCTTCAAAAGGGCATGGGACAGGGAACAGGGGAAAGTGAGGGTTGAGGAGGTATGGGTGGCAGTGGGATGACAAAGGGGAGGAGGGGGTGGGGCAGCTACAAACTAGGGGTGCTAGCTGCACACTGAAGCAGACTTAGATAGACCGGGTGGTCTGATTCTGCTGGCATGTTCGTACCTTGCTTTTATGTTGACATTTGTTGTTGCTCACTCTTTACCAGTGGTAGTATCTATCTTTGGAAATAGACTCTCTCTCTCTCTCTCTCTATATCTATATATATATATATATATCTATATCTATATCTATATCTATATCTGTATATGTATATGTATATGTATATGTATATGTATATGTATATGTATATGTATATGTATATATATATTTTGCAAAAAACTGCATTAATGCACCAGTTAGGGTTCAGATTAAAGCAACAAAAGTAGGGAAATGTGGCAATAGGGTTTCCAACCTTAACTCCCAACCCCCACCAAGCAGGAAAAGGAAAAATCATTATGGTATTCACTGTCCTGACTCTTAATGAATCAGGAGTGGGATCTTCCTTGGGGTTCTTAACCCTAATGCTCACCCCATTCCATGAGCAAATAAGCTGAGATGAGATCTGTTTTCTTTAGTCAGGGCCTACAGGTTGTTGGCATTGCTTTGGGAGACACAGGTCTGTATGTTTGAAGTCTATATCTGAATGGGGGGAGCATTAGTGTTGACAACCCCAAGGAAGACCCCACCCCTGATTCGCTAAGAGTCAGGACCATGAAAACCATAATGTTTTTTTCTTTTGCTGCTTGGGGGGTGGGGTTGGGCAGTTAGGGTTGGAAACCCTAATGCCACATTTTCCTACTTTTATTGCTTTAATGTAAACCCTAGCTGGTGCATTAACACAGTTTTTTACAAAGAATTTCCTTACTTTTTGAGGTAGTAGAATTGTATCCTCATTCATGCAGGCCCCTTGGGACCTGTATGAACACATCCATCTGACTTCAGAACCACAGTGCCCTCCAGGCCGTGCTCTTTCATGTCTTCACTGATGCACACATCCATCTGGGTATGGAAGCACAGGGCCCAAAGGGACCTGTGCTTCTGTTCCTCCAAGAAAGCAATTTAGCTGCTTTATTGTACAGTACTTTTTTCTTGTGGGGTTTGCTTCAAAGAAAAAATATGTGTATTTACCATATTTGTACACTAAATTTTAAGCATAGTCTTCTTCTTACCCCACCTCATGAACTGGTAGGTAAAAATGTTCAAATCCCTACCCAAATGTTATTCTGCACCAGGGGTGTAAAAACTCAATTTGGCCAGGATTTGAAAATGACATCTGCCATGTTCATGAGGTGGTGTGAAAAAAATGGCTATATTGTACATTTGGGGTAAAAATATTTAAAATTACCAAAGTTACAAGAGTGCATAGAAACGTTTTAATGTGTGCTCATAACTTTGCTATTTTACACATTTTGACCCAAAATGTTAAACATAGCTGCCTTATGACTCCAACTCATGAACAAGGGCAGTGAAAATGTTCAAATCCCACCCATAAAGTGATTTTGCAAATCGACTGTGAAATCACAATTTGGACCAGATTTGTATAATTCTATGGCCATTGAAACATAGAACATAGAAACATAGAAGTTGATGGCAGATAAGGACCGCAAGGCCCATCCAGTCTGCCCATTTCTTTTTTCTACCTTATAAATGTGCCATCGGCCTTTGCTCTGTCAGTGGCCTATCTATTCATAGTCATTTGTATTGCTCCCTTATGCCTATCCCATGCCTGTTTGAAGCCCTGCACTGTATTCATAGCCACCACTTCTTGTGGTAAGCCATTCCATGCATCCACCACCCTTTCTGTGAAAAAATTTCTACATGCCCCTTAATCGGCCCCTCAATCTCATGCTGTGTCCTCTTGTCCTGCTATTTTTTTTATATTTAAACATGTTAGACTCTTTCACCTTGTTAATGCCCTTAAGGTGTTTGAATGCCTCAATCATATCACCTCTCTCCTCCTTTGCTCAAGAGTATACATATTGAGCTCTGTTAATCTGTCCTCATATGTCTTCTGATGCAGTCCCTGCACCATTTTGGTTGCCTTCTCTGGACTGCCTCAATTTGTTAATGTCCTTGTGAAGGTGTGGCCTCCAATACTGCATGCAGTACTCCAGATGGGGCCTAACCAGTGTCTTGTAAAGAGGGATTATTACCTCCTCTTATGACTGTGATACCTCACTAATACACCCTAACACCCCCTAGCCTTACCTACTGCTTCTAGAGGTCTGCTTGATGATTTCAGGTCATCAGTGATGATGATGCCCAAGTCTCTTTCTTCCTGTGACTGCTAGCAACCCTCCCAGCCTATAGGTGGCTTCAGGGTTTCTCTTCCCTATGTGCATGATCTTGCACTTCTTTGCATTAAATCCCAGTTGCCACTCTTCTGACCATTTTGCTAGTTTATCCAGATCTCTTCTCATTCTGCCCACCCCATCTGGATCATCTACTCTGTTGCAGATCTTGGTGTCATCTGCAAACAGACAAGCCTTACTCTCTAGTCCATCTGCAAGGTCACTAATGAAGATGTTGAAGAGGACTGGCCCCAGGACTGATCCCTGAGGTACCCCACTTGTGACTTGCATCTCTTCTGACTGTATACCATTTACCACCACTCTCTGTTTTCTGCCCGTCAACCAGTTTGCCACCCAGTTGACCAACTTCTGGCCCACCCTGAGCCTACCCAGCTTATTTATCAATCTTCTATGTGGAACAGTGTCAAAAGCTTTGCTGAAGTCAAGGTAGGCATCATCAACTGCTCCCCCTTGGTCCACCACTCTGGTTACCAAGTCAAAGAAATCTATGAGATTAGTTTGACAGGACCTTCCTTTTGTAAACCCATGCTGTCTTGGATCCTGTGCACTATGGATTTCAGGTGTTGCACTATCCTTCCCTTAAGGAGTGCCTCCATAATCTTGCCTACTACTGAGGTAAGACTGACTGGTCTGTAGTTCCCCGCCTCCTCCCTGCTACTACTCTTGTGGAGCGGGATCACATGAGCCCTTCTCCAGTCTTCTGGGACCTCTCCTGTGCTCAGAGGCTCACTAAACAGTTCTGCTAATGGCTCTGCTAGTTCCACCTTTACCTCCTTAAGTACCCTGGGATGTATGCCATCAGGTCCCATTGCCTTATCCACCCTGAGCTTAGCAAGCTCTTGTAGGACCCTTTCTTTTGTGAAGGGAGTAGTGCTCACCTCCTCCCCTGTGTCCAAGATGCTGAGCTGTGGGCCCTGCCCTACCTTCTCTTCAGTAAATACTGAGCAAAAGTATCTATTTAGGATAGATGCCTTTACAGGGTCCTCCTCCTCACATGCTCCCTTTTCTCCATTAAGCTTAGCAATACCCACTCTGGACTTTCTCCTTTCACTAATGTATCTATAGAAAGTCTTGTCACCTTCTTTTACTGTTCGTGCTAGTTTTTCCTCAGTTTGGGACTTTGCCTGCCTTACTGCCTTCCTTGCTTCCCTTAGGGCAGTTTGGTATGCCTCCCTATCTTCATCCCATTGTGTTCCCTTATATTTCCTGAAGGCCAGCCTTCTGGCTCTGTCCTTTTCTGCTACTGTATTTGAGAACCAAAGTGGTTTCCTTCTTCTTTTGCACTTCCTTTTCTGTCTAACACAATGGGATGTTGCTTCAAGTATTGCATCCTTAATGCTTGCTCACTTTGCCTGGACATGAGGTGGGGTCCTAGAAAGGCCACGTTCAAAATTGTTGGTCAGAATATTCAAAAATGGTTACGTTATGAATCAAACTTCAAAACCCTATTGAAATACATTAAACCATGCTTACCTTATGTTTTTATATTGCAGTCGTCGGTTCCAACAGCAAGACGTGTCTTTGATTGGACAGTGGCTCTACATTGTGGGACCTCTTCAAGTGAGTGAGGGTATATGGGGGGCTGTGAGGTGGTGGGTGCTGAGTGGGTAGTTGAGGAGGGGTGGGTGGGAGGTACTTATAAGAACATACGAACATACGAATGTGCCAGCAGAAACAGACCACAAGGTCTATCTAAGTCTGCTTGAGTCTGCAGCCAACACCCCTAGTCTGAAGCTGCCCCAACCGCCCTCCCTTTTGTCATCCCACTGCAACCCCTACCCTCACCCTCCCCTATTCCCTGTCCCATGCCCTTTTGAAGCTGTTCACAGATTTACATGATACCACCCATTCTGGTAGGGCGTTCCATTTTGCTACCACCCTCTCTGTGAAATAGTGTCTCCTCATTTCCTTCCTAACTCTTCCCCCATTCTTAGCCTGTGCCCCCTGGTGAACCTCCCCCTCCTTAATTTAAAGACCCCATCTGCCCCATCCTTATTGATTCCCCTCAGATACTTGAATGTCTCTATCATGTCCCCCCGTCCCTTCTGTCCTCCAGGTGTACATATTCAGGTCTCCCAGCCTGCTGTCATAGTTTCTCCCCTCCATTCCACATATCTTCTTTGTTGCCCTCCTCTGCACCCCCTCCAGCAGCCTGATTTCACACTTTAGGTATGGCCTCCAAAACTGCACTCAGTACTCTAAGTGCGGCCTTACCAGTGACCTGTAGAGGGGCAAGATCACCTCACTTTGCCTGGATGAAAACCCCCTCGCTATGCACCCCAGCATTTTGTTCACTTTTGCAGCCACTCTCCTGCACTGGGCAGTGTTGTTCATGGTCCCTGTTATCATTACCCTAAGGTCCTTCTCCTCCTCAGTGATCCCCAGCTTAACCCCCAGCCAGTATTCTCTCCTTGGGTTCTTCACCCCAAAGTGCATAACCTTACACTTCTTTGCATTGAACCCCATCTGCCACCTCTTTGACCACTCCTCTAGCTTGCTTAGGTCCCCGTGCAGCTGCTTCCACCCATCTTCTCCATCCACCACTGCTCCGATTTTGGTGTCGTCAGCGAACAGACTTATCTTGCTCACCACCCCATGTGCATTGTCTGATATAAAGAGCCCAAACAATACTGGCCCCAACACAGAGCCCTGTGGCACCCTACTCATCACTGGCTTCAGAGTTGAGAGCTCCCCTCTCACCACCACCCGTTGCAGCCTCCCACTCAGGCAGCTTATAATCCAGTTCATAATTTTTGCCCATAATCCTACACCAGTTAGCTTCCCCCCAAGCTGCCCATGAGGCACCGAATCGAAGGCCTTGCTTAAGTCCAAGTAAAGAACCATCCACCGCATGACCCTTATCTAGTTCACTTGTCACCCAATCATAATATTGTATCAGGTTGGTTTGACAAGACTTCCCTGAAACAAACCCATGCTGCCTCACATCCTGGAGGCCACTGTCCTCCAGGTATGACACCAGTCTTTCCTTTAGTATTGTTTCCAAGAGTTTGCACACTATGGAGGTGAGACTTACTGGACGATAATTACCTGGTTCATCCCTTGGCCCACTTTTGTGCAATGGCACTACATGTGCCATCCTCCAGTCCAATGGCACACATCCCAACTCCAGTGAGGTGCTGTACAGATCCGCCAGAGGCTCCGCCAATACCTCTGCCATCTCCCTTAGCACCCTGGGGTGGATACCATCTGGCCCTGGTGCCTTGTCTACCTTTAGTGCCCTCAGTCCCTCTAGGACTCTACTTGCCTCAATTCTTCCATCTGTCGTCACCTCTCCTCCTGTCCCCACCCTCCCAGCCCATGCTGGTAGTGGTCCCTCCTTTTCTTCTGTGAACATAGAACAAAGGTATTCATTCAGTGCTTCTGCCTGTTCCCCCCCTTTCCATCCACTCCCCACCCCTTTTTATCCTTGCTATTGTCTCCTTGCACTTTCTTTTCTCCCTGATGTATCTGAAGAAGTCTTTCTCCCCCCCACCATTAATCCCCTGTGCTAATCTCAGCTCCCTCTGGGCTTTGGCTTTTCTCACTTCTTGCATATTCCTCCCTGTCCTCTTCCTTCTCTGTCCTCCTAAACCTCTGGTGAGCCACTTGCTTTGCCCTCACCACCTCCACAACCTCGCTGTTCAACCAGCATGGTTTTCTTGCTCTGCTTCTCTTACTCTGTGCCTTGGTGCAGGCTTCTGTTGCCTCTGTAACCCCCCCCATTTAATAATATCCCATTTCAGCTCCACATCCATCTCATGCCTTATGCCCTCCAGTTTCCCCTTCGTACTTCCTGCATCCTCCCAAAGTCCAGCCCCCTGAAGTTTACCACCCAAGTAGCCAATTTCTCTGGCTCCCCACACATCATAATATTAAACCACACCGTTTGGTGATCGCTGTTGGATAGTGGGTCCTCTACCTTTATTTCCTTCACTGCCTCCCCATTCGACAATAGCAGATCTAAAGTGTTCTTTAACCTAATAGGTACAGTGATCAACTGTGTCAGGAGACCCTCCTGGATTGCATCCAGGAGCACTTGCTCCCTAGCAATGGAGGTGACCGGAATGCTCCAGTCAACCCCCGGCAAGTTGAAATCCCCCACGATGACCACCTTCCCTTTCCCACATACCTTTCTGATTTGTCCCGCTAGCTCACTGTCAAGCTCCTCAGACTGGGACAGCGGCCTGTATACCACCCCAAACCTCAGTTTCCTACCCCTTGAGTCTAGGAGCTGAAGCCAGATTGTCTTTGTTCTCCTTTCTTCTCCCTCCTCCCTTGTGCATTTGATCCCATCCCTCACATAGACTGCCACCCCACCCCCACTCCCCTCCTTATGGTCCTTCCTGTATAATTTGTATCCTGGGATTGCCAGATCCCAGTCCTGGTGCTCAGTTGTGCATGTTTCTATGACACCTGCAATATCCACCCTCCACACTGATAAGAGTGCCTGTAGCTCAGCGGATTTGTGTCCTAGGCTTCTTGCATTCAATGAGACCACCCTCCATAATGCCCCTTCCCCTCACTAGCCTCCATCTCGTCCCTTCTACTGCCTCATTTTTTGGCCTCCCCGAGTCCTTCCCTGCTAGCATTGGGTGTAGGCTGTGACTCCACTCTATAGGATCCCTGCCTACCTGCTGTCCACTTGCCACCCCAATCTAGTTTAATTGCACCCTTGTTGCAATATACCTCTCCAGTCTCTGCTTTAATACCTCCTTCCCCTCCCCACTTAAGTGCAGCCTATCCCTTGCAAACAGATTGTTATTATCCCAGGTACTTCCCCAGCTGCCCACAACCCCATACCCCTTAGTTCGACACCATTCTACCAACCATGTGTTCAACTCTCTAATCCTCTCCTTTCTCACTGTGCTTGCACAGGGTACTGGGAGCACTTCAGAGAAGGTCACGGACTCCCCAGTCTCCTCTCACAACCTTCCCACTTCCTCAGTCCTCTCCCTTGTTAAATCCACTATTTCCCCCACTAGGTCATTTGTCCCCACATGTACCACAATGTGTGGTTTCCTTCTACCACTCTTTATGCACCTTAGGATTGCCTGTCCTGCCATATCTGCCTTTAACCCTTGTATGGACTCCACCCATATCCAACTATGCCTCTCCACCTTGCCACCCCATCTGATCCCCTTGAGTACGGATCCTCCAACACCAGTACACCCCCCTCCTCTTTCCTTGTGCCCATTGCCACCCCCCCACCAAGGTTCTTATTTTTGGAGCCACTCAAGACTGTGTTTTTACCATGTGCCCTAGTGTCTTCCCTGTCCCTCCCAATTGAGACCCCTCCCTCTCCTCCTGTATGACTGCCAACCTCCCTCTCCCTCCTCACCTTTCCAAGTATTATCCCTCCCCTGTCACACCATGCTCAATCTCTTCACTAGTAATGCATATCACTCCCACTTTGAGTGCTACCCCTTGTGCAATCACCTCCTTCCTCCTCTTTTCCATGTGTTTCTAGCAAAGTAAACATGTTCCCTATCCCTTGGCCTTACTTTGCTTTCTCCTCCTCTAACTGCTGCTCCTCTTTCCTAGGTTCTACTAGAGTCCACCTTTCATCAGCTGGTTTCCTATCTAGTTTGCCCTTCCCCCTCCCTTGACCCACTGTTCCTTCTCTGTGGTGCCCCCACAGTACTCTCAGATGTCAGCCCTCCTACCGATGAAATCCTCCCCTCATCCCACAACCTCCCCAGCTCCCTGCCCAGCCACTGAACCTGTTCCTTGAGCCTCCTTAGCCTGTGGAATATCGGGCACTCTCCTAGCCTCCACAGTATATTCATCTGCATTGCTGCCCCACAACCATTGCACCCAACAATCCTACCCATGGTCCACACTACCTATACAGCCTCTGCACACTAACTATCCCTACAGTAAGTAGAATTAAGTAATCCTAGCACAGCCTCTAACAGAAATACCTGATATATTTCAGTTGAAGGCCCCCCACAATATCCACCTATCCCACTATTCAGCAACTCACTGTGGATGCTGTACTCCTATTTGAGATCTACCTATGCTTTTCTCTACCCCTTGGCTACAGTATTGGATAAGAGTAAATGAGATGCACCTGAAGCCCCTTCCTCCAATTGTAGGACAAGCATTCCCATATAAATGAGCTGGGATCTGAGGAGGGAGGGGTGGGGAGGTGGGATTAGGGCCCACACCTGACTCTCATGAGAGTGTATCAGCCCTGTGTCTACCCCTCACTGCACCTTGAAGCACTACAATCTCCTCTGGAGGAAGGTCCCACCCAAACACAGTTAACAGACCTCAACTACAATGTCCAACACATCAAAATGGAAGCTAAAAAACTACTTTAAATCAACTTACAAACACACTCAGCAGCTACAAGTCCTTTCTCCCACTTCTCTAGCTGCAGACTGACTCAGATGGCAGTTCACCACACCTCTAACAGCACTAATCCCTGAAATATGATGCCTGCACTTACAGGCCAGAGAGCAACATTTAAACCCACAATCACCAATTTGCTACACTCTCTTAATCCTGCCCAAACAAATTTAAAAGCACACAAAAATTTGGGATCAGATTGCTGATGGACCATTTTCTTTTTTGCAGATTTAAAAAAAAAACAATTGACAAGAGACTGTTTTCTTTATTACAGGGGAACAGAAGCTGACACTGTGGATTAGGCACCACAGTGTTGGGAGACTGTCTGGCAGCATCAAAGGGGGGCACCCAGGACCTGCCATATATAAGGGGAAGGGTGACCTGGAGTGGAGGGGGACAATAGAAGTGATGCTGGGGGTGGCCATCCCAGTCCCATTACTTAATAGCTAGCCAGCTAGATAGACAGATAGAGGGTTAGACAGACAGTTAGACAGACAGACAGGTAGCAGTGGGGGGCAGATCACCAATGGACAATTTGATTGCTTAGCTACAAAAAAAAAAGAAAAGATCAATGATGGATGGTTTTCTTTATTACAGAGGAACAGAATCCAACATTGGAGAATGGGCACTCCAGTGTCAGAAGGATCTCTGGTGGCACCAGGGGTGGGTATCCTGGTGCCAGCCCACATAAGGTGAAAGGTGACCTGGAGGAGAGGGGGCAAGAGAAGTGGTACTGGAAGTGGGCACCCTGGTCCCCTTATTTGATGGATGGATGGATGGATGGATGGATGGATGGATGGATGGATGGATGTTGTAGATAGAATGGATAGCCAGATAGATAGACAGACTGGTGGCAGTGAGAAGCAGATTGCCAATAGATTTTTATTGTTTAGTTACCAAAAAAAATGAAAAGATCAATGAGGGGATGGGTTCTTTATTACAGAGGACCAGAAGCCAACGAGGGGTGGTTTTCTTTATTACAGGGTAACAGAAGCCGACACTGGGGATTAGGTACCCCAGTGTCAGGAGACTCTCCAACAGCACCAGGGGTGGGCACCCTGGTGCACCCACACATAAGGTGAAGAGTGACCAGGAGGGCAGGGTGGCAAGAGAAGTGGTAGTGAGGGGGGGCTCCCTTGTCTGTTTAGTTGCTAGAGAGGGATAGAGAGAGAGAGATAGAGAGACAGAGTTTATTGCTTAAGTTACAAAAAAAGAACTGTGAAAATATGTGTCCACCCTGTTCTTTCATGACCAGACTTTTTTCTTTCATGAGTATGAAAAAACTCAGGAAAGAATAATCTTGGATCATGAAAGAAGATGGTGGACTTATTTTTTTTCCATTATTCTTTCATGAGTCAACCTTCTTCTTTTGTTATCACAAAAGAAATCACAAAAGAAGAATCTTGGCTCATGAAAGAAGATGGTAGAAAAACTAAGTCCAAATTCTTTTTCTGTGAGAAATCGTCTTGTTTCACAAGATTTTTGTGAGGTCACGAAAGAAGATGACTTCTCACGAAAGAAGATTGAGAAAGAAAAAGTGTAAAATCCTCTTTCATATGGCCTTCTTCTTCTTCTTCTTTCGTATGGCCCTATTCTTCTTTTGTGAATCATTTGAAAGAAGAAAATCATCTCACTAAAGATTTTTTTTAAATGCTCCAAAATACATTTAGGGGTGTTTTTCAAAAAACAAATTGCAGAATCTAGCTTAAGGGGTCCCGTTTAGTTAGATTTATGTCTTGTTGTCTCTGCAGGGCATCATATTTATGGGTTTTCACATTTTTTAAAAAAAAAGGAAACAAGATGGCTGCCATAAGAAAGAATTATTTTCTCTCATGAAAGAGGATTTCCCCCTCATGAAAGATGCATCTTTTTTGGTATGGCCAGATTCTACTTTCGTATGAAGCAACTATCCAAAAGACCCTACTGAGCATCTTCAGAGCTGAAATGTCAAAATCCTTATAACTCTTGAATGGATTAATATTTTTTCACCCAACCAACAAAAGGCAGACTGGCACAGTGGTAGTGCTACCACTTGTGATGCTGGAGACCCAGGTTCATGAATGATCCCGGAGCCTCAGAAAGCCAGCTGGGGGAAGGTTGGATGAGTGTCCCAGGGACAGCTCTCCACCTCCAGAGGGGAGGGTTGGTGACACCTGGTGGAGACCAGGAGTACACCAAGTTGGGAACACAGGGCAGAGGGAAGGCAGTGGTGGATGTCTGAAGGGCATGTGCAGGGGTGAGCATGCTCATGCACTGACATCATTTCACTTCCATGTCTTGGGGGACCAGCACAACACAGAAAATCCCTCTGCGGCTGTGCACCATGAAGTGCTGTGATCCCACACTGAATGACGCCACAGTCAGACCCAGGACCAAAACTATTTGATATCAGTCTCCTCTCTGGGGGCCCCACCATGAGGGGCGAGTCATGAGCACCAGTTCCAAGCGACTGTTGGTGGATGCCGATGTTGTGCTTGGAGTCACTGAGTCAGGGATATCCTCAACAAAAGCACAGTGAGAAAGAGAATTACAAAAAAAAAACAGGACAGCACATTCTAGGACAAGAACATTCTACACTGAAAATTTCAGAACAAAATTCCAAACCATCTGGGTGATAGATGATGACAAAATATCTGCAAAGAACCACATTTTTTTTTACTTTTTTCACAATCCAGATCTCGGAAGCCACACATCTGACTGGAATGAAACATGGCACATCAAGATTCCTTGTGCCCTAGACTGTGCATGCAACATTTTGTGCAAATTCATTGAACAGGGATGAAGCTATTAAAGTGCAAAGTTAGGGGTTTAACATTAAAAAGCCTAGACATCCCTAACTATAGTGGTGCCACCATGCCACTGTAAAATATCAATATGCATATTATTATGTTGATTGCATGCAACGCAAGAAACATATTGGGACAGCTTGCTGAGAAGCAGGCTGTGGAGGCAGGGCACTGTTGTGGCCAATGCCCCAACAGCCTGCAAAGGCTTGTCCCACTTCCCCCAATGCCGTGGCAGGCTGCTGGTGACCCAAGTTCGGAACATTTGCACCAACTTGTGACAATTTAGCCGCTGCAATCAGGGGCCACCTCGTCATTGCACCGTAAGCCATCCACTGCAATTAGGGAGTGACCCGTCATTGTAGGGTGGGATGTAAAAACCCTGATATTGTTTGTGAACATGGCGCCGGGTTGCCGCTGTGTTCAAACAATATTAACCCCCCTCCACCATGTTTTTCTGCCAACGGGGGAGCCCACTCCCCATCGGCATAATAGCCCTCCCGGTTTAACTGTCTGCCGACAGGGTGCCCAATCCCGTCGGCAAAGAATCCCATTTGTTTGCTGATGGGGATGCGGTCCCATCAGCACAAAAAGAATCCCCATTTAACTGTCTGCCGACAGGGTGCCCAATCCCTGTCGGCAAAAGGAACTCCCTTTTGTTGTTTGCTGACGGGGATGCCCAGTCCCCATCAGCACAAAGGAATCCCCCCCATTTAACTGTCTGCCGACAGGGTGCCCAATCCCTGTCGGCAAAAAGGAACTCCCCCTTTTGTTGTTTGCTGACGGGGATGCCCAATAACCCGTCTGCTACAGCTGGCCCCCCAAAAAAGAAAGCCATTGGTGGCACACTAGGAGCCCACCCCAGCATGCCACATGGCCCTGTAAAGGGAAAAACAGTCCCACGAAGTCTTTAGTTTTTTTTTTGTACCTGAAAAAAAGGAAACTGTCCCTCGTAGTGCCTCGGCCCCCGCACCCGCAACCCACACCCACCCACTGTGCACCCTGCCTCTCCACACCCCCTCTCACCCCATACTTATCTCCGGAGCTGGGCACGACGATCTTCGGTGGACCGGGAACATGTCTGCACTCTTCAAAGCCAACCGCGAACTGAGGAAATGCTGGTAAGCTGTATAATGTAATAAATAGGGTTTTTCCAGCTTTGCCGCATATCTCTGGCATTTTTTAGAATTTTGACACCAAATTTTCAACATGGGGTTTTTGAGACCCCTCCTCATGAATACTGTCACTGTCATGGCGTTAATCAGGCCCGAAGGGTGATTTCGCAGTCACTGTGTAGGATCATGTTTGGGAGTTGATTAATGAAATGACAGTGCCAGTGTTCATGAGGTGGGCTCTCAAAAAGCCTATGTTGCAAATTTGGTGGGAAAAATCCAAAAAATTAGTGTTTCAAGAGCGTGTGCTGCGCAGTTGCTACACACGCTTGTAACTTTGTGAATTTGCAATATTTTCATGCCAGATTTTCAACATTGGCATTTTGTCACACCTTCTTGTGAACAGTATAGCTGTCATTGTTCACATCCTGGTGGAAATGTGTTTTCGCACTTCTGGCGCAAACAACGCGGTCGCTGTCGGGAATCAGTGTTCAGGACAGATTAAGGAAATGACAGTGACACTCTTCATGAGTGGAAGTCCTGAAATGGCTATGTTGAAAATTTGGTAACAATACTCCATAAAATGACTGTGTTACGCGCTTTCGTTGCACAGTTTGCACGCACGCTCGTAACTTCGCGAATTTTTAATATTTTCACTCCAGATTTTCAACATTGCCATTTTTCCACACCTACATATGAACAGTGCAGCTGTCATTTTTCCCATCCTGGCCAAAATGTGTATTTGCAGTGCCGGCATAGAATAGAGCGGTCACTGTGGGAAATCACTGTCCAGGACAGATTAATAAAATGACAGTGATACTGTTCATGAGCAGAGGTCCTAAAATGCCTGTGTTGAAAATTTGGTGATGATAGCCCATCAAATGAGTGTGTACAAGTGTGCATTGCACACTTTCTCCACACCTTTGTAACTGTGCAGATTCGTAATATTGTCATGCCACATTTTCAACAATGGCATTTTTTCACACCTCCTTATGAGCAGTACAGCTGTCATTTTTCATATCCTGACTGAAATGTGGTTTCACAGTTGCGGCACAGAATAATGCGGTTACTGTGGGAAATCAGTGTTCGGGACAGATTAAGAAAATGACAGTGGCACTATTCATGAGCAGAGGTCCTACAATCCCTATGTTGAAAATTTGGTGACAAAACTCCATAACATGACTGTGTTACAAGCGTGCATTCAACTGTTTCCATGCACCCTTGTAACTTTGCAAATTTGTAATATTTTCACGCCACATTTTTAACAGTGGCATTCTTTCATACCTCCTTATGAACAGTACAGCTGTCATTTTTCACATCCTGGCTAAAATATGTTTTTGCACTCCTGACTGAGAATAGCACGGTCGCTGTGGGACATCAGTGTTTGGGACAGATTAAGATGGAACGAGTAAGCGGGGGGAGTGACTGAGCTTAACTGAGCTCTTTCGGGACTGTTCTGGATTTGTTTGTGGGCAGAAAAAGGCCCCAACACAAGAGGCCAGTACAAAAGGGCAGCCTGCAGCACTGGGAGAAACAGAACGAGAGAGCAAGTGAGGGAGGGGGAGTGAGCGAACCCACTGGAGCGCTGTCAGGACTGCTGTGGATTTCTTTGTGGGTTGGAAAAAGTGTCAATGCAGGCAGGGGCCCAGTAGAAAAGGCCAGCCTGCAGCGGTGTGAGAAACAGTATGAATGAGTGAGACAGGGGGACTGAGTGAGCTCAACGGAGTTCTATCAGGACTGTTGCGGATTTCTTTGTTGGCAGAAAAAGGCGCCAATGCAGGCAGGAGCCCCGTACAAAGGGGCCGCTTGCAGCACCAGGACAAACAGAATGAGCGCATGACAGAGGGAGACTGAATGACCTCAATGGAGCTTTGTTGGTACAGCTGTGAATTTCTTTGTGGACAGACAAAGGTGCCAATGCAGCCAAGAGCCCTGTCTACAAGCGCTGCCTGCAGTGCCAAGAGAAGCAGAATGAGTGAGTGACAGAACGGTAGTGAGCGAGCTCAACGGAGTTCTATTGTGACTGCTGTGGATTTCTTTGTGGGCAGAAAATGCGGCAACGCAGGCAGGAGCCCAGTACAAAAGGCCAGCTTGCAGTGTGGGCAGAAACGGAACGAGTGAGAGAGAGGGGGAGTGAGCAAGCTCAATGGAACTGTGTCGGGACTGCTTCAGATTTCTTTCTGGCCAGAACAAGCCACCAATGTAGGCAGGAGCCCAGTACAAAAGGGCAGCCTGCAGCGGCAGAAGACACAGAATGAGCGAGTGAGGGAGGGGGAGTGAGTGAGTTCATCGGAGCTCTGTTGGGACTGCTGCAGATTTGTTTGTGGGCAGAAAAATGTAGCAATGCACGAAGGGGCCCAGTGCAAAATGGCAGCCTACAGTGGTGGGAAAACCAGAATGAGCGAGTGTGAGAGGGGGGGAGTGAGCGAGCTCAAAGAAGCTGTATTATAACTGCTGCAAATGGCGGCAATGCAGGCAGGAGCCCAATACAAAAGGGCAGCCTGCAACGTGGGCAGAAATGGAATGAGCGAGTGAGAGAAGGGGAGTGAGTGAGCTCAACAGAGCATTGTCAGGACTGCTGCAGATTTCTTTGTGGGCAGAAAAAGGCGCCAACAGAGGCAGGAGCTCAGTACAAAAGGGCAGGCTGCAGCGCCAGGAGAAACAGAATGAGTGAGTGACAGAAAGGGAGTGAGTGAGCTCAATGGAGCTCTATCATAACTGCTGCGGATTTGTTTGTTGGCAGAAAAAGGTGGCAATGCAGGCAGGAGCCCAGTACAAAAGGCCAGCCTGCAACCCCAGCAAAAACTGAAGGAGTGAGTGACAGACGGGGAGTCAGCAGGCTCAACAGACCTGAGTCGGGACTGCTGCAGATTTCTTTGTGGTCAGAAAAAGCTACCAACAAAGGCAGGAGCCCAGTACAAAAGGGCAGGCTGCAGCGTCAGGAGAAATGGAATGAGAGAGTGAGCCGGGGGGGTGAGCCACCTCAACGCAGCTCTGTCGGGACAGCTGTGGATTTCTTAGTGTTCAGAACAAGGTGCCAACGCAGGCAGAAGCCCAGTACAAAAGAGTAGCTTGCAGCACCGGGAGAAACAGACTGAGCAAGTGACAGAGGGGCAGTGAGCAAGCTCAACACATCAACGCAATCAACATTCGGCATTGACAAATGCTTGTTTAGTATGAGCTATAGCAAAGTAATTTTTTTCTCCGTTTGTCTCTGTTTTGCATATTCATATCTAGTACCAACACTAGTAATACACATAACATCATACCCAGACTTGTTCATATTTCCTTAAAGTCTGTACCTGGCTGTTTGCCATGTTGTTTTTAATACTCAGTCTAATTAAAGTATGTTGTTATATGTACTGACAGCACCTGTGTGATGCACGGAATTTGACTGGCTAAATGGATTATTTAAATGATTTGGATGTGTATGGATGTTATCGCTGACGAAGCACGGCAGCTCAACAAGTGAAACATAAGCTATGCCTGTGTCCATTGCTACCACCATGATGGTGGGTGGATCATTGTGAGCTGTGAGCATTTGTTTTCATTTTTTCACTATGGCACTTTAATAAATAGCAATTTAATACATGACCTTTCAATTTGTGGGCTCTGCTTTTGCCTATATTCCCTCACCCCCTGAGATCCAGAGACATTGTCCTTTAATTTAAGCATTGGGTTTTGAGTATGATGCTAAACCAAACTGAGTTGCAGCTGCTGAACCCAAGGGACTGCACCACTCTGACTTCTCCTATGCTGTTCCCACTGGAGAACCCAAAGTCCAGTATAGTCCATTCCCTACCAGGCTTCCTAACCCACTGGGTAATGGGCACTTTTGCATTACCTCTACTAGTGCTTGCCTCTGTGAAGTTTTGGCAAATGGTATTTCCCAGTTTTGATCTGGTAGGTTGAAGCTTCCCACTAGTGCAACCTCCCACTTTGTGATCACCCTCCTCATTTCCTCTCCAGCCCTCTAGCGATATTGTCTGTCAGGTTCGGTGGCCTGTACAATAGCCACACCCTAATGACCCTTCCCATATCTGTCACTGTCTGTACCCATACTGATTCCACTCCACTCTCCCACTTTAGGGTGCTGTCTTCTCTGGCATCTATGTGGTTTTGTATACACAGAGCCCCCCGCCTGCATCTAACCTCTACTGAAAAGAGAGTATCTAGCTGACTAACAACAAGCTGTACCACATAAACTCACTCACTCGCTCGCTCGCTCACTCACTCCACATTAAGTTTCTTACTGGAGAACCCATCTTGCTTTTTGCTGCAATTACCTTAGAAGAATAGAAAATGTCTGCAGAAAAAGGCACAGCAGCACATCCAGTCTGCCCATTCCTACCTATCTAATGAACTGTGCTCTTTTCATTCCCCATGTTCTCCCCTGCTCCCCATTGTACTCAACACAATTTTTTCATATGTCTGTCTCATCCCCTCTTAAAGCCTCCCACTATCTCAGAACATCACTATTTCAGTAAAAAAGTACTTTCTGACATCAGTTTTGACCTACCCCCTCCAGCTTTGTGAAGTTACCTCTTGTGGTAGTATTACTACTTACTGTGAAGAAGTCATTGCTGTCTACCCTAATGATTCCACAGAGTAATGTAACTTCTCAATCATGTCCCCTCATTTCCACCTGTCCTCCAGAGTACACATGTCCAGATCCTCCTGGCATACATTATAATCCCCCCATTGTCCCTGGATCCTCTTGGTATCCCTCCTTTGCTCCATCTCCAGTCTGTCTCTGTCTTTCTTTAGATTAAGATTCCAGCATTGTATACAGTACTTCAAATAAGGTCAGACCAGTGAACTGTACATGGACCATTTTCCCCTCCTTCCTTCTGGTAGCGATCCCCTGCCTATGCCTCCTAGCATCTGATTTGCCTTTCTTACCACTTTACTGTACTGGGCAAATGCCTTCAACATATCCATGATCAATACCACCAGATCATTTTGCCTCAACTGTACTGTCCAACACCACTCCCCGTACTGTATTCTGATTTTAAGTTTTTGTCCTCTGTGCATAACTTCACTCTTCTTTGCATTACATTTCAGTTACCACACTTTTGTCCACCTCTACAGCTTTTCCAGATCCCTCTGCATGGCCTTTACCCTCTCCTTGAAGTCTACTCTACCACAGACCTTGGTGCCATCTGCGAACAGCCATATCTGCTTGGACTCCATTCCCTTATGTCTGAAGTGAATATATTGAAGAGAACCAATCACAAGACCAGTCACTGGGTACTCCATTTGTGACTTTCAATATCCCTAATGCCTTTTGTGGAGTACTACCCTTTGAGTCCTCCAACTCAGGCATTTTGTATGGCATGGGGTCACAATGTCGCAAAACATTAAGCCGCATGGCAAAATTGCGCTGCCAATACGGCACGATATTGCCATGCAGCATAATTCTTTTTTCCGTGGGGTGCTCTGCCCCCACACCCCCCATTATGGGGTTCTGCAGCCCCTGGACCCCCCCACTGCATATTCTCCACTCGGGGAGGGTACAACTCGGGGAGCGCACAAAGTGTGAAAAAAAAAATAAAATGTCTGGGACCGGGAATCAAACCCGGTCCCAGACGCAGCACCTGGGTGCCTGCTGCTCTGGTTCAGTCCAGCGAGCCACAGTAGCTGCTTGGCAGAACCCACTCCCAGCAGAGGTCTTATCCTCTGCCTGGGAGTGTGTGAATGGTGCAATACCGCAAACAGCAGTATACACGGTATTGCACCATGCGCTATCCTGGACAGCACTCTTTCAGGTTAGCTATAATGTCGTACGCTATTAAGTGTATGACATTATGACCCAGTAGGATTTTTTACTAACCTAGTTATCTTTCCCCAATTCCCAAATTACACAATTTCTTACCATTCTTCCATGAGAGATGGAGCTGAAGACTTTACTAAAATCCATGTGTTGTATGTTTACAGCCTGGCCCCTGTCCACTGCTGTTGTTTCCCAATCAAAAAGTTGATCAGATTTATCTGGCACCTCCAATTGATATCAACCTTTCATCATGATTAGGGATGAGTGAATAGTTTATTAAGAAAAATGCACCCCCCTCCCCCGAATTTGGAAGAGTCATTTGTTTTGAGCTGAACCAAATGTAGAGGCCAATCTGTGGTTCAGTGGCTTGTTACTGTTCACAATAAACAAACAAAGAAAAAACCTAGGGATGTGCAAACCTCCCAAAGTTTGAACTCATGAAGTTTGGTCATCAAATTGCAAAAAGTTCATCAAAGTTCTCTTAATAGCAAACTAGTTCACATTGGTTTGATCACTGAAAAACTTTAGGAAATTGGATAATGAGTAATGTAATGCACTGTGCTGACAAAGTACCCAAGAGACAGCAGGATGATGCAGTAGGCAACATTGAGGGGTACTAGTTCAAAAAATTAGGTTCCAGTTATGCCATGGCTAAGTGTTATATCCACAGGTTTCATGGGCAACATTGCTCCAAAAAATTATTTATTCAGCCTGCAAAGTCCGGGCAAAAACTGAACAAAGGTTAATCTGAAAAAGAAATGAATGAAGAGAACAATGCAGCATCCCACAGTGTGGGCTACAGGGGTTCCAAAAATTGTGTGCCCATTGGGATAGTGCCACACATGGACAAGTCTACCAGTTATACCATGGTTAAGTGTTGTACACATTGCTTTCATGGGCGATGGTGCCCCACAAATTATTAATTCAGCCTGTGCTGGCCTGGCAAAAATTAAGCAAACATTAACTGAGTGAAGACAATAGCACAGCATCCCACAGTGTGTGTCTAGGCTACTGGTGCCAAAAAAAAAAAAATATATGAACGCGGAAGTCCTCCCCATCCACCTCATTATCCTCCTCTGTCTTACCCCAGCTGGAGGTGTAGGAGATTCATTCTCCATAAACCATGGCAAAAAAGGTCTTTAGAAAAAGGGGCAGGTTCATTTTGGAAAAAGTGAGCATCTCTACATTTTGGTTTGAAAGGCATGTTCTCCTGTTGGTGACAGTATTGCCTGTAGTAATGAAAATCCTCCTTGAGTATGTACTTGCAAGAGGGCAACTGAGGTATTCGATGGCTATGTGTCAAAGAGGGGCCAAATGCTCTGTACCATTATTATCTACAGGTTCATCTCCTTCTGCTTGTGGCATGTTCTCATTCAGATAATCCTGCACCATTTTGTTTGCCAGCATCTCAGGCATCACTGTGTCAGAAAGAGACTTGCCATGCTTTTTCATCAAGCCATAGTGGGAGAGTTATTCCAATAGTGGTTTGTTATCAATTAGTGTCTTTCTGGGAGGTGCAGCAGCAGCACAAGTAGCAGGTAGACTTGGAGACAAAAAATTAGTGACTCGTGATGTTCAGTAGCTGTAGAAACACACTGGGATATTCCACCTTCCCTCTTCGCCATTTGGCCTGTCACTGTGATTTCAACAAGGGATGATGATGAGTGTTGTTCTTCTAGTCTCTTTATATTCCATTTTGTGCCACGTGTACAGAGACCAGATGGATAAGCAAGGCTTTATAGGACTGTTGATCCTTACTGCATTCTCGTACATCAAAGAATGTTTCAAATGTGTCTTTGACACAAGGGTCCAAGACAGTGGCAAGGATGTAGTGGCCATCTGTACACATTAGCAAAATATGTGTGTCATTCCAGAAACAGTGATTATATCCTTTCTACAAGATAGAGAGTAGTGATATCCTACTTTTCCTCTTGTCGAGTTTTCATATGAAGAAGTCACAGGTTAATGAGGGCAATGATGGGGAGTACCTGGCTTAGACCTGCTGCATCAGCATTAATCACTCTTGGGGCCTCCTCAAAGGGCTTCAGCACAGTGCAGAGGATTCCCATCAGGAACCATTGATTTGTGTTGATGTTTAAGTCTCCCTTGCCAACACCATGCTCTAGGGTATACTGTTGGATAGCCTTGTGTTGTTCTAACAGCTGTTCCATCATATGATATATAGAATTCCATCTGGTTGCCACATCCTGTTTTGGGCAGTGGAGGGGAAGGTGGTTATACAGCTAAATGTTTTTTAATAGCTGGCAAGACCTACGCATGTCTGCACAGTGGTGCCATCCTCATCTAGGAATCTCTGAGCTATTAGATTTATAGACTGAGCAAAACATGGAACATGGGTAAAAACTCCATCCTCAACTGCCTTCACAATGTTCTGCATTATCTGACACTATAAAACCTGGTAAAGGGTGTGGTATAAAACTTCTGTTGAAGGAAGTGTAACAAGTTTTCTGCATGATGGTCATTGTCAAAGTCAGCAGTTCATAAAGCTGCATAAAGCTGTTTGCTTGTGGAGGTTGGGGGGTACTGGTGACTTGTGGCTACTACTGCTGCTGCTGCTGACACAACCCAGAGGAGAAGGAAGAAGAGGGGAATCTGATCCAATGGACAATCACTGCCATGTAATCTGTAGTCTGACCACAGACTCATATCTTAGTGGTGATGTGAATGGCTGGAACAAATGATGCTTTCAGGGCACGTGACCCAGTCTTGAAGACAACACTCTGATGCAAACCAGGAAGAGCCACTGTGGAGAAGTAGGTACAGCTGGGCAATTGATACCTTGGCACAACAACTTGTATTAGCAATAGAAAACCAGTGTTGCTTACAAAGGAGAATGGCAGTAAGTAGGTTGCTAGCATTTCCACAATTCCTCTTGCTAACATTTTTGCTCAGGTCTGTTTGCTTTATATTCCTGGCCCATTTCCGGGGACAGAGCCAGTAAGAGTTGAATGCCTTTTTCACTGGATTTGATAGTTAGCTGCTATTTTTGCCACCCTGGGGGTGAAAGTGACTGGGGATTTGCAGCACCTCAAAAGTGTGGGAGTCAATGGGCTAAAGAACTGGTGAATGGAAGATGTTGGAGTTGTGATTTGGCCACCACTTGAACAACTGTCTTCCTCCTCATCCTCTCTACCAGGTCTCCTAATGTTCTGCTTCCCCTGGTCCTCCTCATCATTATCATCATGATAATCATCACTGATTGGTGGTGCTGCTGGTGAAAAGCTGTGCATTGGCATGCTTTCTATAGTGACATCTGTGGGACTAAGGCAAATGCCATTTCATAGTAGATGTTCAAAGCCTTGTTCCCTCCTTACCTCAACTCCACCTGTCTTTACATAAAAGACACACTTCATGTGCCTGTGATTCTTTGTCCACTCTAAAGAAATCCCACACCACCGATGTCACCGGTTTGGTCTTTCCTACTGGTACTCTTGGCTGTTGCCTAATGGGCGGGCTATTGTGTGCTGCTTCCACATCATCACCCTCCTCCTCTTCATCTGCCAGTTCTCCAGGGTTAAGGAATGGTTCTTTATTCTCTACCAAGTGTCCTGGACCACCAGTTTTGTCTGTGTCTTATTTATCTGCTATCATTTCAGATGCTTGTTGTTGTGTTTCTCCTTGCTGTTTTGTGGCCTTTCTTTTTTTTGTTGTGCCTCAAGTTTTTTGTCTTTTTAGATCTCTTATGTGTGCTGCCCAAATCAAGCTCCCACCTGTTCCACCTCCTCAGAACTGCCGCTATCACTTTAATCAGCTGTATAATTGCAATCTGTATCTCTGTCCCCAGGCTCTGCCAAATCACTTTGCTCCTTCTCCTCTGCCTGTGTCACTATGTGATGCACTCCCTTTTTCTGCCTTTGTTCTACAATGTTTGCTCATGTTGCAAGCTTTGCAGTGCCACTGCATGTGCTTCCTGTAATGTGAGATACTTTATGGATTGTTCAACCACTACTGTCAACTTACCGTACACTTGTACTTCCCAGTGAGGCAGAAGGTCTATTACCAAGCCCAGTATACTTTTGCTTTCTTTGTGACTAGATGATTCTATCCCACCACCTCCTTGGCCCCTGTGTTGCACCATTTTCTAATGCTTGCAACAACGCTCAGTCACTTGGGTGATGAATGATCAAGAGTAAGACTTTATGTTATTACATTTTTGTGTGTTATTTTTTGTTATAATTATTTTTATTTTACTTTTTCAGATTTTTTTATTTTACTTCTTCACTTTTCTTTTTCTTATTTTTATTTCACTTTTTATTTTACTTTTATAATTATATTACATTTTTGTATTGTTTACATTATTGATGGGATGCCAGCAAGGATTACCATAGGCCAGGCACTGAGTCACTGCTAGCTAGCACATACTTGCTGTTCACTGCCCAGATCATACTGCAACAGCACAGCTCAGGATGACATACACACAGACTGCTTCAGGACTCAGGAGGAGGAAGAGGAAGGAACTTCAGCATAGAATGTCTTAAAACTTTTTATAATGGGGTACCACCAAGGTGCCAACTACCAGGGGCTCACTGCCAGCTGGCACACACCTGCTGCCCAATTCTGGGGTCATACTGCAACAGCACAGCTCAGGAAAACACACGCATGCACACACACACACACACACACACACATTGCTTCAGGACTCAGGAGAAGAAGAAAGAGGAGGAAGGAACTTCAGCAACTTGAGTGAATTCATAGAATTAAAAAAATAAATGTTTTTACTTTTTTTAATGGGATGCTAACAAGGTGCCAAGTACCAGGGACTAGGCACTGACTCTCAGCCAGCTGGCACACTCCTGCTGCCAATATGCCAAAGCCACAGTGATATTTTGACACCGAAGTACATTACAGCGACAAGTCACTGTTGCTTCTGTAATGTACCCCAGCACTGCTTTCTCTGGATTTTGTCCTCTTCCCTGAATCAACTCCAACTTGGAGTTGACAATCCTAAGTTACAGGGGTTGCTGGAGAAGAGCCCCCCATATTGGTGGTTAGAGTGTGATGCCTCCCTGAAAAAAACCTACAGTTTCCCAAAGGACTTATGTCAACTGCAACTTGTGGTCAATATAAATCCGTCACTGTAGCATCACATCGGGAAAAGGTTGTCTCTGTGGTGTCATGGATCCCCTGCTGTCCACTGAGCAGGTCACACTTCAGCAGCACAGCTCAGGATGACACACATACAGGCTGCTTCAGGACTCAAGAGAAGGAGGAGGAGGAGGAAGGAACTTCAGCAACTTGAGGGAATGCGTAGAAATTTTTTTTTTACTTTTTTTAATGGGATGCCACTAAGGTGCTGAGCACCACTGTCTAGACACCAACTCACTGTCAGCTGACACACACCTGCTGCCCACTGCCCAGGTCACACTGCAACAGCATTGCACAGCTCAGGATGACACACACATGCACACACACACACCCACACACACACAAACACACAGACACACACACGTGCTGCTTCAGGACTCAGGAAGAAGGAACTGCTGCAACTTGGGGGAAGGTGAAGACAAAGAGTTTTGATTTGACAACTAGCATAAAAAGAAAAATATATTTTTATGGGATGCCACCAAGGTGACGGCTACCAAGGGCCGGGCACTGGCACACTGTCAGCTGGCTCACACTGGCTGAACCTTGCCCAGGTCCCACTGTAACAGCACAGCTTAGGACAAAACACATTTAAGCTGCTTCAAGCCTCAGAAGAAAGGAACCACCACAACTTGGGGGAATGTGATGGGACTAATTTTCCATTCAAAAACTGCCACAAAAAGAAAAACATATTTTTTATGGGATTCCACCAAGGTGACAACTATCAGGGGCTGGGCACTGGCATGCTGCCAGCTGTCACTCACCTGTTGCCCACTGCCCAGGTCACACTGTGACAGCACAGCTCAGAACAATACACACAGGCTGCTTCAAAATGCAGGAGGAAGAAATTTATGCAACTTGGGGGAACTTGTGGACAAAGAATTTCAATTTGACAACTGCCAGAGAAAGAAAAAAATATTTTTTAGTGGGATGCCACCAAGGTGACAACTACCAGGGACTGGGCACTGGCACACTGCCAGTAGGCACACTTTTGCTACCCACTGCCCAAATCACAGTGAAACAGCACAGCTCAGGATGCTCAGGATAACATACATGCAGGCTGCTTCAGTACTCAGGAGAAAGGAACTGCTGTAACTTGGTGGAACGTGAAGAAGATTAACTTTCCATTTGAGAAATGCCACAAAAAGAAAAATGTTTTTAAGGGATTCCACTAAGGTGACTACTACCGGGGACCAGGCAGTGGTGCACTGCCAACTGGCACACACTTACTGCACACTGCCCAGGTCACACAACAAAATTTTTTTATGGAATGCCACCGATGTGAAAGCTACCAGGAATCAGGCACCAGCACGCTGCCAGCTGGCACACACTTACTGCACACTGCCCAGGTCACACAACAAAATATTTTTTTATGGAATGCCACCGATGTAAAAGCTACCAGGAACCAGGCACCAGCACGCTGCCAGCTGGCACACACTTGCTGAATACTGCTCCAGTTGCACTGCAACAGCGCAGCATAGGAAGACACACACACAGGCTGCTTTAGGACTTGGGAGAAAGGAACCACCACATCTTGGGGAAGTGTGAAGATCAACTTTCCATTTGAAAACTGCCACAAAAGGAAAAAAAAATGTTTTTAAGAGATTCGACCAAGGTGACAACTACAAGGGACCTGGCAATGGCATGCTGCCAGCTGGCACACACTTACTGCTCACTGCCCAGGTCACACTATAACAGCACAGCTCAGGATGACACACACACACACACACATACAGCTTGCTTGAGTACTTAGAAGGAAGGAACCGCCACCACTTGGGGAACATGAGACAAAAAGGTTTAATGTGACAATTGCCACAAAAAGAAAAAAAATGCTATGGGATGCCAGCAAGGTGACAACTATGGGGAATGAGCACCAGAACGCTACCACTGGCACACACTTGCTGCCCACTGCCCGGATTACACAGCAAAATATTTTTATGGGATGCCACCAAGGTGACAACTACCAGGGGCCGGGCCCCAGCACTCTGCCAGTTCGTACACACTTGCTGAAGACTACCTTGGTCACCCTGCAACAGCACAGGTCAGGATGGCATACACTTAGGCTGCTTCAGGACTCAGAAGGAAGGAACTGCTGCAACATGTGGGACCATTTGAAAACTGCCACAAAAAGAACAAACATTCTATGGGATGCCATGAAGGAACCAACTACCAGTGGTCAGGCACTGTCCTCATGCCAGCATGGCACACAATTTACTTGAATGATACTCCCCCTCAAAAAAAAGTTACATCAGGCTTCTGCCAGGGGCTTAAAAACACTTTTTTTTCTGAAATGCCCTTAAAATGGGTGCTGCACTACTGAGATTATGATTTTGGCAAGTTAAGTGGGCACTGGCACACTACTACCTCATGCCCCATCGGCACACTGCCCAGAGCCAAGCACACTCCCTCCTCCTCCAGTCCCACAGAGAGTGTGACCTTCTGCCCATCCCCTCTCAGGCAAGCTACTTATCCCAGAGGCCTGTTGCAAGCCTGCACACTGCTGGTGCTCAGCCTGCTTTTTACTTTTTTTTCTTTCTTTTCCTCTCCTCTATTGCACCATTCCTGTCCTCTTCAGCAGCCCTGGTCAATGTAGCTTATTTTCTGGCAGGTTTTGCAAGAATTTCCTAACTAATATAACTAATCTAAAAAGTTAATCTCACAGCCCTGACTTTGCTACTAAACAGCCCAATGACAAGCACACAAGTGAGCTTTCTTTATCAGTCATGTGGTTTGCTCTCAGTCAGGCAGCTCCAAAATGAGTCTGGATCATGGAATTATGACTGACTGAGACTGAAGCCCTGACAAGCTGACACTTTAATGGGCGGTAGCATGGACTGTGGTTCATGGTTTGACTGGTTCACCTGGTCCGTGTGATTCCAAACCCGGCAAAACAGTCAAACCCAAAGTCTGCTGATCTCAGCAGAAAGTTTGCCATGGTCCACAAGAATTAAACAACTGGAGTTTGTTGTGTTCAATTCTTATGTAGCACCAAACTTGCATTACTAAAGAAACAGTTGTGCAGCAAACAAACTTCAAAATGAACTTCAAAAAGGCATAAACAGGAATGAATTCCCCCTTGTGCCCTTTGACACACAGGATGATCCCTGAGTGTCTGTGCATTTTTGTGGCAAGTTCTTCTCTTGAGCAGAAATAGATTAGTTGCTGTATTGGTCCTTGTAAGAACAGATCCAGAAGCAAATGGTTCGATACCTTTTATTGGACCAACATAGATGTTACAAAAAGAAAGCAATGTCTAAGCTTTCGGACCAACCAAGTCCTTCTTCGGAGATCTATGACAATTGTTCAGAGAATCACAATCTATTAACATCCAGATCATACATAACTCCCAACCCAAAAAAAACCAGAAAAACATTCTCATTGGTTAGAAGTGCAGGACAGCTTAGGAGTATAAGTGTGAAGCAGGGGAAATTAAAAAAAAAACATAAATACAGATTTCTGTGCCCTGTACTACACCACCAGCACCAGTAAAAATATTTGTCAAATAAATCTTTCTAAAATCCCTCCTGCACCTTTCTCCAGTGTAATAAAAGTGCTCTGCTTGCATCTGCAGGGCCTGCAGCAAACAGTGCAGGCATGCACTGTGTCTACCTTTCTCTCATCTACAGCATATTTTGCTAGCCTGCCTGCCTTAAACCACAGTTACATGTAGTGAAAAGTAGCTAACTAGAATGATAATGATGATGCTGTGATGATTGCAAATGTTTTTTGATCAAAAGCCACTTTTTTACATAAAAGGAGCTGCCTTCTTGTCACAGGTCATTCCTCTGAGAAAGAGAGAGATGAATATGGCACTGAGATGTGTGCAGCAGGAGGAGTTCACAGTCCCCAGCATCACTGGTTGCTGCTGTAAGACATGTGGCTTGCAGCAACTTGGACATGCTCAGTATGTTCTCCCTGTAAAAATGCTGCATCATTTAGTTTAGTTTATTATACTTATTAAAGGCACCCCTCCAGTGCTTGGAGCACCCATACAATATAACATACAAATAGTGCAGTCATAAATAAAATCATAAAACAGCAAAACAAACCAGTTACATTCATAAATACAGTCATCTCCTCATTCACTACTATTTATAATTTACAACAGGAGTAAAGCAGAGCCATTCAGACTAAACTACTCAAAAACTAACTGAAGTAGGTAGCATTTCAGTTCATTTTATGGCTGCAGGGTGGAGCTTTGCAGATGTCTTGCTATCACAGTAGAGAAATGGAGCTCTCAAGATTCTGAATGGACTAGACAAAATTAAAAGTAAAGTGCACTCACTCTGCCAATTGAAGCAGTCTAATGTGTTCATTCAGTGGAGCAGTGTTGCACTGCACTATTTTGTGTGATAATGTGGTTACTACTTTCAATCTGGGTAGTGTTCTCTTTCAAGAAAGTTTCATAGCTCATAAACATGTCAACTTAATCAGCCTTTCTCAGCCATAAATTATAATTGAGATTGAGGAAGGAGGTTCAGATTTCAGAGGCTATTGGGAAATGCCTCAGATCAACACAGAGTAAGGTGTTATTAGTTCAGGAGATCTGCAAGAGTTAAAAAAAGACAACAGTAAATAACACACTAACTTATGTAAATCACTTAATAAGTTTTTATTGTATTGGTTATTCTGGTTATTTATATTTTTGAAATTAATGGTGAAAATTAGTACAACAACGAAGGCTAAGAAAGGGATGTTGCATGCAGGCAGAGACAAAGGTCTCTAAATTCTGCTCACATCATGGAGAGGAGTATGTGTGTGTGTGTTTCCTAGTCAGTTTGCAAATGGCTGTAATGCTGTATTGTAATACTGTGCACTGTTCAGAAATGAAGCAGTGCATGTGTTTTAGTGTGTCACAGTGCTTATCCTAAATACAATAAAAGTTAGGGTTAGATGTCTAAGTAAATAAATGCCATATAAGGCAGTGTGCATGTGGCAATGCTATGTGTGTGTGTGTGTCAATTCTGTGTGTGTGTGTGTATGTGTAAGTGTGTGTGCGTATGTGTGAGTCTGCTAACCCTTTCCTGGTACATTAACATTTTCCTAGTCAGTTTGCAAACGGTTGTAATGCTATATTATAGTACTCTGCACTGTTCAGAACATGAGGCAGTGCATGTGTGTGTGAGTGTGTCACAATGCTTATCCTAAATGCAATAAAAGTTAGGGTTAAATGTATAAGTAAATGAATGCCATATAAGGCAGTGTATGTGTATTACTGTGCGTGCATGTGTGTGGCAATGTTCTCTGTGTCTAGGCAGTGCACTGCTTTGTTTTACTGGAATATATATAAAGGATAAGTAAAAGGGTCCTGTGGAATAAATGATTTATTTTAGCAAGTGCTGTTTGACCTTGGGTAACCTCACGAGTGGCATAAGCCATGAGTGATGTGCCCAAGGTCAAACAGCTCGAGTGAAAATACATCATGTGTTCCACAAGGTCCCTGTTATGTATTTCATTTATTCAATAGGGATCCTTTAGGATAGTTCGTGGACTTTGTTTCAAATTGTTTATTTAATTTTTAAGGTAAACTTACATGGACATTTTGTGGTCTTTCCAGTGTAGCTCCACTGAGTATAGTAGTTGCTCAGCAGTTGCTACTGATGCTCCAACTTTACATTATGGCCAGTACATAATGAAAAAGTTTGACACACAGCTATTTTGTTTTTGCCTTTTTTTTGGGAGGGGGCATTTGTTTATCAAAAAAGTGAATAAAAATAGAATTTTCTGCTATTTATTGCTGATTATAAAACATCTAAAAGGCATCTATAAATGAAACACCTCTTTTTTTTAGATACTTTTGTGCTGAACAACTTTTGTACTATCAATTTTCATTTTAAAGTTATTCGCTTTTGTTTGTTGAAAAAATGAAAAAAAAAGGAATTTTCTACCTTTTTTTGCTAATTATAAAAAAAACCTGAAAGATATCTATAAATGAAACAGCACTCATTTTGTAAATATTTTTGTGCTGGACAAACTTTACGCTCAAAGTACCATGCTATCATTTTTCATTTTAAAGTTATACGCATTTGTTTGAGAAAAAAATGAAAAAAAAAAAAAAAGAATTTTCTACTGCCTTTTTTTTTTTTGCTAATTATAAACAAAATCTACAAGGTATCTAAAAATTAAAAACCACTCATTTTTAGATATTTTTGTGCTGAATAACTTTCATGCTTACAGTAGCATGCTATTATTTTTCATTTTAAAGTTATTCACATTTGAATATGGTTAGTACTGCTACTGAGGCCAAACATTCTAAATGAGTTCTGAGTGCTTGACAGCTTGTGTTTATCACCCATATGTGTGATAAATTTGGGGTTCTAAAATTTATCACACATGTGTAAATAAATAAATAGAGAATGGTGGATGGGCAACAATGCACAACCAGCGTGTTGTGCCACAGAGGGGGTCTGATGTCATCAGAATCTCAAGGTGGCACAACACACTGGTTGGGCATGAGGCTGCCCAGCAACTATTTTTTAGTGTATAGTGCTGTTAAAAGTAGGTTAGACATTTTTATATTAAAAAATTAATTTTTCTGTTCTTCGTTTCATTCCTTGTTTGGTGTGGTGGGTTGCTAGGCTCCCTGTTATGGTTATTAGGAGCCAGATGTCCATTTTGTATAGTGCACATCCACCTATTAGTTGTTTTTCTGTGTTGAAGGGCTTTTCAAAAAAAAACATGGTGGCCGTTTTCTCTCTAAGCAAGCAATGTTTTTCACTGAGGTGTCCACTTTTAAATGATAAGTTAGTTAAAATATCTGGTTGATCCTGTGTTTTTTTTGTTCTGTTTTGTTTTTAGTAAGTTATATCTGGTTGATCCTGCATTTTTTTAATGTGGCTAATCCTGCATCTTCTGAGCATAAGGTTCCAGCGATCGTGCTGCTGCCAGTTTGAGTGTATCTGGTTGATCCTGTGGTTTCTGTACTAACTAGTGCTGTGTGGTTCTGGGGCATTGGTAGTGACACTGAGTCTCTAGAGGCTTTTAAAATGTTGTTGTACCACAGTGTGGTATTATCACATTCCATGACCTTTGAACTGTGGTACAACAACATTTTGAAAGGGATGGAGTTCCATCCACAATCACTACCCGCTATACACTATATGGATTTATCACAAGGCTATTGGCACCACACCTATTGTGTAAATGCATATATGTGAATATGTATTAGTCAGTGTTTGTGTGTATCACAACAATTAGAAAGTGCAGTCAGTTGGCTCAGTGGTTAGTGCAAAAATTGCCAGTCTACATTCCCACGCTATCTAGATCACTTTCAGCCTTATGCACATCATTGCTGATTTAAATGAGTTGTTCAGAAATGCTCTTCAGAGAGATGTTCTTTTCAGGCTATGAAGGACATTGGAGGGTGGGGGGTGCCACTAGACACCAGAGATAAAGTGCAGTGTTACGGGGTCAGGCATGGGAGGGTGGAGGGTGCCACTAAACACCAGAGATACATAAATTATTTATGTGGAGGGAAATCGAGAGTGAGGTGTGCCACTATACACCAGAGAAAGAAATATTATGGGGATGACAATCGGAGGGTGGGGGGGGTACCACTTGACACCAGGGAAAATATATAAAAATTTGTGGTCACAGTTCTTTGTGGGGACAGACAGTTTGATAGAAAATCATAGTATTTCAGTTTGTAGGTACAGTTTGCTGTGGGGACGAGCAGTATCATAAGTAGTGGTCTCTCTCCCTGCACATGTACAAGTGACTGTCTCTCTCTCGCTCTCTGTTTGATGACAAGTAACATGTTTGGCTTTGTGGTTGCAGTTCAGTGTTGTGGCAGGCGGTTTAATGGCAAGTCATGATATCTGACTTTGCAGCTGCAGTCTGGTATAGGGATGGGTGGTGTGATGACAAGTAATGGTATTTGTAATGAGACTGGCAGATGTGCTATGTACAGTATTACCAAAACATTTGAGTTTCTATCTGTTATGTTGCTGTTATGTTGCTGCAATTGTATCTTCTTAGGGACATCAATAAGCTCTCAAGCTTTGCTCTTCTGGTAATGATATCACTAGAATCCCTCAGTGGAGTTACAGAGTTCTATGTGATAACAGCGAGCGTCAAACAGTGACCCGCGTTATTGCGATGTCAAGGCGGCGAAAACAATTTCACCACCCTGACATCCTCAGCGCATGGTTATATTGTGCCCTCCATTCCTCCCCCCACACTCTCAATAAAGTGATGCACAGTTTTAAGCAGACAGTAAACACAGTGTGCCTTACAGGACCCGGTTACTGTGAGGAGTCATATGTATGCAAGTTGCAATTAGCAGTTTAGATGAGCTTCCCTAATCAGGTCACAGGGGACATAGTCACTTTGGTTTTAATGGAAGAACAATTTGTTCAGCATGCAAGAGAGATGCTGAGACAGAGATGCCCTTTAGTTAATAATGCATGGGCCATGGCAAATACATCAACCCCCCCAACACCACCACATGCATTGACCCCCATCATGGCATTTCTAGAACATTCCCTGGATTACAATGTTTTAAAAAATATATGGATGCAGGGGCAAGAAGAGGAGAGTGCTTACAGTACTCCCTGAAACACTGTGTTTTGTTGAGAGAAATAACTAATATGCAGTACATCTTTAGTTACAACTGTTTTTAGTTGTTCTCGTCATTTTCCAGAAGTGTGAAGACCAAAGCAGCAGCAATATAGACTAGCGATTTGAACACAACACTGTGTAAGATATGACAGGTTAAAAAAATGCCACTGTGACTTTTAGCAAGTTGCCTGACCTCTCTGTGGTTCTGTCACCAAGTTCTAGAAGGAACCTTGACAAAATAAGATCTCAGTTGGGAATTCCGATGTAAATAAACTGGTCCCTTGACATTTATTGTTTCTGTATGTCATATATATTCAAATAATCTTTATAAGTTGATGCTAGATAGCATAGGGTCCTCTGCACAACAATACGCAGACTAGAGCAACAGTAACCACCACCATCGCTTGCCTGGAATACTTTCTTCTTACTCTTTTGTTGTTTCCACAGTTGTACAAGTTAGTTGCTCTATAGAGGGATACATGCCTAGGATTTGCTGTAAGCTATTATAACTAAATGAAATCTGCATGAAAAGTGCAAAGGAATTTCCAATGGTCAGTTCCTGTCAGATACAGTAACCAGGGTAATGCTGAAAAGTCGGGTGTTTCTTCACCTTAACAGTATTGCCCATTTGAGGCATTGCAGGTTCATTTTAACTGGAGTGCAGTTTATGAATGCAGGAGAGAAGCTGAGACAGGGATGCCATTTCTTTATATACATGGGAAATATAATGTGTTTGGTCATAGAAAATACAGTGGGCCACCCCTCCCCAATGCATTGAGCCCCCCTCCCTGGCATTTCTAGATCTGTCTGTAGATTAAAATGTTTTACAAAATATAATGATGCAGGAATAAGAAAAGGAGAGTGTCTACAGTACCTCCTGAAACACTGGTTTAGCTAAAAAAAAAAAATACTAATATGCAGCACTGCTTTATTTATGGCTGCTTGTAGTTTTTATTCTCATTGTTAAGAAGTGTAAAGACTAAAACAGTATCAATATGGACTAATGATTTGAATGGAACACTGTGTAAAATATGGACACTAGGTTGAAAAAATACCAAATATAATGTGTCGGTCATTGAAAATACAGCAGACTCACTTTCCCCCATGCATTGAACCTGCCCCTCCAGCATTTCAAGATCTGTCCCTGGATTAAAATGTTTACAAAATATAGTGATGCAGTAATGAGGAAAGAAGAATACCTACAGAGAATCACTGGTTTAGCTGAAAAAAATTACAAATATGCAGTACTGCTTTAGTTACGACTGCTTACAGTTTTTATTGTCATTGTTAAGAAGTATAAAGACCAAATCAGTAGCAATGTGGACTAGTGATTTGAATGGAACACTGTGTAAAATATGGATGTTAGGTTGAAAAAAAATACCACTGTGACCTTCAGCAAGTCCACTGACCTTCCTGTGCTTCTGTAACCAAATTCTAGAAGGAACCCCAACAATATGAGCTCTCAGTTGGGCTATCCAGTGTAATTAACCTGTTTCCTTGACATTTATTGTTACTGTATTGTGTATATAGTAAGAAATAAAATTAAAATGTCTATTGCTCCTCTCTTGTGACACGTTGCTCCTGGACGTGTATATCAAGTTAACAGTTTTCTATAGTTACCATATGCATTGATAACAAGTGTTTATAATCATAGTGCTCTCCTCTGAGTGTAAAGATAATGCAGATGCAGTGTGATTAGTGCACTGACATGAGAACTGGGACATCGCAGATCCAACCCTCACTACTTCTACAAACTTGAATAATTGTAAAAAAACCAAAAAACAAACAAAAAAAAACAGCCATCTCCCTTTTTCTTAGTACTTCCTGTGTATATCTTACTAGTAGAGGTAAAAAAGCACATTAAAAAATTGTTGGTGATATTCACCACACTGACACAAACTTCTATGAATGTACATATACATTATAGCTATATCCACTCCAATAACATGTACAAAACTATTTATAACAACAATAATATTTTGATATTATCTCTACCAACCTTACTCAGCTGTTTCATAATAAAACTATATTATTTATTTCTCAATGATTTCCCATGACCTCGTTTGTACTCATTTCTCACTGCCCACAATACCATCATTTTGCAGCCTTATTGGCACTTGCTAGACTTTGTTAAAAGATTGCGCCGGTGCTGTGCATCCTCTTGAATCATGATGTTGACGTGCTGAGCTGTCAATGGGAAACCAAGTTCCTTGGGAGTTCAGTATGTTCATCAAATTTAAATTTGGTATTGGCTCACCCTTACCCTGCAGTAGCTTGTAAAGCTCTGAATGTGTTTCCATCTCACTACTCTGTGCATTTATTTTACTACAATTATTGCATGGCCTATGGTGCAACTATTATTTTGGTAGTAAGTGCACTGTATAAATTTGGGTCTCATCATGTGGCTGCTATAATTTTCAAACTGGCACATGCTCTACCGGTGTTATAGATGGTGTTGCCCTCCAAAAAGAAAACACACCCACAATCCATAATGGCAGTAAAGAACCTCCTTGTTTGTGAACTCATGAGTGTGCACAGAACACACACTTTGGTGGTCAGCTGTGGTTCTGTTACAACGTTTACAGTGTATAAGTAAACTGACTGTTTCAACATACTCTTTGAAAGTTTGAGTTGTGCTGCTTTTTGCAGATTTGCCAGTTTCTTCAGATACCATGTGGAGATTTAAGTGTACTGCATGGTGCAAACACGATAATATAAGAATTTAAGATGTCAAACACAAGGACATAAGAACATACAAATTTAGCGAGCAGATAAAGGCTTTGTAGTCTTTGAAGTCTACCTGATGCAGAGCTCATGCATCTTTCTTTACATATCACTCTTCCCTCCCTGCACACTATTATCATCCCCTTACATATCACCCTCCCCTCCTGTACACTCTTATTATCCCCTTACATATCTCTCCACCCCCTCTCCTCATACACTCTTATCATCCCCTTTCATATCTCTCCACTCCCTCCCTGTGCACTCATAATTGGGCTGCCCAAGTATTGCAGCAGCTGCACATTTGTCTGAGGGCCCCTTCCCCCTGGCCCAAGCTTGGATAGGATACCACCCCTGGGGAGTGGAAAGCAGGCCCTGGGCATGCCCCAGGGGGAGGTATCACTAGCACCCATGGGGGTGTCTGGGTGATGAGGAGAGAGAAAGAGAGAGAGAGAGATCTGGAGTGCTTTCCAGGTTTCCTGCCTCTTTCTCCTCTGACCATCGGATCATCCTGAGGTGTCTCAGTGCTGAAAGAAGCCCCCACTGAAGGTAGGGCCTGCACAGGGGTGGGAGTGAGAGAGAGAGTTCCTAAGGCCTATGGCCTTCGGATGTAACTGGTCAGTGGTTTGGATCCGGGTAACCACATAGCTCAGGCTAATTTATTTGAGTATGGTTAGCCTGCCCTGGGGGGGCTCCCTAAGGCTGGCTGGTAGCCTGCCAGTCGGCAGGAGGCCAAGGGGGATTGTGGTCAGCTGCCACCATGGTAGTTGGCCTTGCATTCTTCAGTCCCCAGTGAGCCTTAGGCCAGCCCCTGTTCAGCCCAGAGTTCCTCGCCAGTGACTTGATGTTTTGATCCATGTATTTAGAAAAAAAAAAACACATCCTACTATAATAGGATGCTGGCTTACCAGGGTAGGTCTAGAAGTCAGTTTGGCCTGCTGGGTGGAGTGGGCTGCTGGTCATGGCCAAGGGGACAGTGTGACTGGGAGGCATCACTGTAGTTTTCCCCATCCTCTCCCTCATCGGCACAAGGGCATGGCTGGTTCCACCAGTTACCCTGGAGTATCTCGCAGATGAGTGCTCATGGGGTTGGAGGTGGGATCTTGTGGACCTGTCTGAGTCAGTGGAGCACTGGGATTTCTTGCAGCTTCCTCCAGGCACTTCAGCCCCTTGGGTGAGAAAGTCGGTCGCTTTGCTTTGGTCCTAGGGTGGGGTTGCAGGACGACATGCTTCTCCTGGATTACCGACTGCCTGGGCATGGCCGTGCTCACTCCAATGCCATGAGCACATTCCAGGCCTTGCCAAGATGGTGATGGCCACCGCGAGCTGCCATGTTCCCTGGGAGCAGTGTGAAATCCCTCTACTCCCCGCTGGCGGGTGGGTGGGTGTGTGGGGGTGGCGCCAGGATGCCGAGTGTGCAGCATTCCACAACCAGCCATTAGGTTCATCCTTCCCTCCAGATTGCCACTGCAGGGCTGCTGACAATTGGTGACATTGGAGCTGTAAAGTTGGGAGGTTAGTTAGCACCTGGAGAAGCGGAGCCTAGCAAGCTAGGCAGTTCCTGTGGAAACTGTAAGGAGAATTCCATTTGCCAGTGATTCAGGGGTACATGGGCCTGTTTCTTTCCAGAGAAAGGTACATTTGGGCCCAACCCATGGTGCTTTTGGCATGACAGAGCACTCCCACAATTTTTTCAGCAGTCCATGGTTCGTTCTATGCTTTCCAGCTTCAGCTCTCCCCCATGGGGGGGGCCATTACCTTTTTTCTCGATCAAAAAAAAAAAAAAGACAAACAACTATAAATATACACTATACTGTGAGGCAGTGTAGTGTAGTGGTACAAGGCTCTGAGCTGCAAATCTGGTGACTTGAGTTTGAATCCCACAGCCCCACTGGCATTTGGGTGACTTGGAGTGAGTCTTTTGACTGCATTGAGCTCCAGTTCACACCTGTGTTCATCTCCAAGTTAGTGGGTCTCTTTTATTTAAAAGGAATTCCTATCTTAACACCAGTTCCCCCCCTCCACCCATCCTCGTGGTGGAGGTCAGGGAGGATTCAGAGTTGACTGCTCTACAGAAGTGATGCAGTGATGATATCAAACTATTTATGTTGTGGGGGGGGGGTCCTTCATTTGTCTTTGCAGGAAATGGCCGCTCGGAAGATAAACCCATCATCTCGGGCACTGGCGGCAGCCGAAGAAAAGCTGAGAGTATTGACTAAGAATGGAGCATCATCGTTCGAGGCATGCCTGGAAGGAATGTAGTGGCCATCGACCGCACCAACTCAAAAGAAGAGGGTAGGAGAAGGGAAATCACTACCACCATCCAAGGTTCCCTGCCCTGAAGGTAAGACTCAGCCTGACGGGTCACAAATAGGGGCCAGTCAGGTAAGGCAATTTTGTGGGGGGGTAAGGGGTGACGAGTTGGATAATATGGCAAAGGAGTTGCATGAGGTAGGCCTGTTAGACTTGGGCAGTGGTGACTCACTGCCCACACCTGCCTCATCGGATGATGATGATGCTAGTGGTATGCAGCCTGTGGGAGACACCACCCTGTGGGCAGTGGCAGATGAAAATCTGAAGCAGCTGGTGGGGGTGATAGCTGACTTAGTGGCTGAAATGAAGAACAAGACGGTCCTGGGTCTGTCAGGGGGATGGCACTGGTAAGGATGGGGTGAGTCTGGACAAGCCAGCACCCCCTCTGCCAGAGAACCCATGTGGGGGCTGGACAGCCCAGTAGGCACCTATTTTACTGAAAAGGTGAGACAGCAAATTAGGAACTAGGAGTATCTCAACCTATTCTCCCTCTTGAACATCCCTGAAGAGCCTGCGGAGGGCAAGAAGGAGGAAGGGAGAGGAACAAGACCATAAGAAGGTTAAGGTACCATGGACACATGACAATTGGATTGTGGTGTTTCTGATTTATGCCACTGTCCTTCTCCAGGCTGATGAAAAACAAAGGGTAGAGCTGCTGAATTACATGCATCACATCACCTTGATGTATAAGAAAGAAGGGGGCATGGCTTGGCTGTAGTAGAGGATTTTCTTTGACAATGGCAGCTTGATCCAAGTCTGGGTTGGGGGAAGATTGACATGCCCTTGATGGTAGATGTCATGCAAGGTGGGGGTGTACAACATACAGATAGTGGCATGCCCATCAAGGTGGTCTCACAAAAGAGGCATGGGGGGAGGCCAGCAACTGTGTTATTCCTATAACCAGAACACTTGCACATGCTTTAGCTGTCAGTTTCACCATGCGTGCATGTCCTGCGGGAGGCAACACCCCTTTCTCCAGTGCTCAGCAATGCGAGGAGGATGAGGGGGCAGGGCGAGGAGCATGGGGCAAGTTTCCCAGGCCACAGGGTGGGAAGCCTCCCCACTCCAGTCCAAATGAAAAAATTAAGCCTTGGCTTGACCAGTACCCAGACAGAGCAGCTGTCGACCTGTTAGAATGTCGATTCAGGGTTGGTTTCAGGATCCCTTATGCTGGCCCCCATAGGGCTTATGAGGCAGATAACTTGAAGTCAGCCAGGGACCAGCCAAAGGTCGTCTGGGAAAAACTGGAGAAAGAAAGGCATCTCGGGTGGGTGAGCAGACCGTTTGCTAACAGCGCCCTTGGACAACCTTCAGGATTCACCCATTGGTTAAGTTGCTAAGAAGATTGCGGGTGATTTCTGTGTGATCAATCACTTATCATAACCCGGAGGGGGACTCGGTGAATGATCATAGCAATACTATTTACACCTCAGTGCACTATCTGTCCTTTGACCAGGCCATCCGCATGGTGCAGGCAGCAGGGCCTGGAGCCCTCATGGCAAAAGTGGACATTGAATCAACTTTCAGTCTGCTCCTGGTACACCCAGATGACAGGGCCTTGTTGGGCATGAAGTTTGAATGGGGTATTATGTGGACAACTGTATGCCAATCTGGTGTGTGATGGCCTGCGCAGTCTATGAACAATTCAGCATCTTTTTACACTGGGTCACTGTGCAGGTGGCACATAGTGACGCCATCGTGCATTACCTCGATGACTTCCTGTTTGTGGGACCAGCAGGCTCACCAGCTTGCCAGGAGATCATGCATGCCTTCAAGAGGGTGAGCAAAGACTTTGGGTTGCCTTAGGCAGCTAGTAAGTCAGAGCCCCCGGGATGGTGCTTACTTTCTTGGATATTGAGATAGATTCGATTCCATGGCTAGGTTACGTCGGTTACTGCAGGATAAATTAGAGTCACTGCTGGCCTCTTGCACAAGGTAGAAGAGACAAGGAAGATTATGCTCCAGGACCTGCAGCAGTTAGTGGGCCATCTCAGCTTTGCATGCTGGGTTATACCAGTGGCAGGACATTGATATGCAGAGTGGCCAAGAGGGGGTTAGGGTGTACCAAACCACCCCACAGGATAGGGGTGACAGAGCAGTTCAGGCAAGACATACAGGTTTGGAGGATATTTCTTGATCATTTCAATGGGGTGGCACTGTGGCAAACTCCTTGGGGGGGCCTATTGAGCTGTTTATGGATGCAGCCGGGGGTCAGGGATTTGGAGCTTATTTTCAAAGGTAGTGATGTGCAGGACAGTGGCCAGCAGAGTGGTTGTCGGCAGGATGGGGAAAACAGATCGCACTGCTGGAGTTCTTTCCAGTGGTCATGGCATTATGCATATGGGGCAGGAGACTAAAGGACAGGGTGGTCTGTTTTTGATCCAACAACATGGGAGTGGTGCACACCATCAACCAGCAATTGGGCCTGATGGGCCCATTGGGGGACTTGATGTGAATTTATGTACTGAAATGTTTGCTGCTTAGCATACATTTCAAGGCAGTGCATGTACCAGGTGTTGACAACGGAATTGCAGATGCTTTATCTCATTTGCAGTGGCAGAGATTCTACAAGCTGGCACCAGCTGTGGATAAACAGCCATGGAGGGTCCCATCATTCCTGTGGGAGGTGGTGACCAGGAAACTTGGAGATGCATAGTTAATTCCATCGTGCCCAGAACTAAACAGGCCTACTGCCGGGGGGGTGGAGCATTATATCACCACACAGGAAGTAGCAGAGTGGCCAGATGTCTGGCCCATTCCAGTAGACCAGTTGTGCAGGTATGTTTTTGTGGAAAGGAAAGCTGGATGTTCGCCGGGGGTTATGGGACGGCATTTGGGGGGTTTGTCATGGTTGGCCAGAGCCATGGGCATGATGGACAACACAAAGGCTTTCAAAGTGTGGATGCTCATAGAGGGTTGGAGGAGGTCTACGACTTGCCTGCCAGATGATTGGAGACCCATAACCCTGGCTGTGCTCTCCAGACTTTGGGCAGTCCTTCTCAGGGTTTGCTGGACTGAGTATGAAGCTCAGTTGTTCGAAACATTATTTTTTGTCACCTTCTGCAGGGCCTTTAGAGTATCAGAGTTGACACAACCCACAGGTATTAGAGGGTTTCTGGGGTTACTGGCACAGGATGTAGTCTTGGTGGTGAGGATGGTATACATTCGACTGCGTAAGTAGAAGACTGAGCAACGAGGGCAGGGCGTTGGTATGAGCTGTGGCTACCGACAGGATCTGGCTGGTGGATCGCAAAGATGATAAGCACCTATTGAGCGTCCTGTCCTGAGTCGGGGGTAGCCTTCTTTCACCACCAGAATGGTAGGCCGGTAACTGCATATCAAGTACGGTATATTCTGAAAAAGGCGCTCCAGCAAATAGGGCTGATTGACCGAGAGTATGGGACGCATTCCTTTCGCATAGGAGCAGTAATGAATGCCAAGACTTTGGGCCTGCGGGATTCTGATATCCAGGCATTGGGGAGATGGAAGTCCCAGGCATTTTTGCGCTATGTGTGACCACACTTGCAGTACCTTTTTCTTGTTTCTTGCAGGCCCCAGGGATGACACTATCAGCATATGTATAAGTGGACACTCCTTCATGTGGTGGGCAGCAAAGAGAGCAGCCTGTCAGCTGGGGGGGCAGCAACCTATTGCTTCCGCATCACGCAGTCCACATCAGGTGGTAGGGAGCTCAGGGTATGCATTGGGAGGGGTTGCTGCCACAACTTCGAGTTAGACTCCGGAGTCAGTTGAAAAACAAATTCTGACTGACTTACCTCACATTATGACTGATTTTTCCAACTAGTTTGAAATTTCTGACTTCAACTAAGTAAAGAAAATGCAACCAATTTTTTCAACTTTCACCATCGTTGAATTTTATTATGTTGTATGTTTGTATATGTTAACTTTATATCTTCTGTTTGTTAAATGAATTCATGATTACACTTATTTGGCATATGCCGCACATGTTATAATACATAGGTATAATTGACATAAGAGGCAGGCTTTTTGGATTTGCAATATAGACAGCAATCACCCTCACCAGCAATACAGAAAATATACATACAGTACAGACAGGCATACTGATCAGAGGTTCTATCCAAACCTAGTGTCCCGTGAAGAATACAGAGAAGTCCACTCCCACCAGATGAGCAACAGGACGTACATACGATGACATAAGATAATAAACATGCTACAAAATAGGTTCGCATTCTTTAAAGATTATGTACCGGTAAGTAACTATCCAAATAATCTGACAGCCTGTGACAACACCCAAGTGTGAGGCTAATCGTAATTAAACATGTGTGTGCAGTGACACCGTTTTACTTACTGATCACTGCAGTGTAATACATGAATCAGGCCAAGTAATGTCATTAACTTGTTCGATGTAATTTCATGTAACCAGACATTCCAGAATGCCATAATGCTGACTTCAGAGGAGAACTGCAGAGCTGGTAGATTTGATTGCCTTTAATAGCCATCCTGCAGTAAATGTCAAAGTGTTTTGTAAGCTTTAATCTTCAATTTGTTGTATAGCTGTTTGTGTGGGGTGACTCAGGCTAGGTAGAGTGAAGTCAGAGGACTGTAGGAAGCACCATGAGGACAGCAAAATCTGATTTTAGCTTACAAGATAATGAACATGCATACTACAGGGTGCAGGCTACTGAAGAATGCATATCCTATCTGAGCAGTTCTCCTCTGATGGGAGCATCATGGATTCTGGGCTTTATGGTTACATGAAATTGTATCGTACAAATCCGTGTCAGTTAAATTAGTCTAATGTATTCTGTTGTGCAGTAAAAGTAATTAAAATTAAATCTTTTTGTACACCAAGTGAAAAATGTGATCAGCCTCACACTTGGGTGTGAGGCTTTGCTGACTGCTCCTCTTAATCTATCCTACTTGCATTAAGGTAGAGTAGTTTCACATGTTCCATCAGGCCAGTAAAGAAAAGTCCAATCCTCTTGACTTGTATAATGCCAGCTGAGTATCATTTAAGTTGGAACTATAATATTCATCGACATGTAACCAGAAAGGTATCCAGAACCAGATATAACCAGAAACTTATCCAGAACCAGAATGTATTTAGGAAAAATCTTAATAAAAGCTTAGCATAGGCAGATATCTTCTGTCCCCACCCCACAGTTTTAAACAGTTTTGTAATTATGTGCTGCATAATCAGACCTAGGTAGTTTATAAGAAGCCATTTCCTTTTCCATTGGTGCAAACAAGAAGTATACCATAGCTGCAGGAATCTCATGTTGTAGTATAAGTAAGCAGACTAATTATATGTTCTATTTTCAGTCTAACTCCATGATTGTACAGGTCTACTTATCTTGGTTTATTCAATGGGGATACAGCAACATCTTCTATAACATAAACCACATTACCATAATATAAACCGGATTACTATTACCTATGCATGTCGCAACATAACACAAGTGTGCTTAGTCCTAGTACCCCCAAATAAATTCTGGTTTCTTTGGCTGTTCTTGTCTATGCTGGACATCGCATCCAAGTTCACATTGTCATTACTCCTTACAGTAACAAGCTGCATTGAAATTTACAGTGACAGTACATTAATTATGATCATAGAGAACAGTGAGAACATGGATGGACACAGAATGCCATAGATTGGTGAACTGTCCTAATTTATTTGTTATGTTGAGGCAAACCACACCAATGGGAAGGGAAGCAGTGGCACAGCATGTCCGGAGAATGTTCAAGTCCAGAGAGCAACAAAAGACAAAAAAGTGGCCATTGGCCAGACACGGTTAATGATTTTGGCAAGGTTGCGGAGACTGATGTGAAATTTTGGTAACAATGAGTAAAGATTTGAATGAGGGAGCATACCTACCATTCAAGGAGGCTTTATGTAATGTAGAACAGTTGTATTGTAATAAGTTTAACCACTAGGCCCTAATTCTGTTTGGACTTAATTAAGCCTTTTTCATGGCAAGAAATAACTCTTCTCTTGATTTCTATTGTGTTCTGCTGGACGCCAAGTTTAAAGGACATGCACCCTATCTGCACAAATCCTGATGATGATGATGAGCAGCTCCCATTCATGAATCGGGGAAACCAATCTACACTACCTATTTCTGAAAAACTATGTGTGTCTGTCAAGTGACAGTGTTTTAGCATTATGAATTTTCTTTTTGAACAGTTTTTTGTTTATGATTGCATCATATGTTTTGTTTTAACAAAATTGTGTTTGATCACAGCTGTCAGCCTCTCTGGACAATGATTGCAAGTAACAGTTTAGCATATATCTGTTGGTTATGAACAATTTATGCCTGACTGTCCCGTCATCACCATGTCTAGCCTTTGGGTATCCTGATGTCTCAACCCTAAGCATCACTCCCCCCACTGTGGCACCAGTGGGGATCAACATGGTGAGAAGTCCTATGGCACCTGTTCATCATCAACTGAGTTGACTGGTGCACATCCGTTCCATCCATTTATTTGCCCAGTCCCTCAGGCTATCATATGTGCAACAGAGTGGTCCAGGTATAGAAATGCTGACAGCTGTGAACCAGCATGAATCAGTCAAAAGGAAACACAAGAAGCACAATCAAGATAAATCTGTTTCATGTGCGATTTGTTCAGTGAAATAAAGGTTGTTGTTTATTGAATTGTTGAATCTGTGTCCTACGAAGATTTATACCAAAATATGTCTATGACAGTGGTGAATTTGGGGCAGATGCTGTATATCACTGAGTCTAGAGGCTCCTTAACTTCTGATGTTCTGATAGATGGTAGTCAGGGAGGGGTCCAGCCTTCGGGCATTGATGCCTCTACCCCAAGCACCACTCCCCCCACTGTGTCACCAGTGAGGATCAACATGGTGAGAGGTCCTATGGCATCTGTTCACCATCAACAGTGAGTTGACTGGTGCACATCCCTTCCACCCATTTATGTTCCCAGTCCCTCAGGCTGGCATATTGTGCAATGGAGCGGGCAAAAGATATTGACAACTCTTGAGTGATACATTCCATCAAGAGTCACTGAAAGATACAGGAAGCACAATCAAGGGCAACTGTTCCATGTCAGAGTGTGTTCAGTTAAAACATTGTTTGCTTAAATGATAATGAAATATTTTGGTATAAGTCTTAAGAAATGAGGCCAGATTACATGTGTTTTGTTGAATTCAGGGCAGCTGCAGTATATTACTTGACTCCTGGCTTGACTTGATAGTGGTATGGGAGGAGTCTAGCCAGCCTTTGGGTGTTGATGCCTCAACCCCAAGCACCACTCCCCCCACTGTCTCACCAGTGGGGATCAACATGGTGAGAGGTCCGATGGCACCAGTGAGTTGACTGTTGCACATCCCTTCCACCCTTTTATTTTCACAGTCCCTCAGGCTGGCATATTGTGGAATGTAGCATGCCGGGCCAACAAACAGTAGCAGACAGTGGCTCGGATCTGATCTATCCTGATTTTTAAATGGGAGTGCACACTAAAGGTCCAACTTGGTGTCCAGCACAGAGTCCGAGTCAGATCACTGTCAATGAGAAAGTTTTATTGTGTGAAGAATTCAATAATAGTGATAATAAACGTATACTACAACCACTACATGAATGAATGTTATTAAGTGACAGTTGGTAGTTTGCTATTATGTCTGGCTCCCTGAATAGTGAGTAGGCCAAGAAATAACTTTTGGGACAGTTATCTCCAGAGTTTAACAGAAGGAATTTCATTTTATCATTAAGTGATCTTTATTGCATGATGATGTGCCTAACTACACCATCCCCAACACCAAAAATAAGTCAGCAAGTGACCAATGATGAATTCTGTGTGACTACATTCATATAGCAGTACAATCACAAATAAGATAAAAAAATCATCACACTGTGCGATAGGAAATTCAGCTGCGGCAGCTGGCTAGCCAGAATAAACGGTGACCTACCAAGCAAATGATGAACTTGGTATTGGATATTGAATTTGTCTGTCATTGTACTGTAACACAGCTTTCTAAATCTGCTATTAATACCAATCACACTGACATACAAGAATAAATTGCATTGCAAGATTAGAGAAATGCCCAGCTGAGGGTTTTAAACTCTTGTTACAAATTCTTGAACTGATGTATATGGCTGAAACGGCAAATTAAGCACCGTCATTGCATTACATTTCAGTACCTGAATGATTAAAGAGCACCATTCACAGCCTTTTTACTTTCTATGCATGAATAAACCATTATTTAACCAATTGTGTCACTGTATTTCAAACAGTAGTGTCATCTGAAGTTAGTTTTAGCATTCTGTACTGCAAAAAACTATTGTGTGTGCCACAGGTTGTATAGCAAGCAGCATGGTGTGGGCTGTGGCTGTGGATGTAACCATGGCTGCAGTGCTGACATCACTGTAGGTACTAGGGCAGAGGAGTGACTCACTGTCACTGAGCAGCACAGTGCAGGACTGTGGCTGTGGATGTAGCCATGGCTGCAGTGCTGACATCACTGTAGGTACTAGGGCAGAGGAGTGACTCACTGTCACTGTGCAGCACAGTGCAGGGCTGTGGCTGTGGATGTAGCCATGGCTACAGTGCTGACATCACTGTAGGTAGTAGGGCAAAGGAGTGACTCACTGTCACTGAGCAGCACAGTGCAGGGCTGTGGCTGTGGATGTAACCATGGCTGCAGTGCTGACATCACTGTAGATACTAGGGCAGAGGAGTGACTCACTGTCACTGAGCAGCACAGTGCAGGGCTGTGGCTGTGGATGTAACCATGGCTGCAGTGCTGACATCACTGTAGGTACTAGGGCAGAGGAGTGACTCACTGTCACTGAGCAGCACAGTGCAATGGCAGGCTTGGTTTTGCAAGGGTAAAGTAACAGTAGTCAACCTACAAATCATGTGCCCCCCTTCCCCAAGACACCCACCTGTTAGCAATGCATTATGCCAAAATCCAAAATGCCTCAAAATTGTTATTTGTTTTTTTTAACTGTTTTCTGCTTCTGTAGCAAAGCAGCATGGGGACTTAAAGACAGGTTACTCACCTGTAACAGTAGTTCTAAGAGTGGTATATGTTGTTGTTCTCCTTCCACACTTGTTGGCATGTCCCGTTATTCTTCCCCTTTAAAGAGGTTCAACAAGTTAATTAAAATACCATGTGCGGGTTGGCCCAGTGATGCAGAGTGCTGAGGCGCTGGTGTTTTACCTCGAACCATGCCAGTGACCCAGGTTCAAAAAGTGACTCGGGGCACTGGGAGTCAGCAAGGGAGCAGAGGATTGAGCGTCCAAGCCATACATTGCACTGCTCTCCTCTCCTAAATTAGGAGCGGGATCGAATCACTCTGCAACAGCCCCTGGTGGAGACCGGGAGCACTGCATGAGCATCGCAACAGAGGGATGTGCCAAGAAAATGGCAAACTGCTCAGGACTGACTGGATGATGGCAGCCAGCCTACCATGTCCCCGAAGGGCTACCCTGGGGTCAGGCTACAAATATGAATTAAGGGGGGCTCCAGGGGGTAGTGGGGGGATGTCAGAGACCGTGGCTACCCAAAGGAATGGCGGGGTCCTGGACATGTAGAATATCATGTGCACCACATGGTATAGTGCCTTACTTGAGCAGCACCCCATCTGGCTATATTTAGCCCAAAACATAATCCATATTAAAGAGTGGAAGGGATTGTAAATTTGTGAGCAGATGATCCCTTCAAGTTCCCGGTGCTGGGAGCTGACTAAAAACCCACTGCCCCCAAGCTCAGGCACGTAATGATATGTGCCCAGGGAGAGTGAAGGGGTGTGCTCCATTATTCTTTATGGGGGCTGACTTTTAAAACATTTTTGAAGACATTCACTGTCATTAACCATGAGCACCAGGTGACTAACAAGGACCTTGTTAGTTGACCGGTGCCCATGATTAAAGACAGAATGACCGCAAATGTATCAAAAATGTTTTAAAACTTAGCCTCCATAGAGAATAATGGAGTGAGCCCCCTCGCTCTCCCTGGGCACAAGGCAGTTCACAAATTTACGATCCCTTCCACTGTTTAATATGGATTATGTTTTTGGCTAAATATAGCCAGATGGGGTGCCGCTCAGGTAAGGCACCACACCATGTGGTGCAGTGCTTTATCTTGGTGAATCTCTTTAAATTTTGCCTGAAGATCTAAAAGCTGGCTCCTCCTACCCACCCACCTGGGTTGTGTAGGCCTCTGCTTTGCCCCATGATGGCAGATCTTGCCCACTGGAAGCAGAGGTTGTGCACTGAAGTGGTGGAGGTTGAGTGGAACAGAGATTGTAGAACTAAGGCCCCAAAACCAGCATCCCGGTGTGACTCTAGGTTGATGTGGAAATGAGTAATGAAGGTGTTTGCTGACTTCCAGGTAGCAGCCCTGAAAATATCCTGGATAGGGTGGGATGCCCCTAATAGCAGCCACCGATGCAGGAGTATGTCAGGTAGAATGAGCTTTTATCCCTATGGGAGGCTTCTTGCCCGCCAGCCGGTAGCAGAGATCAATGCAGGATGTTATCCATCTGCCAATCATCTGCTTTGCTGTGGGTCTGCCAAATGTAGCTTCAGCATATGGGGCAAACAGCTGATGAACCTCTCCCTGAACGTCAACTGTTCACTCCTTATATTAAGAGAGCACTCGTCTCATATCCAAAGTATGGAGCCTGTACTCTGCCTCTGAGATGCAATTGTGGTAGTACACCAGCAAAGTCAACACCTAGTTCAGGTGGGACTCCGACACCACCTTCAGAAAGAGTTTTGGGTGGAGGCACAGGACAACCTTGTCCCTGTGGAAGACCAGATAGGGAGACTCAGAGAGCACCTGTAGCTCCCCAGTCCTTCTGGCTGATGTGATAACCACCAAGAAGGTGGTCTTCCATGACAGATGTGACATCTCACACCTGTACATCTGTTCAAATGGTTTGTCCATGAGCTTTGCTCAGACCAGCAGTAAATCCCAAGGAGGTGGTGGTTCATGCAGTGGAGCAGAAATGTGGCGGAGGCCACCCTGTATCACCCAGGTGGGTGGGAGGAGCCAGCTTTTAGACCTTCTGGCAAGATTTAAAGGGAAAGGGACATGCCAACAAGAGTGGATAAGAACAACATATCCACATCCCTAGGAAGAACAGTTACACAGCAAGTTACCATTAACAGTAGATCTTCAGGCCAAATGCCTTGCCTTATGCTGTGCCATTGACCTGAGTTCAGGAATGGACTTGAGCACCAGAGATCAGCAGGTGGAGGAGAGGACAGAGCATCTGTACGACTGCTCTTCTCTCCTGGGGTGGATTGTCAGTGCTCTTCACTGCTCTAGTGGCTCCTGGCAGAAGCTGGTAGACTGCAGCAAGATGCAGAGCACACATTGGTGATATGGGAGCAATGGTGGTGGTCCTGCAAGTGAGTTAGGGAGCTTGCCCACATTGCACTGGATGTCATTGCAGATCCACGCTCCCATGGACAACACACAAGGAAAAATCTCCGGAGGACTGAGGATGAGATGAGGGCCTCAGGGACCAGGCTGCACATCCCCAACACCGGACTGCTGCACCAGTGATCCACAGGTACCACCTGCAGAGACGAACCCTCTAATTTCAGATAGATGCCACTAAAAGTAGGAGATACAGGCCCTTCTGGGGGGGAGTGATCCGGTGGGCTGATATGTCTGTTGGAGGGGGTCGCTTGGGGGGGGGAGTAGCAGATCTGAGTCGAGCAGGCTCCTCTGAGAGATGCCTCAGAAGACTGAAGGAACATAAAAATAGTAGGGTGAGAAAAAAAAAGTAGATTCTTGAAGGGATGTTAGACATCAGGTAACATGTAGGAATGAGTCCCAAGCATGTACAACAAATAAGTGTTGAGGTTGTGAGGCGTGATCTCTATAAACTTAAGACAGGAGATGTGATGTTGTATAACAACCTTCTGTGCACTCGATGACTTTCATAAACTTAAAACTGAAAGCCTTGATACTGAGCTGGCATTGGTCCATGCAGAAGCGGTGCAACCCAAACCCTCCATGTGGCAGCTGCAGAGAATAGCAGCAGTGGTGCCTGATGTCTGAGATCCCCTGAAGATGATAATTCATCAAAGTTTCTGTCAATGTCAGTCTACCCAGCTGTCAGTTTATCCATTGTTGTGATTACTGTCTGTACTTTGATAATTCGAAAACAATAATGCCTTCCAAATCATGCTATTTTACTAGTGCCTCACATCCACATGCCATTGTGGTGACTCACATTTTACAACAGAGAGACAAGTAAGGCTCTGCTAAGGCATGAGTAGGAAGGAGGCATTATGCTGTCAAACTGTTAGGGTAAATTCTATTCACAGCCATGCAGAGGCAGTGGAAAGCTTTACAAGTAAACTGAGTGACAAGACATATGGATGATTTGGCAGGCACAGTGCACAGCTGACAGCAGCAGGTGGGTGTGTTGGGGAAGGGGAACACAGAGTTCATTGACTACTGGTAGTTTCCCCTTACAAAACAGCTGTGGCACAGAGTGCAGTATGCTGAACATTGTTACTCAGTACTGTGCCCTAGGGTGATGTATCCAATTATGGAGAAAGCAGCCCAGCACATGTGTGATAAAAACATGTGGCCAGTCATGAAAGGTGCTCTTTAAGTCAAGGGGTAACAGGAACTCGGGGTAGCCAAAGGAAAGACTCAAGTTGCTGTTGTCATATTTACATGGCCAATATTTATGTTGTTGGCATATATACCTTGCAGCATACGAACAGTAACCGGTATAGTGGTTCAACGTGTCGTGGAATGGTGGGTGTATGGGTGGTGTCTATTGTGAGCAACTGCAAGGCAAGTAGTTAGTTGATGGGAGACAGTATTGACGGCAGCCTGCAGCAACAAGAACTTTTGTAGAGTTGTACTGCACCAGATGTCTTATATCCCCCCCACAGACACACACAGACAGACACACACATACACACACCCACACCCACACGCTTGTTGGGGTAGGGCTTATTTTTTTTTTATTTGGTAATGGAAAAAATGAGTGGATAGTTATCATGAATAAATGACATATAGTTCAGACAATATGGGGCAATGCTCAGCTGTTTACCATACAGCAATAACCCGGTCACTGAGAACATGCATTCCACTGGCACGATGGATGCCGTAATGCCAAGGTAAGTTTTTGCAAGCTGAGCCAAAGTAGGCTATCTATGTTCATTATTCTTCCAAAATGTCAGTAGGAAATCTTCCTCTTCACTTGTAGGTTTCACCATCAAAAATCTGTTTATTTCATCTTCCACAGCTGAGCTATCGTCACTGAGATGCAAGCTTACTTTGAGCTTCTGAAGCATTTTCCTCTTCTTACTCATAGGAATGAATTTATTGTCATCGGCATGAAAGTTTGGATCTTCATCCTCTGCCTCTTCATCACTGAAGGAGACACTTGAAAGTGGCATTGTCACTGATGGTGTGCTGCTGGCTCTGTAATGTCTACTTGGAGTACTTGATGAAAAAGCTGTTTTCATAGTTTCAAATTCCCTCATTTCTTCCACTGCATGTTTCAGTACTGCTACTTGCTCCTTCCTAGACAGCTGCAAAGCATCTTTGGTGGCTGGATCCAGTAAGCATTCCAGTTTGACAGTATCACTTTCTGGAAAGCACCTCTCAACATTTTTCAGCACTAGCCGTTTCACCTGCTGCACAGTGGGATGATCTTTTTTACTTATCTGTGATTTTTCCACAATCTCATTTTTTATGAGTGGTATTAGTACCAGGTGTTGTTGATTACTACTGACCAGATCAGTCAGCTCCTTAAATGGGAGAAGAAAATGTCTGAGTTCTTCAACAATATCAAACTCTTCAGTTGTGGGCATAGCTCACTGTGTCCAGTATGTTTCAAAGCTTGCTCAGCCTCCCAGTGAAGATCTACAATGCTTTCAAACATAACAAGTACCGAATTTCACCTAGTCATGACCTATTGTTTTAAAATTATGTGATGCTTTTTTTTGTGCTACACAAATCTGGAGGATGTTGCTCCTTTAACCAGGTCACTCTTGCACTGTGTCTTTCCTGTGTACCACTGCCTCTGATGTTACCGAGAATGGGTTCTGTTGCTGCATCATCATCATCATCATCACTGAGATAGTGTCCACAATTTGAATGCATATCCTCATCATATGTTCCACTTCCACTGTCTTCAATGGGGTACTCAGAATCCAATGACAGAATGTTTTGTGCATTTGCAATCTTCTCCAGGAGGCTGTCCATCACTTGCAGGTCATTACTGTTGGCTACTTCCTCCTCAGTTAGGTACCCTTTGAAATGTAAAGTGGTCACTATGGATTTGCATTTCTCAATCAAGTCTTGTACATCATAGACACGATTCATGGAATCCGTTATCAGCATCAGATGCAATGCATGCACAACACAGTGATTACACTGTTCCACCCGTAGCATGCGGCTAGCCTTCTTCATGTTCTCTGCTCCATCACGTGTTGAGAAAAGTTTCACTGTTCTGTCAGTGGCAAAATCCTCAAGTTCTCTGTGGACATGCTGTGCCATGGCTTCCCCGGTGTGGTTAGGCAACACTTTACAAGACAATGTTACAATGCGAAAGTCCCAGCCCATGTTAATATAGGCCAGGCGGATACCAAGGTAAGGGCGACATTTGTATTTGTCAGTCCATCCATCAAACCTAATACAGATGGAACGCACTGTACAGAGGTTGCCCTTTACTTTGGTTTTTAATTAGCTGTATACATCATGTAGCGCTTTACCATGTAAGCTTCTCTCATTAGGTATTTTCATACTCAGGAAATATTTGGAGAAGAAAAGCTGGAATCCCTCTTTGTTGACTGACTCAAAAGGCATCATACCTTAAGAAAACCATACCAAGACATCGTGAACCAGTTCAAAATCAGAGGAAGCTGGCCGCACACTACCAGTGCCACCTCCAAGAGTCAAATTAATAGTTGTTCTCTTCAGTTTCTGTAGTTTGTTACCCTCATGCACATCTACATTATGAATGTGGATTAAATGTTCTGTTAAGGATGTAGTAGCTGTCTGCAAGGCACAACTTTTAACTTTGCTAATGTGCACAGTAGACTGACCTTTTGTGTTCATTGCTTGCTGTGCATCTAAGCAAAGGGAACAGAAATATCTACTGTCATCAAGCAAGAGTGGAGAAACTAAACCTGGATCACCTGAAGATGTACCTGGGACCTATCTTTTAGCACACAGTGAGCCAAAAGTACTTCCAAACAATGGACTTACTATTGCCGTGAGACCTCAATTTTGGAGCAACAAACAGTTGCATATTTCAGATTTCTCACTTCATGACACTAGTGATGTACTTACATACTTGTTAGTTTTATGACAAGGTGATGCACCAGCCATATTTGACTTTGACAGCTACTACACTACAACTACTCAGTACTGGCTTTTCTGTAACAAACTGGTAGAAATGAATGAATTCTTAAAACCACAGTACTATGATATGGGATAATGCACATGGTATAAGTAGTGAATATATGTATACAGTAAAATACCACCAAGTCAACACTTGAAAAAACAAGAACAGGATGTTATGTCCAGCATAGACAAGAAAACTGTTATTCAACCAGGAAGTTAATGCAAATTTCAATCAAGATAACACAGTTCCATGACAAGGCATGGCATAGTGCATACACAGAACTTTAACAGAATGATGCTGCAGTGCAATACCAGTAGTGCACAACACATCAGCACTGTGAAGGTGAAGGTTACAACCCAAATGGGACTCATGCTGTGACCACCAATGTGTTCATGGTTACCTGCATAAATGCTGCAAGTCATCTACAGTGCCTATCCCGACCAACCCCAGTAAAGTAGAACATACACCCCAGTAAGGGAAGGGGTTGTGCCCAGCTGGGTCTGCACCCCAAGTCTTACTGGATGTGATTCATTCAGAAAATGTCTATTTCTTGTTGAATTAATGTTGTAGACTCTGGGTCTCTCTTTGCCACTTAACTTCCTCAATACAAAGTGTCAGTCCAATCTTGAAGATGAGCCTTGATTGCTTCCTCCAGCTTACTTTTCAGGTAATCTACCTCATCCTACAATACAAAAAGTTCTTGTAAGGCCCAGGTATAGGTAGTATATGTTGTAATATTCCTGCAGCAGCCAATTTCATAGCTAAAAACAAGTGCGTAATTGCATTAAAATGTCACCCATACCTGTGATATTAGAATTCTGTCACATCACCAAGGTATGGAAAAAGGTATAAGCCAGTGATGCAACTGCTAATGTACCATAATTCTGGACTGCACCCATCTACTATAGAACACTGAGTGAGATGACAGACAGCAAGGCTGCATGGCATCATAGCTATAATGTTCATCCTTTAAGTAGTATGTACCATTAAAACATGATCTCATAAACACTGCAATGTGAATCACACATCCCTGAACCTCGACCATCACTACTGGTGCTTCAGTCTGAAACAAAAATACAGAACTGACAAATGGTGAGACTAGAGACAAGAAGACATATGAAATAAAATACATGAGGATAATGTTTGGTCTTAACCATGCTGCAAACACTTCAAGAGGTTGCCATTACATCAAGGTAAACCAGGGGTGTAGCCAGAAATTTCCATTTTGTACACACAATATCCAACAGTCACATCCCCCCCATTAAAAAAATTTACACATCCTCTCCAAATGGTACCCCCCCTTCCAAACAAATCAGATTGTTATCAAATGATTTCTCTGATCTCTAAAGAGGTTATACATGTATCTGTCTCCTAAACAACAAGTTTAAACAGAGACACTCCTCAGTGTCCTGCACTAACCCAAATACTACACATTAGAATGAAAATGTTAACAGAAAGGCATATGGTTGGTGACAGGCACGCAACAAAACTGTACACAAATGTGTACACTGAGTATGCCTGACTACACCCTTGAGGTAAACATAGAAAATGTAGCTCCAGAGGTTTACATGTCATGGCAAGCCGCAGCTCAAGACTTTTTGGCGTGATGATCACAATATCCAAAGATGACACAGTATGTCATCGTGGATATAGGCTACCAAGAAATAGTCATCGCAGACTGAACTACTTTTATGATTGATTCTTAAATTACCATTCTTAAAGCAAATGGGAAGATTGAGTCTTAATTTATGTAACAATGCTTATTGAGCTGGTCTTGTTAAGCATTCCATCATCAAACAGAAAGGTTGATTCATCACCATGCTTATTGAGCTGGTCTTCTTTAAGGGAAGTTAACCAAATTGGGGGTTCCCACCCACAAAAGGTTTAACCCAGTTTAACTTTTTATAATGAAAATGGCATTGTTCTTGTGCCACAACTTACTGTATTTTAATTTGGAAAAGTCTGCAACCCAGAAGAATGGCGGATGGGTGGCGCAGTTGCTCCTTGACTGCAAAGGTGCAGCACGCACTGTTTGCTTCAATAAAAATGAATGGAAGTGAACAGTGCGGCATCGCACCTTAACAGTAAATGGAGCCCTCCCCATCCGCTATACTTCCAGGTCACAGACTTTTCAAAACTAAAATACAGTAAGTTGTGGCATGAGAAAAACACAGTTTTTAATATAACAGCTAAACCAGGGAGTAAGCCTTGCGGTGCCCAGAGTCTGGAGCACCCCCACCTAATTTCGACAGCTTTCCTTTAAGCAGTCTGAAATCAAACAGGAAGATTGATTCGACAATAATTTATACTGACTCGCTGCTCTTCTTACACATTTCATCATCAGACAGGAAGATTGATTCATCACCATGTTCATTGAGCTGGTCTTCTTAAAGGAAAGCTGACCAAATTGGGGGTTCCCACCCACAAAAGGTTTACCCCAGTTTAACTTTTTATAGTGAAAACAGCGTTGTTCTTGTGCCCCAACTTACTGTATTTTAATTTGGAAAAGTCTGCGACCCGGAAGTGTGGTGGATGGGGTGGATGCTCCTTGACTGTAAAGGTGCAGAATGCACTGTTCGCTTTAATACAAATGAATGGAAGTGAGCAGTGCAACATCGCACCTTTACAGTAAATGGAGCCCCTCCCATACTTCTGTGTCAAAGCACAGACTTTTCAAAATTAAGATACAATGAACTGTGGCATGAGAAAAACAAGTTTTTACTATAACTGCTAAACTGGGGGATGAGCCTAGCAGTGCCTGGACTCGGAGGCTGGAGCACCAAATTTGGACAACTTTCCTTTAAGCAGTCTGAAATCAAACAGGAAAATTGATTCAACAACATTTATTGAGTTCAACTTCTTTTTATCTTAAACAGCAGCTGAACTGACACCTTCAAGAGAAGTTTAACAAAACACAATATTTAGACACAGTTCAGCTTGTATTTCACATTAATGGTATAACCCTACCCTCCTCTCCATTATTTATTACTGAGGTCATTGCCATGACAACAGGATCTTTGCTTCTGAAGTGTTCCTATTCCCATTATCCTAACCCGCGAGGTCAAAATGCTATGCTCATGACATCGTTGTTACTCCAATGGTAAGACTGCGATATGAGAAATCACAATAGAGGATTGTGAGTTTAAGTAGGAAGTAAGCTACAGAGGCCGATAAACAGTAATAAAACTCTTAAGGAATTTGCGAATTCATGCAAATGCACTCGGTAATGGGGAAGAAAAATATCTAGAAAACATATATAGAATGCAAGCTGAAGTGTGCATAATTATTATGTTTTTCAAAGTTTTCTTCAAAGGGGTCAGTACCTTTTTAAGCATTTTACATTGAATAGGAAGACTGATTCATCTCATCTACCAAGTTTCAACTCACTTCGTCACAACACTTTTCATCACTACAGCCTTGTCTGGTGCAAATCAGTTAATTGAACACCAACAACAGTTTCAACATTTTGCTCGAAGCTGAACATTGACTATTGTAAGCATTCCATTTTTTTATACCACTGATATAACATACTTAAGAAAGGATAACAACAGAGTGATGTCATATCAATGACATAACAAGGTTGGAAGGAGTCACTCTCTGCTTACTGCTCAATAGTAATACAGGCCCCACTCCCCCACACTATATTATTCTCATAAGGCAAGGCTAGTATAGCCTAACTCTGCATTGCAGCTGCTGGCAAAATACTACTGCACACTACCATCACGTGCATAGAAATCAACTGCATTAATTTTATTACAGTCTTACTTTCTTTTGCAGTGTAGTGTGCATTGCCGTTGTTTATCGACTACTATCCCCAGAGGTGAGACAGATACTGAGCCAGGAATGATGGAGAGGCATTTACTTATCCCTTGGTGACTCCACTGATATCCAAAACAGAAGTCTCAAAGAGGCAGCTGCTATCCAGTCTCCTATATCAGCTCTGAATGACACGTCTGATGACTGAGAACAACTCCCACTACACTGTAGTCATGACTCTCATTCTTCTGTTCTGGGATCTTCCTTGCCTTCGGGACTCTCCATCAATGACAGTACTGCAACTGCTGGCCTAAATATAATATTAAATAAAAATATAACTTTTACTGTTGGTGTGTTTCTCCCCCAGAGGTGTGCACATGCAACAAATTTTCCCCAAAATCAGAAATACTACTGGCCTGTACTCCCCCAGCTGGACCACTTTACTTGCACTGGCATAATCCCAAATCCACCCCCCCATCTCACCTCTAACTCAAAACTCAGCCACTGCACTGGACAGTCTTGTGATACATCATCAGCATCTCACTCCACTCCAAGACGGTAGACTAGATCTCTGCGATCGCCCATCCACATCGATAACTTTTTCCTGACCTGCCAGAAAAGAAATTGTGCCACCACTGATGAGCCCACATAGCTGAGTCTGTTTCCATTTTAATTGGTAGCATATGTTCATCATCTCCACCACCACACCAGCTGGGTTGTCAATAAAAAAGGTAGTTTTATACTCACAATGGTGTAGTAGTAGTAGTACCGCAGTAGCAAAGGCAAACAAGATGCTGGGATGCATAGCTAGGAGGATCAGTAGTAGGAGAGAGGAGGTTATACTGCCCTTATACAGGTCACTGGTAAAGCCGTATCGAGAGTATGGAGTTCAGTACAGGACTGGTGCCCACACCTCTAAAAGGACATTAACTTGCTGTAGACAGTCTAGAGGAAGGTTACAAAGATGATAGCCAGTCAGCAGGGCAAGGCATACGAGGAGAGGTTGACAGCACTAAACATGAACTCCCTGGAAGACAGGGGAGAGAGAGAGAGAGAGAGAGGGGGTGGACACATGATTGGGACCTCCAAGTACTTGAAAGGGATAAATAAGGTTGATAAGGAGAGTGTTGTTAAGCTGAGTGGCAACCATAACATGAGGGGGTGCAGTCTTAAGCTTGAGGATTGGAGGCTTAGAAGCACTTCTTCACAGAGAGAGTAGTGGATACTTGGAATGCACCTCTGGAAGAGATCATCTTGTTGTAGGCAGTGGGCAGCTTTAAGAGAGCAGGGATAGGGATAGGGGGAAGGTAAGGATCATGGGTTGGGAGGACTGGGGTGGGAGGGCAGGGACATTAACTCAAGCTGTGGACCTGCAGTACGAGCAGACTTGATAGACCAAATGGCCTTCTTCTGCTGGCTTCTTCATATGTTTGTATGTAAAGAGGGGCTGGATTTTCATCCATGAAGGCATGCCGCAAACCTTTGGTGTGCCAAACATACAGTACACAGGGCTTGCAGCACACGCAGAGTGACATTTGGGAATTTCCATCCCTTGCTCCTGGCATAGGTCCCTAGACCACAAAAATGTGGTCTTGCTTATGCAGTCACTCCAGGACAAAGTTATGGTGCTTGCACCAGAAAGTCACAGAAACTATCAAAGCTGCACCCGAGAATAGAAATTCAGGTTCAGTTGTGGCAAAGGGGGATGGCGTACTACAAATGTTAATGTCCCATGGGCCGTGGCACAGGACTGGATGCGAGCACTGCACCAGGATTTGAAAATCCTGCCCAAGGAGTATACATTACTTACTGCAGTACTGCAACACTGAACACGCCAGGGGAGGAGAGGGATCCAGCATCCAATGGACTGCTCCCCCTCTCTGGGGGGGTTCATGAGTCGGTGCATGACTGCCCCCTGGTGGAGACTGGGGAACAGGATGCATGCTGTACTCCAGGAAGAGCTGGGGGCAGACGCCAGGAGGGAGCGTGTGCAGAAGCGTGCGTGCTCCCGTCCACCGGCGTCAGGGGGAAAGAAAGAGGAAATAGATGGCACCATTGTCGAGTGGCTCGATGACCATTTGAAGATCTCTGGCTCCACGGGGTGCACCTACTCTGGATCCATTCAGGTAGGTGAATTCGGGGCTCCCAACCACCCTCCCTGCTGTGGGATGGCAGCTGTATGTTGTGTCGGAGTTGCCAGGCAGAAAGGGAGCAGACAGATGGCCTCAAGGAGGAAAAAGGTATAGCCAAAAAAAGAAAAGTACACACAAACACGACAGCTAAATGCCCAATGCCTGAATTTATTTAGTTCCCAGAGTTCTTTAGTTCTATATATTGCAATGTAAAGCACCACACACGAAGCACTGCAGCAAGCAGTTAACAGCTTACAGCAGCCACCATCCCCATTTATTTACCCAGGCCATCCCCCTTCTCCATTTTCTTAACTGTTTGCCTGGCCTGGGCATATTTATTCTTCTAATCAGAAGAACTATGAATAAAATGGAGCTATATCTAAATTCTATTATACTGTACTGCCAAGTCCTACCCAGACCCCCCCAAAAAAAGGTCATCACACAACTTGGGGGGGGGGACTTTGAGGAGTTGGCAGTGGAACTGTGGCACTGCTGCCTGCCTCAGACAGTACAGTATAATATAATATAATATAATATAATATAATATAATACCTCCATTTTATTCATAGTTGCTTTTTTACTTTGTACTCATGTCAGTCTCCCAATGTGGTATGAACCAGGCACCAGCATTTGTTATTGCAGTGTGGCACTGCTGCCTGCCTCAGACAGTACAGTATAATATAATATAATACTTCCATTTTATTCATAGTTGCTTTTTTACTTTGTACTCATGTCAATCTCCCAATATGGTATGAACCAGGCACCAGCATTTGTTATTGCAGTGGGGCACTGCTGCCTGCCTCAGACAGTACAGTATAATATAATATAATATAATATAATATAATATAATATAATACCTCCATGTTATTTATAGTTGCTTTTTTACTTTGTACTCATGTCAATCTCCCAATGTGGTATGAACCAGGCACCAGCATTTGTTATTGCAGTGTGGCAGTGTGGCACCCCACCACTTGGTAGCTTTTCAATGCAAGAGCAGCGTGACTCCACACAGCAAATGCCAGTAGTGCCAAGGTGACAGACACACAGTGGGAGATCGAAAGGAGTACACAGTTAATGTAAGTGTGTGGGGGGTCCTTTAAATGAAGACTGTGCCTACACTAGAGACCGGGGTACTGGAGCTTAAAAAAAATCAGAGAGAAAAACTAGACCCGAGGGACACATCTCTGGTACTATTCACTCAGAAAGCTGATAGAATGAAAGGATTTGTGTTAAGATGCATTTTCTGAAGAAAGTCTGTAACTTTAATGTTTGACATTTTGTGTTTTTAATCCCCACTGTTCTGTCACAAAACCACAAATTGTATGAGGGAAAGGAAATTTTTGAGGCAAAATCAAGGATGTCATCATGTCCCTGAAAATCAGGGACAGTTGAGACTGAAGTATGCACAAGGATGCAACTAGGATCCATTGAAATAATCAGGCAGATAAGAACCATTTGATCCTTTTCTTGCACTTTTGCTTTTGCCTGATTAAATGTGTCACTCCTTGTCATCATTTATCATTAATTACTGTGTATTTTACTTTTCAATGCTCTACACCATCCACCATCAGTCTTCTCCATCCCTCACTCCCCACTTCTCCCCCAGCCCAATGCCCAAACCACAGCAAGGGGACCAGGTTAAAGCTTTAAAATTTTCGGCACCCACCTCTCAGTCACTCACTCACTCAGGGCTCAGACTGACTGCTGCTGTGATAACAGGTCGGTCCTCCACTCACCGGCACCTCGTGACTCCAAGCTAGGCAGGCTAGGCCTCAGCTATGTTTTTGTCTCCACCACACTACTTGATCTGCTGTTCCCACCCGTCCCAGTACACCCCTCGGGTGGCTCAGCACTGTGTCGGTCAGTCGTCCGGCTTACTTACCTCCTTTATCACCATGCAACGCAGTCGCAGTGCTCACTCGCACTTGGTTGACCGTTGACTCCACCACTTGTCTGGGACTCAGTCTGGAGATAACAGACCATCCAAAATTAAATTGGATTGGACCCAGTGTGAGTCACGACCCGCCGACAGGCAGCAGCGAATAAAGAACCACCCTCTGTGGCTTCAGAGAATGCCCATGGGCCGGGGCCGCCGCTCATTCACTTTCACTACATGGACGATGACACGGCACAGGGTCACTCCTTCACTAGACTGGCCAACTCACTACACAGACAGATCGTGTATGATAAAACAATTCTTTTTAGAATACGGTCGGTTCAATATAGGGACACCGATGTGATGACTGACGATCAACGACCTCGCTCTGTGCTGCACAACTTCCTTTCTTCCTCAGTGACGGACTGTTAAGCACATTCTCCCCACCAACTCATGCATCCCAGTTACCACAAGCAGCTCCCAACTCCTTCTCCCTCAGTCATCACTGGTTTATACTTGGCACCACAGGAGTTAGAAGGAGCATTAATGGCCCATTTTGGATGGTGTGCAGCAGATGGACATGGACAGCAGTCGGGGTTTATGGAAAAAAAAAACATTGTTGCTATTCTTGTCAAATGGCACCAAATGGTCCAAGGAACCCCCGCCCTTCAGGAAAAAAACCCAACAAAAACACATTCCACTGCAGCAACTCAGCATGTGTCTTTTATTATGGAATCACCGACTCTACCAAATTGTGACTCCAACATAATATGACTGCAATTCAATGCAATTGCAACTGCATTGAATTTCAGCTGATGATTCTGATGGCAGACGGTGGCTCCGGGGTCTACTTTGAGTGGTGGCTAGCAGGCATAAGAGGCCAGATATCCTTCTGATTCACCTGGGGAGTGAGGACATGGGGCATCAGAAGACTGTGAATCTGTTGCTGTCAATGAAGGAGGATTTGCTTGCTATTAAGGCTTGGTGGCCCCATGCGATTCTCATCTGGTCACAACTGGTGATGAGACACAGTTGGCCACATGCAAGGTGTGGGACAGCATTGAACAAGGCTTGCATGAGGATCAACAGTGAGATGAGAGTTTTTATGGAGTCCTTGGGGGGTGCAGTATTGAGACATGACAAGATTTATAATACCCACCGAGGCCTGGTGGGGCAAGTGCAGGTGGAAGGTTTAGATTGCTTATTAGAGGATTTTTGGAGGATCTTGGAGGTCACACATGAGCAAGTGGCTTGGGGGGACGGATGGGCTCCGGCCTGTGGTGGCTCGGGAGGAGCACAGGAGGAAGGTAGTGGAAATAAAGGGGATGAGACCAGTTCTCCCAAAGGTTTCCTTGTCCTTGGTCAGCATGAGAATGGGGGACCGCAAGACCTGGTCCCACCTGAGGGGTCTCGGTTCAATCTCAGCAGTACATACTGTAAGATCCGTGGTGTCAGACGGGGGGCGGCTGCTTGGACCTTGGTCATTTGACTATCCCTACTATATTGAGAGATACTTCAGCACGCACTGTAAAGGAATCCCAGGCTAGCAGGAAGTGCGGGAGCTGGAAGTGTGGAGCATCCTCCCAGCAGCGCACATTGCTCAATGTGGAATAGAATATTAATATTCTTGTGTGATAATAAAGAAGTTACAACAATTTAGAACAATATTAATATTCAATTGGTAAATAAATGCATGGCTGCAGCCATTTAATCCAAGATCTGTGTATCTTATTTGGAAAAGGGAATTGCGGCTACCGGACAATAATTAGGCTGCCCAAGTATTGCAGCAGTTGCACATTTTTCCAGGGGCCCCCTCCCCCTGGCCCAAGCCAGGATAGGATACCACCCTTGGGGAGTGGACAGCAGGCCCTGGGCACACCCCAGGGGGAGGTATCACTAGCTCCTGTGGGGGGGGTCTTGGTGGGGAGGAGAGAAAGAGGGATAGCTGGAATACTCTCCAGGATTCCTGCATCTTTCTCCTCCGACTGTTGGATCACTCACACTCCCAACCCTTGATATAGGGGTTGAGGGCAGGTCAGTGAGGGCTCTCTTTAACCCATTATGGGTGACTGCAATAGGGGTTGGGAAGAAACTTTTCCAGGTTACCCCTACTGGGGTCTTTCCAGGTTTTTCACCTCCTCCAAAGGGATGTTATGAGTAAAAAAAAAATAGGATACACATATAAAAAAATTGATAATAAAATTTATATAATACCAGAATAAATAGGATAAATAACATCTTAAAGTTATAGGATAGTAATTCAAGTAATTTAAATGCAAGCTAAAGTACACACAACTAAAGCATATCAGGACAGCAGGCATTGGTATTTTATGTTGTAATTGTAGGAATAGTATATGAGTAACTCTAGGTCAATGGTAGAGTTCATATTAAATAGTATAGCATGCAGGAAGTTAAACATAGAAATAGCAGTAGGTTGTTGTTACTGAATGTCGCAGCTATGTGGTAGCTCGGGAGAAGTGCAGGAGGAAGGTAGTGGAAACAAGCATTTGTCAATGCCGAATGTTTGCTTGCTGGCATTGGCAGTGGTAGTGTAGAAGTTACAGAGCTGCGTAATAGGAATGGCAGTGAAGTATTGAACTGAAGCCAAGCCCACCACGACCCTGCAGAGAGTGACAGACATTGGGGGTGTGCCTTTGGGCCGTCAGGCATAACGGCCATGCCATTTCACCACACCTCACCCTGCAGACTGACAAGTGTCACAGTGGTCCTTGGGGTCTTTGGCCCTTATGCGCACCCCATTTCATTAGGAAATACGGTGAGATGGGTGCGATATAGGAGAAATGGGGTGAACTTTGGGGCTGAAGAGTCCAAGGCATACCTCAATGCCTCTCACTGGCTGCAGGGTGTAGAATGGTATGAGCATTACAGGCAAGAATCCCAAGTCACACCCCTGATGCCTGTCAGTCTCTACAGGGTTGGGCGTTATGGTTGGAAACCCTAATACCTCAGGCATTCATTGGTATTTTCACACCAAATTTTCAACATGTTTTTTTTGTGACCCCACCTCATGAACAGGGGGAATATCAGTTTGTTAGCGAAAGCTGCTTATGCACAACAACTACGGCATTTAGCACCACAGGTGCAAAAACATTCCGAACAGGATGTAAAAATGACAGCTGTACTGTTCATGGGGAGGTGTAAAATGGCAATGTTGCAAATATGCAGTAAAATATTTAAAAAATTGTGAAGTCATGACGTACATAGAAACTGTGCAACACTTTCATGTAATAATTAGGTTGGGGATTTTACAGCAGATTGTCAACTCAGGCATTTTGGTGCCTCCGATCATGAACAGTGTCACTGTGATTTTCTTTATCTGTGCCGAACAATGATTTCCCACAGTGACCACACATCTCTGTGCTGAAAGTGTGAAAACACACTTCAGCCATGTTGTGAAAAATGACAGCTGTACTGTTCATAAGGAAGTGTGGAAAAATGCCACTGGTGAAAATCTGGACTGAAAATATTACAAAGTCATGAACTTACGAGGGTGCGTGGAAACTGCACAATGCTCACTAGTAACACAGTCATTTTATGGACTTTTGTCACCAAATTTTCAACATAGCCATTTTAAGACCTCTGCTCATGAACAGTGTAACTGTGATTTTCTTAATCTGTCCTAAACATTGCTTTCTTTTTCCAACAGCACCATTGTGTGCTACGTGCAAACACATTTTGGGCGACATATGAAAAATGGCAGCTGTACTGTTCATAAGGAAGTGTAATGAAATGGCAATGTTGAAAATCTGGAGTGAAAATATTAAATTTGCAAACTTACGAGCATGCATAGGAACTGCGCAACGCACGCTTGTAAAACAGTCATTTTTATGAATTGTTTTCACCAAATTTTCAATATAGCCATTTTAAGACCTCTGCTCATGAACAGTGTCACTGTGATTTTCTTAATGTGTCCCATACATTGATTTTGCACATTGTGCCATTGTGCGCTACATGGGCAGAAACACGTTTTGGGTGAGATGTAAAAAATGACAGCTGTACTAATTATAAGAAGGTGTGGTAAAATGGCAATGTTGAAAATCTGGAGTGAAAATATTGAAAATTCGCAAACTTACGAGTGTGCGCAGGAACTGCGCAACGCACGCTCATGAAACAGTCATTTTTTGGAATGTTTGCACCAAATTTTCAACATGGGGTTTTTGGGACCCCTTCTCATGAATGATGTCACTGTCATGGCATTATTCGGGCCCGAAAGGTGATTTCGTGCAGTGACTGTGAAATCACCCTGCGGGCCTGAATAACACCATGACAGTGACATCACTCAGAAGAAGGGGTCCCAAAAACCACATGTTGAAAATTTGGTGCACAAATTCCAAAAAATGCCTGAGATATGCAACAAAGTTGAAAAAACCCTATCTAGCCCATTATACAACTTACGGCATTTCCTCAGTTCGCGGTCGGCTTTGAAGGTGCAGATGTGTTCCTGGTCCACCGCGTCGTCGCCGAGCTCCAGAGGTAAGTATGGGGTGGGTGGGTGTGGGAGGCTGGGCTTGCGAGTGAGTGGGTGCGGTTTATGGGGATGGGGGCAGGAAGACTGCGTGGGACCATTTTTTTCTTTACAGGGATTTAAAAAAAAAAAAAGACAACACAGGATGTTTGCCACACTGGGGTGGGCTCCCAGCATGGCACAAGGACGACTGGGTGGGCCGTGGAGCTGATGGGGGATTTGGCACCCCCATCAGCCATATGATCAGTTGCCATGCTGGGGTGGGCTCCCAGCGTGGCACCAGTGTCAGGGGTGGGACAGTGGGCCGATGGAGGATTGGGCACCCCGTCGGCTATTCTATGAGGTTGCCACGCTGGGGTGGGCACCCTAGGTGTGGCATGTAGAAGGCTTTGGGGGAGCACAGCACAAGCTGATGGGTGCACAAGCCCGGCGGGAGTTAGGCACCCCGTCGGCTATACATGTGTATGGGGGAGGGCAGCATGCAGTATGCGTGCGGCGTTGTGTGTGTGTGTGTGCTGCCTGTGTGTGTAGGGGGTGCTGTGCATGAGCAGGCATATCTTATCGCTGCTCACTGAAGCGTAGATTCCCCTTTCAACTGTATGCCACTGCATTTTGGAGCTTATCATAGACAGCTCCAGCATGCATTGGCAGACAGGGGCCGTGCCTGCCAACACACTGACTGAATTGGAAGAGGGGGTGACACACCTCCGAAATCTCAGATGATGGCACTATGTTTCTTGCACATGCATGCAAGCAAACATAATAAAGGGGATGAGACCAGTTCTCCCAAAGGTTTCCTTGCCCTTGGTCAGCGTGAGAATGGGGGATTGCAAGACTTGGTCCCACTTGGGGGTCTCAGTTCAATCTCAGCAGTACATACTGCGAGGTCTGCAGCGCTGGATGGGGTCGGCCACCTGGACCTTGCCATTTCACCATCCCTACTATCATTGAGAGATACTTCAGCATGCACTGTAAGGGAAACCCAGGCTAGCGGGAAGAACAGGAGCTGGAAGTATGGCGCATCCTTCCGGCAGTGCATGGTGCTCAATGTGGAATAGAATGTTAATATTCTTGTGTGATAATAAAGAAGTTACAACAATTTAGATCAATATTAATATTCAATTGGTAATTAAATGCATGGCTGCGGTCATTTAATCCAAGATCTGTGTGTGTGTGTGTCTTATTTGGGAAAGGGGGAATTTGGGGTACCATCCCCTTAACTTCATCCCACCCCCTCTTGAAGCCATCTCAGTTTTACATAGTACAGTATAATGACATTTTCATGGTATTATGTCTAGTCATTATACCTTGTTTTGGAATATTTTTGTTTTGGCCATGTTCCTTGACAGCAATTGGCTCTTAGACTTTGATTAATACTTTCATATTTTTATTTCTATTTGTAGTTGTAGCTGTATTTATAATAACCCCTCCTAGTGTGTAATGACTGTGTAAGCATTAATGAATCCTAATCTGATGGATCTCTGAGGCTATTTATAATCTTAGGATGATTGTCCAGCCTGTGAAATTGTGTTGTGTTTGGTGCAGGACTTAAAGATCAATAAAAAAAAAATTACTAAGAAGAGTGGGAGTTCCAAGGGAATGCAGTTCATAGCCCTATCTACTTATTTATTATTTTTTTTTTCTTCTTAGTTGACTGCATCCTCTCTGCTGGCAACTATGGAAGGTTTCTGCTACATACAGGAGCCTTGTGGGAACAAAAGTGTTCATGCCAACCAGAAGTACTGTATTTCTACAACATGGGGAAGAGATGCCCTATGAAGCAACATGGGCATTATACCCATATTTTTTTACCGGGGAATATAGACTTTCTGTTCCTAGGCACAGCACGGGCACTTATCGTAACTGTACAGTTAATTGTCAGCTACTACATATAGCCTGCAAATACATCTTGCCTCCAGTGCTGGGCCACTATTGGTACTGTACCACAGAGGCCCAATTACTAGTCATTGCACTATCACCAAACACTTTCCTCTTGTGACTGCAACATAGGTCACAATGAAGTTGGAGATCAGCAAGACGTTTTCATTTAAACACCAGACAGTCACAACAAAGTCCCATATTAACACACTGATGATCTTCCATGACTTTTTTTTTTTGTCTGTGCTGCAACCTGTTCTGCACTTTGAAGATTTAAAATACATATGAAGAAAACCTCTTCTTAGCATCCAAAAAGAGGACTTGAAAGTACAACATAATGGCTGGCTTCCTTTGTTGTGTTTTGGAAACAATCGACAGTGTTCTGATCATTTTAACTGTTTGCTTTCCTGCAACTGAACCCTTGCTGGTTCTCTATAGCAAGGTGAAACTTAAATGTTTAGCTTTCAGTAAAGGTTAGTTGGACTCATGGTGGGATCACTTGATTAACAGGCCTCCTTGATTTTTGCCCTAGGCCTGTAACCTTATAGTTGATGATACATGTCATGACAAAAAATTCAGTAACCATATACATCATTTCTTCCCAATGCATTTTTCAATTAAAATATTTCTAAGCTTCAAAGAGAATGGAACATGCCTTTCCCAGCAGATTTATGTTGCGAACCAGATGGTAATTTTGCCTGTGTGCAGCAGGGCCAACAATTTTGTTGAACCAACGTATAATTACGAAGACTGCGAGTGAGGACTTTCAACAAATTCACAATTAGGGCAATTAAACAAAGAATAAATATGTTGAGGTTGAGGTGTATATTTCTTTCCATACAATGTATTATGATGTTTGCTATAATGACATGACTCATTGATCTTATGCCAAATATAATAATTAATTTTCTTTGTGGTCTATGTCATAGATTGATCTTTTTCTCTTTGGGAAGTATTCTCACGCAAATGTCATTTTGCTCTTTTCTAATTTATGTTTTCAGTAAATATGGGACCTACAGTGGTGGGGCAGTATCTAGTACAACAGGTGCAATATTCTCTAATCTATTATCTATCATGAGAGGTGATCATGCCCCTATACAGGTCCATGGTTCATCCACACCTGGAGTATGAGGTACCATTCCGTAGACCTCACCTACAAAGAGACATAGATAGGGTGGAGAGAGTCCAGAGAAGGGCAACATAAATAGTTCAGGGCATGCACAAGAGGACATATGAAGAGAGGGTGGAGGCGCTTGACCTGTATTCCCTGGAAACAAGGAGGGAGAGGGGAATATGAGTGACACTTTTAAATACCTAAAGGGAATAAATAAGGTGAGGGAAGGGAGTATCTTCAAGAGGAAAGAAAACCCCAAAACTAGGGGACACTAGCTAAAACTGGAGAGTGGAAATTCAAAGGAAATAGGAGGGGCACTACTTTACAGAGATGTTGGTGGACCATGGAATAGGCTACCAGAGGGGGTGGTAGAGGCAACATCAGTGGGGGGGTGCAAGAGGGCATGGGATAACTACATGGGTAAGGGAGGGACAAGTACCCTCAAGGGAAAAAGGGGTCTGGAAGCTACATGGGGGGTGGTGCACAGGGGTGGGGAGTAAGGTGAAAGGGTCAGAGATACATAGGGGAAGGGGGATAGGAACAGACTAGATGGACCAATGTGGTCCTTTTCTGCTGACACATTTCTATTTTTCCTGTTTCTATGGCCCTAAATAGTGAATATTTGTTTTTTAAACTGTGATATAAAACAGATTTATTTTTGACAAGCATGTCTTCAAACCATCAAATCAGCTAAATGCATCCCTTTTTGACTAAAAACAGAAACTAATTCCCCCATGTGATGCAGAATTAAAGTCTGGGCACATATATCCCAGAACTGATTTAATTTTGGAAATCAAAAAAAGTTACACACCATTTTTGTCTACTCTATGTTCAATCAGATGTATTGTGTAGATTCATGTTGGTACTGTACGCCCCTTTTTTTAGAACTTGTGATTATGCCCACCTGAAATCTGACTCCCCTGGACTCCTGATGTGAAGAGGAGATCAGCAATAAAAATACTTCTGTTGAACATGATGGTTACTGGGACAGGCTGTATGAGCTGCATGGGAGCTGCTGTGTTGTGACCTTTGACCTCAGGGATGGCAGGTCCATAACTTTTACCAGGCTCAACAATTGTTGGTGATACTGGATAAAAGGAGGAGCATTGTGTTAGCACTAGCTGTATCCTTATCAGGTGTCAAAGATGTTGAGTGACAAGACTAACGCAAACCATGGGTCAGAGCCTTGTATTAAAAGGGGATGACTCAGGGGAGGCAGATCTGTTCTGGATTTCAGAATGAGAGGACACTGTGGTCTACTTTCATGAACTGAATGCACGATTCCAATGTCTTATGTCTGGATGAACAGTGTTTGAGTAGTGTATATACATGCCAGCCTGTGTGACAGATGACAACTGGAGATCAGTGCATAGCCCTCAGTGGATGAGAGCAGGATATACTTGTTCAGATAATGAAAATACCAGAATAACAGTAACACACACTTTTGTTGTAATACTGGCCCCTGCAACGGAAGCAGGTTAGCACACACAATTGAAATATTTTTTGTCCCCAGCTGGACAACCTGCATAGGTGGGGTGGAAATGCTATACTGCGGCCACACTCTAGGAGGCAAACCCTTCTTGCACAGGTGGCAGTGAAGGTCACATCCAATTCAGCTGCTGTTAACTAGGCCCAACATGATACAACCTCCATTATCCATCAAAAATGCAACCCACAGCACACAATCACCTTAGGCTACCTGTACTGGAGGCTGCTATCTTCTCCTGCTTGGTACTAGGATTTTCATGTAGCCACAACAGTAGTGCACTGTGCAACACTCCCTGTGTATCCAGTGTTGAAATGTGGCTGGCCTGTAGATGTTGCCATGGGTTGACCAGCACTGGTGCACATAAATTCAACAAAACAGTTTAATTTCCCCAAAAAACCATTGGCCATGCAATTGCTTAAATGGCTTCCCCCCTCTTTAAACTGATATATTTGTAAT